>JAVKLA010000093.1:17485822-17500598 GCA_034782735.1 Sagittarius serpentarius | reverse complement strand
CTGGTGTCGTTTCACCTTAATTCTAACAAAGGAAATCCACGAACCTGAGTCGCTCCAAGTTTGGGACGCGACACATGTTGTTACATATAAACCAAAAAATGTAGTTGTTGTCACTTTTCCTCAGAAATTAGTAATAATTTAAATAGGTTCTGTTAACAAAATTAGGATTTCACAGATTTTGAGGGACTGAATTTCATTGAAATGATGAGAGATAAGGTAGTGAGGTAAACAAAGATGCATTTTTTAATGATGAACTTGTGCTGTGTATATATCTATGTGTGCTGGGTTAGCCTTGGCTAGCAGCCAAACTGCCACCCAGTTGCTCTCTCACTCCCCTGTCCCAGCAGGATGGGGGTAGAAAACAGGAAGAACTGGAACAAGAAAGCTTGTGGGTTGAGATAAAGACAGGGAGATCAGTTACCAATTACCGTTGCAGGCCAAACAGACTTGACTTGGGGAAATTTAACTTAATTTCTTGCCAATTAAATATTTAATTACTGATTCAGGTAGTGGGAAAGAAAAGACAAACATTAAACCAGCAGCATCCCTCCCCACTTTCCCAGGCTCAACTTCACTCCTCTTCACTCTTCAACTCCAACCCCCCCCCCCCAAAAGCGGCACAATGGGGATGGGAGTGAGGGTTATGGTCAGTACATAGCGTTTTCTCTGTTGCTCCTTCCTTCTCACACGTTTCCTCTGCTCCAGCATAGGTTTTCCACAGACTGCAGTTCCTTCAAGAATATCCATCTGCTCTGGGGCGGGTTTTCCAAAGGTTGCAGTGAATATCTGCTCTACCATTGAGCTTGAGCTCCTGCTCCTGCTCTGACCTTGGTGTTTCCTCTGCTGTTTCTCACTCTTTTTCTTCCCTCCTTCCCTCTCCATCCAGGTTTGTTTTTGTTTTGTCGGTTGTTTTGGTTTTTTTTACCCTTTCTTAAATATGTTATCACAGAGGCACCACAGACTGATGGGCTCAGCTTTGGCCTGCAGTGGGGCCATTGGGGAGCTAAATGGAACCAGCTGTGTTTGGCACAAGGTAGCCTCAGACCTCTTCCCACAGAGGCAGCCTTCCCCTCCCCACTACCAAAACCTTGCCACGTACACCCAGTACACTGTTTATGCTGGTAAGGGATGGTTATCTGAGAGAGAGGACTCAGTCAGAGATAACTGCAGATGAATAGGGGGTACTGACAAAAGAGAGCTTCAGCGCTCCCACCCCCAAAGATCACAAAGCAGGGGTTAATACTTCTGAAGTTATTTAGCATTACAGTGATGTACTCCATTATTTGACCTGGCAAAAGTTTGTGCATTTGAGTCTTCTTTTCTGTTGAAAAGTCTATATTAATTAGGAATATCTCCATTCTCTAAATAAGACTTACAGCAATTATTTAAGTAGCAGCACTGTCTGACTGCACAGAAAGACCCTGTAGCATATTCCTTGGCTGGAAATATAATAGGGCTGCTACACGTAGAGGTTGGCAAATCAGGTAAGTGCCAAGTCCTCCACTATGTAAAAAACTAAATACAGTTTCAAAACTGGAAACACTTTAATTTTTTGCCATCAGAATGAAATATAATCATACAGCTATAACTAGCTATCTGAGAGAGAATTGTAATGGTTGTACAAACCATTGTATTGTGATGAATGACTCAAATATGGTAAGAGACTACTTCAAATACATACAGAGCTCAGGAATGATTCCTTTATTCTCTTCGCTTGTTTTAATCTTTCTGCAGACCAGCCTGATGAAAAGAACTACTGGTAGAAGACAGGGAAAACATCTCTGTAGCTGAGAACTGTATTATTATCACATTAAAGAAGAACTCTAACCTTTCCAACTTAAAGTTGCAACATTCAAAATACATTAGTCCTGGTTTTGGCTGGGATAGAGTTAATTGTCTTCCTAGTAGCTGGTATAGTGCTATGTTTTGGGTTTAGTATGAGAAGAATGTTGATAACACCATATTTGACAAGTGGTGGCAGTCTGGTGAAGTTCCCGCAGACTGGAAAAGGGGAAACATAACCCCCATTTTTAAGAAGGGAGATAAAGAAGACCCGGGGAACTACAGGCCGGTCAGTCTCACCTCTGTGCCTGGCAAGGTCATAGAACAGATCCTCCTAGAAACTACGCTAAGGCACATGGAAAACAGAGAGGTGACTGGTGACAGCCAACATGGCTTCACTAAGAGCAAATCGTGCCTGACCAATTTGGTGGCCTTCTACGATGGGGTTACAACATTGATGGATAAGGCTAAAGCTACTGATGTCATCTACTTGGACCTGTGCAAGGCGTTTGACACTGTCCCGCATGACATCCTTGTCTCGAAGTTGGAGAAAAATGGGTTCGATGGATGGACCACTCGGTGGATAAGGAACCGGCTGGGTGGTCGCACTCAGAGAGTTGTGGTCAACAGCTCAATGTCCGAGTGGAGACCGGTGACAAGTGGTGTCCCTCAGGGGTCGGTACTGGGGCCGGTGCTGTTTAACATCTTTGTCGGCGACATGGACAGTCGGGTAGAGTGCGCCCTCAGCAAGTTTACCGATGACACCAAGCTGTGTGGTGTGGTTGACATGCTGGAGGGAAGAGATGTCATCCAGAGGGACCTGGACAGGCTTGAGAGGTGGGCCTGTGCGAACCTCATGAAGTTCAACAAGGCCAAGTGCAAGGTCCTGCACCTGGGTCAGGGCAATCCAAAGCACAAATACAGGCTGGGCGATGAGTGGATTGAGAGCAGCCCTGCGGAGAAGGACTTGGGGGTGGTGGTGGACGAGAAGCTCAATATGAGCCGGCAATGTGCCTTAGCAGCCCAGAAAGCCAGTCGTATCCTGGGCTGCATCAAAAGAAGCGTGGCCAGCAGGTCGAGGGAGGTGATTCTCCCCCTCTACTCTGCACTTGTGAGACCTCACCTGGAGTACTGCATCCAGTTCTGGGGCCCCCAACACAAGAAGGACATGGAACTGTTAGGACGAGTCCAGAGGAGGGCCACGAGGATGATCAGAGGGCTGGAGCACCTCTCCTGTGAGGACAGGCAGAGAGAGTTGGGGCTGTTCAGCCTGGAGATGAGAAGGCTCCAGGGAGACCTCATAGCAGCCTTCCAGTACCTGAAGGGGGCCTACAAAAAAGCTGGGGAGGGACTTTTTAGAAGGGTAGGTAGTAACAGGACAAGGGGCAATGGCTTTAAATGGGAAGAGGGTAGATTTAGATTAGATATTTGGAAGAAATTCTTCACCGGGAGGGTGAGGCAGTGGAACAGGTTGCCCAGGGAAGTTGTGGGTGCCCCCTCCCTGGAAGTGTTCAAGGCCAGGTTGGATGAGGCTTTGAGCAACCTGGTCTAGTGGAAGGTGTCCCTGCCCACGGCAGGGGGGTTGGAACTAGATGATCTTTATGGTCCCTTCCAACCCAAACCATTCTACGATTCAGTCTCGAGACCCTATAAATAGCGATCCAAGGTGAGACCCTTTGAGCTCTCCAGGACTGCAGTGGCCTGTGTGACCCAGCATCTCCCCCTGAGCTGGGATGTCTCTCAGGGTAGATTTTGTGAGGACTGAAAGAGTGTCCGTCAACGATTTCGCAAGGACTTAAAGGCCTGATTTCATGAGGTTCACTGACTGCCCGTTGATGAATGCTGGCCCACAAAAGTGAGTAATTCATGAAACTCATGAAAGGGAGATTTTAATCATCGGTTAACCTCTTGTGTGTGTGCACGCGTGTGCCTGTGCGTGTGTGTGTGTGTGTGTGTGTGTGTGTGTAAAATTTGGTTCGGAACTGTTTTATCTGTGCATGTGCATTTGCAGTTTGGTTCAGAACTATTTGCCTGGCTCTGTGTGATTTGGTTTGGAACTATTTTGCCTGTCTGTGTGTGGTTTGCAGAACTGCTTTCTCTGTCTATGCATGTGTGTGGTTTGATGTAACCTCCATCTGTGTGCAACCCTACTGTAAGTTTTGGGTGATCCTTGCCATTTTCGAATCTTTCACTAAGTCGCAGATTTGATTGTAACAGATTCCATTGAATCACTCTGTTAAATTGGCTGATGATTAAGTACTGTTAAAATTATACAACCTGATCTTATGATCTATCTGAAAAATATTAAAAAGCCTAAATCGCTGCTAAACCAAGGCCATGTAACAAAATCTCATTCACGACAATGCCAAGTATCATTTTTAGCCCTTCATACCAACTTGCGTAAACTGCTTCTGCGTGTTGTGAGAAGTGATGGTTGACACCTGCCCGGCTGCCAAATCTGTAGTGATCCTAGAGGTAGTTTATTCTCATGTGCTACTTAGCTGCACTTTATATTATCTGATAGTGGGTGTATCAGCAAGGTGATGATACAGCTGAGACTAAAAAGAAAGTAAAAAATTGAAGGCATTGTAGACATGGAAGAAACTTTTTGTCTTCAGGTAGATCAGGATTTTCTCATTTGTTCCCTTGTGGTTGAATGGTGTATAATTCTAAAAATAACAATAGTAGCAACAAAAAAGATGTGGACTGAGACTGTATCTTCTATTGGTGGACTTTCTTCCTTTCCTAGCTAAAAATTAAGAGCTGGTCAATAAGGATAAGTAGGAAGAACAGATCTCATCTCTCTAAAAGAAGCAAATGAACTTCATTGTGAAAATTCATGTGCAGGAAATACAATTGGAGCTAGTTAGGATTCTATCCTGTTCCATACCCAGTGCTTACTGCAAGATGCCAGGTAGAGCCTACAGAAAAAATTCAGCTTGTAAAATTAAGCTATGGGAGCATGTGTTTGTATGACAGTATTGTCGCTGTTATATTAACTCTAGAAAGGGAAGATACTGGAATTTAAATGCAGCAATGTTGTATATGTGTGTGCGCATACCCTCTTGGCAATTCCCCTCTCCTAACTGCCAGCTGTCATACAGAATCTGAAACGGACAAAAATTTATTGGGTATTATTTAGAAACATGTCAGTGGTAACGACTGGATCTCTGATTTCAATTATCACCTACTAAATTTAGGCTAATGTAATGCATTTGTAGACCTGTTGAATGCACTTGACATCATGTTTAAAATATTTGAAACTGCACTGTTTTTTAATATCATATGTTGACCACTTTTTTTTCCTACACACATCTGGTGGCTGGCAGCAGGCATCCCATGTGACCTATAAAAACTTCAGTTGCACTAGTTTGAGAGTTTCTTCTTTTTTCAGCTGAGAAGAAAGTAGTCTGAGACTACAATACAAAAATTGGCTTAATGAAACACTACTCTAAGATCTGTAATTCACCATTTTTTCCCCTTTTGCAATCAGTGTGTAAACAGCATATTAAGCTTTATTCCTATTGTTTAGCTTTACCTTTTAATTGAAAACCGGTGGGATTTAGGCGCCTTGGTCGCTTGTGGGCTCTTAAAACTGTTTTAATAACAAATTACCTGTAGTCACTATTTTTCTGTAGAATGTTTGGGTGAGATTTAAGGTGGAATCTGTGATTTTTGCATGGTTTCTATTAAATTAGCAGAGATTAATGTTTAAATTCAAATTACTTTGAATTCTGCTTTACTTACTCTGTGAACATTTTATATGCTATTACTTTAGGATTGTTGAGGGGGATCATTTTTAAATAATGTTTCCTTTTCCAAGTATTGGAATGCTTTGTTGGAGTGCTGCAAAATAGTTTCCTGTCTTCCAATTTTATATTCTTTCCCTACCTGTCATTCTCATGCATATTCATTAAATTTATATGCTGATGTTTGCAACTCTGAGCTTGCCTTCTGACTATTGGAATAGTAACTGTTGAAGGCATTTGTTTGCTAGTACTCAAGAGTACTAATAATCACAGCTTTTAGTTTGTCTTTCACTTTTTTTGTGAAAATATTACAAGCTTTTAAAGTTATGTCCACATCTGCATGAAAGTAATGTAAGAAACAAGATAGTCTCCAAATATGTGTAGGCTACTTTGAGTAAGTTCATTGTCCACATCTTGATAGCTGCATAGACAAACTTGGGGAATTTTGGAAGAATAATTATCATCCTCCTTCAAAGCAAGATCCCAGCTTGCTTCTACTAATCTTGCTTTGTTGTGGTTTCTCATGTCTTGGAATATATTTTTCAGTAGTATTCTCAGTGGTGGTTAGCAGGTTCTTCTGCTTCCTGCCTAATGCTTCCAGACATACTTTAGCTGAGTTATCCTTAAGAATCTTAAACTTATTTCTGAAATTGTTATAAAAAAATTCTGAGCATGTTATCTCTTTCTGAAATACAAGACAGAATAGGTGGAGCTTTTCAGAAGGGTATTGGAAACATACTTCTGGGAGAGGAAACAAATCTTGAAGATTAAATTTCAGTAAAGTTGGATGTAGGTCTTCTGGTGAAATGGGTAAGGATGTACAGTCTTACTGATGATTTGTCATTTTCAGAATTGCTAAAAGTGTCTTGGATGGTAAGTTTCAGGACTAATTTCCTCTGATGCTTATTTTCTGGGGATTTTGTTTCGTTTTGGTGTGGAAATTGTCTATGATTCCTTAGAAACTCTCCAAGCCAAGCATGGATGCAGATGGCATCCAGTAATTGCAAGAGATCCACATAGTGGCTTCACTGTGTAATGAAAGTTACCATAGAAAAGGAGCAGTGTTTCCTATTCTGATTTAAGCTTGTCTGGTATGAGCCTAAAACTCATCATTGATCACAAGTCACTGAAAATGCCTACATAACTTTATTACATCCAGGCTATATATGGGCTATATTTATCTTCCTTTCATAGAGATACATTTTTCTCAATGGAGGATCCCTTTAACATGAGCCCTACATTGTTTTTATATTTCCCTGGATGTTTGAAAAATGAAACCTAAGGCCTGGAAGTCTTCAAAGTATAAATTTCAATCATAATCTAAGAACAGACTAAGTTTTAAATAGCTTGCAGAACTTGCTTTGCTCTGTTACATATTTCTTTAGTAGTTTGGGACCTCCTGATGAGTGGATTCTGTTGTGTTCCGTCAGTTCTAACAGGCTTTATTGTCCCTACCAGAATGCTGAGATTTTAGAAGAGTGCAGGGTGGGTATTTCACTTGTCTGTTTTGATACGTTCTAATGATAGTATATTGGTTTGCAAATATAGGGAACTCCTGCTGCTCCATTTTGCTGACCTTTCTGATTGCTCTGTACTCAGTTCTTCTCAAATCACTCCTGTGCTGCCTGACTGCCACCTTGGAGGACCCAGTTTTGGACAGTTTTGCTGCCTTCCACTTCATTCCTGCAAATTCTTCTATTCTGTGTGACTGCAAAAATGTTTCCTCTGCTTCCAGGTATCTTCTCTCACTTGATAGTGGGGTGCCTGCCAACCGTATGTTTCTACAGCACCTAACTGTACTTTTACCTTTTCTTTAAATCAATAGGACAGTTATGGCTTTCAATACATCAAGGTGGAACTTCTTCACAAATATGTGTTACTCTGTTTATTGCAAGTCTGTTGTAGATGGTGCATCTGTTGTCCACTTGCTATGTCAGAAGAGTGTATACACACGTAAAGACTAGAGAGGGAAAAAAAATTAGTGTGTTGCTGTTCTCTCCTTGTTAAAGCTGATAGGTCTAATATAAAACTGTGCATGCTACAGTCATGAACTTTAAACTAGAAGGCTCAGGAATTTTTATACTGCATAAGCAGACAACTGAGGTATATTTTATTTATCTGTAGAGGAGGAAGGTAAATAGCATGGTATTTACTATAATTTATAAACCTCATCAGTAATAAAAGTCTTGAAGTGTATTAAACTTAAGCCTTATGTTAAGGGCTTTTTCCTGTTTTCTTGTTGCTTCTCACAAATGCTTCATCAACCATCATAGTCCTGTAAAGTGATTTCTGTGTAGTAATCGGAGGTCATCGTTGGTAACTGTAATCAGAATAAAAACCAGTTTATACTTTGTGGACAAATAATAATTAATTGACTAAGAAGAAGCAAAAAGCATTACACAATTTCACGAAAGCCAAAAAGAAGGGACAAAAGTAGAGAAGGGTGAATGCTTATCTTTGTTATTAATGTATGGTTTACTTTCAGCTCATGACTTCTGTCACACAGTGCTGTCCTTCTGTTGAGTGGTCTGAATGACCTTCTGGCATAGATTAGATTAATCCTTGCTTTAAATGAAAACAAAAATACTTTTATTCCACTGGAGAGGAAATAAGATGACAACTAAAGAAGTTCATGTTTCAAAAGAGTAGAAAGGAGTTTTATATTGATATTGACTTTGCATTTTGATAATGCTTTGTGGTGCTTTCTCATTGCATGACTCCTACAGGAGAGTGGTGGTGGGTTACGTGAAGACAAATGTCTTGGGAACAAAAAGGCCCTTTTCTGCCAAAGCTGGAAGACGGTTCTGGCTCTTCAGTTCCCCCCATTCCCCCTTCAAAGAAGTCCAAGAAAACTGCTGACACTGACAGAAGAGGAAAATATGATTTATGATGACATCATGTATTACTCAAGCAAATCTGTTTTGAGGAAGATTGTTTTTTATGGTGTGTTGAAATAAAGAAACAGTGAATCATTCTTGAGGGAGTATTGGTTCGGATTCTTCTCCCTTCTATCACCACCACCCCACCCCTGCTTTTCCTTTTTGACTTTGACAGTCTTTGAGGGTCTTAATATTGATGCTAGCTACAGAAGGTTGTTAAACAAATTATCTTCAATCCTTAAACATAGCTGCTTCGTGTGAGTTGACGTTATGCAAGAATAATCTCTGCCATGTGGCTGGAGGCCATACCCAGCTGCTACTGAAAAGCATTGGTACTGATTTACTGGCTCCAACAATATTTCATTGCAGACATTATCTGGAGGTAGTAAGTTTCCTTTGCTGAAGAACCGTAGCAGCCTCATCGACTAATGGAAGACTTAGTTAAACTGACCTTCGTCTATCAAATGCTGTGAGTAAGACCAGTCACAGTATTTGTTCAGATGATGTTGTCATCAGCAACAGAGAAGAAAGCAGATGAATAAAATACAGATGACATTCCAACATTGTATAGGTTAAAAAGAAAGCTAACTGTTAATGTTAGGTAGATCACACTAGTTTTACAGCTAATACTAGGCAATAAGGCTAAAAAGGAGTTGAGGTTAGTTATATGAGTGGCAGGAAAGAGGTGATGACTCGCTGTAAGCCTTAGACTGTGACTTGAGCAAAATTCTTAGACCAAGAATCATTATCTGGGCTGAGACACTGGGGGAGCTGGGAGGCCTCTGTTGACTGCTGGGAGTACACATGATTACAGAGAGGGGAATTTCACACAGAACTTGTAAAAGCTTTTTTCTTTCAGGTTAGGTCGGAAATGGGACATTTCTGACTGTTTCATGAAGTTCTTTTTTTGGTTTGTTGTAGTTCTTAACTCCAAGGAAATACAGGTTATACAGAAACAATTGTGGAGATGTCCAAATTGGGGCTTAATAAATGTTGCTTTATCCTTCCATAGTTGATATTAGTTAGCCAATTGCACTCTGCCTAAAGTCTGAGGGCCCTATGCATCCTTTTTACTAAAAGAAAAGTAGTATAGCTTTAAGTAGGTGTTTATACAATGTACCTTGTGCTAAAAAAAAAAAAAATTTAAAAAATGCCCCCAATGGTACAACCAAATTCAAGCTGTGGTGCCTGTATTCACACTAAGCAATCCCTTGTTTTGTGAATTTTTTCTTTTTTTGTTTTTCCCCTGTTATGTAGATTGGGTCTTTGATATAAAGTACGTATCTAAACTTTTTTTCCTATTATGTACCCTTCTGAATATACCATGCATGCATTTGCCTTTTTAACTAATGTTGTTTTGAGAACGAGGGGCAGAGTTTGCAGCAGGATGTAGCCTTTTCAGAAAGCAGTTTAAAACTTGGGAGTTCTGTGCTAAATCAGGCAAGATGCTTCCGATCAGTTTGTCAGAAGTGTTTTGTCACTGCAGAAACACAGGAAGAGGAAGGTGCAGCTGTCTCCACAAAAGCAAAATCTAGAGTCTCAGGGGTAAGTGGAAGTGTTGCCCATGAGCAAGACGGGGGCTTCAGGCTCATGGTGAATTCCTAGCTTGTTCAGTGCAAAGCATTGACTCTCTTGCCTCAGCTTTGCCAGGAGTCAGTGCTTTGCAGGGAGCTAAGAGTTAAAGTATAGTACTTCATTTCTGCACAAAGCAAGTGCTGCTGTGCAATCGGGAGTCCTATCCCTCACTTCCCCTCACTTTGAGCAGTGGTGTGATATATCTTACTTTGTAATTCTTGAAAAGTCAGCTTGATTAATTTTTATTTAATATGTGTTAGGCCTCAACCTTTCCCCAGTCTCCTTTTAACCTTGTCAGATTTCTCTGCTGTTCCTCCTCCTCCTCCTTTTTTGAAACAATTAAACTCTTGTAATATAAATTGATTTACACCTCAGCTTTGGTAAGTATTTTTGAAGAAACATGGAGAAACTGATGCTTGCAGAAAAACCTGAGGTTTTTCTTGGGAATCACTGCATGTTGTGGACAGAGATGTGAAGACTGAGCCCTTGCAAACTTTCAGTTATCCTGTAACTTACTCAACAGAATCTATATAGAGACTGCAGCAAAGCTGGTAAGAATCCTGTCATCCATAGAAAACATGCACCAGCATAGCAGTAGTATAGTCTGTCTATACTATAATGTAGACTGTCATGGCACCTGAAAAGACAACTGCTCTTTCCTCCAGTTAAATGATAGGCATATAGCATGAGCTTCACCATGTTCTCAATTGTTTTGTAATATAGGAATGGAATTAATGTCATCATGTGCTTTGCTGAGTCAAGATCGTGGTGGATTCCTGTACTTGTGTCATGGTGTTAACTCTCTACTAATGTTCATTCTTTCTGTTAATAGCGATAAAGTCACAAAGCAATTATACTCCCACAAGCTGTCCTTTAATAACCTTTGTCATTTGTCAGAGTGCATTAGGCCCTTGCAAATTTTTACAGACAAACTATTGGTCTTCATGAACTAATAGAGTGCTCTGATGTGCCAGCTCATCTGACTTGCCAAATTGCTGTTGGTTTAGAGGGGAGCTCACTTCAGTGTAAAGAAATATTTTACACCTCTTTATATTATAGCAAAGGATTTTCAAACAAGATTAAAATCTGACAGCAACAATCAACAAACAATGCTCATTTGAACCATCTCAGCCTTCCAGTCATGCAAAGCTTATGTTTTAAGCTTTTCAGTTGTCTTTGGATGTGAATGTAATCTATGTTAAACTAGAAAATGCATGATGATGTTCATGTGTTAAATTGTGGTGGTCTTATCATAAGCATGTATTTATGATGCTACACCTGTCAGTATTTGGGACTTCAGACACTGCTGGTTATACTACAAAAGTACAACTCAGTGTGATTCTGTCTTCTCTAATTATTTTGCTTCTTGAATTAGTGTTATAACTACAAGCAGCCAAGGTGTATTCCTCCCAGTAATTTACCAGCATGAAGTGAATATTTGGGGTTAGCGTGTTCTTAGGTTACCTGCTATAAAGGAAAGTACATGAGAGGGGGGAGAGAGCAATTACCTGTAAAACCATTTAGTGTTTTGTGAACTATCTAGTGTTAAGAATTAAAAAAAGTGATGATTCTGTTGCAGTTGTGGTAATTTAACTATATACATTTTTCCCTTCGCTCCTGACAATCCCTTCAACAGATCGAGAGCTCTGATGCTTAGGGGTACATTATTGCATCTCTACTTTGGGGATTGCTTTCTCCTTGGTTAGATCATGTTGAAGCCTGATGGATCACTTTTACTTTGTAGATGTGTACAGTCCAGTATTCAGTTCTTGGGTACACAAGGAGACAGATTAAGTATATAGAAGCCAGTCAAATAAACATGCTTAGCTGATCTGGGATATAGCAATATGTATGGTTTGTAATAAAAGTAGCCTGTGTTCTTTTGAAATATTAAAAAGTATTTTTAGCATTGTTACTACTTGGAAAGTAAAGCTTTAACATAATTGGCATCCCACACTTCTAGCTGTTCTGACAGAGTTATACTAGAGACTATGTATGTCATTAATGAACAGTATAATTCACGAGGAATACATTTAAATTAGCAGGTAAGCAACCATTACAAAAAATTATTGACTTTGATGGAAGTCTTTTGTATTGTAGTCTTTGATACCTTATTTGAAGCAAACATTATTTCTTTTTTTTAATTGCTTATCCTACCTGTGCTACTTTATTATTGTAACAAACTGGGTAAACTATCGGGCAGAGAGATTTCATTGTTATGTTGATGCTGTTTCTGTTACATCTTTACCCTTTCTGTTGCTTGCATGAATATGCATATACATATTCTGCTGGAATTCTGTCTTTGAGCTGTTAATCTCAATATTGTCTGTGTGGCTTTTATTTTTATTTTACAAATATCCATCTGGCAACTGAAGACAAGTATTTTGTTGACGGATTAGAAAGGTTCAAGGTTCTTGAAGTTTGCATGTCCTGTGAAAAAGACAGGTCAATTTTTTCACTCTGGGCATCTGTCTCTCAGAAGCTCATAAATTGCTCTTGAAGCTAGATAGAAAAAAATACTGAAGGCAACATCATATTTAAGAGTTTAAATGTGCTGATTGGAGTGTCTGAGAGTCTAACCTCAGGCAAAAGGTCTCCAGTTCAGTCTTTTTGACTGATGTGGAGTGGTCCACTGTTAATAATTTAGTTTTGAGACCTACTAAATGAAAAATAGGAGACTCATAGCATCGGTATCACTGTTGATCTTCCCTAGAAAATATGAACTCATTGCATTTTGATGTACGTTTCCATTCTTTACACACTTAACTGTTCTCTATTGTAGCCACTGCATCTGAATTTTTTTCCTTAATGAGAAATGATTTTATATCTACAGAACACATAGCTTGCCCTGCAGGACCTTATGTTCATTTTTAGTCTGCTCTATTTGTGTAGTAAATAAAAAATGGGTAACACTTTGCCATTAGCCATTTTGTATGCATCACTCCTGACCATGCTGGTGAGTAATCTGCTAAAGAGTATGCACATTTTCAGTTTGTACCAAAATGGGGCGTGGAATGATTTAGTATTTTAGATTAACCTAAACATGTTACTTTTTTGTTTAAACTCTATCTGAATTTTTCTTGGTGAGTTAAAGGAAACTTGGCAATTAATTTGTAGGAGAACCAGAACAACAGTCCACTTTGTCTAAAACTGATTTCCAAAAGTGGCTGATACTAACTATGGTGGAGGAAGAAATTGTATAAGAAACACTGGAGAGGGAGTTTAATCACAGCAAACTTCTGCTTTCTTCGGAAGTGTTTCGGATGGAACCTTCGTTTAAACAAGGTTTCTGATGGCTGTGTAAAATCAACATGCTATAGGTTTAGGTCCAATCCTTGTCAGATGCGAGTGTGTTGTACTTCAGTCTCCCATTTTAGTAGACAGAGGAGGTGAAATGCAGGACTGATCATCTCTAGATTGTTTCCTGGAGTTCTAAACCTTGTTTGTTTAATAAAGATCTTGCGTCATGCTTTAATATAGGATTGATATTTTGCATTTTACAACTTCAGAGGCAATTTTGGCAACGATATGTGGGGCAGAATATTCTACCACATTTCTTGTGTAGCCTGAGTGACTGTTCAGTGAGAAGGTTTGTTTTGTTAGAAAAACATGACATCAGATGTGCACACAAAAAAGTTTAAAAAAGTTATTTTTATTCTCTGAAAATGGGTGTCTTTTCCAAAATAGTGTATAGTTTTTATAGATTTTACAGATGAACACTAATTCTTCTGAAGGTAAATAATTATGGATGTAGTCATTAGTCTTTTTTCTTTTTTTTTAAAGTAATTGTGAATATGAGAGAGTTGAACAGCTGCTGTAAGATACATAGCTTATCCAGAGCTCTTAAGAGCACAGACGCAGTAATGAGGAAGCAACCGTTTCTTCCACTGATGGTTATGTTACTACTTTTTAAAACTTGTCTGGGTTGACTTTATTGTTTTTCTTCACAATGTTTTCCAGTAAGTATGAAGACGTACTGGATAGAACCTTTGCATTTTATAAATTATTTAATGTAAGATAGACTCTTTTGAAACTAATATAATTCTTTAAAAGTACCTCTTAATACCCAGCTCATGTATGGGGTATGTATTTAGAATAACCCTGAAGGTCAGGTTTTAAGTGCTTGTGTTTTAGATCCATGTTGGAAAAAAAAAAATGCTAGTGAGGATCAAAACAAATTTTAAACTCTTAAGCATTTACTATACCTTTGGAAACAGAATGAACTTTGGTAGCAGCTGTTATCTTGCTTACAGTTCATATAATGTTCACTAAAATAAAGATACATAAAACTGAGCATTTTAAAATTGTTGTTAAGCTTCCTCAGATCATGATAACCTAGTTTAGCTGTACTATTCTGCAGTTGATGCTCAGAGAAGGAGGGAGGATAATTGGTCAATCAGTGTGGCTCCAGAAAGTAGTCGTTGCCCTAGTTAAAGGGGGGTGTTTTTGTTGCTTCTGAAGTGTTACTGCCTGTGCCTGACACTTGCTGATCTACATAGAACATACAACTGAACTACATTAAACAGAATTATGTTTTTAATATTTTTCTAATAAACACACTGATTTCCCCCCTCCCGCCAGGTACACAGTGCACTTTGCCTGTCTCTTCATTTCCTTAGATGATAACAGGGAAAAGAATGCATGGAACAGGACTCCCAGTATGGGAGGTGTCATGGTTTATCCCTGGCCAGCAACTCAGCACCACGCAGCTGCTCACTCGCTTCCCCCCGCCCCCAGTAGGATGGGGAGAGAATTGGGGGGGGGGGGGGGAAGTAAAACGAAGGGGTTTGG
>JAVKLA010000093.1:17472337-17485722 GCA_034782735.1 Sagittarius serpentarius | reverse complement strand
TGAAAACATCAGGGTGTTATCAACATTCTTCTCATACTAAACCCAAAACACAGTGCTGTACCAGCTACTAGGAAGACGATTAACTCTATCCTAGCTGAAACCTGGACAGGAGGGGAGAAGGTAATGAGACAAATTTCTTCTGAATCTGGAGATTTGTTTTTGTATGCATACATGTGAATTTCCTTAAGATATTCAATCATGTTGCAGCGTTGCTATTATGGTATATCAAGCATACTGTAAAACTGGAGAAATCAACCCTGTTTTTTGGCAAACTGAAATGCCTCGGGGCATATTTGTACTGCTTCTGTGACATGTGGAGCAGTCTGAAGTGGCTTCTTGAACATCTAGACTGAAGAGGACAAAGAGCACAACAGGATGCCTTCAGTCTTGGCTTCCTATGCAGTCTTTAGGGAGAAGTATTCACAATGTCTACATAAGGAACTCATCATAAGTGGCTTGAATACTTCCTATTGATTAAAAATAACTGGTGTCACAAACAAATCTGTTGAAATGATGAAGTTAAATGTCTAAGGAACCACAAAGTATCAAGATACTTATTTTTATCCCAGTGGTGTTTTTTGGCTGTTACTTCCATGTATTGCTGTTTGTACTGTGCTGACAGACTGAAAAGAAAACTGTGTCTCTAATGTACAAAGTTTGTAATCTAGGTAGAACTTCTAAGTCCCATTCTCTCAAATTGAAGCATGGAACTTAATTCCTCTTCAAGAAAACAACAAACTCTGCATCTGTCTTCCCATTTTTAACTTCTTTTTTCATTCCAGTCAGTGAAATGGAAAAGAATACTGGATGCTGGAAGGGACCTTATCTGGCTATATCTTAAAGATAGATCCTGAAATCTGATTGCGGTATCATTATTTCAGCTGCTGCCTTTCTCTCTTTTCTGTCTTCCTCTTCCCCAATGAGATGGGCCTGAGTGTAATATTCCTGAATGTTATAGGAAGTGGCTCTCCATCCTTTTCAGAGCAAAGCATTTCAAACGGCAGTGATATAACTGCTACTTGACATTTAGGCTGAGCCTGTACCTCCTTGGCTTCATGTGTTTTCTTTTTTTCCTAGAGCCTAAAAGGACCTTCTTGAAGGCTAACTGTACTTCATTGGTAGACTCTTTATTTTGCTACCATCTCTTATTCCCATCCTCCCTATTTTCTTTTTTTTACTATTTGACACTGAAAAAAATTCTGATGGTTGAATTACGCACAGCCAAACTGGCCAAACCTTCTCGTCCCCTGCCACACACCCCCCCCCCCCCCAATCAGAAGGTTGATAATTAGCCAAAGTGATGAATAAGAAAATGTGGATGTTGAATACATTACTTAACCGTTCTTTGCCCTATACTTGCATTTGTAAAAGAGACTGAAATACTAAACCACACAGAACGCTGAAGCTTAATGCATGTTGGTAAATCACTTACAATTGCCAAAGATACTGCAGAAATACCTTGTTAATGTTATCTGAATTATGTCATTGTTTGGTCAAAAAATAGAATCAAATGTGTTCTTGATTGTGCTGCTGAATTTATGGTTCAGCCTATTGTTTTCCAGCTGTGATGATCTTACAACATGCTAAAGTTGGTAGGGGTCTCTCTTTTGATAGCATTGGTGCAGCATTTTGTTATTCATCAAAGACAAAAACACTTCTGGTCCAAGAATTACAAAGCATGTTAGGTACTTGCTGTATAGAGTTAAATTTATCTTCCCTTGTTCCCCAAGTAAATTGCAAATTAACACTAATAAATCACATTGCAGCATTTGGTAAGACGTGAAAGTATTTTAATAATTAAATAGTTCTTTTCAGTCGTGTCCCCCCCCTTCTTTTTTTATGTGGTGATTTTCTAGACTCAAAATCAGTGTGTCTCATGCAGGCTACCTATAATATATAGTTGTTTCAAATCAGCTTTACTTACTGAGCTTTTTCTAGTAATGGAGCTCTGTCAGCAAAAAGCATATGCACCAGCAAATGATGAACGATGGACTTGTGTCAAATGGAAGCTTGAAAGGTGCTTCTGTCGTTAGATGGATTAGTCTGAACCAGGAGTTCAAAACTCCTCAATTGTAATTGTTTCAGAGAAAAGGTATCCCTGGATTGATAGGGGAGGGTAAGCACAGAGTCGGAGGAAGAACTACTTCATCAGATGAAAGTGAGGGTTTACTAATCCACAAGAAGGATAGGCTTTGTTGTCACGAGATTGCTTGCTTGATATTTCTGCGAGCTTTTTTTTTTTCTTTTTTTTTCTTTAGTTTTTTCCTTTTTTTTTTTCTTCCTCTTTTCGTGAAATTTGTAAAGATTTAACTTTGTGTCAGTGAGACATACTGATATTTTGGGATTTTTTTCTTACAAAATTAGCTTAATTCCAGTTATGTTTCTATTTGCAACAGTAATTTCAAAATGATCTGTTATATTTTTCATACACTTTCTAAAAATGTTGGTTCTTGTTTCAGTAGTCATTGTGTTAGCTGTGAAATCTCTTTAATTTGCTATAGTTGTTCTATTAGTTACAGGTTGATTAAGAAAATTAGGGATAACTATTTCAATGCAAGACATTCTTGTGTAAACTGTAAATTGTAATTTTATATAAATAGTACTCTAATACTGTAGTTCATTGTTAAATGTATTGTGCTCTGATGTTACTGTGTAAATCTCATTGGGAAGAAAAATTAAGAAGGGAAGAAATTTACATTAGGAATTGCACTTTTGAAATATTTTTCCTGATTTTTATATATTGTTTTGGCTGTGCTTTAAATGGGTGTGCCATAAGAGTGTTCAACAAAAGAATAACTATAAGCAGGGAGGCTTTTACTTCTCAGTCTTTCCGTTGTGCCAGTTTTCCCTTCTCTTCTGCTTCTTTGCAATTGTTAGCCTTCATGTGAACTGAAAGGTACTTCAAAACACTGGAAGAAAATAGTCTGAAAGCTTCATGCGCATTTGCTTCATAGTAAAGAGAAGCGAAGAAGTTGAAGACTTTTTCCACTGACAGGTGTTTGTGTGTCAGAGCAATGAATGCTTTTGATGGCAAACCCACTTGCTTTTCTTCATTGTACTCTTCTTTCTAAATATAATAGGAGAAAAAAAAAAAGGCAAATTCTGACAACAAAAACAAAAATTCTCCACACTATATAATAGAAAGCTTGCTTTATTTTTTTTTTTTAAAGAAGAAATTTAAATTATTTCAATGGCTATTCACTTTCTTTCTGTGTGGGGAAAAAAGACAGCAGTTGAGGAGTGCCTGAGAAAGGTGAAGGCACTTGTGAGTTGTATTCCTCATTATGTTACAAAAATATTGTCATCTGATGATCAGTTGATGCAAAATTGCATTGTGTTACAGATTGCAGATCCTCCTTTAAAACAATATAAATTCTTAGCGTCCCATCTTATAGAACATAAAATTACTCTAAATCACTGCTTGTTTTTAAAAATTGTTTTCACATTTTTAAATCCTGTTGTGCAAGTATATTAGCATGGCACGTGTCTGGCTTCCTTATTTGCTTAGTTTATAATCTGACTAAAAACAGTAATTTAAGATTTTTTTGCAGGTGTTTAATGTTCTGATCTTTGGTTGTTTTCTTACGTTAAGCCACGCAATGCAGTTGCATCATATGGAATAGCAGATGTATCAATAGCACAGTCAAATAGAGTATGTGGAAGAGATTAAAAACAAGAGCTGAGCAAAATACGACTTAGTAAGCCTGTTCTTTCAAACATAAGAAAACCCCTCCTATTTAATATGAAAATACAAAATGTAAAAAATAATATTAAAGTCAAAATTACCTGGTTTGGTTGTAATTAAGTTCATTTTTTTCTTTCCACTAACAGTGGAAGCAATTTGCATGATGGTAAAAATGGTGCTAAAGTGAAGTCTGAACTTAAGTAGACAAATATTTGACAGAAGTGCTGGGATGGATATTCATCCATGCAGGAAATAGAAACATGCTATGTAAATTGTGCTGCAGACTAAAACTGACCCAGTAGTATAAAACAGTCTTCTCCAGGAATGCTCCTGATCAAACAACAATGGGCAGAAAAAGCAATCATGTAACTATAGAATATTACGTTACTCTGAGTGTGAAGTGAGCAGAAGGCAGGTTTAATCCAAACTAGTTGTCCTTTTCTACCTTGAAGCAATTTCATTATATATGATCCAGTTTTCACTATTTAGCTTTTGTGGATAACTTTGAAAAATGTTGTCACATTGTCTTTCATGGGCAAATGAAGTATTATTTCAGAATTTCTGGTAATCTTCACTTTTCTGTACACTATGTCTGGAAGGTTATTTTATAATACCCTTCCTTCAAAGCCTGGTAGAAGTTTTCTGAAGGTCAGGCTTTTTTTATATTTATCTTTTTATTTGTGTCACTTAATGTGCAAGAATTCACTAATACCGCGTTTGAAACAGGTTGCCAAGTAATGGAAGCGTCTGCCTTATTACTATTGAATCCTGAAATAACTAGACTTCTGAAAGTCTCAACACACAATATTGCCCCCGTTAGGTCCTGTGAGTGCAGGAGAGTGAGGAGCGTGCTTCTGGGTTCTTTGAGTCACCCAGTGGGGAAGGCAGCGGGTGTCTCCCAGCAGGGTCCTGCTGAGCACGGGGCTGCACTAGCAGGCGTGTCCCTCCCTGTAGTGCGGGACGCTTGTGTGTCAGGCTCAGCTAGCCTGCAGACCTGTCACGGGGGCCCTGCGTCAGGTTAGAGGCCAAGGTGTCTGCTGCAAATGCTGTGTGTGAGAGTTGAAGCCGGGGAGTGTTAGGGAAAGGTCAGATGAATGACCCTTTAGAGAACGCGGAATTCCCAACGGTTTTGAAGAAGAGCCTGAGAAGACAAGCTGGGTGTCGGGGCACCCAAACAGTGGACGTATTGCCTGGTGAGAAGGCTCAGACTGGCTCCGCAGAACCTCTTGTCATAAGGAAGGTGAGTTTTGCATCTTAGCTGGAGCTGCTGTATTGTTGCTGGCCCTTGTGCTTTTCTAGTTGCCACAAAAGCTTGAGCAAAATCTCTGTAGAAATAACACAACGGTAGGAAGGTGCAAACAGGATTGCCTCTGCGTCACACTGCATAATTGCATCAAAGTGTAAATTTCAGAAAGAAAGTATGCGATACTGAGGTGATGTGATGAGGCTTCCACATCAGCAAGGTTACTGCATAACTTTAACTGCCACCTATATAGCAGTGATACAGCTGTAAGTGCAGGAGTGCTGCTCAGAGGCCAACAGCAGGAGTTCTTGTGGTGGAAAAGAGGAAGATCTGAATAGCCAAAGTACTATAGAAGTCTTCAGGGAATAGTCAAAACCCTTGCCAGTGAAGTAGGCGATTTTACCCTGGACCGTCTTTTTAAGTGCTGCCTTTAAAAAACAAAACCAAGCAAAAAATTGACCTGAAGTCATGCTGCCTTTGTCTCATGTGAAACTGTACTTTGCAGTATCTCAAATCTTTTCAGAAGTGGACTGTTTTCCACCCTCCCCCATAGCTTCCCCTTGATGTTAAAGCTATAAACCAGTGATATGCCTGAGTAGAGCTAGTCACAGATGCTCTGCCAGCATGTGACTGGTGTGCCTGAGCTTTATCATTCCTGCTAACTGACCCTTTTACTAAAAGTTTAATAGGGGATAAATTCACATGTGAATTCATAATCCCCTCAGTTGTGCCAGAAGGATTCCTTAACAAGCAGGCAACAAAGAGAATCTTATACTGCTAGACTTTTTTATTCCTCCTTCTCTTCATTCTCTTTCCAAATTTATTGGGTAGACTACTTCAAGGATGTGTCTTTAACTGTCATCCCAATATTTATTTGTGTGTAACCTAAACAAACAAAGGCAATATATTCAATGTGGTTTTCAGAGCAGCTCTATGCATGGAATTGAATACATTTTTGAGCTTTTAAGTACAATAGGTGGAAATATTATATCTTCCAAATATTCATTATTTAGTATTTCTACTTATTCTCTATAACTTAAAAATTATGCCTTCATAGCATGTATCTCTTGAATCTTAAATGAAATGTTTGTTGTGTGATATTAGTTCATGGGGTTTTTTTTGTTATTTCAGAATTTTGTATATTGTTTGCTACTCTTACCTAGAGAAGCCTGTAAACGCAGATACTGCAAATATTTTTAGTAGAAAATGCTTTTAATCTACTTGGTTACTGTTATTTTGAGTTTGAAAAAGAAAATTGTTTCTCTCATAATGTTCTGTTGAAGTGCCTTTAAAGTGATGATATCACTTTAATACATTTAAAAGCTTCAGAGTTGCAACATTTATTGAGCAATGCTCATTGAAAGAATATTATGGATGTCTGGAGGCTTTTTACTTTTATAAAAAGGACACTGTTTTTTGTGGCCTCTCTGAAATAAATCTTAGGGTTTTAATTTCATATTATATTTCTGGCATGGAAAATGAGGAAATAAGCATCATCTCTTTACAGTAGTTTGTTTTCTGAACCAAAACCTGCTGGGTTATGCTAGCCTGAATGAAATGTTTTCAGAAGCTCTTCCTGTTCCAGAGCCCCAACGTTCCATAATTTCATTGTATATGCAACCAAGGTGTTGCAAAGAGGTGCTTCTTCTGATTAAATCCTGCCACTCCTATCAGTAGGCAACTGCTTTTAAAGAGTATTTTTTTTTTCCTGTTAGACCTGTCACATTCTAGAGATCTCTGTAACTTTAGAACTCAACATTTCCTCAATGAAACCAGTAAAAGGTGGTTTTGTTTTGTTAAATTTTAGTGGAAGTAGGATGCAGCTGTCTTAGGAGGAAATTCAGTGTGAGTACTCTATCCTAAGGCGGGGGTGGAGGGGGGGGGTGTGCGCGCATGTGGGAGGAGGTGTATCTGGAGTGAGCGCCAGGTTGTGAGATCAACAAGAAAGTCAGCTGCATGGAGTGCAGAAGTTAGTAGAGATGTTGCCAATAGTGTCTGGTTCTGACTCTGGTTTTGGGTTTTCTGTTTTGTTTGCTTTTTTTTTTTTTTTTAAATACTTTGAGACATTGTGCACTGAAATATTTTAACTTCTGAAATACGATGGATGCGTTATCTTTCAAAAATTCAGCAACTAACTTCTCTTCCCTTTCCTTTCTGCTCTCCCTGTTCTTCCCCCCTCACCCCAAGTTGAACTGGTTTAGGGACTGAGGATAAATACAATAGTTTTCCCCTTAGTAGCTCTTCAGAGTTGCAACATCCTTAATTTAGAAGGAGCTTTTCTGTATTTTGTGATGATGGTTCTGAGGTCTGAAAAGAAATTGAAATTCATAAAATTTGGGCAACTGATAATAGAACATTTTGGCAGCTGCCATTAATGTCTTTGAGCACCCGTATCGTTGCAGCATATATTATCCAGCCCCACAAATCCTGAGATTCAGACAGGTCATAGCAGCAGCCAGCTCCTGGTTGAAGATGGTAAAAAGAAGATTGAGTTGAAAGGTATAACAAAGCTAGGTTGTGGGGTTTGGTGTGGTTTGTGTTTTGTTTTTTTAGTTTGTTGTTGTTTTTTTGGCCCCCCCCCCCCTTTTTTTTTTATTTTAGCTCTGTGACTGTGTTCAAAATCATTCAGTATTCTGGACCAAGTGAGATATTCCTCCCAATTTACCAATGAAGCTTTAGAAAATAGGGACAGCCCTGGGACACTTTTGCATATGATTCCAAACTTTGCTCCATTCTTTTTATTGTTTAGGAAAAATCAACACCAGATAAGACAGCTGCGTGTCTTAAAATACTGCATTTTAGTTGACGGAGGAATTGTTGCTTCAGAAAAGCAGCCTTAGCAAACTTGGAATTTGGACCTCTTTGCAGATCAGAATTAGGCAGAAAACATGTCTGCAGTGTCCTGGCAGTCACTGAAAAAATGCATAGATGCTTGTGTTGCTGAATCTTCATTTTGATCCTGTACACTCGTTGATCTTAAAATACTTACTCAATTTTATGTTTGGTACAGAGGTATTAAATGTTGCTGTTTTGGCAGCATTTTTCTTTAGTACTGTAAATAGCCTGGTAAGTATACCTTCCTGTAAAGGTATGATTTACATTCTAAGATTTTAAATGATATATGTGCTTTCAGTTTAAAAGTAATAAAGGCAGTTTGGGTGACCATTTATGAAAGTGATTGTTACAACAGCAATTTATACAGGCTTCTTAAATGATAAGCATTTCTACTTCTGTGTAAGACTTCAATGCAAAAGGTACAGCAGTGTCTTAAACTGCTCAAAAGAGCTGATTAAAATATTTCCCCAGAAATTAATACCACTGTATTTTTCATAGTATCTCTGAAGTTCACAGTGATTTGCATTGATGGGTAGGAGAATTATCAGTCCTACAAATACCATTGAAACCGTAGACTTAAGAGAAGGTTAATTATTAATTAATTTCCTAAATCAAAGAACAGCATTCTTCCAGAAAAAAAATCATGTGTCTGTTCACACTCTGAAGTAGGATGCAGTTACTGGTTGGGTGTTTAAAGTGTTCTTGCGGTTGTTTGCCCACTGAGGCAAGAATGGGTCTGGATTGTCAAATTGTTAGGGCAGCGTCCTAACAATGATCAATGTAGAGGTGTGAATACCTGTGAGGACTGTTTTGCACTCAGATTTTGCTGCACGAACCTATCAAGTAATGTCACCTGCAGTCTCCCCTTCCTGCAGAGCCCCAGATGAGTACCCTTTTATCATGATGTAGGGTTGGTACAGTTCTTACTGGCCTGCGTTTTTGTTTTGTTTTTAAAACCTGGCCCAACAAGTGTCCCTGGGAATGGTTGGACAAGACAATCTAGTATCCAGTTACTCCCTGAGCACTCTGGATCCTGGAGGTTGGGTGCTGTAATTGCTCATAAGCAGTTGGATGAGAGTAATGGAGTATGTGAAAGGGCATTGCCTGGAAGGAAAAGCTTTGGATCCTCCAGGACTAGGAGCTGTAGGGTCTGGTTTGAATCTGTAAACACTATTTGTAGGGTGTAGGTGGTAAACTTTGACCACATGTTGTTTGGCTGGATATCCTGCTGCCTTCTTGCAGTCTGCAGGAACTGCTGCTGTTCATTTTCCTTTGGGTATATCAGACATAATCGAGACTGCATCTATGTTAGTGTTTTTGGAGCAGCGGTGTGATTTTAAAAGTGAATCCCCCAGAAGTCCCTGCTTACTGATCATTGATTTGTTGCACAAAGTGATTTAGGCATGTGCAGGCTAGACTCTTTTTGGAGAAAACTAGACTGAACTGAAAGCTGTATTCTGGGTTTGCACAGAATGAGCTTTAACCTCTAGTGAAGACATAATGGTGGAGGCCTTTGAACACCTTCAAACCATGCGGGTAGTGGTCTTGTTACTCTTACCATGCTTCTTGGGGAGAGGATTTAGTGGGAGATGCATAATGGAAGACGTGTTTTAACAGATTTATTGTAAATGTGAGGATAATGATAGCTTTCTGTTTCTGACAGCTAAGTTGTATTTAGATCAGAATTGCTTTGTTAGTGTGCTGCGCAGCACATCTCAGCTTGTTGTTCAATAATTACTACAAGTATACATGCATATGTGTGTATGTTTGTGGTGCACACTTTGTTACAGTGATGAATGTCATCACAGAAAAGCATGCAAGAAAATTAGTGATGTACACTGTGCTAGTTGCGATGAGAGCATCTTTTATGGGCCTTTTTCCAACTTTTTGTTCCTTAGGACAAGTAAGTCATTAATAGTAAAGTACATTCTGTTTACAATTTTAGTAATGCCTCCTATGCCAGAGGATCTGGAGGCTTTTTTAACTAGCAGTCACTTCATCCGTACTTATTTCATCCACCTCTGAAAAGCAACAAACCAATTTAAAACTCTAAACAACCATCTAGAAAAAAAAACCAAATTAATTTAACTTCATCTTCTAAACCTTTCTCCTTCAGTGGTGAAATTGATTGCAATTTTTACAAAGCTACAAGAGCATTCTTTCAAAATGTAAATATCTTTGTCATGTCATCTGTGCGTTTTAGGGTGTGTTAAAACCCCTCTTTTGCATCACGTCACAGGCTTTTTATAGGCCCCGTGTTTCTCTGGGTGTATGGCACATTGCCAAAGGGTAACTATATTGCCAATAAAATAGTACTTTACTGAACTTCTGTGGAAATCGCACTTCCACTCTTTTATTCCAACTAGTTTTTCTTTATTTGGCCCATTTTTTTTAATGCTTTCAGTGTAGCTTGTTCGTGCTATCTACCCAATACAATAAAAATATACTCTAATACGCTAATCCTGATAAATGGGTGATAGCACTCATGGTATACCTTTCATTTATCAAGATACAAAGCTTTCTGAAGAATTCTGTTTCATGTTATTAATACTGAATTTAATTTGGTATCTAATAAATTTTTAACCTAAATTAAACAGGTATAAATTAATTCTTGCCTTTTTTTTTCTTGCTTCCATATATACTTATTGCAATAGCAGTATATTAGAGGTTAGCTTTGTAGTTTAAAGGGGTTTACTTCTTTACGATGTCAATACTGGTCTAAAAGCACTGCCCAAATCATGCTACAGTATTCTACACTAATATAATTGGTTTTGATGTTTAAGATAAGGCTATTTTTTTTTTTTTTAAACATTCTGGTTCTAGGTCTGTAAATGAATTTGCAGGGGGCATGAATGAAGTGGCTGTGGTATAGAGTTAAACCATGCAAAGTTTCATGTGTATTTCATAATCTGCATTTAGATGGTACAAATTGTTTTCTTGTGAAAGCAGGTTATACTCTGCTAGCTAATGATTTGTCTTCTTACATAGCTACTGGTGTGCTAGTCTTCAGGAAAAATGTAAGGAAATGGAAGCTATGAAGGTAGTTTTATTGGGTGAGCTGCATGGAAACAGAGCAGAAGTCTTCTTGCTACTCTTAGAGATGCTGCTTGATTACTGTGACTGGTAATAATACTGGCAGCTATTTGTCTTGAATTTCTGTTTTTTATCAAATTTTTCTGTGCCTGTGATGGTGAAACAACTAGGAGGAGTTTATGCTGAGAAGATACATTCATTGTGCTGTGGCAAGTGGCTAGCTTATTTTCTTTCAATGTTGTATTACAACTTTTCTAATACCATCGTGGTCATCTGTAATTGTTTGGGTGTCTGGTATGCATTATTTCTAGCCATTTTAATGAAACATTACAGTTATTAACTATGACTATTGGTTTATAGTGGCTGTAATCCTTGAATGTTGTCTGTTATTGTAGTTTAGGACCACTTTGTTAGAGCATTAGCCACCTTCTGGTTTGCATCAAGGTGGCTGTCTAATGGATCATTAACTGCTAGTGAGGCCTGGGTCCTTGGGGACTTGCTGGGTACAGCAGTTGTGGTATGAGAAATAGAAGTCATAGAGCAAGCAGTCTGAATATAGTGAGCCCTGTAGGGGTGTAAAGTGAAGTTACTGTGTCTTCTTAGTATCTTGGTTTTTGCTATAACGCTTTGTTGCCACAGGTGCAGTGTGTGTTTTAGATGCTCTGAATGGGCAGGTGGTCACGAAGTGCGAGACTCCTGAAGCAAGCGCAACTGTTCTGTCCTCTGTTTAGGATGCTAGTCTTGATACTACTTTTTGGTAGGGATTCATCTGCTGCTGGAGAAGATTGTTCTTACTCCCCTCACCAACTCTGAAGACAACACAGTTGACAGTTACAGGTGGGGTATGCGTGTTTTCTTCCCCCACCTTTTTCTTCTGTGTCTGCTCCCTCCCCCCGCCAAACTGTCCTCCAAGTAAATGCATAGAACTAGCACAGTATGAAGAACAGCTGATGAAACAAACTTCTGGGGAGGGAGAGTTCATGTCTGTGTGTATTTTCTTGGCATCTGCACTTTTCTGAGACCCCCTTCCTGTATTCCCGACCTTCTAATAGTGCAGTTAGCATCTAAACTTCCCTTTGTTGGAGATAATTCTGTGGCTAGATCCGTCCCAAGCCTTACTCCTCAGCCTCGGTGTGACAGTTGAAGGCAATAAAGAGAGTCCTCCTTAGGTTCATAATTTAGAATATCCTTTTTGGTCAATTAGGACTTCAACTTGAGTCATTCAGAGATTGGTGGGAGGTGGTGTCATATGTCTGAGAAGTGTTCAGATCTCTGGAGACAGCTAAATATTTGGTCTTCTTTGTCTTCAGTCTTGTTTATGAGATTGTATGTGTTTTGTGTGGTTTTGCCAGATGACAGTTCTAGATGTCTTTACCTGTATTTTAAAATTCAGCTGAGAGACTTCTTCTGTGGCTGTGACCTTGCTGAAATTCTTGTGTCAGCTAATATATAGTAAATGTCACAGTTAAGGATAAAACAGTGATTTTTACTACAAATCGCTGCCATGGTTTATCAAGTATTAAGTCAGCACTTTTCCTTAAGTTAGGATTTCATTTAGCTGCCTTTTAATTTCCAAATGACAACATGTACTGAAAAACACTGCTTCAGTCCCTCAAAATATGAGTAAGTGTGGACTGTGAAATAATAATTACAGAGTTGAATCTTACTTGCAATGGAATCAAAATATTAAAGCTTTAATGCTCATGCAACAAAGATCTATCAGTGTTTGGCAAATACTGAACCTCCCAACACCTTTCTTAGAGATAGAAGTACTCCTTCAAGCCATGTATATGATGAGATACAAATCAGTATAGTAGGCTGTAGTTGCTATTAGATTAATCTGTTTAAAATTGAGATGGGTATGTGCATGTTGGTTTTGACTGACATAAGAAAGCATATAAACAATGTATTTTCAGCAAATAGTGTGGCTCAATTATTTGACTGGTTCTCTTGATTGGACATGCCGTTAGTTTATTTGTAATTTAAAATTGACATATTTATTCTAAATAAATTAGGAGGATAGTGCAAATGTCAATACATTTTGGGGGGAAAGGAAAACAAAAAGAAGAGAAGGCAACAGGAACTAAAATAATATTTAGAAATGTCAGATTTTTCAGAGGTGGGGGGTTGGGGAAAAGGGAAGTTGCATTTAATTAGCTGTAACTGCCTGCCCACATGTTCCTGAGCACATGGAAGTACAGTCCTGAACAAATGACACAGTTCTTAACTGCACCCTGTTGATGCACAATTTTTAATTGTGTCAGGATTTAGTTACTAGACTGACACACACAGCTGTGCTTTAAAAATTCAGGATTTGTATATCTTTCATTATCTGGTACTACTGAATTATGAATATATTCTGTCACTGTTAGATTTTCCTAATCTGTAAAATTACTGTAGTGTAAAAAATGTTATTGTTAATGGAATGTGCTTGGTAATTACAAGCTTGGTATTGCTGCTTGACTTCAACGAGTTCATTTGGCCCTTTTGATGCAAGCCCTTGGCTCTAAGAAACAGCAAATTACGCTGCTGTTGTTTTTGGGGGGGGGGGGGGGGGGGGGGGGGGGGGGGGGGGGGGGGGGGGGGGGG
>JAVKLA010000093.1:17409926-17461879 GCA_034782735.1 Sagittarius serpentarius | reverse complement strand
CGACACAACCGGGCAGCTTCCCTGTACTCTTCCCAGGATACCTGTCCCTGCTTCCACTGCCTGTGCATTTCCTTCTTGCCCTTCAATGCAACAGCTTTTTTGTTAGGTTAGTATAAGGGCAGCTGCAAATACTGTGTTATCTGCGATATATGTTCCGTGCAAAGAAGGCTTTAATCTTTATGGAGGTGAGTTACTGCTGGTTTATGCTGAATTCAGACTATATAAAACTTCTGAGAATGCACTTGTAATATGTTACCTTACATATAGCTCAGGTCTCTAAATGCATATCATTACTCTGCAGGACTGGATTGCAATGAAGTACATGATTTCCATCCACCAGTAAGTCGGAAACTGCGCCTTTCCTTGGTGATGAGGAGGTGACCTGTGTGTTAACTGCTTTTGTGTTGGACTAGAAGTGAACAACAGTGAAAAATCACTCTTCTTCCTTGAAAGGATAGAATACTAATGAGCTCCTTTCCTACTTCTTTACTTCCAGCCTGCATCACCTGCTGGTTCGGGACCCCATGTCTGACTTTGTAAAGCTGGTGGTGAGTTCAGGGACACCACCCTGTTGTAAGCTTTCAGTAGGTTAGCAAAAGTTGTTCTGTTGTTACTCCCTGCAAATTGTAGGGGTGTTAGCTCAGCCCACAACTGCCATAAGGGAGCTGGTTCCCTGTGTCAGCGTGGCCTTTTCCTTCCAGATGAGTGTACAGTGTCCACTTTAGTGGAGGGACAACTGAACTGCTGTTGCTTGCTTCACAAGTAGTCCATGAGGGAACTACTCTGAATTTTAATGAAACAAAAAGGTGTGTATCTCCACACTGTTGATTGAATTGCAGAGTGAGTGAGTGTGTTAGCAGAAAAAAGTATAAAAATAATTTGTGTCCCTATGTTTTAAACCTCTTTAAAAAAAAAAAAATGGGGTAGGGTGGGGCAGGGGCTGGGGGGAGAATTGTCCTGCTGTCTTCTCTAGCAAGACAATATTTAAATGGAAATGATTTAAAATACCAAAACCCCAGCTTTTCAGGCATGGAAGTCAGTGCGGTTGTTGAAAAATTCAAGCGTAGGTAGATTTTATGCCAAATTAGTTACTTGCATTATATGGATTCTGAATGGCTTAATGTTACACCCAAGGTTCCCTAGGATTTTTTTTTAAGAGCGTTTCTCCCGACCCCCCAACCCTCTCCCCCTCAATAAGGTGGTAGCTTAGTTAGACTGCTATAATTTAGGTTTGTTTTCAAGTGCGTACATGAGTTTTTTAAGGTTTTATTACAACTACAGAAATAAAGATGAGGACAAGTGAAGATGGCATTATTTAACTGAAGTTAGAATTGGAGACCAAAATCTTGAGGTAACTTCTTATTTTGAATACTTCGGCTTGATTCACTAAAGAACTGATTTTAATTTCAGGTGCAGTCTGAACTAGACTGGTAGAAAGAAAAATGGCACAATTTCAAATTCTCCTGAAATAATTTCTGGATTTACTCTGGGAATGTGTAAAATTGTCACTGTTGCAGCAGGACATTATTTTGACAGTGTCTTGTACAACTCAGAAAAAAAAAAAATCTTTGCTGCAGAGTTTACAATCTAAGCAATAATGCTGTAAATACTTGCCAGCTTCCTAATCAAATGAAGCTTTAAAATACTTCATGAATATTGTGTTAAGGTCAGAGACATTCATGGTAACATACAAAAATATCAGTTTGTTCATAACAGTAACTGAATATTTTTTTTGTCTCTGGAGTAAAAAGCAGAAAACTATGTTGTATCTAATACTTACACTGGCCTATCATGAAAATAATAGATAGCTGTCCTAAAATGAATCTTCTTACTTACTACTATTTTTTCTCATTTCTTGTTGTGTTAAACTTGATATAGAAGGATATTACTGTTGGCATTACTCAGTTGTGCCAACCACTATATGAGTATATGGTTTATTTAGAAATACAGTAGTAATGAACTTAGTGACCTGTAGTAAGTAACACAGTTGTTCTTATTGTGTGCAGTCATCTCCTCTAAAACATTCTCCAGGTTTCTGTTTCATTATGGTGCCACCCATGGAATTAGCTGAAATTTACGTAGCTACGTACTAGATTTGCTCATGAAATGGCTAGGATGAAACTTGCTTGTTTGTACAGGTGTAGTAATTGCACAAATTGAAAGTATAGTGTTATGAAAACTTGGCCCAGAGTGTTCCTATTGCTTAAAGTAGGAGGTCAGATTTTGTCACTTTGCTCAGGCAGGGCATAGCATGTGGTTGTGGTGTAGTGAGATCTGAGTGTTTGAGGAAGGAGGATCAGTTGTGATGTGATCATGAATACTGGTAGTGTTTTCAAATCAGTATAAAGAAGGCATTTCAATATTTTATATTCTCCTCCCGTTGTAACTGAAATCAACTACACAGCTGAGATGGAGAGGCTGAGTGGGTTTGTGCTTACAGTCTTTAGTTCTGGATGGTGTGTGATCGCGTGGCGAACACGTTTTTGCAATTCACATGATTTGTACTAGTAAAATGAATGAATTTTTGTGAAAGATGGGATCTCATCAAGGACTTCGCTAATTCTAATGCTTAAAGAATCTTAAGTAATCTCTAGGCAATCCACTGGTCTCTCTCTTGTTGATTGTTTTTGCCTGTAAAGCAGTGTCTGAAGTGTATTTCAGATATCTCATTTTAATGGCAATGAACTGAGCAAAGTTATTTTGAAAATAGCTGAGGTGGATGGTCTGGTTTGCTACTCAAAGGGGAACCAGTCGGGGGACACAAAACAAATCACTAGCAGGTGTTACAGCTGTTGAGTGCTGCTACAGAAACCTGTGAAGAAGGAGTTGCATGAATTGACTGGATGAAGGATGGAACTGCTCTAAGAATTAGATCCTAGAAAATTTTTGGCTTTAATTTCTGTAAGACTGTGGAGCGTTCCTTGTCACTGTACAAACTGACTGTGCCATAGAAATCTTTCTCCAATTTTCACAAAATTTCACACTTTACAGATTTTTTTAACATCCTTTGGGCAGATCAAAGTTTTTCTTTGTTCTTTGATGCTACAGACAAACATTGTTTCAATGAAGTATGGCTTCACATGTTTAATGGGACAGGATTTTTTCAAAAGCAAATAAATTCTTCTAGAAGACAATATACACTAGTCATCTCTCTAAAGCAAATATATTTTCATAAAAGAATTTTTCTGCCTGGATAATTTAAGCTATTTTGATCAGGAGATAATTAAGAAAGAAAAAAAATACTTTGCACAATATTTCTAAACCTTTTTTTTATTATTATTATTCACTTTTAAAGGCACAGTAGGGAGCCATGGGAAATGTATTTTCATCTGGGATTGTAGGAGGAATACATATTGTTTGTTTAAGGCATCAGGTATTGAGAAATGGCAGGGTGAAAAGTTTGACCTGAACTGCCAGATCTGATCTGCAAGGGGGTAATTGAGTTGCCATGTTTTTTTTCTCCTCAGTTTAAATCAAGTTTTGCTATAGCCTATTTAAGTGTCAGACTAGTAGCAAAACTTGACAACTTCAGGGTGCAAGCTTGCTTTTGATCAGGATTTACATGCAAATCATTTTTGCCTTGAACTGTCAACTCCTGTTTTGACACTGTGAGGGGAGGTGCCCCCATTTCTTGCAGTCTTTGCTTCTCAAGCCATGGGGATGATGGTCAATGCTGTTGGTGTGTGGAAGAAAATTATTCTGGTAATATGGTGGTTAAACTTTTTATATCTATGTATTTTTTCTACCCCCTTTCCTGTCAGTCAGCTGTTGCAGCTGGGCTTCTAATCTCCTTTTTGCCTAGAAGAAAATCTAACAATAATCCTGAGTCTGATGTCAGAGAGAAACTAGAGAATTGGGGTAGAGGGTCACCAGTGTACTGGGGAATGGGTTTAAGCTGCAAAACAACACAAAGGATGCTGACAGTCCACATTTTCCTGGGCTTTAAACAAAGTCTTTGGTAAGTTTAAAGAATCTTCTCCGTGCATGACTAAACCTATTGATGGCTTAGAGAAAAAGCTGCCTTAGAAGGCTTAAGACTGAACCTTCTTTCCAATTTTACTGAAAAACCTTAAGATGTTAAATTTTTTTACATTGTATAATTGGAGAAAAATTACAGTGTGGCCCATGAACTATGAATAAACTATGTGAATGAACAGTATGTCTTCTTTTTCCGGCCATATCTAGTAAAACTCATGTAATATACCTTTTAGATTAATTTAATTTCCATTTACACTTTACATCTGGAGCTAATCTTTCAAGAAAATCCCACCCAGGGAAGTAAACTAATAAAACAAAAACTGTAATTTAATACTTAAGGGTTTCTAAAAATAAAATCAGCTTCAGAAATAGACTGGTGAGACTTTATAAAAAAAACATAAAATTGCTATTATACGGAACTAAACAAATGATGCAAGAAGGTACATTTTGCAAGGGATGTTGCTATTCTGTTTTCTAGTTAAACAATTTTTTCTTTGTACTGTTAGTAGAGTAGGGACATCAAACACACTGTTTCACTGAGGTGGCAGGCAGTGTCATGTTTGATAATCTACATATGAAAGCATAACTTAAAGTCAAGATTTTGAGACGGAATCTGCTTTATCTGTCTTGGACCTTATTTTAGCAGACAAAAACCTGAATATGCTAACATGTGCTGTGAAATTTTAATTGGATTGTTAATGACACTTTGGAGTGACACAACATGTGAGAAACTTCCAAGAACCGATCATGGGAAACCCTTTTTCTTACTGTTACAAACCAGAAGACACTGGGAACTTGACAAGTCCAAGTGTCTGAGGCCAGGGGAATAATTGATAGCAGGCTGCCTATATCCAAGGTCCTTTAGCAGTAATTGCAAGCAGGATCTGACTCTCTGATCTCACCAGTGGTATTCACCATGCCAAAACGACCAGCCTTTGACAGATTGCTTTCCTACAGTAATAACTTAGGCATGTTCCCTTTCTCACATGAGGCCACACATCCTTCCCACTGGAGAAAATGAGTTGAAAATGAGTTGCTTCTTTTTTTAACAGGGCACTGTTAAAATAAGTATTTTCTATTATATAAGCCCAGTAGTGCCAGGGGACTAAATTTATATGGTTATAAACAAGAGATATTACTTTAGACTACCACAATGTAACGTTTCGCTATTTCTATAGGATTTTAAAAGTTTTGAAAATAATGTGTAGGGTTTTTTTCCTCCTCCTTGCTCTTAAGAAACCCCAAAATGCCAAATTTTATGTTTAATTGCTTTCATCTCTCTCTGATTTTTGTAAACTGAGTGCTGACTTGTAGTCAGATTTATATCTTGGATGAAACCAAGTCCCCAGAGGGGGACTTAGAACTATTATATATTCTGCATAGGTTGAAATGAGACCTATTTTATTTGAGTTTTTTAAACTTTCCCACTGTGTTTGATCCCTGTTATACTTTGGAACTGTTATGTGTTTGGTTTTTTTCTTTTTCTTTTTTTCTTTTTTGTTTTTTTTTTCCTGGAATGTCATTTTGTCTGTAAACTCTGACTGGAAGTTGTAATGACCTTGATGATATATAGCAGTTCTGGATTTACACTTCTTTTAGTAACAGGATTTTACTAATTCTGATATAAGGACTCCTGAGTGCTACTCTATGGTGGTCTGTGTTCTCTGGCATAGTTAAAAGCCTGGCAGCTCCACCCGATAGCTGTCTAAACAAGGTTTCTCACCAGGCACTAACATCAAAAGAACTACAGTAAGCTAAGGCTATGGGAAATTGTAACCATGATATTAAGTTTATAAAACTGAACATCTACTGCTATAATGACTGGCACTTTTATTAATGCATGCAAACCTCTGAGAAGATTAAGGTGCGTTTCCGTAAGTGTTAAGGGTGGGTGGTTTTATAACTCAACTGCAAATAAAAGGTGGTAAGAATGCAAGGTTCTTAGCTGTGAAAATAAATTGTATGCACATGGTAGAATACTTACAGTGACTACATGGCATCTAGTTAGTTACTCCACAGTACTTTGGAATAAAGAACTCTAAAGGTAGACTTACATTCTTTAGCAACGGTAAGAAAATCAGAAGGTAAAGTCGTGTGGTTGTTGCTCGTTAACTCCAAAATCTGTGCGAGACTGCAGACAAATTCATCACAGATCAGGTGATCTACCCGAAACTGCCATTGGAACCAGTGAAGAGATTCGTGCACAGAGTCAGAATGACATCGGGGATCTAATCCTGTGGTCTTTTTACAGGATGTAAAGAGCTAACTTTAAATTTTTTTACATAAGGAATGGTGGGCCTTTTTTTTAACTCCTTTGTCTCCCTTGAGTTGAGTTAACCTCACATTTTTTGTAACTGTAGAGAATAACTTGAAAATAATTAACAGAAAACTTCAATCTGTGAACATACTGCTGCAGATGCGCAAGAAATAACGTTCCTCTTCAGGTATGTAGCTTTAAAGTAAGATGAATTGTTCACCGTATACCTGATGGGTTGTGTAGCTTGCTCGTAAGCTTCTATAAACTTTAGGGATCATGTGAACACTTTTAGAGGATATTCCTAGAGCTTTGACTTGCTTTGATTTTAGTAAATAAATCTTTATTTGTAATAAGATGGAAAAATACAGAAGAGAAATGAAGCTAGGGTATTAAAAATACCTAAGTTTTGGGGTCAAGCCCAATTCATTAAAATAAGAAAAGCAGAGGGGAGAGTAAAGCTTGGCACTGGTTTTGCAATAATAATTTATCCGCACCTTGAGCCCATCCTTTGGACAGACCTTTGTTTGAACTGCAGCTGGCTTGGTTTATGTATGACCTGCTGGGAGCTGAGGTTGTAATGAAAAACAGTTATTCTTTCAAATTACTCACAAGAAGAAGTGCCTATTTTATCAAGTGCTCTTCTTAATTTGGCACATGGTAAGACTTTTAATATTTATTTTTTCTCCATTAATCACACTGTATCTTATAAGAAGTCTAAACACAGTGATGAAATACTGTATGTTTTCCTTAAAGCATTCTGAGGACAAACGGTTCTCTAGAGAGTGGCTGTCAGGAGCTCTTACCGTTAATTAATGAAGTTATTTGTTGAGGTTTTTCATGTCTATGTTGACATACTATGAACTTTCCAAAATTCTTCCCGGATCAGTATGGAGTTTCATAATTTTGCAGACTAGTTAGTGATAGGTTTACAGGACAAAAAAGAATGAGGAAAGAGTAACAGTTTAACAAAAACAGAAATACAAAACTTGCAGTCCTTTCATTGTCTAAAACAAATTTAAGATGACAATGTACTTATGAAATGGTGATTGACTTAGATTTATCCTGGATTTCTTTGTTTTATATGTAACCCTGTATGCTCTGAAATGTACAAGGTAAACATAGCTGCTGTCCTGTTCCGCTAAAGATTAAATAATACTAGTTCGGGGAAAACCTGAAGATGATGATAACTTAAACTGTGTCTGTGTGTCTATTGCCAAATAGCAGAGCTCAGATGCTCAAGCAAAATGGGAGTGCTAAATTAAGATGAATTAATGTATATACTTTTTTTCATTTCTAAAATCTGTGATTTCCTGAGATTCGAAGGAAGTGCTTCTGTTCCTTAGGTAGGAATAACCCACCCTTTGAAGTCATATGCCTGTTAATCCTTTAAGATCATAGACTTAGTGCATAGGACATCAATTCTAATAGCAGATTTCTTGTAATCTCAGACCATTAGTGGAGTTGTTATAAGCAGAGGTGTTGATTCATATAGAGCTTGTTATAAGACTCAGGAGTTACATTTCTGGGAGTTCGGACAAGTATTAAACCAGTGGGTTGTTCATGCATTGCATTAACCATGTGATGCTGGTACTGAATCCTGAGTTAAATTCCCTGGCATTTTTTCTGTTTCTGTTATTCTTGCAGTTGCTGTTTACAAATCTAAAAAAGGTCTTGTCTCCTGTTTTAAAATATTAAAAAAACCCAAACATGACTAATAATTTAGCACTGATGATATTTTCAGTACTTATAAAAGACAACTTTTTGCAAATGCGATTTGATTGTCCTTTCATTTAGATATTTTCTACATGGGAAGGCTGGAAGACAAGCATCAGAATTATTCCCTGTAAATGATGGGGGAGAAAGTAGAGGTTTGACATATAGGCACTTTCTTTCAGAGAACAGAATGAGGTATTACTTGGAAGACAAGGGAATGGGTGTGTAATAAGTAGTTCTTCTTCCTAATGTTATGAAAGGATAGTGCTGACAATGCTCTCTTTCTACACTTTCTCTAGTATTTTTGTCCTCATACAATGTGGCACGGGTCTACTAACTGTGTTGTTATGCATCTTCTCTCATTGCTTTAATCTACAGTTAAATTGTCTGTTTATAATAACCTCTTGCCACAAAAGGAATAAATTGAATCTGCTGCTGAAGAAGACATTAGAATAAGAGGTATTATTGTTCCCTTTTGTTTTGTCTAAGCTGGAAAGTTTGGATAAGTAAGATATGATGCTGAAATATTATTTTTCTTAGATGTTGGCATGTTGTATAAACATTGAAGACTCAGTGTAAGATGAGTCCATCAAATACTGTTATAATCTCTTCATTTCCTACTGCCGACGGGTGGGGTGGTCTTTGCACCACAGCATTGTATCTTGTGCCTTGTTTAGTCTTGGTTGTTCATTTTGCTTTTTCTAGAACAGTGTACTGGAAAAATGTAGTGGCTTGCTTATATCAGGCAAGCATTAAAATGATTGCTGGGAATTTTGGGGGTTTGAATTCTCATATTCTAAGTTAAACACCTTATCTTAGGATGTATGGGAGCATGTTCAGTATGACTTTAGCTCAATGCTGGTACAGAATAAGCCTGACAGTGAGATGTTGGAGTGGAGTAGCTAAGACAGCTGTTGGTGCAAGCTCTTGCCACCTTTTTACAGTAGCATCATCCAAGCAGAGAGGCTATGTTTAGTAATGCATTGACTTCTGCTTTATTTTCACTGTATTAAAAGCATGAGCTTTATGGATGTAATATGTCCCTTGTTATATGGAATGTTGGCAGTGCTTACAGGCATTAGATATCTATTTCGTTTTTTTTCCCCTATAAAATCTGTACTATTTCTTCAAAGTGGCTTAACTTTCTTCCTGTTTTATTTGTGGTTAAAATTGCAGAGTTTTGTTCGTTTTTAAGCAGGTTATTTATATATTGGTGCACTTCTTTTATTGGGTTGGACTAATTACACATTTTGTAGAGGCTGTGCTGTTTTATCATTTATTTCGTAAGATACCTTTACATATACAACATATATCTATATTAGGCACACAAGTCCAGGTTGCATTGCAGGTACTACCAAGAACCAAGGAAAAATGATAATAAATAGAATTTACTATGGGCATATGAGACAGAGGCAATTAGGCAAACCTGGTTGTAAACTTATAACCAGTTCTAAAAAGTGCCAGCCATAGCTTTATCTACTGCACTTTCCATGCTAGAAACTATTAAGCTGTTTTTTTCTACATCTTTGTGAGAGAAGATATTTTCATCTGAAGAAGGTAGCAGTGTAACTGCAAGCTGGCTTCCAAAATATACTTAGTCTTTCTTCAGTTTGGATTCTGTAACTTTTAGAATTTGGCACTAAATCTCAGTGTTTACACTACTCTCAGTGGGTACACACAGAGCATCACAGTTTGTTTTTAATATGGCTCACTTTGTTAGCAGGTATATTTGAAACCAGTATATTGATCTAAATTATCAGTACGTTGATATATTAATCAACGAACTTTTTGGTGAGGAACACTGGTAGCATTAGTTGCCTTATGTCTGTATAATTATTTGTTTCCCAAGGTGTTTTTTAACAATATTGACTCCAACATGCTGTTTTAAAGTGTAATTATCAGTTTCCTTTTCCTTGTATTAGGGTTGCTTCTGCAATTTTTGGCATAAATAATATTTCAGTTTCAGTCTTACAATGTCCATCACACAGCACCTAATAAAAATGACATGCTTTGAGAAAAATTTAGATGGGATTTCTGAGACTACTTGTTTCCTGAATCATGCTTGTCATTGAAGTAACTGGGACTACATCCTACAGTGTATTTTTCAGTTTCGAGTGACTCAGTAAAATTAACAATCAGCTCTGAAGACGTGTTCAGTTTCACTGTTTGAGTTGAATTTTCTTGTTTTAATGCTTTCCCATCGTAAGAATACTGTATTTGGATTTTCTTACAATGTCTTTTGTCTCAGTAGAAGTGCTGAGAAAATTGAAGTATTTGCTTAGAGAATGAACAGTCTGATTTAAATACAAAGTTTTGTTTTGTTTTGTTTTGTTTTTTTTCTGAGAAGTGAAAGCAGAACAATACATTCTTTCATTCAGGCACAATGTGATTGTTATAGTATATTTTGCATTACTTCATGGAGGGACACTTGCCTAAATTGCTTTCTGTCTCTTGTGGAAGTCTTTGATCCTGGTGACAGTTTGACTGCATTAGTAAGAGTGTATTGGTTAATCCTTTGCTTAACTTGTTCTTTTTGGCACAGCCAGGGGCCTTTCCAAAGATAATCTGTCAGCATAGGCTAAATCCTAATCAAACAGGCCGAAAGAGGAGCTGGGAGATGTGTTGTAGGCTGAAAAACTCCTTTTGGGACTAGATATTTCTTGATGTGGTATTTTTTTGCGTACTTTGAAAATTTAAGCATGTAAATAAACTCTATCTAGTCATAAGGGCTTCCATCCTCTTGGAACACATTGGTTAAAGGGTACGTTTCAGATGCTATAAATGCTGTACTTCCTGCTTTGCTACCAGGAGTTGGTTTTGGTAGCGATCTGGAAGTTTTCAGTCCCTTTAGTCATTTAGTATTGAACAATACATCTGAGTTTCTAGTTTCATAAGGTCAAAAACTGATGAAGACAGAAGTCTTTCACACAAAAAATGCGGTATCTGAAAAACCTGGTCACACGTGGATGGCTAAGTTTCTAAGCCAAAAAACTTTTTCACTGCAAGTGACTGAAATAAGAAACTATTGTCCAAATCGGGAGGTCTAGGTTACTTTTAAAGCTGATCCTGACTCTAATGAATTGCCACCAATAAAGCCTAGGTTTTCACTTTGAAGAAGCTTCATTTAATTACATGAGACTTAAACTAACAGTCAGTATCCTTGACTGCCTAGCATAAAATCAATGGGTGTACATTCATCTACTTTTGCAAAACAAATTGGAATAACAAAAGACCATGAGAGGTCTTTTATTTCTCTAAAATAAAAGTATATCTTGATATTATTCATTGTTAGTACTGATAAAGTCAGAGCTGTTCTTTCAGAATTGAAGTCTTTCAGTTTCTTTGGAGAACGGTGCTTAAAAAGTGCTTATTAATGTACAAGTGGAGGGAAGCCTGAGATACTTTTTTTTTTTTTTTTTCCCCTTGTCAGTTCAGCAATCAACTGTAATAAGAGCTGATGTAAAATTTTCATACACTTTAAGGCATTCTTTAATGTCTTTATGCTACTTGAAACACTTTCCATTTTCATTTCACTTAACAAGCATATTGGGATATTCTTTACGCAGATAAAACAAGCTTAAATAAAGTTGTTAAAAGTGCCTGCAAGTAAATTGCTTGTATATTCCTTTTATCCTACTTCTCCCTCCCCCTACACTTAACATGATTAAACTGAATATTATAATATAGTTCATGCTAAATGGTTCTGTGATTCATATCAACCTTATTACTGTCAGCTCAGCCAAAACAATTTCACTTTCACAATCTTGTGCTACTCAACTATGTAGTGGTATTACGGCAAACATGGGATGCCTGGATTGAGATGCAAATGTGATTCCTCTTTCTAAATAACATCTTTTCCCCTGCTTCCACTTAGCCAATTTTTCACTTAGTTCCATGTTTTTTATTTAGATTTGGTGGATGCCTGAGGACTGTGCCAGAATATTCCATTGATGTTCAATAGAGAAAGTGTAGACTGATGAGCTTCCACATTATTTTGTTACCCTAAATAATTGACTAAAGGATTGTTTGGGGGGAAAAAAAACCACACCCAAACAACCCCAGAACCTAAGTAAATGGTTATTTTTTTGGCATCTAAACAGAGATTAAGCTGTTTGTCTAATCAAAATTGTCTAAACTAACAGAAGGAGAGGGAAAAGTAATGGAAGTCATCTCTGCCTGTAATTCTGATACTGAAAGGTTTTGTTGATTAAAAGGCAATTGGCATTTTGTGATCCAGAGAGTATTTGGTTCTGCCTGTACATGGCCATGCCCTTTGTATGCTGTTCAGGTTGGGAATAAGCTGTAAAGATACTTCTAAACCATTTAGGATACCCATTTACTTGAGAGCCTTTCCCATGAATCATATGGCAGAGAATGCTTTACAATGGTATTGATTTTTTTTAGATAACTTCAGAGCCAATACCATGAATGGCATCTGAATCTGTATCCTCTACAAAGGTTCCTTGTGTCTTACACTTCTATTAGAGCTGGGGTGATTTCATGGTTCCTAGGGTGGCAGCTTTAAAGGGTGTTAGATATTTCTCAAAAATTATAAAAAAGATGGGACACAAACAACTGTCTTTTTGTAGTGTCTATTGCATAGTGCATGGAAAAATTCAGATCACAGAGGTGGAGTTATGTGGTCAGTAGACAGAGATAAACTTTTGTTAATATGTTGGGCATAGCTTCTAGAGCTAGCTTTGAATCTCAACCACTTGGGAAATACGATACCTCGCCTTCTCTTGCTCAAACCACATCTCAAGTCTGTTTTATGGCTTTTTGTAGCTACGTATTTATGTGAAGAGCAGTATATGGTTTTTGGAAAGAAGAAAGAGTTGCTATCTGTTGTGAATAGAACAAAAACCTGACTGACTTGTTTTCTTTGAATCTTTGGTTTGGACTGTTTTTTTGCCTTTTTTTCCCCCCAAATTATTTTGCTAGTGTACAGAGGGAATTTAAATCTCAGAGGGTTAATTTTTCTCCTTCCAAGACTTACAAACAGTGGTTGGTGACACAAGGTCTTTGGACAATTCTCTTTGGACAAAGTCTTCTGGATTTTACAGAATTATTCTTTATAGTTCTAGTGTAGAGCTGCTAGTTCTAGTGAAGAGCAGCTACTGGGTGGCTGCAGAAGGGGTTACTCAGAGTTTTCTGTCCTGATTGTAACACGGTATGCTGACCCATGCTTGATCTATTAAATGGATGTTATATATACCTAAATTTAAGGCACCTGGTTTTGAAAACTGTAGTATATAAGTAATCCTAGTGAGACAGGTATATGTTTGACAGGTTGTTGTTCTATCCTTTGGCATGCTATTTTGATGCTTCCTCCCACTTATTTTGTTTGCATTTTTAATTTTTGTTGCATTAGACTATTTAGTGTTTATCTTTGTTCATCATCTTTTTCAGTAATTGGAAATACTAGTCTCATTAATATGAATTTCATATATTGGCCTACTCCTAAAGTTTGACAAATAATTGGAATTTTTTTAATACACCAATCTGAGAGAAGTTTTAGATGATCATGGATATTTGCCTGTGAAATTCCTGTCAGCACATAGTGAGAAAAGTTTTTTTGGGATACATAAACTGAGTTAGGTTTGCAAGGTGTATCGTGGAATAAATTACGCCTATTGTTTGAAGTAGCAGGAATAAGTATGCACTCTTCAGTTTGAACAGTGAGGGGCAGTTTTCTGCCGGGGCATAGGAATTCTCTTGGTTTTTTTCATATGGTGGCAATTATTTCCCTGGCTGCGTTAGCATGACTGTGAAGTAAACCAAGTAATAAATTAGGAAGATGGACCTGAAGACGTAGAGCCTCAGCCTAGCTAAACTGTTTTGAACTATGCAATCATATCTGTTATGCTATAGAGGAAGGTAAATAATTGTTTCTGTAATGTGGTGCTAGTCAATGTAGTGCACTGTGACACTTTGGTTAGCTACTATCTTAACAGGTAAAGAACAAACATGTTGGGGGAGTGTGTGGCAGGATCCTGATTGACTGCAGCAGCAGGCGATTAATGGGCAACAAGGCTCTGACAGGAACTGCTGACAAGGCGATAATGAGATTAGCACCTTCTGATTCTTTTATTAACAAGTAGCCAAAGAATTATTTGGGCATGTCAGTAGATAATGATGGAAATTAAGGGACACTCTGGAACCTTTGGATAGCAGATCATACACCTAGTGCTCTGAAGGGTAACTTTCAGATTAACTAAATCATCTCCTTTTGCATATGTAATGGGCTGAATATGATGGTGTTAGCTAAAGACAGTAAGAGTGGGTGCATTATTGCATTTATTTATGTACGTTAGCGATTCAGGCATATTGCAATGCAACAGTTCGTTTCATACGTGAAGCACCTGCTCACCTTGAAGAAGTATGTTCATCAGTAGTTGTACCAATATGAAAAATTTCTTTTGTCACAGAGCTTTATGCTAGGATTGATGATTCTGAGTTATTGTTTCTCAGTTAGCATCTTTTCCTCGCTGTGATGCTTGTCTTGGTATTGGTATGTAAAAACAATTACTTTTGGATAAGAGAGTGAGAAATGAGTATGAATGGAAAGAGGTGTCTGAGGGTTATGGGGAGGAGTGGGAATGAGAAAAATGGAGAAAGCTATAGATAATTTCAGTATGTGAATACTTCAGAGGGCTAGAGAGTGGCAAGAAGTATGAGACTAAAAGTAAGGACATGTGAAAGAGAATGGACAAAATCATATTGAAGAGTTTATTTTGGGTCTGGGAGACAGTGCATTAGTTTCTGGGCAGAACCTGGAAGAGAATTACACCTTTTAAAGCAAACAGCTCTGTAGGTGTGATTCTGGTGGAAGAGTAGGAGAGAGAAGACCAAGGCCTAAGGAGGACAGAAAATTACGAGTAAGAAAGGAAAGGAATAAAGGTGAACGTGATAAAACAGTTAGGCTGTTTGTCTTGGAGACGGTTTGGCTTTTTTCTTATTTCACTGTTGTTCTGGCAGATATCACTGCATAGAAGTTTAAATTTCTTTATGGCTATTTAGGAATAGGTCGGAGAAGGAAATGAATTGTTACTTTCAATGGTTTTCAAATATTAATAGCTACAAAGGTATTTTATGAATGCATTTAATTGACTGTTTCATTGACATTAATCCCATTTGACAAGAAAATTTGATAAGAATGTTGCCATGATTTTGCATTTGACCAAGTTAAAACATCTTAATATTTATCATCATACTCTAAGTTGTCTGGGAGGCTTTTTCCTAGAGGCTTACATTGATGCAGTTACTCAGGTTGTACGAAATTGAACGGAAGCACAGATGTGCAGATTGGCATGATTTAGCCCTCCTTCAGATCAAAATAATGTTAAGATATAACTGATACAAATGCTTGCTTTTTATATTTAATTACAGTCAGGATAGCTGTTCTCCACAGAGAACAAATCTGACTTTGCATTAGGGTTTAGGTTCGCAGGTAACATAAGTACTCTTGAAAAAACTACTCAAACTTTTGTGGAATCAAAGAAGATTTTGTAAGTTTGTAATTTTCTGCCCCGAGTATATCAGAAGTGCTGCATGTGCTGGGTCCCAGAACTTGGCTACCACTGCTTTCTTCTTTTTTGGATACAGCATGGGCTTTAATTGTGTTCATGTGCTTGCTAAAGATCAGTGGCAAATGCCACTGTCATCCTCTAAAGTTCCTTTTTTTGTGTGTGTGTGGCTTTGAGAGTCTCACAGTACTCTGCTCAAAGTTACAATAGTCTTGAAATCTCCATTATTTGGATGTGGCTGTTTTCTTGAGCAGCTGATAGCTCAGTGTTAGAAGGAAATCAGCAGTGCCAGCATAGCAGAGAGAAGGCTGTCTGCTTACCTTTATATTAATATATCTCTAATCATTAAGAAAATGAAAAGAGGAAAAAAGGGAGCCATTCTGAAGTCAAGAATAATGGCTTGCTTTACAGCAGTGTTTTCTTGACATGGCAGAGCTTGCTCATTTGTGTCTCAGACTTTCCTGTTATTCAACCAAGTAAAATGGTTGTCAATCTGTTTTAAGCGAAGAAAATTGAACTGGGTTTTTCAGGAGTATTGGTTGGCTTAGTTATGCCGAGCTGTTTCTTTGGATGGTAATAATAGATTTGTGCTTCAGCAGTATCTCTGACACAGTTGACTAGTTTTTAAGTTTACTTTTTTTTTCCTTCTCTGAAAAGCAAGTTGCCACCTGTACCTGGAATGCAAAGATGCAATCCAGTTGTTCCTCTTAAAAGCGTTTTTTAAAGAGAAGATATCTGATTTGGAATAGTTGATTTATATTTCACTCCTGTCTGTCTTTGCTAATTTCTCTCTTAGAGGCATATTAGAGTAGTTTGAAATATTTTATCAGTAACAATATATAAACAGGGAAAATGATCAACCTGGGGCACTGGTTCTCATAATTCCTTTTTAGATCACTTATTTTTTTAACGAGTTTTTACAAACCAAATGTTAATGCATATGCTTGATTGCTAACCACCTCTGGGCATCAAACCTGTTTTTTCTTGAGTGCAGTAAGTGATTATCCAACTCATGCTGCTCAGAAAAAGAGGTTTTGTTTTAATAAGCAGTTTGCAGTTTGGCACACAATGCTGAGGAAAGCAACATTATCTCCAGCAGTAAACTCTGCAGTCATTGCAAAGCTTGACAAGAAAATGATTGAGTCTGTTTGTTATACCTTTGTGGGGCTGCCACTGCTGCTGATGGAAATGTTGCTGTTTATTCAGCAATGCAATAACACTTTCTGTAATTTATGGATGCACATTCCCCAGATTACTAAAGGTAATATTGTTGACTAAAGGAAAGTATACGAATGGATAGTTTCAGTTGTTCCTGTCCTTATAAAAGTGATTGACTGTTCACTTTGCACTGGGAAGAATTTGCACAGGCTCTTTCCCTCTTAACAATTACAGATTTTCCTTCCGCTGACAGTTACAAATAACACAGAGGGTTCTAAGTGGCAAAAATGTACTGACTTCCACAGGTCCAAGGGACAAAATCCTAGAAATGCTAGAACTTGCCCCTCACAGGTTGTATTTGTGCTATTTAGCAGCTCTTTTCCATCAGTAACAACCTCTGTCCTTGTACACGAGGAAGTTAAGGCTTCTGTTTTGTTGTATTTCTACACATAGAAAGGATTGAAAAGTTGAGGGCAGTGTGTGTGTATATCTGTCTCTCTCCTCCTCTCTACCTCAACACATTTTCTGAGAAATAACATGTATTCACCTGGGGGCCCTATTGTGGCCATGTGTTAAGCAAGGCCTGTGTATGTTGTGGAATTGGTATGGGGGGGTGGGGGGAAATCAATGTAGTAGTTGTGGTTACCAAATCTGGGGAAGCAGGCAACTCCAGCAATGCTAAAATTCAAGTCTTTGCTCTTCCAACATAAGAAATTGGCTTTCCATCTCCCGCAGACAATTTGTTTTGTCCCTCCTCAGGGGTGGCTCAGGTGTTGGTGCAGTGCTTCAGCTACTTTAAAGCCCCTCTTCCAGTGGCTGTCATTTTATGAGAAGTTTTCTAAACCCACTTAGTACTTGTATTACTTAATATTCTACTATAAAAGTGATGTTGTTCTGTGTTTAAAAATGTTAGGAGTAAAGGAAAATTTGAAGAATCAAATTAAAAAAAAAAAAAGTTTCCCATGACTGGGAAAGGAGAATGTGCATCCTTTGTTTCCAAGACATCCAGCCAAGATGGTTGAACTAGAATACTCACTTACTGCCCATAACATCTAGTTAACTGTTGTTTATCTTCAGGTAACTACCTTAGAGCTTTTGCACAGGGGTAATGATCACTACAGGAGCTATGAGAGTAACCTTGTCTTTTCCACCTTCATAAGGCTGGGTATTTTGGGGAGCGGGCCAGTGCAAGTAGTTTTGAGACATATACTCTATGCCATAAGTAGTGTATCTTGGCTGATGTTTTCCAGAAGCAATGTGGTTAACCTTAGTTACTTGTTTGAAGGTACCTGTTTTGAAGATCCCATGATTTGTGATAATTCTGTTTTATGTGGGTGTTTGTTCCTATGCCTAAACCGGAAGTCTTCAACAGCCTGCTTAAACTTTCTTTCTTACCATTTTGCACTATCAGGGCAGTCTGCAGGAACAGAAAGATGAGGTGCAACTTCACTGGAAACGTCAGGGAAGCTAGGTTGTTAGTTTTCAAGAGAAGTTGCCTGTTAGAAAAAAAATTCTGTTGAATATTAATTTTTAATTCAAAAACTTTCTAAGTGCTAGGAAATTCTCACACGTGTATTTCTTTTTCTTTGTAAAATGGTATTTGCTTTCCTTCCCCCCCGCCTCCTCTTAAGCAAGCATAGTTAATCTTAAATGTCCACGAGTGGTGTCCACGAGTGGTATCCACGAGTGGTGAAAGAGTGTAGGGATGTGCTGCTGTGTTGTTGGGGTTTTTGTTTAGTTCTTTTTTTTGTTTGTTAGACCATTTTGCATAAGAGTGTTCCTACTTTCTGCACTAAATCATCACAGAATGGAAACCAGGGACTTGTCAGCGAAGTACGGAAAAGCTCGAATTTTCAGTATCTTAGGTTACATAGCAAATGTAGAGAGAGCACATGGTAGCTACAAATGTGAAACAGCACTCAACTTGTGCTATTATAATTTGCACTGATCATCAGCTTGCTGTAATTGTGCAAAGTGGCTTGGACAATTAAAATTTCCAGTAATACCAAAGTTAAAAGGAAAGAAAGCCATTTCTTTGAGGTCTCATTGGCTGAATTTATAGTTCATACAAATTATACATGTATTATTAATTGCTTTTAATACCTAACAGCTTAGTAGAAAGCTCTTATTTTTGAATCTTCATAAACTATGATTGCAAGCTGCCGAACACTTTCATTTTTAAGTAAAACACCACAAATAACTTCTTCTGTCCCTAATCACAAGTATAATTTAATTAATATGATTTTTTTCAGTTTTAAAGACAGCCAATTCGTTATTTTTGATATTATCTCCTGTGATACTTGGAAGGTGGTCCTGTGGGGAGTTCTCAGAATACTTTAAAACCGCATGATTTTTAAACATCATATCAGTTTCATCTTCTTTGTGGAGTTCTTGCAGGGTTTCAGAACTCTTTTGGCATAAACTCCTTTCAGGAAGACCTTTTCAGAATTACCATATTCCCTTTATATTCCTCTGTAAGGGTTAGCAGTAAATGCTCTGCTTTTCTCTTGCATAATGCTGCTTATGGAAACACTGAACACTTAGCATTTTAGCTAACGTCTATGTGGATTTCCACCAGAGGTGGACAGCAAAATGTACCTTGAAAAGCCTTACTGGTTTCTGAAATTGCAATTTTGCTTTTTTAACAACTCAGCAAGAAAAAATAAAACAAAACAGCCTCCCAAAGTAAAACAAAAAAACTCTTGAACTTCTATCAGCAAGAGTGGCATTGACTAACAGCTCCAATGTAATGGATGCATAACAGCATTGCAATCTGGGATATTGTTTAAATACCGTAAAAAGCCTTGCTCATTTACTCTGTCTGAGCACTGTAGAGAAAAATGGTGTGGTAATCCTACCATAGCAGGTGGTACTACTTTCATATCAGTATAAAATGAAATTCTGTGGATGGCTTTTTTTTTTCTTGTTCACTCTTTTTAATCTTTAAATAAGACGATTGGTAGCCTGTTGGCAAGAAAATGGGCCCTGAATTTTTATTCAAAGTTATACAGGGATGATAGTTGGAATTTTTGGCAGGAGGCAAGCCATTGCTTTTCAGAAAATGCTGTCAGGGGAAGCTTTTTCTGAGTTACCTGCTGGGTCCAAGCTCTTTTATGTTGTTGTTGTGACAGGTAGATTTATAAGGCTTGAAATTTGTACAAATCAGTTGTCATTCAGTGCAAGCTGTCAATGTGTCAAGCTGTCATGCCTGCTGTGAGGGGATGCCTGAGGGGGTGTACAAGGGGGCAACCATGGAGAAAGGAAATGAGTTCAAACAGACCTGAAATGGAGCTCACTTCTCTGGGTTTTCTGCCCCTGTAGAGCTGGCATTGATTTTTCTTGATGTTGAGCAACAGCAAACCTTAAATGACATGTTGTTAGCAATCTAAAGTTGCTGTTTATTGTCTTTTAAATGGCAGCAAATCATGCAGAAGAGAATATAGTGTGTGGTTTTGAGTTGTGCATGTTTAGCAGCATCCTGTTCGTGTCACTTTCCTGGCCTGGCTGGTTTCAACTGGGAGAACTGCTGCTGCTGAACTGATGAACACAACTTTATGTAGTATTTTGCAGACACAACGTGAAAAGAAGTTTTGCAGTCTTTTTTCTCAGGACTGAAGATTGTTACTGAACATGAAGTTAAAATGTGAGAGTAGCAGAGGTGTCTGAGCAGCAGAAATGGACATTCGATGTACTTGCATGTATTAGAAATTACAATATGTTAGGATGGTTTATTGATCACATTTTCTGGTTCTTGGACTCGGTAAGAAGACGCTTAATATCACTTCATAGGCAGGTTCAGTTGTTAAATTCAAGCCACCCTACCCCACCAGATGACTGGTGAGCAGTACTAATTTGTTCATATTGTCAGCTTCCAATCATTTCTAGAATAAATCAGTAAAATCTGAGTGAGTTTCTCAATCTATTCATAATACCTGTGCAGCTCCTACATGTGAAGTGTTTTCATTTGATCCACGCTCCACACTTGCTTTGACTGTGAGCTGTGACGGTAGTGTCTTACAGAGTGTAACTCCCGTCATGTCATCTTACTCTTCAGGGTGGCAATACCAGTATATGTTAACTCTACCCTGGTAAATATCATTAAGAGCTCCATCTCTTGAACCATCAAGCGTTTCTTGTGTGTGACCTGGCCCCCCTCAGACTTTGTGTTCTCTCCACATCTGGACAGGCTATATTGGCCTTAATTAGTCATAAGATTTTTGGCCCATTCAGTTGATTCTTCATCCTTCAGGCAGTACTGGGAGGGGGAAAAAATACTGGCTAGGGATGGAAACTGGGAAGGTGACATTTGAGCAACAGTCAGTGTCTAGAGGTAAAAAAATTAATCAAAGATTTCCATATAGCTGTTACCAGCTGGCATTCATGGCCTCTGAGCCGTTGAGCTAAAAAGTCTACAGAGAGGCGCATGGCGCAGCTGAGTTTGTCTTGTAAAAGCGCAGCTGTCCAAAACATGACAGCTACAGCATTAGCAGGGCCATTAAGAGGTGTAGAACATTTCCAGGGAAATGATTTGAAAAATGACAATGCTGGCTCCTGTGTGATATTAATTATACCCTGTGCTCATGGCAAATAAGCTAAAATAGTTGGCAAGAAAGACAAAATGAGGTGTCTTGTTTCTGATAGTCATTTTGATCAGTCATAGTACAAACTGGTATAGCTTTTTAAAGAAACAATAGCACTAATGGACAAGCAACATTTCTAGATTAGTTCTTTTTGAGCTCTTCAAAATAAAAAGGCAAAGCTACAGCCTGTAGGAAAAGGTAATGCATGAATCCTGAAAGCCGAAATAATGACGACACAGTAACATCTTAGCTCTGGACCATATGTCAGAGAATACTTCCTGCACAGCTCCTAAAAAGCTTTTGAAGAATGGCATAAGGCCCACAGTGTGAAACAGTCGCATATGAAAATAGGCAAATTTGGTAATGCATGAATAAAATGTCTTGAGTTGTCCTATAGTGAAGAACGAAAGACGTTCTGACAGCATGTGAATAGTGCTGAAATAAGATGAAAATTTACATTGTGTGAACATAGACTGAGAACCAGGTACAAGCTAGATGTAGTTTTGATGGTCCTCTAGGAAACAATATTTCTCTCTGATAAAAAAATATTTATTTGCCCATGTACTTGTGGATGCAGAAACTTACGCAGCACAAAATTTATGCTAATTAGTAGGGTCTTTGGAATACTCATGATTATTTTTAATATTTAGTATTTTCCTTCTTAATTCCTTTGAAGGCATGCATGCTTCTTGTAGAAGAAGAAATACAGCCTTGACTGCCTTGACTTCACCTGGAAATAATGTTCTAGATTTTGTTTCTGTATTGGTAATGCTATGTCTGCTGATGGCTGTTCGTGCTGTTAGGCTCACACAGATGTTCAAACACAATACTAACTCCTTGGCCGTCAAACAGTTCTTGAGGTTTCTGTGCTTCCTGTAGCATCCATTCTGCCCCCTTTCCTGGAAAAGGTTTGGAGCAGGATATCAGAGAGGAGCCTGCTCTTGTAGAGGAGCATACCTGTTTAGAAGGACGGGACCAAAGCACCGTGGTCTGAAGTGCACGCAGGCTGCACTGATCTTGCTGCTCTTCTGTTTGCTTTCTTGCAAAAGTGTTAATACTGTGGTGTGATAAGTCAGTTGAGGGGAATGCTGTAACTGAAAACTGATCCTATTTACTTATTTATTAGTAGTTTTGGTTTTCTGCTGGATCACTTTCCCGAAACCAGTTTAGCATGCCATTGGCTGAGCAGAAACTTCAACACATAAGCATTTCTGTTACTAGCTACAGTCTTTCTGTAAAGCTTGATGCCTTGCCTGGGTGGTGCACGGAGGTCAGCCAGCTTTCCTTTGTCTGCAGGTCGCTAAAAAGTCAAGCTTTTTTAACTTTATGCTGGGAGTAGCTAATGCTATCTGTTGTTTGTTCCAAGGAAGGATGAACCCAATGTAATCGTGGCCGCCTCCTAGTATGAAATACAATATTCAGCTTGGTTATTCAGCTTGGATGATGGGAGAGACAAGCTGCTTGGATTTGCCAGCTCTACTATCAAGCTTATTTGGTAGAAAAAAAAAAGATTATTTAAACTCATTTCTTTGTCTGCATTGTTGATACCTGCATTTACAATGGAAAACCTATTGGTACTATGTAGACCTGAAAGGGGGAGACACTTATGCATTGCAGAGGAGTATCTAATGATATCAGTATGAAATTTTAATGCTTTCAGGCTTTCTTGAACTGATAAAGCTAAGTTTAAATTCTGAATCTGTATTAGGAGTTAGAATAGCATCTTCCTGGGAGACAGTTCACTGTGCTGCCATAGTGCACTTCTTCCTCTCCTGTTGCTGCCAGTCAACGTGTCAACTTTAGGTGGTCCACAGGTCTGATCCTGTTAAATTAATCTCATAAAGAGGTTCGTAATAAATTACAGTTTGCAAATAGCCTGTCATAAATGAAAACACAAGTGTAATGATGATAAACTAAGCATAGTTGGTAATTCTAAATTCTTTGTATTGGAAGAGATTTCCCCCTGTGTAACAAATTCTATTGAATAATGTTGAATTTATGTAAATACGTACTGCCTTTCTCCCCCAGGATAATGGAACTTTAAAACTTCAGAATTGCAGCAGGGCAGGGCTTTAACACCCTGTGGAGACAGAGACCCAGGATCATTCCTGAATTCTTTTTTTCTATGCCTATACATGAAAAGAACCCCAATTTGCTGGCTTGCCCCAGGAAAACTATTCAATAGGCTTTTCTCTAACACTGGTGAGCAATGCTTTTTTTTCCTCGGTCTGTGGATCAAATACATCACACTGTTCCCTGCACTGATCCTGTAGTTAAATTACCCTATATAAACAACTCTTTGTTATTCCTGCCTGTGAAAAATGTTGTGTTCTTTTGGTAAAGAAGAAAATAGACCTGGAAATAGGAGGTCACAAGCAGGTCAAAGTGTTTAGCTGAAAGGCTGGCAAAGTTTCAAGCAGTGAAGTTTTTGAGATCTAAGACTGAGATTTAGTTGAGATGGAGGTTAAGTTTTGGGGTTTTTTTAAGTGTCTGGTCTCAAGATTAAGGGGGAAAAATCTACTAAGGTCAACATAGACTATTTGAAGAGATGTTTAAATGTGTTGGCTCTGTTATCTGTTAATCCTTCCCTAAATGCGTTGAACATGAGAAATAATACGTACTGTTAAACCACCAAGTGCAGAGAAAATGTCTTAAAATTACAGTGTGTAGCAAATTAGAGTCTACTCACTATTTCCTTTTTTCCAGAGCTGAGGCAGACTGTTTTTCTTTTACCTTGTTTACCTTGAAAACATGCTTTAATGCCTGTGGTGTTTCTGTTAACCTCCTTGAACTCTTGTGATTTCATTCATGTGATTTGTTATTGAATGACCTTTCCAGGATTTTACAAAACATGACCTTTTCTTGTCAAGCATTCAAAGGTTTGTAAACAAAGGCTGTCATGGGGACAATACTTGTTTTGCTAATTATAGCTAATGTTTCCAAACATCCTTGAAAATGCAGATTCATATTTCTGCAGCCATTGATTGTTCTTTATTTTTTTAATAGTAATGACTACTTAAAAGAATTAGTGTGCAATTTCTGAATAAGACTTTGAAGTTTTCTATTAGTACAGTATATAACAGTGATCATTAAATAAATTTGTTCACTGTTCTGAGATTGTATCATTATAAGTGATATTATAAAGGGAAATATAGTTCACTTTTTCAATAAAAAAGTATTTTTGAGTAAATCACCTGTGTTTTAGGAATAACTGATAATGAAGTATTGTATGTGCCGCTGTACTTCGATTACAAACCATGTCAAATTGGGGTAAATGTAATGAAGATACTACTACAATTTTGAATCCTTACCAGTGTTTTCAGGTGACTTGGAATTGTTTTTCATGTTTTGAGAAATTTGGTAATACTGTATAGGGCATTCTGAGATAAGACTCTATACAGAGGGCTGTTTAGGGTTACTGTGTTTAGCTAAGGTGTGGAAAAGTCATCTCTCTTTAAGAGAAATTAAATAGCATAAGAGGAGCTCCTAAATTATTTCCACTGTGAGTGCAGCTAAAAGGAAAGTAATTGAGAAGTGGATGCAAATTGCTTTATAACACATGAAAAAACCCTGTATTAATATAATTAATACAGATTAATACAATACTGATTGATAAAATGCAAACTTCTAATAAAATTACTACTTCTCGGGTTTTTTTAATGAAGGAAGTGGCTAGACGTGAGGTGACTGTGAAAAGACTCTATAAAAAGGAAATGATAAATGTGAAGGAAACCTGCAAATATTTCACTTTTGGAAGTTTATTTTGGAATGTGTAGGGGTTTTATGATTCTGTTGGTTGTATTTTTGAAAACATGTCTTTTGTCAAATGTCAGTCCACTAATGTATTGACCTGATATCAGAGTTTCTTAACCTATCGGTTTCCAAAAACGAGGCTTTTATAAATTTATATGAATAAAAAAGGCTGCAATAGCAGGTGAAACACCAGGAGGAAAAAAAAGGAGGATCTTCTTGCAGAATGTTCATCCTTTATCTGAAACATGGATTTGTTTGTATTTTTGGAGGTATGTCCAGCATTTTGTTATAACACTGAAGGAAAGTATTTGTAGATAGTAGCTGACGAGATTTCTTTTGAGGTTCAGTTGCCTGGGAATTCAGAGTCTAATTTTATCTTTTCTTAGAACTTCACTAGAGGTGGAATAGAAGCTGCTCATTTTCTATGAAAAACATTTGCTTTTTTATTCTCAGCTCTCTCCATCTTTCCCTCGCAGAGGAATTGCTTTGATTATTTTTTTTTTTTTTCTGTTGACATTAGGCACAGTATTGCTCTGAATTACCAGTACACAAAGTGGGATGTGGTGTCAATGACATGCAATTAAGTCTGTTGTATAGCCCTGTCATTTAGTGTTTAAGTTATGCTGGGTAGTTTGGTCTGTGAAGAGCCGGAAATGGTCAGCAAAGTAACACAGCAAACAGGAAGACTGAAATATAAAGCCCACTCGTAGAAGAGCTTATAGCGAAGCCATTTTTCAAACTTGCTAACTTGCCTTTAACAGAGAGATGCGGTAACACATGCATCTGTGCTGTTCAGTTTTATTGAAGTTGCCATAAGTAAGTCTTTCTATTGGCATATGTCCTCCACCCTCCCAATCCAAGAAAGTTTCACTTTCTTGAACTGAGGGGATGATAGGACTTGTATAGAAATCCATTTCTCTATCATGTATTTATGTAAAGAATTACAGTAAAAATAAGATGATGACATTGATGATTCCTGCATTACAACAAATCTGTCACTTTCAAGATGTCTGAACTTCTGTCTTACTCGTTGATGGATGTTTTGTCTTGCCCAGTGCTGTAGGGACCTGAAGATGTATGTTGCTCTACTTCTGTGACAGAACAATATGTTAGGGTGCTGCCTCCAGGACAATGCGGAAATCTAGAATGATGCCTTTGGATTTTGAAGTTTTAGTTGTTGTTTTTTTTTTTTTTCCCCTCCCGTTGCACAATTGCAAGAGGCTGTTTCTCCTCTTGTCTCATCCTTTTTTTGTGAGAAGTCAAGTAAAAGAGGAGAGAGAAAAGATCAAAACCAGCAAACTCACATGAAGGACAGGAGTGCAGAAGGTGTAGTTCTTATCTAAGTAGCTGGAAAGCTGAGGAAGAAGTAACCAAAGACAATATCTGTGTTTGCAAGAAGTCAGACAATCAATTAGCAAGTATTCTGCCTCATTTGAGAGGAAGACAACTTTCTGTGACTTGGCTGTCTACATACTGATTTATCTGCCTGTCTTTTTCCCTGGCTCCTGTTTAACGCAACCTATCCAAACCAGACCTGTGGCTCTTCTGCTCACACTCTATTTTTCAAGAAACAGAGCTCTTTCCAAGTAGTGCAGAACTGACCGTGGCTCTGTACTGTCTTCCATGGTACAGTGATGCATCCATGGAAGCTCAGAGAAGCTATATTTTTACTGTATATAGGGCAAAAAAATCTTGTAAGGATCACAGCTGGCTCTGGAATGGAAGGGCAAAGAACTGTGTTGTTCTTCCTTTTCCTTCTCCTCCCATGCTGCCAGTCCTGAAACACAATCTTGTCAGTGGTCTTTGCTGTGCTGGGAGTGCATTGCTCCAGGTCAATGGCAGAAGGCTCTCTGAAGGCCTCTTTGGCCTGCGGACCACTGTGATGATGGAATGATGGTGGTGATGAAAGTTGCCACTAGTTTTTAGGATTAAGTAAGGACAACCTTTGTTCTGGCTAGCTGCCTGTTCTTTTTGTAATTGAAATTCTGTTAGACTTAGAAGGTAATTGATAATGACAAAAGCAACTATATTTCAGTTCCTAGAGTTCATTGTAGTTTAGCCTGTGTAACATCCAAGGTTTTAGTCTTCCACAGAACCAACCTCATCTGGAAAATATATTTACTGGAGAATCCTCTGTTTATCTAAAGGCTCAAAAACAAAGGAAAAAGTCTCTGTCAAATAATTATCTTCTGTTTGTTTCTATGCTGCCACTGACCATTTAGCATAAATTGATGTATGAGAGAAATTCAGACTAGTACTACTCTTAAAATTCTAGAAGTGTTTAAATTTATAGTTTCAGAAGTGTTTCCAACTTTTTTTTAAAGTCTTTAGAAGGGTTGGGATAGAAGTGTTTTTCACTCTTTTTACAAGACTGTTCTTGAGAGCCAGGCAATTTGTTGTAAAAAACATAAGAAATATTGAGAATGAGGAAAGTTATTCATTCTGTAAAACATGTACCTCTTAATGTTTATCCACTACAGCCTTTGATCTTTCATAAATCAGCCCAGGATGTCAGTGTGTGAACAACGTTGTCCGATAGGTTATTTCAAACATACTGAAGGTGTTTATGATGGGCAGTTAGATTTCAGCTATATAGTAGTCTAGCTTTTTTGTACAAAAGAGAACTGCATGCCATAGGGCTTAATAGCAAGTTTATGTAATAAAAATTTATACAATTCCTGATTTGCTCAACTTGAATTTAATTCTTTAAAATTTTAAAAATTCTTCAAAAAGATACTTTAAAAACAAATACTATTTTCCTATTCTTAATTACCATTAATATAACCATTAAAGTACTAAATGTGTGTTTTGGTGTGCATTGCTATTGATTTTAAATGTGATTGTAAGATAGCTTGAATACAGTACTATAAGAACTGTTTTGGTCTATGTAAACTCTGAGGCCAGATGTTTGTATCAGAAATGCATTTGGACTTACGTTTGATCATTTCAGATCTAAAATATGAAGGTGAGTGAAATTAAATTGAAATGGCTAGTGATGAAAAGAACGATACTTTAAGTGAACAGGAACAAACCTTGAATTGTCAAAAGCTCAAAATTTAAACGAAGACAGTCTCTTTCCACTTTCTTTCCTCAGTCTTTGAGTGCCTTTTATTCTTTTCCACATTTTAAATGATGCAATAAACACCACATACTGGTTATAGAATATTATACCAGTTACTTCTGTGTAATAGAAGTGAGTTTGTCCATTCCAGCCCATTATCTTCTTTAAAATTATGATCTCTGTGCTGCCCTGCGGTTTCTTCTTCTCTAGGGAGTATCTTCATTATTGATTGTGTGTGTTGGGCAGTGGACTTGCCCCAAATACCAGAGCCAAAATCATAGTCTTTGTGTAGACTGTGTAGACTTCTTTTCATGACTGTAATATTTTTGGATCTATCTATAATCAAGTATGTTATGCTAAGTTGAGAACGAAGGGGAGAAAGTGTGTTGCATGCTCTAAGTAACTATAAACAGTTAGGAAAAGTGTATTTTGTATTTATAGTTCAGCTGTGGGGAGATAACCACTGAATGAAAAATGTGAAGAACTTTGTGCACTTATTGGCTAATGGATGTCAGGCAGCGTGGTGATTTGCCTGCTTTATGGTTATTGAAAAATAATGTACAGTGATTATGCAGATTTGACACCCAAACAGTCTATGGGGAATAGCATTAATGTCTGTGTGGGGAGGAAGCTATAATTCAGTTACAGCATAATTCTGATTCAAAGTGGAGCTGAAGCGAGTGGTACTCTAACAGTGGGTGAAGGGACCGCTTGCAGCCTTGGCATTGTGCACTCTTCCACCTAATTTTGCAAAATAGGCTCATAGATAAGCTCATAGGACTTGTGGTATAAATGATGGGTTATACAGTTGCAGTGAGCCTAGTTGCTCTGAAAATGTGTATGCTGGTGTATCTCTTGGCAGAATATTTTGAAGATGTTAATAACTACATGTGTTTCTACGTAAAGGTGCTGTTCAGCTACTGGTTTATTTATGGAAATTTATGGGAACTGAGCATATTTCTAAAATGGACAGGTGTTGTAGGGAAAAATAAATTTAATCAAAAACTAAAGTGCAGGCACCTAAGTGAGTGGCTTCCACTTCAGAGACTGCCCTCTCTCCCTCCCACTCTTGACTATAGGTGCTGTGAAGAAAGAGATGTACTATTAGTAATGTGGTGGCATTGAGGAATTTCTGACTAGGATTGGAGTCCTCTTTCTGGTGCACAGACACATAGTAAAAATACAGTTCCTGCTCCCGAAGAGTGTTCAGTGTACACACAGGATTAGAGACATTTTTCACCCTTAACTACAGAGCTATCATTGACCTGGAGATCATTACTGTGCAGCTCAGTGTAGAGTTTATTTTTGGAGGGAGTAAAGAAGGCAAACTGTGGGGTGGTTTTAGAAACAGAAGAGTAATACATTATATGCATGGACAATTGCAGCTGATGGTTGCAACCCTGGCACCAGTTTACATCTAATAGTCTGGCATGCCTTTTCCCTCTTAATACTTTAAGGAAAAATCTAGAATATCGGCAGAGGAGAGCCAAATAAAAATGATTGTTGGCTAAAAAAGTTGGAGTCCATTTCTTACCTCATAAAAGTGACTTATGAAAAGGCTATGGCAGAAGGTTATTTCATTCACAGATAAATCTGCTCCCTAGGTCAGCGTCTGTGACAGGTGAGAGCTGTGTGCTGGGTGGGATGAGGGACAGGGTCAGCTTTACGGAATGGCCCTGAGAAGACAGGCATGTGGAGACTCCAGTTAGGCACTTTCAAATGAGCAGCATATGGATGAAGGTGACTGACGGGTTTATTGCGTGTATGAAAGCTCTTGAATTCAAAGCTGTGCCGTAGAGCTGGACAGTGACTACAAAGGACACATCAGTCTTCACTCTAAGCCTCTGAAACTTTACATTGGTGTATGCTTACCAACAGTTTTCTACTAATCTGACAGAACAGTAGAGCTGAACCCTGTGTTTTGGGGGAGAAAAATACAGAAGAACCTGTAGCAAGACTACGTGGGATGGATTATTTTAATACTGACATGTGTCAGATCCTTCCTTCTTTATCCCCTCCCCTACTTAAAAATGAAGTCTAAAATAATTTCATGACAGTCTTCTGTGAAGGAGAAGGGAGGGAGGAACAAGAATGCCCTGTCTGCAGTAAGCTGATGTATGTTATGGTTTCCATCAAGGATTTCAGAGTGCACAGTTTGACTTCTGCTTGGGTGTTAAATTGAGAAAAAACTGCATATGTAGTAATTTGGGCATTCTTTTCTTAGGAGATTTTTCAGTAGCAAGAAAGAAGGTGCTTGTTAATTCAGAAAATGTTGTTTGCTGATTACTAATTAAAAAATCTGTCATTCTTGATGTTTTGCACATTGGTCTTGACCAGTATTCTGTCACTTCAGGGTCAGGCTTTGTAAAAGAGCCTGACCCAGGCTGGAGTGGCTCTCCCCTCTGCACTGGGACCATGGCATTCATTTACTTGTGTGGAAAGCCATATTTGAGCAACGCTAGTCAAAGGTTAGAAACCCATGTAGAAAGCCAGTCTTTTAACTGCCCAGCTCCTTATACGCATTGTGCTCTGTGTCCCCAAAGACTAAAATCTTGTGTTTGCAGTTGGACTTCTGCCAAGAACTATTCATTGACACTATAGGTTTATAGTTATAATAAAAAGGACGTGTGTACCAATAACATGTTATGCGTCTGAGTTAAAGGTGGATGTTGAGGGCAAGGTTTTCAGGAGTTTGCTATCTGGAAGCTACAGTTAAGTATGTAGGCGAACATAAGGCTTTTTCAAGCATGAAGTGGTGACTTTTTGAAAGCTTGGTACTTTTTGGTTTAGACTTAAATAGTTGTTTGAGTGATATAGTAATGAAATCTAAATTAATTCAATTACTAATATATGCTTTTGCATATCTTCAGAAAAAAACAGGACACTGATTGGAGCCAAAACCGCATCATCTGTGTTCACACTAATCTTGATATTCATACCAAATGATGCATGGGGGTGCATGACTTGGTTTGCTGGTTGGCTTTTTAAAAGGGAGAAGATGGGGCCTATATGTGTGAGGGAGACAAACAAGCAGTCATAGAATCACAGAACTGCTTAGATTGGAAAAGACCTATAAGATCATCTAGTCCAATCGTTTAACCTAGCACTGACAAGTCCCCCACTAAACCATGTCCCTAAGCACTACATCTGCATCAGTCCTGTCAGTCTTGATTAGTTCTGAATTGTTGATAATTTTCATAGAGGGTGAATAACAAAGAATTTCAGTTTGCCTTTCAAATAGTGGTTATAAGCAGTAAGAAGCTCCAGGTATCTTCTGCATTTTTCTTTATTTTTGTTTTGGTATCTTAAGTGCCTTGGGATTGTGGGCACAAGACAAGTAACATTCAATGCGTGAAATAGAAAAACAATTGCACTATGTTCTTTTAAACTAAAGCCTTAAAAAAAAGACATACACAGAAGAAATTTCAAGAATTACGATTTTTGAGTTAAGGCCAAAGTGTCAGTTTATTAATCCTCTGAAATCTTTGATGGAACAGTAAATGCTGCTTTCTGTATCTATAAACTGTCATTTGTTTTCAGCTTCCTTGTTTCCCCAAGATTATCCAAAGTGATTTTGATGATCCACTGCTATGCAGCTAAAGCTTAAACCACTGAAATGATTATTCTTATTTTTGATAGGTTTTCTTTTTTGTCTTGGACATAGAAAATTAACACTGCATAAGGGTTTGTAGATATGCAAGTTGTTACCAATGTATTTTTTAAAAAGTTTTAAAACTTAAGAGCATCTTTTACATTAGAGAAAAGTCATTAAATGGAAACTGTTTATTTGGATACAAGCCCTGAGTGTGCAGGAGACATGTTAGTAAGTCACTGACATATGGATGTGATCGCTGTTTCTTTGACCAGATTTGGTTTCTGCAGAGTGCGTGAGAAGGGAAGATAAATTTTGTCCTAGTAATACTGTAGTGACTCATAAATAAATGGTTACCCTTTGGTGCTTACAGTTTTCATTAAAGCGGCCTGAGCTTTGTTATTGACACCATAGGTTGCCTATTCAGGGAAATGCAGTAAAATTTATCAGTGTGCTTTCTACACCTAATAAATCATCCAAACAGGGAACCATATGGCAGATAAGACCTTGAAAATGTGGCTTCAGCATGTGAAGAGTCAAGTTGCTGAAATCTTGAATGATTACAGCTCGTGCATTTTCCCCTGGAATATCTTATAGTTATTTTACATGCCATTTTCTTGTTCACCCTATTGCCTCTTTGTCTCTCTCTCTTCCCCCCCCCTTCTTTTTCAGCAGTACTGTGATTTCAGAAAAAAGTCGAAAGCAGATAAGACATTTTTATAATGCCTTGCTGGTAGGAGGAAGAGGGGCAGGGAGGAGCAGAGACTGATGGGAAAGGATGATATATGTGGCGGCTGTGTCCCAACTCTCCTCTAGCCCATTGTCATTAATCATGGCTATTAGTTTTTTCAGAGCTGCCTTGTCTGCACAGTGCCTCAGAAAAGCCATTGTTTTTTCATACCACAGCCCAGGGAAAGAGGTGGGGGGTGGGGGGGCGTATGGACGGGACCTTCTATAGTACTCCTTTCTCCTGTCTGCCTGAATCCTCTTTCTGTCTTTCTGTCTTTCTTTCTGTTGTCTTTTCCCCTTCCTCGAAGGGAAAAAGATCTCAGTTGGCTGTTTGTACCCGCACTTATCTGGTGACATAAACACAGGTCAGACAATTGTAATACATATTCACTGACTAGTGGCTTTGGTATGCACTCTGCCTTTCTTAAGGTGATTTTTCTGAACAATGCTGTAGATGACTGGACTTGGACACCTTATAATCAGGGGGCATCAGCAAGATGTGAAGACCTATCTGTGATACATTTTAAAAGAGGCATTTTAAAATCTTGGTGTTCTTTCTCCCCCAATTAAAAAGACAGTTTTTGTCTAAAGTTGGTGTGGTTCTGCAACTGCTGTGTCCTTGACTGCTTCTTGGGTAGGCATAGGTTGAAATGAAAAATCTTCCTTAAAAGTGCCCTCCTCATGAAAGCAAAAGCAAGTGGAGAAAAAAAAACCCTAAAACTTTCATACTGGCTAGAGAGATTAAAATGTAGTCAGTCAAGCAGCTGTCAAAAGTTTGCTTTCAAAACATTATTAATTTAATTTGTTGTTCTAAAAAAGCTTTGTAAATATATGCTGTGTAAAATACACAAACAGCACTACTGATAATAGCAGTTAAACATTCATGGGTTGGCAGCCCAGGTTCAGCAAAGGTTTATACTTTGAAAACTCAGGCCTGTTACTTGTAACAGCAAAGGAAAACTTGCTCTTCAAAAGTACAAGTTTGATTGCTTTTTATTACAAATTAAAATGGCATATTTGGAAACTGTCAAATTTTTACTTTTGGAACATTACAATAGGAACATAGGTGTATGATCTAATTACACTTCTACAGATTAAAAGGAACAAAATGTTTAAGCTTTCAATCCTAAAGCAAATGGTCTTCCTGTTTATATTTTCTCCTTTATAATAAAGCAGTGACGGCTTGAAAATTAAGGATATCACGAACAGTCAGTAGTGGCTGGTGAAGAAGGTACTAATTGCTTAGAATATTCAATACTGTAAGTATCTGTCTGCTTAGAATATTCAATATTTTAAGTATCTGTCTCTTTGAATCAAATGACATGTTGATCCTCATGTTTATAAAAGTCCAAGTGCTTCGATGCCTGTGGAGTTAAGAGACAACTTCAGGAAATGGCTAAGAAAAAAACCTGTTTTTTGCCATTACTGTTTTGGAGAACTTCAGTGTTTGAAACTTTAAACCAAGCACTTCTAACCAGCAAGTGAACATGAAGCTCCTGATATAGGATAGCAAACCAGTAGTGCTCTATGAAAGAAAATAGTTCTTGCTATCATAATCCATCTTTTTTCTTTTTGCAGAATTATCTTTATTATGATCAAGAGCCTCAGATTTTTAAAGCAAGTGTGCTTCTGACAGACCTGTTTATAGCATAGTGGGCTACAGCTTCTTGTGAAACTTCTGCTATACATAAGTGATTTGATCCTTCCCTCCCCCGCCCCCCCCCCCCCTTGCTAATGTGGAAATATATTTCTGTATGAAGCCCTAATAAGTCAGTTTGCTCAATTTGCAAGTGAACAGAGAAGAGGAAGGTGGGATCTTGAGTGGTTTTTCATGTACGTTGAGACTTGTAAAGCTGTTAATATTGTACACTAGGAATACGGCCTCTAGGGAGACCGGTTGTAAAAACCTGGTTTCTGTGGTTGCCTTGGTTATGCTAACATGGGATGATTAAAATTCCTCTGCAGGAAAAAAAAACTTTTTCCACTATGCTTTAAGACATCACTAATGGTTTGGTCCAGTGGTTACCAAGCCCTTGAATTAATAAGAAATTTATGATAATTACTCTTCTAGAGAAACTAGAAGATTGACTATTTTACTTTAGATGTTATTAGTGGAAATTTTGCTAAGTTGACGTTTCCACTGCAAGTACTAGGCCACGGGTATGATCACTGTGTCTGGCTTGACTGGAGCCAACAAACAGGCATACAAAGACATTCTCCATGGTTAGGTGGGCTCTCTGGTTTGTGGTCTACTCTCTATTCTTTTGATTTGTCTAGTAAACAAATACATGTTTTTGTTGAGATTGTAGTCAGTATCAATCTTGGATTTTGGCAAAAGGATTTGGAACTGTATTTAGGCCTTAATACTAAGGTGTACGTTTCAGCTATCTGTCAGTATCTGGAAGAGGGTTTTGGTGCGTGAATTGACCTATGTATCGATATTTGCACTCTCGACATAAGAGTTTGTGTTTCTTTCCTGAAAATGTGGTGTAGAATGAGCAAGCAGTTGCTAACTTTTCAGCATGCTAAGTGTTTTTCTTCGGTGCGTTCAGTTTTCCTTCAGGTTTGTAGGATGCTGAGCTAGTGTAGCATTGCAAGGTGAGACCTCAGTTCTTCTGTAGATAACTACTGCAGGTTCTATGGCATGGTGTTATAATATTCTTGGGGAAACCCTTTGCTTATGCACCTCTTAAACGTAAATCCACTGACTGTATTAAAAATGTCTCTTGAGTTGCTGTATCCTCTGAATTGCATAGTTTTTGCCCCCAAACTTCACTCTTGAGTACTGTCATGCACTTTTAAATCTTCATCTCCATCTTATTCTGTTACTTTTCCCCTCCAAGCCTGGCTTATTTCCCCACTCTGTTTTTCCCTCCTGTTGTCTTCTCCAGCCTCTTGTCTCTTCCTTCTCATATCATAAGGAGATTACCCCAGACACAATAGTATGTACTGTATACTCAGTCTTTCCTGCAGTTAATCTTATCGTTTTCAACATCAGGAAGGAAAAATCCCCGAAACATGACTATTACGAGATTTGCTTCTATCCTTGTGACTATCAGTGAACATCAGTCAGCTGGCTTGGAAGTTATATTCTTTTAAATATCAGGGCTGGTTTATCAGGGATTTTCAGAGAGAAATCTGTTTTTACACATCCTTAATTCCTTATTCTGGTCTTGGCCTTCCACCTTCTTAACACCTGGGCACAGGTATGCTGTCTTATCTCAGGAAGAACAATTTAGAATATATTTTGGATTATCTTGAGACAGCAATAAAGATCGGTGTGGGAAAAAGAACAAAATCTTTTCTCCCTTTAGGGACAAATTATTTTGTATTTGTGTGATGAAAGAAATGTGTATGCATGGCAGTAATCAAAATGCAAGAAAAAATAGATGAATCTGTAATTTGTTTTAATGAATTTGCTTTAATATATCGCCAATTTGATTACATTCCAATCACTGAGTAAAGAAGTATGTTCTGTGAGGAAAAGACCCCAATGATAGTAGCTTATGTGTAGTACTTTTTAAAAAAAATAACATCCATCTAGCTTGTGGATTATTATTCCGTCAGTTTAACTAATAAATTTCTTTTTTTTTCCCCAGAAATCTCTAGTGATGAACAGTAGTGAAATAATAATAATAAGTACTACTACTACTAAATACTACTACTACACCTACATTAAATCAAGAAAATAATCAAAGGAAAAAAGATTTGCCTTGGCATATCTGAGAAACTGGAAGCCTGAAACAGCATTAAAATAAATAATGTTATTCTGGTTGTATGTATACACAGCACTGTGTGCAGCCTTTTCTACAATTTTTATTTTTTGCAAAGTCATATGTTTTTAGCCGTGATTGTGGTCTGTGCCAAATGGTTCACCTTGTCTTGCGTAATAAGTATAAACAACTGGTCACTGCACTGACCAATGAAACTAATAAAGATATATGGCACTGTGCTTGCTTAGGGAGTCACATACACAGTCTTAAACTACATGTGACATTTATACCAAAGTAACATGGTTCCAAACTCTCTCAGTCTCTGCTTGCAAATTCTGAAGAAGAACAAACTATTTGACTGATGGTTTGCTAAATTTAATATGCTTAGCAAGTGAAATTATTGCCTACTCTAATGCTGTGTAATTATTAAGATACACTGCTTTTAAAAATACCAAGTGAATAATATTGATTTAGTGAACTGCTATTTAGAAAAATGCCAGCAAAGGAGGAATATTTTATTTTAGCTGCCTTAGAGCTGTAATGGGTCTGTACTGAGATATGCATGTGGAAATAAATTATGCACAAGGTAAACTATTTCGTTATACAGTACCCATAATATTAATTAAGCTGTAATTTTACCAACAAAGCTTTAATTTAACAAATAAACAGGAATCATCTGTACTGTTCTTTGAAATATACAACTTTGGGGCTGTAATAAAACATTCAGGAGCACCTGCAATTAATTTTAAAGGAAATAGTGTGACTAGCAACTTTAAAGGGTAATTGTAATTTATAATTTATTTATTTGACTTATACTGGATATGATTACAGTTATAATGCATTATTATTTTCATACAAATGTTAGATCTATCTAGTTTACACTTAAAGTGGGCAGATTGGTGTAATAATAGCATATGTATTTTCTACTCTTAACAACATGCAAAGTAATAGATACAGATGGACCATTGTCAGCCAGAGCAGTTCCAAAGACACTTTAGCTTACATTAAAATAGATGCGTGTATTTTCCCTTTATCAAGACACTTATGCTGTGTTCAGAAGTTCTGCAAATGCGCCATTTATAGAGTAAATCTTCCTAAACGATTGGTATGACTGGGTGATATTTGTATCGGAGTATCACGTCTTACAATTTTGCTGGAAATGTTAAAAGTAGGTGATTGTGGCTGTCCTCGTTGCCATTTTTTTAAAGAAAATTTTCAAGACCATTACACTTTTCAAATTCTATTTATGATTTTTATTTGTATTTTTGTGTAGAGGAATAGAACTGAGAGAAATACCAGTGTAGAAAAAAAGAAGCAATTATATGGGCCTGTTTTGTTTGTGGCTAACAGAACGCTGAAGTGGCAGATTTGCAAATTTGTAAGCGAGAAAAGCTTAGTGTTCATCTTTATCAGCCAAAGTGGTTTCTTGTTAGCTGAGCAGCAAGCTAGAAAGCGACCGATTTTGACAACATAATTTACATCTTTGTATAAAACTATTGCTGGCAGCTGAACTAATTTGCGCTGGATTAGGTTGTTTGTCTCTGCTGCTGACTAACCATGCAATCTATCAGGGACCGTTTTCAAATATCACTTTTCAACTGTGCCCTTGAGAGGAGGAATTGATCGAGAATATACAGAGCAAAATTACTCCAATAACTTTATAGAAAAAACAATTACTGAATCATACAGATGTGAATAATTCTGAAAAGCTGAAATAAATGTAATGAATTTAGCTCTGTGTCTGTCTTTAACGTACACGCCCAACGTATTAACGTAAAACACACTTTTGTTTGTTATTTTCCTGTTACTTTGAACCTGAAGGAAGGTTTGTGGTACATATATAGATACTGAAGTATACTAGCCTTCTGAAATACAGTCTGATCTGTGTTTGTGAGATTCTTTTTTTCTCTTTTCTTTCAAGCACACTTTGTATTTCCTTCTCATAGAACACACAGGAACGTTCTCTGTTGTGCAAGCATAGAATAACTTTGTCAACTTTTCCAGCAAAATTGTTAGTTTGGGTTTGATGATATATGACAAAAAGAAGTGCTACCAACATAAATCCATGCGTACTTTATCATATATTCTACATACAGACATACCACCATTTTTATAATGGGGGAAAAAATTATGATTTTTTTGTTTGTTATGAATGTGGCAGTGTTTTTTTCCTCTCCTTTAAGATTATGGATGATAGACTAATAATAAGGGAGGAAAAACTGGTTTTGCAACTGATAACCAGCTCTTAGTCGTTTATAAGATGCTCTAGATTAGCTAGCAAACAAAAAACCATTAAGCACCTATTATTTTAAAGCAGTGGGTACATTTTTCATCACATTTCTCTGATGAATTTTCACTTGTGCATCCTGCTGGAGGTAATTAATTGCTTTCAGTTCAGAGGAGTAATAATGCAATAAATTATGCTGGTATTTCTTGTCAGGGAAGAATCATATTGCTGCTTCTTTACTAAAGCAGGACTAATAATAATCTAGCTGGAGTAACAGACTCCAGAAAGTGCCTGTACCATTAAAATTTCTGTAAGAAATCAGAAGACTAACTACTCCCTAGAATTACATTAAAAACTGATTCTTCTGTGTAAAAATGGCCTCTTGTGATGACAGCACAAGAAATAGGAGGTGGATGCTGTGTCTTCATGTATATTCCTTTCTTTTGACCTTGGGCATGTTACTTAACCTGCCTATGCTTCAGTTCCCTATCTGTGAAACAAGGAGGACGGTACTGGCATTTACATGGACCTTGAGACTTTACTGTACTAACATTTAAGTTGCTTGATAATGTAAGGAACAGGAATCCAGGTAAATTTACTGTTTTATTATTATCGACAAGTACATCTGCTAACATTATTTCTCTGGATTGCAGTACTATAAAGGGGATTATTTTAGGTAACATTGTAATCAAAACAGTTACTCAAAATGAAGTGTAACTTAAATAATACTGTTGTTTTGGGTTGTGTTTTATTTGAGGAAGAATGGAGAAATGCATTAATGCGTAGAGAAAGGGTGTTCCAAATGATAGCTAGCGCAGAGCTGCTGTGTAGAGTGACCAATGCTTAATGATAAGAATGCTTTGTTATCATTAAGGTAGCTTTCAGCCATACTGTGGTTTCCAGGTTTGCATCCTGAGTGGGCAGGTAATATGTAGCATTGCGTGATGTTGGGGCATCTCTCAGAAAGCAACCCGGACATGAGTGCTGGGAGAGATGATCATGCTTGGCAATAATCCCCATTCTGAAATTGCAGACAATTGTAAGGCTAGTAAGCCAAGCAGTTACAAATAAAGAAATATTAATCTTGCATCCCTGTAAATGCAACTTATAGTAAATTTTTTTTTAAACTTCTTTTTCAAGTTTTCTACCGTACTGGAAATCTTCCCTGTGGCTTAGCCAAAACTCTTGTTATCTTAACTTTGCAGCCACAGTTGCAAACACAGATATGGGTAACTAAGTGCTCTCCTTTTTTTCCTAAAAGAAAACTGGAAATAACAAAAGATCACACCACCGCATGCTTCTTTGTCAGGGTTGGAGTCTGTGTAATGGATATATCACTGGAGGGACTGTAACAATGGCATGTATGACTTGTCATCCTTCATGTTGGGTAGGTACAGAAAAAAGATCAAAGGGGGACCTGCACTACCAGTCAATTCACAGGTGTTTGTTAACAGCAGACAAAAACTTGAGAACCATTCTGTCAGAGTCTGGAATGGAGTTTAATGTAGTAGACACAGTGAAGCAGAAAGTTTTTCTTTCTGCCTTCACACTTCACCTCTTTACCTTCCTGCATTTAACTGTTGCTCACCATTTCCACTGCCTGGGTTCTTATTGAAGTCATCCTGGTTCCCAGCTCCATGTCAGGTTAGTTTCAATTGCCTCCTGGCTTTCTCTTCATGGGCTTCATTTGGACAAATGAATAATTTCTTGGTTTCTTTACTCGATTAGTCCTTTTCTCATTACTGGTTCCTTACTTAAGCTTTCTGAAAGTTCAGTGTTTTGTCTGAGCAGGGGGAGCAGAGCTTTGTCGTCAGAGAAGACTGAGTTTGGAAAGTTAATTGTGAACGTTTTTCGGATTTCAAGAGAGTACGGGTGAGTCTTCTATGATTTCTTCTAGAGGCTTTGATTTGATGAGGCAATGCTAAGCAATTGATATTTAGTGAAGTTTTAAAAAATATCCATAAATACTGATGAAATTCAATGTCCTTGTTTAAAATTACTTGGACAAATTTCAGGAGTTCAAAAGTAATGCCTTAAACTCTTTGACAGATTGGCTGATGGACGATCTCTCTTTCTGAGCTGTCCTTTCAGGAATTCTGTTCTCTGTTTTACAGATTGTTCATCATAGTATCTGGTAACTGGGCACCTGAATATTTCAAATGTGTTCAGTTTTAGCTAATACAACTAAAGTGGATACTTTTTTTATGTCATTCTGAGTAGCTTGCAAGTATCGCAATTTTTTAATTGCAAGATACAATATGGATGGAAACTTTGTGTTACTTTCTTAGGGGGTTAAGGTATCTGGTATTTTATGACTACTGTGAGAGAAAAGTGATCTAAAAAAATCTTTTCCATAATGTTATTCCCAGGTTATTTTTTGTTAGTAGCTTGCTGAATTTTTGACTTTGTGCATCTGTCTTTTTTCCCTTCCTTTCAGTTCCGCCTGAGGGGATTGTATTGGAGGGAAGGGAGGAAGGAGAAGGTTTGGGAGGCTTCTGGGCTTCATTTGGAGGTGGAGGATTTTTTTTTATTGTTCCTGCTTAGTGAATGTAGTGCTCATGTAAGAAAATGGCTTAGCTTGCAAGCAACCTAGACCAGAAGTACTGAGAGTAATTGCTCCGTTTGGCATTCAGCTCCACCAGTACTTTAGTGTTGGCCAAAGCGTACTCCGATTTGTTCCAGTTTGGGGCCTCTTTTTGCCAATAATTACCAGATAAGCTGACTTACTACTCAAGGAGTAGTAGTCTTATAACAAAACCTGAGTGACAGGGAGAGATCTGGCATTTCATTGTCCCTTTTGACCTAAGCAGGGTTTCATCTTGACCTTCTATGTTAGAGAAGCTTTTGTACTAAAACACTTTTTCGCTTGTGTTGGATCTACTGTTGTGTGCAGAAGCGATAGCTGGTTGAATGGGATTCTTAGGAGTCGAGAGGCACAGCTCTGCGGTCCTTTGAGGTTTTTTGTTTGCCTGTCTTGGGTTTTTTTGGGGGTGGGGGGAGGGGTGGGTGTTTGGTTTTTTTTAATGAAAGATTGCTTCTTCAGTGCCAGTGATGCCTGTATTTGCTTGTGTTTATACAGCCAATATCCTATTTGATTGTGAACTGAGTGGGACATTATGAATAAAAAAAGAACCCCTGTAGGGTTTTTTTCTATGTATGATTGCTGCACTGTGTGTACTCCCTCTGCCATCTTTCCAGGTAAAATTCAACTCCTGTTTTTCTCACCAATTACCTACTGTTTTTGTTTTAACAGTAGGAACTTGCAAGATGAAAGCCTTCAGAACTAACAACATAAGTTTTCAGCTTGTATGGAGAATACCCCATTTCCTATACCAGTTTTCTGTGAGAAAGTCATCTTGGAGGGAAGCGAGCCCAGAGAAAAACATTTCCCCCTTTTTCTGACATGAAGGTGGGAGAAGTGAGCAGTTGCAGTGAGATTCCTACATTGGGTATTGGCAATCTACTGCAAATGCCCATTCCTGCTGTGTTTTCCTTCACTCTTCTGTCTCTTGGACTGTTAAAGAAATATCACTTTGAAATGGAACACAGAGTTCTGAGGAAGATATTCCCCATACTTGCCAAGATCATTTTTCCCTCTACCAACCCAGAGTTTCATGAAGATGGTTGGGTGAAATGCCTGCCTGCCTTCTGCTGCACTGCATCTCGATGGACACCATACTGCGTTAGGTTCAGCAAAGAGGCTGGAGCAGCACAACTTTACCCTTATTTCAGGCCAGTCTTCAAATTTCATCGTGTTCTTTTGAGTTTAAAAATCCTTCCCCCCTGCCCCGTTATTCATCCTTATTTCAGGCTCTCTAGCTATGGTTGTATCAGTGCTTCTTTATGACTTATGAGAGTAATTTGGAATTTACTTGATGAGTGGGTCTGCAGTCAAAATAGTCAATTTGCTTTGTTGCTCACTTTCAGAGAAGGGTTTTAGTTGATAGCTCTTCTGTTTAGCAACGTCCCTCCACCCCAGGTACTCAGAAAAAAAAAAAAAATCTTTTAGATTCTTAGGTCTCAGCCTAACACTGGTAGTGCATAGCATCAACCTTTCTGGTGACAAACTGTTCCCTCCTCTTGAGCTGCTACATGGCACTAGAGAGCTGAGGGCAATAGATATGAAGTATTTGTCACAAAGGTGCTATCACTTGGCTGTCTGTTATAGGATTGATGGCATTTATAAAGGTAGGCAAGACTTTACCCAGCTGTTCCAGTTCTTTGGTGCAAAGCTTTCCCCTTTCACTGCCTTCAAATTAAGCAGCTGTTAATAATTTTCACTTTTGAGATAATTATAGCTCTACTTTCAAAGTGGTGATGAGGTGTGGATTTTGAAAAAGTTGTTTTTCCCATTCCATACCAGAGATAAAGCCAGCAAATATTTATACCACTTTTTCTGGGGGCTCTAGCAGTGTAAGAGTGCCTTTAGGAAATGCCTTGGTAAGAAGGTCTCATCTAAACCAAATCATTTTGAAAACCCAGATCACTGGCAAGTAAAATACTCCCATTACATACTATAAAAAAAGGCTGTTGTCTAGACTGCTTTGTGTGATCAAAGGGGCACTGCTAGGTTGCTTCCTCTTCCTCCTCTCCAGTGCACTCTTCACCTGATAACTGATCCAGGATATCAGATAGTTTGACTGGTGTTTGACAGACTTCTGCTGCAGTATTGTTCAACCAGGAAAAAAGGTTGGTGAGCAGTTATTTAGGCTTGTGAGTGCACTCTGGACGTGTTATTTGGATATTTATTTAGTGCCTAAAGCATATGTTTTGAGGTAGGGTGCAAAAACTGATTCATCACAGGATGGCACGTTCTGTCTTTGTAGTACAGACAGTGCAAAAAGAGAGAAATTTTTTTCCAAGTAAATTTAAAAGTTAGTGATCTGACCAACTGCAAAATTCTGTGACATGTCAACCAGAACAGATTCCTTCTGTGAAGAGCGCTAACTCACCTGTCTTCAGTTCGTAGGACTGGATTTTTGTCTAGCTGCTAGCGAGGCTTCTCACTAACCATAAAATGAGTCAGGAAAGAAGGCGGAGACGAGACTTCAGGTGTACCCTTACCTTTGACAGAACATGGTTGCCCTCACTTTATTGATTATTGTCAGATGGTTTAACAAGCCTAGTGTTTCCAGTTACCTGGATATTGAGTTAATTAATGTTATGGTAGGAATCTTGCAAGTTGCTTTTCTACCATTGTCATAAAATTCCAACCTTTTTGCTTGTATGCATTGTTTTTTAATTAATGATAAATAGTTTTCAACAATGAGATCTGAGTTACCTTACTCTGTAGAAATAGTCTGTTGCCTTTCTGATCCAGCCTTTAAGCCTCCTAAAAATGTTACCTTACCCTGTAAGTCCTTCTTTGCCAGAGTAAGCAAGAGATCCTTATTTTTTTGAGCAAATAAATCTATTCTGTGACCGCTCGTTTTAAGGCTTAGGCTGAGCGTTGTCCCTGGAGTATGTAGCACACTGAATGGAGAAATCTTCCCGGATTGCCAAAGCTTTTGTTTTGTGAACATGATAAAATTAGACACTGCTTTCAGTGAGAAGTCTGTCACTTCCCTTCCTCTCCTGCGGTCTTACTAAGTTCCATATTAAGCTTCAAGCCCAATGTAGTGTTGTGAAAGTCAGGCAGGTGTGCAGTTAGCAGAGTTAACATCTGCAGGAAAAATCTGGGTAAGGATCCTGTAGTAATTTTGAAAAATGTCATGGTTTGATGGATATTCACAGCAAACAGGCAAAATGCAAGCTTTCTCGGTGTCTTCTACACTGCAGACTGCATAGAACTGGGGAGATCCTGAGCTGCCGGGAACCTTGTTAAAGTCTCCTGTGGATAAAGTGAAGGCCGATACTTCACACCGGCCAAGCGACACACTTACACAGTGCTCTTGTGCTTGATGCACAAGACCAAAGCTCAAAGGTGCACAAGATCAAAAGACTCCTGGGGCTTTTTCCTTTCTTATCAGCCACCTTCGGTTTGCCTTGTGATGAGGGCTTCTCAGAGATGCTCTTTTTCCCATGGTGCTGGAGGGGTTGGCTAGAACCTGATCTCATTTGGCCACTGTGGTTAGCCAAGGGCTTGCTGTTGCTAGCCAGCTCAGTCTCAACACTGACCTTACTGTAGGCGCTTTAATGTGTCAGGCTGTCCTCTCCAGCAGCACCAGTCAGGATCCCTTTGCCAGGCTGGTTGTTGCTAATTCTCTGCTAGCAAGTGTATCAAAATCTTATTCTGACAAAGAAGGTTCTTTAATGTTGTTGTTTACGCAGACAAATAGTTAAAATTTCACATCTAAAAGATTAAATATTGTAATCGCATAATTAAAAGAAACGTTACATGATTTAACATAGCATTTTTCTATTTATGTAAGTGACAACTAATGGTTTCTTTTTTCTCCTAGCTTTAGGAAAGATTCTTCAACTTTGTAATTTTAAAACATTTTCTCCTACACATGTCATTGTTCTTTTTAATAGGATCTGCCAGAACAACTCTGAGCAAAAGCTCTGCATTTTCACATTATTATCTCATTGTCTATCCCTAGTGTTATAGCCTCACTGTGACTTCCTAACTAATCAGCTATTTCAACTTTCATTCCATAAGCTTTATGTCTGAGTGTAATTAAATGAGCATTAAGTCCTTTTTTTACTAGCAAAGCCTGAAAGTTCTGATATTACAGTAATAAGTGTGAAGTGAATTTTGAATGGCATTTATATCCTTTCATGGGCTCTAAATGTTTGATTTGCATAACTAGTTAAAATGATATCAGAGCAGCATATTGATTTAATTCCATCTCAGAAAACTGTTAATTAATAATGATAATAAATGTGTCAGTCCTTTATTATCTGCTTTGAATTGGTGATGATGTCTATATTAATACTACTTCAGTAATAGACCTCTGCTGGCTATTGTTGGCAAAGCTTTGATGGCTTGAATAACTAGCAATCAGAATTTATAAGATTTATTACAGATCAGATTTTAAAAGAATAGTCATTTTATCACATGTGTAATTTTATTAACACCTACTACTTAACATTTTATTTAAATAAATCACTAAGAACAGAACTGGTAAGGCTTTTGAACAAAGAAGAGGTTTTAATTTCTTAAACTTTTTTTGTCCTTGCAAGTTAGATTTTAATGACTGAACACACTCCCTTCATGTAAAAGATAACTGAAAGAATTTGTGTACATTTCAGTTTTCCTTAACACTTCAACACGAATATCTTAACCCCCCCCCGAATATACCTAGGAGTATTTTGTTTAAGAGAGATCCTTGGTCAGTAGAGATTTTCTTGTATTGTTGTCATTATTCTATATGTTTTTTCTAATTTTCTTGTGATATGTTTTGACTCCTTCTTCTTATTTCAGAATGAAATTAGATTATCCCCTATTCATTTTTTGCTATCACTGTTTAGTGTTAAACCACAGTTGGTTTAAGGTCTTACTTTCCTTCTTCCCTTTTGGAGACTGGCAAGAGAGTCCTTTATTCATGCTACATAAGACTGGATTTTGGCTCCTTTTTCAACAAGGAACATTAACTGTCCTAATATTCAGCACCACACTACCTTACGGAACTGCATTGCAAGTGACTAGAAAGGAAACCACTCAGCTTTTGGCAGTAGATAATGTTCTGTACATTCTTTTTTAGATGAGGAAACATTTAGGAAGCTGACTTTGGAGGCATTAGATTTGGTTTGCATGGAACCTTGATGTACGTCTTGAATCAACTTTTTTTAAAAAGAAGTATCTTCTCTCTTAATATGGATTATTTTCCCTGCAGCTGAATCCTTGGGCTCTTGAATTTTTATGTATGTGTTCATTTGTACAAAAAACTGTCTAATCTCAAAGGATTGGGCTAAAAACTAGAGAAGCAGTTCAGCTGCCTATAAAACTTAATGTTAGCAGTACCCAATTAAAGTTTAATACTCTGATTGCAATTTTAATCACAAAAATTTAATTCTTATGTATCTGAAATGTTTGATTTCTTACAATGCCTTTGAAAAATCAGGGGTTAATGAAGTTTTCCTGTAAAGAGCCACAGCTGATTAATATGAGTAGCCCTATGGACAGAAAAGTAGGGAGTGACAAAATAATGGTGTACTTCTAGTTTTCTAAGCACACTTCTCTATGTTACCTTGGATGTGTGAATGGTGGCGAACTTGCTCTGGTGTGATCAGACACCATATGAAAATGGTTACAGAGCAGTAAAGCTGAGCTTAAAAATTCTGTTGAGAGGAAGTTAAAAGCACTCTAAGAAAAACCAAACCTGGATGTTACAAGTAACATCAAATTTCTGGAGAATTCTGGTTTTGTGTTTTGGTTTTTTTTTTTTTTTTGCACAACTGTGATGATAGCTGTGACAATAAAACTATCTTTTTGTTTCCTTACAGTGATAGTGTATGGGTATCAAAAGATGCATATTAAAAAGGGGGTTTTATATTAAAATTTTGAATTTAACCAGTGAAATTCTTTGTGTTTCTGGGAAAACACTACTGGAGTTGCATTGCTTTCTGACCATTCTTGCTTACCGACTGAGCTATGCTTAGAAAAGTGTTGATATGATTTTACACCGTGGTAGAATAAAGCTCTTACTCAGACTTCGGATAGGATGTTTAACCAGCACTGTAGTGCATGGTGATGACTCAAATGAAAACAGTGAATCTCTCTTTAAAAGGATAGGCAGGAAAGCACAATTTGAATAGTGAGTGCTCTAAGTACCTAGTAATAAATGTAGATTTTAGAAAAGATCCACCAGTCTCCTACACTGTGTTTGACATATTGACATCCAAATTTATCCCCATGTCGGTGTTGACAGATGGTGAGTACGTCTCGCTTGGATGTCTTGCTCACCCCCTTAAGAAGCTCTGATCTGTTCTTCGGTCCTCCAGGAAGGTGATATCCTATGTCCATCTATGTCAGATCACATTCATTCACCTCTGATCCACTGCTGATTTAAAGTTTCTTGCTCCCCAAAGAATGGGAATTTGGTCCACTTCCACTAAACACTTTGGCCACCTGGTTTTCATGGCATTGGTAATTTTAATTTAATTGTTTTTCTGAAAGCCTTGCTCAAAAGTTTGTTAGCCTTTGAAGCTGGGAGAGAGTGTGGAAGTCTAAGAACAGAGGCAAAATGTTGTGTTACATTTCCTTTGTCAGTGGGTTGCCCTTCTATGTATTTTCTTAAGTTCCTGACAAGATGATGTATTTTGAGATGAATAGCCATCACTTACATTTAAAAATGCCTTTTCTCTTTCCATAGTGCTTTTATAAATGACAGTGATCTTAAGGAGTATAACTGGGTCTCCATATGCTCTTTATAGAAATTATAAGTAATTTTACAGAATTCGTCTCTGCTGTATTTGTTTGAGGCAATGTTAAGCAGAGACCACTCCACCACCCTCTTATAATGAGACACAGAGAACATTATTGGCAATTGAAACTTTATAAAGGTAATAGAGAGGGTTTAACTATCCATGCTGGAGTTTATCCAGAACTTTGGAGTTACAATCCTTTCTGTTTTTTTGTGGTGTTTTGTGGTTTTCTTTGTTTTGGTTTGGTTTGGTTTTTAATGCCAGTATTAGACACTTTATAGCTACAAGCATCAAGAATCTTGATTTATTGAATTATGATTTGGCTTTTTCATTGTGTATGGTTTTTTTTGTTGTTTTTTTGTTTGTTTGTTTGTTTTTCCTTTTCCACTAAACTTTAACAACCGCACTCTCACAATGTTGATCCAGACTGGGTGAAGAGGCACAGCTAGACAGTGCTTTGCCTGGTAAATTTTTTTTAACTTGTACTTTAAAAAAAGAAAAGCTGCATGAAACACCCTCGCCCTCCAAGTTGTCGTCTGTCCCCCCGATGATTTTATGTGCACACTGAAATATATTTATGGTTTTCTCCACTGGCATAAATCAGATCTAGGTGACAATATATCCAAATAACCTCTTTGATGCATGGTTTTTGTTAATAATTATGTGCTGCTAATAATTAACAGGTGTGTGAAAAAATGAATTAGTAATGAGAAGAGAGTTTGTAAGCCGTCTGTTATCATCCCTTGACAAATGCAAGCAAGGGCATAAGCTGAATACAAAGGCTCTTGATTATAGTTTAATGGGATTTGATAAGTTAACCCCTTTTGTCACATAATGATGCTGAGCTTTTATTGTGGGAAGTTTGCTGTCTGATAGTTAACAACGTTTTGTTTTTTTTTTTTTAACTCAGCCTTCTTAAAAAGAAAATAGTCAGTAAAATATCCAGAGTGTCTGGGACTTCAGATTTCAAACTCTGTTTTCAAAGTGACTTGGAAGTTTTGAAAATTCTGTGCAGTAATCGTTCAGTGGTTACTGAAACAAACTTTTATGAGCTTTTCCTCAAATTATGGGAACAAGCGCATCCATAAACTGTCTTGGATATTCCCTGAATTTCAGTCCTTCAGACAATGAACCCTTGCAGCCATCTGCGAACGAGACTATTGTGCCAGGCAAGCACAAGGTTTCACAAGTGGCAGTTTTGGTCTCTTAAGCATGAAAACCATGACAGAAAGTGCGATCTTGATTCTAGTGTGGCCTCTTAAAAATGCTCAGAAAATTATTGTTTTCAAGAGCTGGGGGCCTGGTTTCACTGTGCACTTCTAAGCAGTTGCTGTTTGTGGATAAAGCTAACAGACAAATGATGCAAGTTGAATCATTTCAAATTTTTCTCTAAAAAGAAAAAAGCCTGTTCCTTTTTCCTTGGATGATTTTGTCAGACCTTTGCATTGTTTTTGCTTATCTGGTATTTGGTTTTTTTTAGTGGTTATTTTATGATGCTCTAGTCCATTGTTTTTCTAAGGTTCTTCTGTTTCTGTTCTACCGGTTTCAGTTTTCAAAAGGCCTCTTTGTCTTTAAATGTGTGGTGTATGTAAATAACTGTTTGACTTCAGAACTTGAAATTAAGATATTAAATTTATGATGGAAGAGTATCTGAAAAACATTATGCTATACTCATGACAGTTGGCTGGCTTGAAAAATATAATATACTTGACCTAAAAAGAGATCTGGAGCTGCAAAGCTGGATGGCTGCAGGCAATTCTATTCAGTATTTAGAATGTGTTCATTTTTGTGTTGAGAGGCAATCAAAAAAAAGCTACGGCATTGTTGCTGCCATTCCTATATTGTCATCTTTGCTGGCAATAATAGATATGTAAAACACTGGGGATGTGATTTACAATGAGAGGAAGAAAAGCTTAGAGGGTTTCTGAATCCGGGACTTGCATATTTAGAGAGAGCTAAAGTCTGCCAAAACTTAGTTTGGGACTGTTGGTTTTGAGACATGGTTGTAGGAGAGATCTGTCAGTTTTCTGTGCAGTAGCTTTGTGTTGAGTCAACAGCATCTTTCAAGAAGAGCCTGGAGGAAAAGATCTTGTATTCTTAAATTCTTACATTCTCAAATGCTGATTGAATTTTCAGTGTTTCACTGGCAGATTCTCCTGTTTCTTTCGTAAACTCTCTAGCAGAAGGTCACCTGTGATTTGACAGATATTAATGTTTTCTGATCAGTGCTCGTTCATGGCATGCCAGTCAATGGAATATTACTGTTTTATTCTAAAGATGGTGTGCTGCCTGTTCAGGTACTAGAGGATATCAGACAAGGTCCACATAGCACCTGGAATCAGTGACTGCAGTGCTTGAAGACATGAGCAGGTACTTACCGTGCATGAACTCTTCTGAAGCATGGAGAGCCTTGCTAGCTAATGAAGCTCACAGGTCTAGCACTGACCCATCCTGACTTCAAGACAGTCTTTTTGATCTTCGTGTACCGTGGAAGTTGTGTTCTGTAATATACTGTGTTAGCATTCCACTTTTTTGGGAATAGATAACTTTTCTGAAAAGTAAGTGTTCTTAAATACTCTGAAGATTTGTGAGGAACTCTTGCTACCAACAGTGTTTGCAATTTGGCATTCATACATTTGTGTTAGTTAAGAGAAGGGAGTTCCAAGCTGCTTGGCTTGAAACTCGTGCATGTTTGTCATCTTTGTTCCTGTTTCAGAGTACAGTTTTCGGTGATCCTTTTGGGGAAGAGGAATCTGCCTAACGTACTTGCTTCCCAGAACTGAGAGACATAACATTGCACAAGACTGCATTGCAGCATGGTGCTGTTGGAAACGGTCACTTTGTCTTTTTTTCAGTCGAGTGGCATGATCTCCAGAAAGTGATAAAAGCTCATACTGACGTTTAGCAGGGCCTGCAGGACCAAACTGCCCACTGGGAAATTCAGAGGCTTGTTGCATAGACTGAGCCTTAGTTTTGTGCATCTGTCTACAAGTTAGGTTGCTTTGGTTACTGCGAGGTGACAGGTACTGTTGGCAGGTCTGTGAGGTGATCGTATTTTATAATCTTGAAGTTGCAAAATTAGTCGAGAAAGTGTGTGTTGCTAATCTCTTTGGATAACTCTGAATGCTCTCTGAGAACTCCCCTTATAGGTAATGAACCAAACCAGCTCAAACCTACTTGAGATCAATATCAAAGCAAATGCTCACAGTTGCAGTTTGCTGTGTTTGTATAATCTACGTAGTGAATGGCTGCTCTTCAGCCTTTTATTACCGCTGCTTTTGCCCAGTGAACTAAAATATCCTTCTCTTTATCTTCAATTCTTCATTTCCTTTTTTTATAAGCAACTTCCCGAAGGGGAGCCTTGCGTTTGTTAACTAGTGTTCAGTGACTGGTGCGTCAGCTCAGCTGTGCAACATGCCAACACTAACTGCTCCTAAATAACATCTATTTGCATAGTGCATTGAGAGCTGTGAACTCTCCTCTCATTAAGTGTGTGAGAACTCTCGCTCAACCAGAAACACTCAAAATTGAGCCGTGCTCCTGTGGGGTTTTTCTGCTGTGAGCCCTTCCAGTGTATTATACCACTGTGACACTTTCTGGGGTGACTGATAGAATAACGTTGCAATGAAGGGAAGGAATAATCTAAAGGGATCGCATGCTTTGGCTTCCCATTTAAACTGTTTCATATGCTCTCCCCACTTACTCTGTCCTCTTACACATTTCTCGATGTGGGAACTTAATGTTTTTGGTGATATTTCAACAATAATCAGTTAATGGTGGAGTAAGGAAGAAATGAATAATCTATTGAAAACATCCCATTGGCAAATGCAGCACTCTTGAACTTCAGTTTTGCAGTTCTTTGTGTGAAATTATGTAGTGATGTCCAGCAATATTTTATTGCAAGTTATGTTTTGTAATACTTGAGCAATATATAACTGTGATCAATGTTGTGACCTCAGGGAAATTGCTTATATAATTACAGAAAGTTTACAGTAGTAAGACAAGGAATGGGGGAAAATATATCACTGTAAAATATAAATATGTTTAAATTACATTTAGGATTTGGAATAGTTCCTTGCTTGTGTTTTACAGAGTAATCTGTGATTTAAATCAGGTTTAGTTGTGGGGTTTTTTTCTAAATTGGGTATTATAAATCAGGAGTAGTTGCTGCATATAGCACACAAGAGGATTTCTTATACATTTTAATGTTGCATAAGTAAGAAATACCAGTAGTTCAGCAGTAAAATTGCAAATGTAAGCAAAAGTGAAGATTTTTCTAAATTTAACTAGGTTGCATTTGTTTAGTAAACTCTAGCTATAATTTACTGTTTTATTGCATTTGCTGTTGAGAACTTGC
>JAVKLA010000093.1:17340280-17402771 GCA_034782735.1 Sagittarius serpentarius | reverse complement strand
CACGACTGAGCAACAACTGAAAACATCAGGGTGTTACCAACATTCTTCTCATACTAACCCCAAACCACAGTGCTGTACCAGCTACTAGGAAGACAATTAACTCTATCCCAGCCACAACCAGGACATAGAGAAAAACAGGCATTAAATTCCAAACTATACTGCAGTTCTCCATATGATGAAGTCTTGTTTCACCATCATATTACTTCTTGAATGGCTTCATGTATTAAACTATTACCTAAGCCTTCCCTTTCAAACCAGATTATAAGAAGGAGAAGCAGCCTTAAGAAAATCATTTCAGCATTCACAATTTTGCTTCTGGCTCTCAACAAACTCTGTTTATACTTTTCTTCCATTGCCAAAGCCTTGATTTAGGCTCTTAGTCTTGTCTAGTCCAGAGGGATAATATTGCTTTTGGTCTCTCTGACTTTTAGGATGCTCCTGCATTACCATATTAGTTTGGATAAGGCTTGTGCTTTTGAAGCACCTCTTCTGCTCTTCCACATTTATTGAATTGCATTCTGCTCTGCAGAGTCTGGTTTGTTTTCTAATGAAGTTGAACTAGAAGATGTTCTTCAGAGGTGCATCTGATGTGCTCTAGCTGCTGCTGAGCATTCAGTCTATGGAAACAGGTTACATCAAATACTTACTGAAATCCTCCAGAATGCATCTGATGTTGGACATTGGGTCCTTGGCATCAGATGCTGTACTCTGCAGGTCTGCTCCATTTGGACCTCACTATTTGCTTATATAGATATAGTCAGTCTTAACAATACTTTAAAGTGAATCTTCATAGGACATTACTGTTCCTTTGTCTTATTACTTAATCTTATTTTTTCTCTTCATTTCTGCCTAGCTGCTTTGCTCATTTGTGTCCGGCACACAGCATCACTACTATTTTAATTTGGGACTGAGGGCTAGCCAAGGTGGCTTGAGGCCACCTCTTGGTTATAAACTTTGCTTCTACCTTTGTACTGTTTTCCATTTTGCTTCTTGAGTTTGACTGTCTACTTGTATGTTAAAAATTTTTCTCAAGAGTACCTAAGAATATATGCTTTTTATTATTGAATTTGTCATATTGCCTCCTCCATTAACCCCTTAGATCAGGTTATTTTAATTAAGTCCCAGAAATTATATTAGTCATTTAAATCATTTTTGTCTTGAACGAAACTTATCCTTGAAGGAACTTATCCTTCCTGTCTATATTTTGTGCTTGACCCTCATCTTCTGTGTAAAAAAGTTTATAAAGCCTTTTGAGCAGGAAAGATTCTTTTGTCTAAAAGATAGTTATATAAAAGATGATTTTTTTTTTTTCCTTTTCCTCCTTAAATGCACATTGTTTGCATTTTCAATAAGGAAAAGTAATTGATTTTGTATATTTTCTATCCTAACAAAATTACTTTTAGAGTGTGTTGGCTCTTAGGCAAGGAACTTGAATTTGGAGGAGCTCTTATTTAACCTTTTTGTTTGAACCAGTGTTCACATAGCAAAAATGCTGTGAGAAATAAAGCCTTCTCATTTCTTTGTGCTAACAGCAAAGGCAGTTGACTGGATGTCTGTGCAGAAATGTTTCTTCTACGAGACTGAAAACTTGAGTGAGAGTGGGTGAGTGGAAGCTAGCTGCAACATGAATACTGAGAAATGGTATAATCTATTGTTTGGGTTTAGATTTTATTCCACTCTCTGCAACCAACCTCTCACAAGGCCATAATGGACTCATGGCACTACTGTAGCGACATAACATTTCCCCTATGACAAAACAGGAACGATATTTTCTTTCTTTAGGTACAACACTGAAAATTCCATGTATTAGTATTATGTAGCAAACTTAAGTGCACTTGTAGGGAATTGACTCCTGAATATCTTTTATAAGCTAAGTCCACCACAACATGAGAACAAAAGATCTTAATATATATCTCTGTACAGATGCAAAATAATAAGTTGCTAATTTAATCTGAACAGCTATTTACAATTTTAATGTTTACATAGTAAAGAAGTTTTTACTTTCCAGCCATTTTTTAAGGTTTTTTTTTACATGTCTAAGGGGACAACTTTTCTATATACTCTTATTTTAAAGTAAAATCTTAGTTTTCTAGGTCACATTAATCTTAAATTCTGTTCTGATGTTGTGTGCCATTCTTATGGTTTTCTCTATGAGAAGACCACAGCAATATTAAACAGTAATCAAAACAAAGATTCATAATAGGTGCCTGCTGCTTTTTCAGACTCTCAGAGGTATAAAAATGCCTACGTTTTAGAAGGAGCGATTGCCTTGGGTTTTTTGTAAGCTAGAAAGATTTAAATTTTGTATCTTTCAGTCACTTTTCAGAAATCTGCGTGGTAATCTTTTGGTAAATCTGACTTGACTTGGCTTTGTTTGAGACAGCATTAGTAACAGTTATTTCCCGAAGCAGAGATGTTGAAAGAAAAGAATCTACAGCTGATCTAAAAGTTGTGAAGAGAGAGGCGTTTATTTTGTCCTTATTCTGAACTCTATAGGTGTAGAGAAAACTCATTTTTCGGTTGTTCATCATGGTATAAGAAGGATTTAGATAGTGAATGCGAGGTTGTTTTGAGCTGTAGAAAGCAACATTCGGTGACATATGGTTCACAAGGTGAATCCCACCTGTGTCCAAACAATATGTATAAATAATTTACATCAGTATTAGCAGGAGTCATGCATCCTCAAAGAACAGCACGTTACCGCTATGCACAGATTTCTGCTTCTGACAATAGCTTTGCTTCGTGAATATAGACACCTATTGTACTAATCCTTTTAAGATAATTATGGTGTACTTCTCTGAGGCTTTTCTTTTTTCCTTATGCGGAAATAAAGCATGTATTTTTAGGTTGTTACCTATGGAGACTGAGTGCCAGTGTGTGTGTTGTATCATCTCCCCAACTGTGGAACTGGTGAGTTAGTTCCCGCCGGGGGGAGCGGGTGGAGCTGGTGGAGGTGACCAGGTGGATACCTCCCTGAGGTATCCAGCTTCGGCCAGAGGGAAGGGCCCTGCCTCTTGGCTGTAGGGGGGCTGCAGTGTGACCCTATGCCCTACTGAAGAGAGACCTGGCTTGAAGAACAGGCAGCGTGAAGTCTCGTGGTGTCAGGGGGAGGGAGCTCGAGCTGCAAAGGAAGACCTGCTGTTCTGCGGACACCGGGCAGGCACTGGGTGGGCAGGGACTGTGTAGGAAAGCAGAAGTGATTAGTTCAGGTATTTGTAGAGTCATGGGGTTTGAGTGGACCTGTCAGGAGAGATGGCCTCAAGGGGAACTCCTGTGAAAAAAACATTCTGCTTTCCTCAGGCGTATAGAGAGATGGTCATACTTGCAGTTCTTCTGTATTCGGTATGCTAGATTCCTGCGTATCTGCTTTAAGAGTAGCAAGTCGTTAACTGTTAAATGAACTGACAAACGAGCCTTCATCACGCTGGAGGAGAGGCTGCAATTGAGAGCTGGGATGGCTCTTGCAGCTTACCTGCCTAAATTCTACTGAAATGGTCACCTCAGACATGCTCTTGACCCACTTCCCTTCGCTCAAGACAATCCCAGCTGTTTCCACCTGGCTTTTTAAAAAGAATATGCTGGTTGGAAAATGATCACTTGCTCCTTCTAACTGCTTCTCTGATCCACTTTTATACTGTGCTAACCCGGAAGGGTAGCTGTATTTACCATCTCTGTGCTATAATGAAATAATTATTAAAATAACGAAAATGACATACAATTAACTTAACTTTAAATGGTAATAAATACTGGGGAACAAAAGTCAACCATGCCTTGAAAAGTGGCTGGTGTCCAGTCAGTCATCCTTTGGTTGTTCAGGTGTGGTGGTCTTACTTTTATGTATATAAACTGGGAGAGGAGTTTTGAGGAGATACTACAGTAAGACTCTGACATAAGAGAAGTCAGAGCTGGGCAAGAAGAGTTTTACTTCACCGCAGCTGCCCTTTCATTCCTGTGGTCTATGTTGCCTGTTATCTGGTGTGGACAGGTGAGCTTTGCTTTATATTGCACGGTGGTGTACACTTCCTTTATCCACTGAAATCTTTGCCCATGTTTTGGATTCCAAGCTAAACACCTTAACAACATTCTCCTTTTTGGGAGTGGGGTGGGGGGTGTGTGCTGCTAGTCACTTTGGTAACTTGTGCCAAAGTCTGCTAAGCAATTTTGGTATTACTTGATGAGTCAGATCTATGCCTTCCTACAGGTGTCAGCTATAGGCAGATACGCATACCTGTGGATTAGTGGAAGCATTGAGGCAACTGTTGAATTTTTAACAGACTCAGGTGGTTTATTGTAGGTGTTGTAGGATACTTTCATCTTCCTAGTACCTCATATTTATCGATAGTAAAACAGAGAAATCCTAGAACCGAAATAAAAACAAGTTAGTCTACATTCTTTGGAAAAAGGCTGTTTCTTTGAATAAACGTAGTACCGAGTATGCCGGTGATAAAGAAAAAATGAGTAAAACCCATAATATATATTTAAAAAAAAAAAAAAAAGTGGAGTGGTGGGGAGGAAGTACTTGTGTAACAGCTGTTTCAAGGCATGCTGGTCTTCAGTAAAAACACAGTAAAAGAAAAAACTTCTGGTCAGTGTTCCTGCTGTAACTGACTGTGTCTCAGGAATTGTGCTGTCGGCCGCAAAGCTGGTTGTCTGCTTTGGGAGACCGTCAGCACTGAGTCTTTGAGTTCTGTTTGTTACTGATCGTATTCATTTGAGCAGCAGCCTGTGCGCTCTCTGAGATGATACAGCCGAGGGCTGTTAGGGGAAGGACAAGTTTTGTCTGTATCCTAGATACTGGCTGGAAGGACTTTTCTGGGGAACAACTGTTGAACTGCTGCTCAGGACCCTATTCTTAAAATTGAAAGCTCTCAATTATGTTTTTTCCATTCAAGTAATTGGAAAGTACACTTGCTCTTTTTTTCTGCTGTCCGTAAAGACAATGTTTTTGATGTCATTGTCTCTGTTGGAAAAGGCAGTGAAACGTAAGCCCTTTTGGCAGAGTTTCCATATAGCTTTTATTTTGTGAGGACGGGGTTAGTCTCGTGTGAATTTCGTGTTGTTTCAGACTTGCATTTTAGTCAGCATTTCTAAAAGCTACTGTACAGTACAGGAGAAAAGCAAAGTTGGATGTGAGAGAGAGTGACATCTCTTTGAGGTGATCGTCTTCTGGCTTTCAGTACATACTGCAGTCTTGAGAAAAAGCAAATTACTGAAATAGGTTATCATTAAACCCTGTTTTTCAGCAGCAAACAGGGACCCCCACCCCACCCTCTGCCACAGCTGAAATCACTCAAAAAGGGTAAAAGATTTTTCTGTTCCAGGTGTTTCAGTTTCTAAGACTTACATAGCTTCTACCTGGAGCTTTATTCACGAGTTCACGTGTAGAATCTATCTCCCACTTCTAGCTGAGAGAACTTTGTGGGAAGAAGAGAGTTCACTTGCCCTGTAGTTCGGCACTTCCAAACAAGGCTGATGAAGAATTCAGTAAAAGTGTTTTGGAACCGAAATGCACAGGGTTGCTCTGCTGTTGGAAAGAACTGGTGTCTCTTTAGCCCCTAAAAAGAAAGGGTTTTTTAAGCAGCGGCTCACAACTATGTGTTGCTACCAAAGGGGTTAGAAATTCTAGTTTTGTCTTTTCTCTTCTGGATTCTTTCTGGAGAATGGAATGGGCTTGAGTGTATGAGGTTTTCTTAAAGTTTGTTCAGCCTTCATCAGAGAGGCTAGATAGCATTCACTGGCGATGCAAAACATAGGCAATGACGTTATAGATTTCTCCACCTTTTTCATGTAATGCCTCCACGTTCTGCGGAGGTCACCTTAAGTTCATTTATGGGGCATATTCGAGAAGAATTATCTTTCTACTGGGATTGGGGGGGGGGGGGAAGTCCATGTAAATTTTGAATAAAACTTTTGTAGTTGTGAGCAGTGAACTTCTTTGAGGCATCAAGACATTATCTAAGAAAAATGGTTCTTTCTTGTTTTTATCTAAATATAATTATTCCTAACCTTTGCTGATGTTTAAAGGTATATAATAGTGTATTTTGTGGAACTGAGTATTTAAGCTTTGTAGAGCACTGGGGTCTCTTCATGTTCAATCCATACTAATCTCTGTGTTTCATTGTACAATAAACTTAGACAAAATGAGCGGAATTCTTCATACGATTATATTAGGGATGATATTATTAATTGATTCTAGAATTAATAGTGTTATCTTAAGGCTGAAACAAGACACATACAGTGTCTATTTTTGGGTATTGGAAAACAGTTCAATTTTAGTTACTAATCCAGGTGAAGATAAAAGAATGAGCTTCCTATTGAGCTGACGTGAGTTCAGAATTCATTAGATTACAGACTTTCTTTCAAGCTTTACATGGGATAGTGAAGGGAGAAAACCTGCCGTAGTTTTTCTGTGCCTTATTAGCTGTCCTCACTATATAATGTAATGCAGGAAGTACTAATTGTCAGTCTCATTGATTTGTTATGGAGAGTAAAACTTTGAGGAAAATTCAATTCTCTTTGTAGCAACTGCAGGGGAAAAAGGGGGGGGGGGCTAAAAATGTTTGGTGTTTTCTAGGGATGCTACTTCTGAAAAGCAGAGATATGTTACAGAATTCATATGGAGCAGTGCTTGATGATTCTTATCTATGGTCAAGGAACTCTCATCAGGCACTAATTAATGAATATTTTAATGCAATAATCAAATAAGGTAGTATGCTTAAATATTGAAAGTGTTAACAGAATATTTTATAATAATTACATCCAGTGTAACTTGTGAAATTAACTCTAATGCAGTCACAAATATTTATCTGATAGAATTTATAATTGTTAAACTGAATCTATCTTTCACAAAGTAGCATTACTGGTTCCATTGTGTGTTTTAGGAATGTGAAGCTTAAACTGTAAATTTAACTTGTTTACTACTGTCTACCTCTGCTATTTTCACTATGAATGCTGAATACTTGTTATAGAAGTCTATTTCCATCAGAGCTTCTTAAAGCAAATGTAAAACATCTTGCAGGCATTTAGAACTTTTCAGGAATATCCCAGTGAGACTGACTAATATTCTTTAATTTAGGCTTAAGAAAGAATGGAAAACTATATACATTATTTATTCAAGTTATTTATTTTAATAATAAATTTGAACAGTAGTACGTGAAGGGTTTTGTTGCTTTCTTGTTTGCCATCTCAACAATTTAACAGATGCAAATATCTCTTTCTTCTCGCTTGCAGAGGATTTAGATGAGATGCAACAGAACCCTTTTTTCCTAATAATAATAATGATAATCCTGTGGTGTGAAGTTGAAATCTCATCCTTTCAGGAGTTTGTTTTTGCTGTGCTTATTCTGTCTAATGTTAGCTCAAGTGAGTTACATGAGAGAGAGACAGAATATGAATGTGAATTATTCTCCGTGTGTGTGTGTATGTGCATTTTGCTGTACACTTATACATATTAGGTATATTACACACAAATGGTTTTAAAGAGGAATAAATCCGCTTTATAACACAGATCAACTGAAGTTTTGCAAGCACAAACCAATAAAATTAAAGTTCTATACCAACTAGAGGCAAAGCAGACATAGAAAATTAATGTAGTATTGTTAAGTAACACACCATAGCTCATGGAAGTCTGCTATATGATATAATACTTTAAAGTTTATCTTGTTTGCAACATGAATATATTAATATTCACTTGACAACTTTTAGTATTAAGAACCTTGCATACATACATTTTCACTTTGAGAATCTAGGTACTTCAGCAGGTACACGTAACTGATAAATCTTTTTGTAGTTGTCAAAACAACTTTGTACTTTTTCTTTTACAACTAAAAGCACTTTGACAGTCTGAAACCTGGTATATCAATAGGGAAAGCAAACAGACTATTCATTTTAGTACCACATTTCACTGAGAGTTTTGACATTTTTGAAATATATCACTTCAAAACACTGAGACACAGATGATTAAAGGTTGTTACTGGCAAAAATGTTGGTTATCAATGTTACTGGTATCAGACGGTGACATCTTTGCATGCTAGTAGAGTCTTATTTGAAAACCAGGGTGGGTCAACCATATGGACTCTATCTGCATATCTCCTTGTAGTCTGTGTATTAGTTTCTATGCCTTGAGGGCCTCCAAAAAAAAAACCCAACCAAAAAACAAACCACCCAAAAAACCTAACCTAGTTGCTGCTTGGTGATTGTCATTGTTTGTAGTCTACCTGTCAGTTCTCAGTTTTGTTGACGTGTGGAACAGCGTTGTCCTGCTGTCTAAAGTCACTCGCAATTAACTTGAACTAGAGATGCTGCCAGGGTAGGACTGGTTTAGAAAGATAAAACAGACTACAGCGACCTGATATTTGTTTTTCAGTCTGGGAAAATTACGGTGTGTTTGTCCATAGCATGCATTGTAGTCTGAAACAGGATCTTCTCAAAAACACTGTGTGGTGCCAGTTTCCCCAGTGCAGTCATACTGGCTTTTGGCTTGTGATTATTTCTATGTTTAACTGGATAATTTTCTCCTTTTAAGCTGTTGAGAAATCACAGATGTTATTGGGAATGTCTTGCCAGACACCAAAAGTAAATAGAAATATACACTTGTCCTTCTCTTGTAGAGTTTCACAGCTGATGCAAGAGCACTCTCCAATGCGGTCTTGCAGAAGGAGATACTTAAAAAATAATGGTGCAAGCCTGACTTTTAATAACATTGTTAATATGGAGCTCAGTTCATTGAGGTAATGTGAACACTCTGCTTTTTCTGCTAGGGAAAGAAAGAAAGAAAGAAATGTAAAATAAGCATAAGAGTTGCCTGACTTGAATCTAGAGTACTATGGAGGAGACTTGCAGTGTGTGCTCAGAGTGTACTGGAGTCTGGGTGCTCAGTCTGTCACAGAGAGAACTTCTTAAATCATGCGTATGTAATACATTTCTGCTCACTATGTATGCGTGGATTAGTTAATCTGGGACAGTTTAAAGCTTTCTCAAATTTCCTTTGAAAGACAAACCTTCTAAATTTTTCTAGGCTAAAGTTTTAGATTTAGTGTTGATTTACCTATATTCAGGTATGTGTGTGTGTGAAAACTTTTCTAAGTGTCAATGAAAATATATTCATGATTCTCTGCATTTTTAAAGAATTTAATTATTATTTTACATACGCTTTGTATCAGTGAAACACTGGAACCTTTTAGCTGAAAGGACATTAAACAGTAGAGTCTGGCTATCTGTTTCATTTTGGCTTTCAGTTTTGTAACTTCAAGCCTTCTGTGTAGTATATAAATTGTTCGGCATGCTATGTGGTTAAAAAAAAAACAAAACCAACAAAAATCCCCCCCCAAAACTAGAAAAACTAATTCAGGGAAAACTACCAATCAGTGTTGAACACATATACTTGTTCTAAGAGTTCTGTAATCAAAGATAGTCTGTGAAGAAGAAAAGCACTAGCAGCTGAAGCTCTCAATATGTAGAATATATCTAGCACAAAATTATTTATCCAGCTTTCCTTTGGTACGGGTGAGTAACATCTATGCCGATTTGTCTGTTTACTTAGTTTTTTGTTGTTACTATCAACAGAAAAAAACAGAAACATAATATGAGAAAAATTGATTGTGGGATGGAGCCATAGGCTGACTCATCCCATATAAACTAATAACACAAATATTAATGGAAGCACATTTCACATGAGCTTGGTTTTTTCAACAGAGTTGTTTGGACTCCTGAGACTTATCCTAACAATAGTTCCAGACACAATCAATAATAATTTTTATTGCTTTTGCAAAGTGAATTTGAAAACTGTATAAATGAGACCAGGATATCTGGAGATGAGTTGCTTTAATCATTCCACTGCCAAACTCTTGGTAGCACAATTAGATGGTTTTAAATTAATCCCATTTCTAAGCTATGGGTATTTAGGACTGGAGAGGTGTCCTTAGCAGTGCTAGCCTACCAGTGGTCATTCCCAACTTACTAAAATTCTCCTTTTAACAACTTCAAAGCTGAAGTATGCTAGCAGTCTGTATGTTGACTTTGTTATAGGATTTCATGATAACTGCCTGTCCTGGAAGAGTTGTTTAATGAGTGGTGGTAAAAATCAAGACTGATACAGGCTTGTCTTACTACAAATTGAAAGATGTTCTCAGTGAAAAAGGGAAAGCAGTTTACACACCATGCTGCTTTTTCAAGTGCCAAAATTTACTCATATGGAACTAAACAATGCTTTCCGTCTGCCTGTGGTTAATTGATAGGAAGTTCAGGTACTTTTTCTATCTCTAGATGGGTGCCTGTCCTTTTGCTAGAATCACAACTCAGATATTAAGAAAACTTCTAAATCACTTAACGAGTATTGTATAGAATTTCAAATAGAAACATGTATTTGAATAGGTGACTTCCTCATAGAGAAAAGATTTCTAGATTTAAGTTGCAGAAACATCAAGCACTGCTGCTGGACAATGGAATGGTTGTACAGTGAGGTCCTGACATAGGGCCTTTCTCATTTCACTTACCAACTATTTATTCTCTGTACGGAAGTCCATGAAAGAATGTTCATTTACATGGAGGAAAAGGACGATTTGCAAAACAGATGCTGTGTGCTTATAGCTTCTTGTGAGGGTGCAAATGAAGTGCCTAAGAAATCTGTGCTTTATCAGAAAATATGTTGGCATTTAAGATGTCTCCTAACATTATATAACACAAAAGCAAATTTCCCAATATTGGAGTCAGTAATGCTACAACCGATGAAGATTAGCTGAGGCTTTACCGGATTATATACTCAAACTTTAAGAGGATTTGTCAATAGGGAATGTAGAGTTGTGTTGTGTGGGTTGTTTGGGTTTTTTTTAAATTAGATGTAGATGAGGCGAAATTTACCTTTGGAGAATAAATATGTTGAACTGAGAGAAATTTGAAATGTGCAAAATATTCCTTTTGTAATTTTTTATGATTAATTCTTGGATACGAGCCTTATGATTGTAGATGCTTCACATGCAGTACTGATTCTGTTGTTCCCACTGTTGCCTTAATATCCATTCCTTTGATGTTGCAATGAGATTTTTTTTGTTGTTGTTTATTTTTCTTCTCTCAGCAAAGTCATTTGTATATACCAGAGTTTCAGCTCAAGAGACAGCCAACCAGTATTTTCCTAGTGCATAAGGATGTAACTCTACATTTAAATTTATTGTAAAACATTATGCTCATCTGTAATTATATTACTTTAAAATAAAGCCTTCATCCGCTCTAAGATCTTTTGATGTCCCTTCCCTGCTGACTCTTTTTTTCTTGTTCCCACTTACGTTAATGTGAAGAGACAGTTGAGTAAATGCACAATGAACTTCAAAACCTAGTAATTGTTTTTCAGAAAGAATGAAACTTGTGAATTAGATATGGATTGTAAAAGAACACCAGAGCTGATTAGTGTTCGTTCGGTTTGCCTGCTGGACCGTTCTGACACCTGTCTTCCCGCTTTCCCCATAAATGCCATTGCTGATCCCTCTATACTGCCAGTCACATGACAGCCAGGGAGAACTTGTGGGTGGGAGTTAAAAGACTCCCAGTGAACCTTGTCAGGCTTAGCAATTCATGAAACTCGACATAAAAGGCAACGTTAAACAAAGATGAGTTGAATCCATTTACATGCAAACTGTAGTTATCTGTATGAAAAAAGCTGGGAAGGGGGGAATGTTGAAGGGGTTACTATTTCTTTCTTCCTTTTAGGATGTGTAGATAATGAGTGGTGTAAGGCTTAGAGGGGGGAAAATAAGCCAACTTTCAAGGCATTGAAAAATTGCTTTTTAGGAAAAATCCTTTTCATCTTAACCATCTGGTTGCATCTTGTTTACAGCACAGTGTGCCAGTTTGTGCTTATTAATCATGCTTACACAAGTATCTTAATTACTCCCTGTGTAGCTGCTCTGTTTTGAACTCAGAAGTTGACCTTTCTCTTTTTATTCCTTTAAACCATTAATCATACATAATCAACGCCAACGGGGCAGAGCCATGGAGAAGGCTACCCAGATTCCAAAAGCACATGCTAGTCTAGAGAAACTGTGTAGACGCAAGAGTGACTGCATTGCTATCAGTCAGGCATATCTTAATTAATGACGGCTTTGTGTGCGTGCATACTTACACGCCTGTAACCCACTTCTGTTCCCCCCTTTTGCTTCTATGGAGATACAGTTGCTTCCCTGCATTGTGATACTGGAGATCATTTTAAAAAGTCTCTGTATACAAAGAACCTTCAGAGATACCATGTGACTGAAAAGGATCTGGTTCTCTTGTCTATGTTCTGTCACTGCTTCTGTAATAATTAAAATTTAGAGAGGATATAGGATGGCCAGAAAAATTTCTAGGTTCTGGATTCTTTGAGGATGAACAACTGTGTTGGAAGTGGGTGAATTTTTCAAAAATAACTGGGAAAACAAATGGCTTCCTCTTCTTCCCTGCCTTTAAAAAAAAAATTAAAAAAAAAAAAAAAGTGTATGAGAAGACTGAAAGAGTGGAATTTCAGAAACGACATTCTAGTTTCTAGTAAACTAGACAAATTATAGTATGCAAAAGTAATTTTGCCTGCCCTGAAACTCTTCAGCATGATGAAAATTTTATCAGTATTCTAAAAAGAAAGAACTATCCAGCCTACTCATTTAGTCTGCTTACATGTTTATATATGGGGCGAGGGGGGAAAGATTTTCAAGAATGACTTGCATTTTCTTTCTACTGCTGTTGGATTTTTGTTGTTTTTGCCATAAATAGTGTATTTAGAATTTATGCTGTCTAATCTTAGTTGTGCTAACTGGAGAAGCGATTTCACTTATAGAAGCTTTAACCACAGTTAAGGCTCTCTTAAAAGCCTTATGATTATGCTGTCATAATAAACAGTTTGTTTATTTTTATTGCCACCATGGAAAAAGAAAATATTTCCCAACAAAGCAGAACAGGAACAGAAAAAGATGAAAAACCTGTATGAGAAATTTTACATCATGAAAATTATTAATATTTAATTCAGGTAAAAGCTTTGCCATTCCAAATGTAGAAGAATGTGTAGCTGTCTCTTCTTATGTTAAAAAGTACTTGTTCATGAACTGAGTATACAGTGTGTGAGGTGAACTCTTTCATCCAGTCTAGTGTATAATTTGGCCATTTCCATTAGGCTGCTTCTTTTATTTGAACTGAAAATTGTATTGAGCCTTTTTGCATAGTTTGCGTGTCTTGGTGTGCTTGCACTTTTGATGTTTCCTAAAAGGTTCCTTGAATGTTGTAAAACAGTTTAAGCACAAACGAACAAGCAAAAGTGTCTTCTGAGAAAACTGAGAACCAAAACTGAAACACCTAGATTTTGAGTAGGGAAACTCTTGCTGGCCTTAAACTGTAGGTGAGTCTCCCTTCCCCAGTGGGCCGCTGAAGACTTTTTCCAAAGACAGGTTGTAGGCTCCTGTAAAACAGAACAGTTTCGCTGGTGACATTCAGTATTGATAAAATATACCCAAACAGCAGGGTGACTAGGAGGTTTTTTTTTTACTCGTGTCAGATAGGAACAGAGTGAACAGGCATCACTGGATTTTTTTTTTTTTTTTCCCAATTTTATTCAATATTGGCATAAAAAGAGGAGAGATTGTGTTAATTTATGTGACAAGATTGCAGGCTTCTGGTGCATCTGAACCTTGTGGTACTTTAAGCGCAGATGTGAGTCACGGTGGTAACTTCATCATGGCAGTACAGTCACAAGGAGACTATGCTGATGATTTTTCCTTGCTAGCAGGTAGCCTGAAGCTGGGGGTGGCTTACCAGCAATGTAGCCCAACTGACCGAATGTAGTTTATCCTAACCAGAAGTGTTGCAGGTTGAGGAGTTAGTGATCCACATAACAGTTAACCTGACTAGGGCCAAGCCTGTGCTGCGCTGGGCGAGTGCCCGGGGTGCAGGATAAGCTCGGCCACTCGCGGAGAGAGAGGAGCCTGCGGGCAGCTCCCACTCAGCACCGGCGACTGTGCCACCTGCGTGGCCTTGCCTTTATCTAAAGCTGCAGCAACAAGCTCTTATGTGAACATCCTTTTTATTTGACAGTAGAAAGGATAAACAGCGTTGCTTTCATTGAAGAAAATCCTGTAAGAGCTGAACTGAACAAAATGGGGTAACCTTTCTAGGGACTGCACCCTGGCTGGAGGCCTGTGCCATGCTGCACACCTTGGGGCTCCCAGCATGTGAAGGGACGTAAGATTATCTATATGATCCTATTTTTCTTTGGAGTGTTAGCTCTTGTAAATAACATATTGAGAGATACTTCAGAGTCCGAGTGCTTTTCTTACTGGGATCATAGAGAACCAGCACCTCCTGACGTAACACGCTAAAGCACTTGACTTTCCTGAGTAGATCCCGGCTGTTGCCCTCCTGCACGGCCGTGCTCAACTGACTGCTGCTTTGTGCCTATTTCGCGTCTCTTCGTTTGCTTTCAGCATTGAAATTGTAGGTCCGAGGGCTGAGTCAGAGGTGATTCTGCGCTGGAGACGTGCGTCTTGAAATGTTTCTTGTACCACAGTGCATACAAAGGCGTTATGTCGAGGGGATAAATTGTAAGCGTTGTTAGCCTGTGTAATGAATGGGCAGAATGAAAAGGTAGAGGGGGACCGATGGTGGGGCAGTAAAATTACCCTGCATCAGAAGCAGCTTTTATTACCTCAGTCTTTTTCTGGTAGAAGCTTCCTTTCAGAAATTTCAGTTGGTTCATCTGCCTGTTGACAGCTTTTAATTTAATGTAGGCTGAAAGGATGGTGATGATGATGATGTCATACAGAAGAAATTCCCCTGATTTGTATAAACAAAGAGAATGTAGAAATAGTTGTTCCCATCAATGCCTGTTAGAATGTGGTGACCTACTGTACCTCGTTTTACATCTTCATTCTGCCTTGTTCTGCTGTATAGCTGATAACTTTGTGATTAGGTCTTCACTGTTTCTCCTTCTGCAGATTATTTTATAGCCTAATGTTATGAATTTATCTCCATAATCAGGAGTGAGATTGTTTCCTGAATAAAATGGCAGAGGTTTCACCCCACATGCTTCTAATGGAAACATTTTGTTCCTAGTATCATTGAAGACAATAGTGCTTTATTGCCCTCTTTTCTCTTCAGCATTTTTTAGTCACTGCTTTTACTTCATGTTGATGATTATATGTTTGAGTTTCCATTCGTGTGGTTCCTTTTGCTTAATTCTAGTGTCAAATTCTAATGGAAAATGTTTTTATTGCATATTCTGTCGTCTTGAAGTTGAAATAAATACGTGACCATCTCAAATGAATTTTAATTGTCTTCTGTGAAGCTCTTTATTGGTCTGTTTGTTCATGTTACAACATGAGTCCACAGCAGATCTAAAAGGGGAGAATGCCTATGTGAAACCAATCTTACATGATTTTAATTAGTCATGGAACACTTTGGTAAAAAAAAAAAAAAAAAAAAATCCAGAAATGTACTATTTGTTGGAATGCAGGCTGCTGGAAAATGGCCTGTGTGCTCAATTTAACGTTCTTCAAACTGTGCATCTGTGGAGACTGTATAACTGTAGTGATGTGCCAACAAGTAGCTGTCAGCTTCTGTAAGTGGACACACAGACATCCTGCACCTGGTAAGTGGTGGATTTATTTTTTTTTCCTTCCCTTTTGCCAAATCCAATCATTTACATATACATGGAAAAACATGCATACTATGGAAAAAAAGTGGCCCTCAGTTTTATGCAAAAGGTTACTTGTACCATTGTGAAACGGTCTGTTGTTGGTTTGGTGGAGGAATGATAAACAGAACTGTTTCCCTATTAATGTTTAAATATTTCCTTTAGATTTAGCAGTTAAATAAAATAGCTGTTTCTATGTTAAATTTTAAGTTTGATATAAAGATGGAGCTTCATCTATGGAAGCTGGATTGACTGCATATCCTATTGCCTCAGAAAGAGATGCTTAAGCCCGGATTCTATAAAACTCACAGATACAAACTTGGGAGGTGATGTTTTATATATAATTTTCTTGGCAGCAGTATTCATTGAAAATATTTCCTCTATCATCACTGACTACTTGTTTCCATTTCTGTGTCACCTCCTCAGCTGTCCTACCATATCTGACAGGCAATGTGCTGTGCAAGCAGGCCTGAAAAAAGTGTTGGGAGGGAGCTGGAAAGACAGTAACATCTTAAATTGGTGTCATCACTGAAGACAGCATGCCTGCAAGCTGTAGCCTCAGTTCTGGAGGATTTCTTGGTCTGTTGGTGGGGAGGAAATACAGATATATGTTGCTTATTTTGGCTTTTTTTTCCTCCCCAGAGTTTTTGGGCTTCATGGTAGAACTAGCCTTTGGATAGCTAAATCCTGCTTGTTTCTGTTTTTTCCACATCACTCAGAAAGCCTCAATATAAGTTTCATCTGTGTATCCATCTATGTAACACGTGTAGTACAGGATGGATGAAGGGATAGTGTATTAAAATGAAATACAATAAATGTTGTTTTGTATGATCATGTTATGATAAGTTTGGAAAACATCTTTATTCTCTCGTGTTTAAAGGCTTGAATTCTAGCATGAGAAATTATTAGTAAAAGAAAAAATGAATGCAAAAATTTAATGACCACAAAACAGTTGCATTATAGCTGGCATTTCATAGTGTATATTGAAATATGGATTGATCTTAAAATGGATTTCTAATTCTGTATAACTAAAATGCTCTGTTCATGAAAAGCATCTTTTCTAGTGTTTTCGTGCATTCCTATGTTACTTTTCACCAGTAAGCTCAGTGAGTACCTTGGGGGTAGGAAGAAGCCCATTACAGCTGACTTAATGCACGAATCTTTTAAGTGGTTGTGAGTATGACGAAAAGGCTATTGTACCAGGTAGTCTGATGAGCTCCTCTTCTATTTCTCCTTTTCTTCCTCTTTTCACTGTTGCAGATATTAACTTGTTCAAAATATGCATATTATATTTTTGCCTGCAGGTGTATATATTTCTTTGAATATGGGAATTATTCCCCCCAGAAATAAGCAAACAAAACTAGCCCCTAAACCCCTGAGTTATCAGAGTTGTAAATTAGGGATTATCAATATTTAGCAATGGTTTTTTTTGATGGGGTCCCTGATAATATGCTGTGGTGTAAATTAGAATCACCTGAGTTGCAGTTGTGTTGCGGTGATGTCTCTAAGCATCGTACTGGTTCCTTCCTTTATGGGATGATATCATTGGAAGAAATTTTTCAGTGTTTTTGAATGAATTACGAACATTGTAAAGTAGAATTAGTACAAGTGGTCAAATTAATGCCATCCTTTACACAATGCTGGACTGAAGTAAATCAGCCAGTTATACCTGTTTATATACTCTGAATCATTTTGTGGATTATCTCAAATGTTGATCTGTCCTTGACATCACTTTGGTGCCTGAGCTAAACCCTTGGAGATGATAGCATTAGTGCAGTGTCAGTTTTGTCATTTGGAAGCCTTCCTCAGTCAAATTGCAGTCTGAAGACAGTCCAATATAACAGTGCACAGATGTCTTTAAAACTTGGCTTTAACCTTCAAAGATTAGTGAAGGATAACAGAATAATTTTTTTTTCCATTCAAAAATCAATTTAAATATTGATAATTTTTTTTAAGGACAGCTTGAAAGTAGAGACTAGAGTAGTACTGCTATGGTTAGCAATCTCAGCATGGTTCTTGTTTTCTTTCTCCTTTATGATAGCTAATTTAAGTATTGCAGATGAAAAAGCCTTCTTAGGACTCACTTGATAGCAGCATTAAGCAGCACGACATTTTAAAAATAAAATACACTTTTTTGCACTTAGGATCACTTAACACAAAACATGGTTTTGTTAACTAAGAGTACCTGCTTCTAGAATTAGGAAAACACTCTCTTCTTGATAAAACAGTGCTTTGTATAACTTTCTGATATCTTGCAGGGGAAAAATTGTGATAATGGTTCAGGAGAAGGAAAAGGGTTGTATTACTATGCTGGATAACCTAGCTTTAATGTTAATTTTTAAAAACCTGCAGTGGTTTTTGCACCAAAACTGCGGCCTGTGTTTTTCTGGCTGTCAGATGAAGATTATTCTGGATCTTGGAGTTATTAATTTGTTTTGTTTTAACATTAGAATTCTGTTCTTTCCTCTTTCTTAAACTTTTTTTTTTTCCAGTTTATTTGCAATAAACTTTTTAGAGAAGAAATCACAAATAGTTACTGTATAACCAACCCTTTTGCCAGAAGTTAATGACACTACTTCTGCTGCGGTACATATAGTGAAGTCAAGTCACTGCAGTGGAGAAACCTGCCTTCCTCCAGTCTCTTTATCCTGCCTCCAAGTGGGGTACTGTGATGATATAGTTTGATGACATACTTTTTTACTGAAATATATTGTGGATCTGTTTAAATATGTTTCAACGATAAAATATGCATTTAATCTCATTACTAACACCAAATGGACTCTTACATTTCTGTTCCCAGTTGTACTGAACAACATCGTCATGCTGAATGACAATGCAGGTGCTACAAGAGAACTTTACGAAGCTTTGGAAGAAATTCTGACTTTTTTTATCAGTTTCTGATCTGAAGCAAAATGAATAGGATTGACTGTTTCTTACTCCCAAGGGCATTTGCATTAAACAGAATAATAGAGATGGGGAGGGAGGGGCAGGAAGGAACAAGGTTATGTAGCATGTTAATATTGAGCTGTATTATTTCAGATTAGAAGTCTCATAGAAAACAATTCTTGTTTAAATCCTTGCTAAATTGAGAGACCTCAGTGCATGAAATTAGCAAATTTGTTGCAGTATGTCCTGCAAAAGAGTATCACCCATCTTGGGATAGGTGGTTAGCATTTAACTCTTCCCATTTGCCACAGCATAGTAACTTATCAAATAAGCTTCATGGGAAAAGCCTAAAAGAGTTGCGCTGTACTGTGGCATCAGTTCTTGGGTTTATTCCATCTAACAACACAACTAACATGGCCACACATACTCATCTAGAAGGTAATTAATCATTCTCTATTGATGCATTGTTGACTCTGCAAAATCTGTGAGCGGTTTTAACATGCAGGCATGTTAAAACATGTTTAACATGTTTAGTTAAACCATGAAATAAATGCCTGGCACAAGTGAAGTTCTTTTTGGCTAGATTATTGTTTTGTTTTGTTGAACACAAGCCACTGTTATGAAATTAAATCAAGGCTTCAACTTTCCTCTTTCCTCCATATAGTCTTTCTGGAAATGTTTCTTTTGAGAGGACCTTGCCTATTGCTGGCTCTAAATGTGCCTCTGAACTTTTCAGTTAAAGGTGTATTCAGGTAGATTAGGAGACAGCAGTAGTATTTTGACCTCTTCTATTTGAAGATATATATTCTTGCCTCCTATTGTCCACACTGTAAACCATGACCAAGCTGTGATCTGTGACACAGAGTGGAAAGAAAGCAAATAGAAAATGAGACGAGGTAGACCTGTGGTGCAAATTCTAGCTGATTATTTCATTGAAGGTTTTAAAATTTCTTTACAGCAGTGCTTCTATAGTTTGGATTCTCTTTGTTGTGCTGAATATTTAGCTGTATGTTTATTGGTTTGCCTTTGGGAATAAGAGTCATTAAAGAACAGAAACCTCCAAAAAACCCCTAACCTTCTGGTTTTCTTCCAGAAAATTTCTTTTATTTGCTGTTGTGGTAATGGTATTTTATTTTTCTTAAAGGTGTAAAATATTTACGTTATTTTAAAATAGACATTGGCAATACTAAATGTTGACTTAATGTTCTAAAAACACATAGTAGCTGTGAATTTCATTTTGCCACTGAAAGTCTATGGCAGCCATAGACTTTATTAAGAGCACAAAACCAAGAATTTACAGAGCCTTTTCACCTTCAGGCTGTCTCCTCTTATACATATATCTACGGAATTGTAGTAATTAAAGGCTCTTTATGTTTTATGATTTCAGTTGCACGAGTTGAGTCTTTGCCTAATTGTTTAATGAACAGCTGGAAAGTTTTCTTGATCTTAAGCCATTACTGTAGGCTGACCATGTTTTGAGCCTAAGCAGAAAGACCAGTTCACATTCTGGTTTGTGTAGCTGACACTTCAGGAGTATGTGACAGACATACATGGTACATACCGTGCTGCCCCACTACTGATATGCCTGTCCTGAGAACACAAAACAATGTTTTTTAGGTTGTTGAGTGATTTCATTTACTGTTCCCTCAACTGGGATCTTTCTCCCATGTCAGTAGGAACAATCCACCTGCATTTAACTGATACTGTATGTTCAACTCTTGCTTGAAGGAGCCGTCTCCTCCTATTCAAGGAAAGAAGTAGAACAGCAACAAACTTGAGTAGTACTTAGTGAGAAATAAAATCCATGTCAACTTTATATGTGTTCATATAATGATAAAACAATTTCATTTTTAATGAGTTGCTTGTAAAATGATGAGTTTGCATTTTAACATACAGCATTTTGAAGCATCAGCTCTGTAGCAAGAATTGATCGGTTCTGAAAAATAACTTTGAACATCTCAAGGTTCTTAAAATAAAGCATTGTTAGAAATGATCATTTTCCTGAACGAAAATGTGGAGTTACATAAACTTCTGGAAAAGAGATCTGAAATTCTTGCTTTTCCCTTCTATACAATATATTACGTACATAGTTAACTACAAAATCCTTGTAACTGAGATGACTTCAGGGGATCTAAGTACTGGCTGTTCTTTAATGGGCGTGGAAATTCTTCTTAATTGGGGTACTTTCTTGTGATTTTGTAATGCTTCCTATTTGTCTGTGCCAGCCTAGTTCTTTGCTCCTTAGGAAGCCATTTTCTACTTTGATGTGCTGCTTAATAAAGAACCATACTAAACACCACATGATGGTTTCTGGTTGGGGTTCAGGTCTAATTTTAGTGTAAGTGGTCCGCTTACCAGGCTGTAAGTGCTGAGTAAGGGATGACCTGACTCTTCTTCTTTATAAGGCCCTGGTACTGCTGAGGTGACAACCCTCCTTCCTCTCGGCTTTGCTCCATGGTGGGACCCCTGGGGTCCTGCATCTCCTGAATTCCTCTACCTCTCACCTTTGGGAGACAGGCATTACTTTTCTTGTGGGTTTTGCCCATTCAAAACCACTACAATATGTGACTTCCAGGTTCAAGAAGATTGGCCCATCCCTGTCTGAACCAATTACGTGAATGCGAGCAATTTTTGCCCAGGGTGAGTATCCAGCTTCTCTGGGACTGACTGGTTTTACCTAGATGTTTAAGCAATCTGTAAAGATTATTTTTTTTTGTGTGTGGTGTGAAAGATTTAATTTCTGATTACATTATTGAGTCTGGTAGTCTGGGATTATTCAGATAGAGTTTAGCAGTTTATGATGCAGTGCTTGTAATAGTCAGTACTTGCCTTTATGGGAATATACCAGAATTTTAGGAAAAAAAAAAAAGTGTATATCCCAGATCCTCATTTAAGATATGCTGATTCAGGTTCTAAGAAGAAATAGGCTGCAAGTTTACTAAGCCTGTTGTGTATGTTATCTCTGTCTCTTCCCATAGGTATGTGTATTGAGGGTATATGTATGTCACTTTACATGGAACATGCATGTATAAAGTATATACATGGAGAAAAATATAAAAATGGCGTTTTCTTTTAGAAGTTCATTCCTTTGCTTTATTCTCTTAAAATGAAATTCTCAAACCTCATGATTGCCTAGCTGAATTATATAATGAAGAATAATGAAAACTTGAAATGATCATACATGCCTTTACTGTAATGAGAAGGTTGCTATTAATATTTTGTTTATCCATAATACAGTTGTTTGGAATAACCTTTCATTTACAAGGACTCTCCCATACTTCTCCTTTGAAGTACAAGCTGTGAGTGTAAGTATACTTTTCTAGTAGTATTAATAAATATTTGCTTGACATTTAGTCTCATTGATCTTTAATCAGTTCTTAGTATTTGTGATAACTGAAGTTACAAAGTTGAAATAACTTTCTTTCTGTATGAAAACATGAATGCTGATTTCTTTTATTTTTATACGTTTTAACAGTACTATGCCATGTCATTTATTTCATTTGACTTAACCATTAGAGAAGATTAAAGATGGCTTATTTCTTAGACATATGCTTAACAAAAAAGGATATTACAAACATCTGTGCAAAAACATTCAACATCTTCCTGCTTTCTTATCAGTAAATGCAGCTGTTCCTGTTTTTAAAAATCAGATGAGTGTGATAATGTGGAGTAGCAATGTTTGAAGGCTTCATTTTCTGATACCTAAGACATGTTTCTTTTTGCTGAGCTTGGACAGGTGTAAATAAGACAGATAAATTTACATCTAATGCTGGTTCCCCACCCCCCACCCTGCCCCAAACAGTATCAGAACCTGTAACCAATGTCATCTGTGAAGTGAATTGCAGTTTCTCTTCACATGTATGTTGGGTTAAGAATATTTAGTCTGTACTCTGAATAGTGTTAAATTGCACACAAAAATTCAGCTGTTTATATGATTTAAATTTTTCTATCAAATTTATAAATTTAAAAAATATATAAATAATATAAATTACTGATAATAGAAGGCAAGTAACTTCTCTTCACGAGAGGGACACTACCAAAAAATCCAAACCCAAATTGTCTTTTTAGTGGTTTTATTCTTAATTTAAAAGTACTTAATCTGTTCACTGTTTGTATTGACACATCCATACAAGTGAAACTGGAAACATCATTGTTGAGAAAAATAGATGTGCAAATCTGTTTGTAAATCAGTAAGTTACTATTTTAAGTAGCTAAATTAGAGTTTTACCCTGTCATTTTTACAGTTCATTTCAGTTTTGCTTTGTTTCTTTGTTTTGGAGCCGGGTGATGTGATATGACCATTAGTCTTTCAGAATAGATAAGCATAGTCAAGCAGAGTAGCCACAAAACTGTGTCTCGTGGGAACGTCTCTCTGGCCAAAACCCCATAAGCTAAGGACAATGTACGTCTTTTCATCTAGCAACCCTCTCATACGTATTGGTTGTAACATGTTACGGATAAAATGCAGTCACCTTGTTAATAGTAGGGTAAAATCTTACCTGCGTGGTCATGTGTACTTCATCACCTTATCAATATCTTTTTTTGTAACTTAGAGCTTCATAAAATCTTTAAGGATCACAGATGACTGCTGCTACTTAGAGCCACTCTGATGTTCTTTTTCAGGCCATAGTGAGATACCAATTCAATTTTTTTGGTATTAATGACAGTACGGAGTAACCTACGTGGTTTCTTGGTTCCTTTATTTGTTTATTGCTTAGGTGTCTCACTGAAGTCTCAAGCAAACCTGATCGTGCATAGTGTGAGATCTGGTTGGATCACACCTGGCAATTAGTCTTCCGCTTCTGGATGGCTAATAAATTTTTCACAATCAGATGGTGTTATAAGGAAATCTGGGAAATCTCAAACTGAAAGCTGAGAAAGAAAACATACGTGCACACACACATACAGACATATTTTTTGTGAGCAAAAGAAAGTGCTTCACAGGTTTGGTTTTAGTAGTTAGAAAGCTCTTTAAATAGCTGTTGCAAAGCCACGAATAGATAATCTTGGTGGAAAGGAAGTTTGTTTTGGTCTATTATGAGTTGATTAGGAAATCAAGTTAAGCTAAATCAGTTTGCCTTGCCTTCAAATGAAGTAGGTGTAAGCATAGATGTTTGCATCCATTTGACTAGAATACTTTAAAAACATACGCTTTTGGTGGTGCAATAGTGAGACACTTGTATGAACTCAGTCTTGTTCTTCAGCCACTGAAATTACTATTTAGAAACGTTTGGGCATTCTATCAACAAACATTAACTACCAAGTCCTGCAATTGCAGAAAGTCTGTTTTACAAACATGGTGGTATTAATCACGAGATGTAACATACTTTTCTTGCTTCTTTCTAGGATCCTTTATATTATCTCCTTTATTGTTTCTCTGCAGGAGCTCATTTTTTGATTTAATGCCTTGGAAAAACTATGTCTTATTCTGGTGGTTCACCTTGAGGTTTGATGAGAAGCGGGCTAGCTGCTTCGTTTCCATCATCCATAAATTCTTGCTTTACAAAAGTCTGCTTGGTACTATGGGGCTGAAATCAGGGGCAAAATCAAAATACTGTTTTCAACATACAGATTTCTGATTTTAGCAGCTTTAAGATACTCCTTTTTGACTGCTTGTGTCAGATTCCATCACTATTAAAATTATTACTGAAAGATTGGATTTGCATTCCTATTCCCCAAAACAGACTTAACTCTTGGTTGTATAGCTGGAGTTCAGTATATGAAAGTGAAGAAAACTTTTCTTCTAGTGCTCATATTTGCTATAATCAGATTTTTCAGGACTCCTATTATTCTTTTCAATGCCAAGGAAAGGAATTTTACTGCTATTTTGCTTTTTGCTATGGTGAGATACTTAGTGGCAGGTGTATTTTCATTGTTTGTATAGAACTTAAGGTCCTGTATCCCAGGTCAAGATCCCAAATAGGATACCTGTATTTCAGATTTTCCTTTAGAGCAGGATGTCTTATGCAAAACTTCTAAAGCTGGGTATAAAACGGGATAAGTCAAGCCAAAACTCTCAACAACTGTTCTGTTTTTCTTGCAGGGAGAGAGGAGGAAGGCATACACTTTTGTCAGCACCTGTGAACTGACAGCTAAATAAAACTAGACTGACAATACATGTGCAAGAAAGGGGATAAAAATTGCATCAGTCAAAATGTCTTTACAGGCAATCCTTAAGATGCGTTTTTGCAAAAAGCATGCAGCATTGGAATCTGAACAAGCTCCTCCTTCAGGAGCTAAAATGATTTATGTTACTGCTGAATCACTAAAAAAGGTAAAGAATAAATCTTGTTTAGAAATAGGAAGCCAAATATTTGACCAGTCATACTTCAGTTGTGCTTTCTAAGGCTTCCTATGTTGTTGGTGCTTAAATAGTAATTCTAAATTAAATAAATGCTGGATACTACAGTTTGATAATTATTGAGTTACTGAAGAGACCTACATTCTATTTTTTTGCAGTGCTTTCTACAGCTGTGTTTCACCAGTACTAATATGTTTACCTGTGCCAGTTTATTCCAGAAGTCTTTGTTGTTTATCTTATTTTTATGAAGTAATTTTATTTTTATTAATATAAGTAATAGAAGATTTTGGCAACTGGATACACAACAGACATGCTGTCTATTTTCTCTTCTTCGTTTATTTTTCTCTTGTTAAAGTCATCAAAATGTTGACAGCTGCATAACTCTTTTTAAAGCTTTCATATCTTGACAGATATTACAGATATTTGTCATTTTACTTACAGTAAGTGACAGCTAAATTAGCTTTATGCTGTATTGGAGGATATCTCAGATGTAGTGAGTCCAGTCAAATTTATATTGCATTTCTTTAATGTGCAGCTGATTTTCGAGTGGTTATTAAGGAATGAACAGCGAAGAGATACATGAAGAATGTGAAAATCTTGAGCTAGCAGATATTCAAGGTTAACAGATGAGAAATACGTCCCTCTTTTATTAGTTCTATCATGTTGGAGAGTCTAGTTTTTCCTTCATTTTCACTTCTTATTTCAGTTAAATGTGGGATTGAAGATCTGTACATTAATCCTTCTTTAATAGGTACTCACTTCCCAGCTGAGTATTTAAGGCTGCCAGCAGATAGTGTAGGTGCTTATAGGTCACAGTGGAAGCTACTGAGTGGAACAGCATTGACACAGTATCACTACACCTACCTACTATATGTTAAGTACGGTTCATTCATTGACTGACTGCAATAGAGATATATTTGAGAATGTGTATGTACATTTCTTTTTCAAAAGTTTGGGTCAAATTAAGGTTGGGAAGAGAACAAATGGAACTACTGAATGGAAAAAATCTTTTTGCTGTCAAGTAACTTATTCAGTAATGTCACTGTACTTTTTGTGCTATGCATAAATACAAAGCACAATTAAAAAAATTGCAGTGTATCTTTAGAGTATTACACTAAGAGCGTCTGCAAAAATGTACTTTGCAGGAGGGGAAGAGGAAGGGAAAAAAAAAGAAAAAGGAAAAAGAAAGAACTTGTTGCCTTTTATCTAGATATCTTAGTTATACAATTGAGTGTTTCTCACAATTGTCTGTTTAAATTGCAGTCAGAAATGGAAAATTCTGTGGTATGGTATTTTCACATTTTAGTGTGTTCCATGTATTGCTAAGGATAGACTTTCAAATTACTATAGATGTATCAAAGATGAGTTATACGTATTCAATGTTTTAACCCACTGTTCTGTTACTGCAGTCTTACTATTGGGAATCCTGCTAGCATTTGGGCAATTAGTATTTGGAACAAGTCGCTATAAGGTTAGCTTGGTGTTGCTCAAATAGAGTAGAGGAAGTGAAACAAGCCACCAGATTGTAAGAGAATAACTGAATTAGCAGTGTAATATACTTTAAATACCAATTCTTACTACCTTTGGAAAATTTTGGAAACCTGGAAAATGGCATTTGTCTTGATCTTTTCTTTTAAGTCAGATTTTTCATGTTGTTGGTTTTTTTTGTAGGTGCAGCCTTCTCTGAAAATAATTTATGCTTAGGTGGGCTGAAGTTAAGCAATATAGTTTCTCCTACAGGACCACCAGAGCAGGGGCTCGCTGCTGTGTGTGTGTGTGCACACGTGCGCGCATCACTGCATGCTGAGGAGAGCAAAACCAAGAGCGTTGAGTGAGAAATTATTTTTGGGGATTGCTTTGGATACTGGCCTGAATCAGGTACAGAATTACATCCATTCTAACTGAAGCTGACGCTGAAACACCTACTGACCTCTCAGAGAAGCGAGGAAGGTCTACTGCAGTGTTACAAAGAATCATGTCTTAAGTAGAACTTTGCCTTATGTTCTGTTTAAAGATATTTTCTTTCAGACATAGCAGATACATGGCAGGGAGTAATATTTATTGGTAGAGAATTTCTTGAGAAAGTCTCTAAAGTGGAAACAATGCAGCAAATTACAGAAGCTGGAATAGAGCTTTCACACTGTTGGCTTTATGAAAAAATAGAATGCATAAGAATTTTCATATGCTGTAAAGCTTTACCTGCTTTACTTCACAGCACTGATGGTAGGTACTTCACGTAATCCTGAATGCCAGTGTCTGTGGCCAGTGATCCTAACTATCGGTAAATACTAGGATTTGATCAGTGTTTTCTTTCTTGTTTTTGAATGGGAGCTTTCTGTAGTCCTGAAAAATTATATAGCTTATTTAGCTCTCTCTAAAAACAATAATAGGCCTATTCAGATTTTATCTGTAACTTTACTTTGTGCTGAGCTGTATTTGCAATGCTGTCATAAACTATACTAAAGCACTGTTTCCTAGGTTTTAGTGATAGGATAAATATTCCCCAGGAACATGCAAGCAGAACATGCAGATTGTTTAGCGTGGGTTAAATGCACCTATCTGGAACATAACCATGTTAATATTACATCTTTCAGATTTGGCAGGAGCCTTAAGAGTGTAGTATTTCAACACTGGTTTTATAGAAACTTGCTGCAGAACTGGACGGGATTAATAATGGATGAGATATATCACACTTAGTACAGTATTAAATTCTAGCAGTGGAAGGATGCAAACCAGTTCATAACCTTACAAGAACATTGTGTGCTACAGTAATCTTGGTAATACTGTACAGTCAAATTAACGATGAATAAATGCTGAACTCTGCTTTCTGTCAGAAATAGTTCTCATGCAGTCTCTTGTCAGTCTTTGTGCATGCTGGCCTGTGCAGGTCACCAGAAAGATCATAAGATAAAAATACATAATGGATTATTCTGGCTGCATAACACATTATAAATAAGGTGCTAAGCACCTTAATAAGGACGGGCAATTTTGCATGTTTCAGTTCTTGGGTGAGCAGCTTGAGAGCAGAGGCATATGTATGTAAGACTGCAGGAGTACCTCCCTCCAGAACATCTCTGTTTATCGAAATTATATTAAAATAGAAGGCTGGAATAAATCTTGTTCTTCGCCAGTAGGCAATTGGTTCAGTATAGGCTTTTTATTCCAGGTGTGACAGAAAGAGGAAGCAAGACCCCAGGGACATACCTTACAGGGCTACAGCTTTTACCATAAAGTGCATCTGGGATCTATCAATCAATAGCTTTCCTTGTGCAGGTTGTGCTTCCTTTGTACTTTTACACTACTTTACTGGAGATTTCTGTCACCATTTATCAGTTGGGTGGATACTGTCAGTCCCCACCTTCTCTCATTCCAAGGGTTACCAGCATCCGTTCTTGCGAACCTTACCACCTTCTTTTAAGGTATTTGGTGATGGATTGGGAAGACATGGCTCTCCTCTCTCTGTATAAGCTAATAGGTCTTCTGTCACTTCCAATTTGAACTACTGGGGCGTCAGAAACTGTTACTTTACTTTTTCTCCCCTGGAAAACAAAACAAAAATGAATGAGACTCTTTCAAGCTGCAGAGGAATGAATTTTGAAATTTAAACCACCTACTTTTCTCTGAATAGAAAGGTTGTCACAAAAGACTTTGCTTTGACCAATCAAACTGCTGTACTTTGGGGGCAGGGGTGAAAGACTTTAAAAATGTGGTTACTGTAGTGCCTGCATCACTACAAAACTTCATTTTAGACCATTTTTTTAGAGAGCAGAAGGGAGCAACCATAAGCACAGTGAACAGCATATTTATCTCTCTTTGTACATGCAGATGTGGATAGCTTGTGCAGCATACTTGTAGCAACACAAAATGTCTTCTTCGTAGCTCTGTGGGGCCAAAGGCTTCTCTTTGGCCTTTGAAAGCCCTCCCTGTAAGGCTGGCTGAGGTAAGGACAAGATTTTTCTTTTTAGAAATCCACCTGAGGCCAAATGAACCAACCACTCTGAAAAACTTAGTGTCCAGAAGACTGATGTATGTGGTTACTCAATTCACTCATTTCCGTAAGAAAATATATTTGGTTTTGAAAAATAGGTCAGCCTTTGTGGAGTGGAAAAATTGTTTAAACAACATAATGATTCTAAAAAGTTGTATTTGTTAGTTATTGCTTTCTCAAAGAGGAGTGTTTTTGTTCTAGATTCCCAAGCTGGGACTGTGTGACAGGAACAAAGAAGCAAAATAGACCCAAAACCAGGAGAACCTCATGTAGGGTTCTTGAAGGGATTTGTTAGGATTTCCTTTTTGAAGTGGGAACCTGAAACTCTGAGAAGAAAGGTGTGTCCTCAAAGGTCTATGTTAAGAGGGAAAAAAGTAAAGGTTGGAGTAAAAGTTGTAGCTCTCTGCATTTACTCCTTGATCAAAATGTAGACTACGCTGGTAAATGCTTGAAATATGATTGTTAGAGGCTGCTCTGAATTTTCATTAGGCATTATGAAATATTTGTTTTAACTTTGAAGAGTGCATCAATTAAAAAGAGATGGTGCCTCAGAGAAATGTTTGCAATAAATGCCAAATGACTGAGCTGGCCTCTTGTTACTTGAAGTGTTAGTTCTGAGGCAAGGTTATAAAGTATGTTGATAAGGAAATGAGGAAAAATATTATTTAATTCTTGCTATCTTTACATGTAAAAGATTTATTTCCAGAACTGTTGTTCTTGTTAGATTGTATTTGCAGGTCCTAAACAAGCTCAAGATAAAGTTTTAGGGGACACTGTATATGCTAAAAATGTATATTTCTCAGAGTGATACATAATCTGAATGACAGTTAAAATCTGGGGAAAGTAACACCGTTTTCACTGTATGTGCAGAAATTCAGACAGTCATGGGTTTTCCCAGTATTTTGAAATGCTGCCTGTTCCCTGACTTGTCTTGCCAAACTGTGTCTCAACAAAGAATAATGCATTTTTCTTAAGAACTGTAAAAGAAACCTTAAAAAGTTATGAATTTTCCTTTTTGTTTTACCAATTCAGAACGGAACTGAATTTCACTGAGAGGAAAAGATTTTATATATAAACGGCAACATTCATTTTGCTTGGCTCTGTGGTTTGAAAACTTGTATTTTAAGGACTTGAACTACTTGGAAAAGGAAAAAGAATTAAAATAAACTGTGTCGCTCTTTGTGCCAGGCTTCCATGCTGTGATTGTCACAACCCAATGAAATAACGAACTGCTTAGAAGAGTCTTGTTTACCAAAATTTACCTGATTGCCTGGTCTGGTCCCAAAAATACTGTTTTGTTTTAGCAAGCAAAGATGCTAAAAGATGTCTTTTTATGCTGAAATACTGTTTGCTCGGAGACTAAATGCATATATATGTGTGGTTTTTTTAATGTTAGTTGATGAGATTTTGGTCTGTAACCAGTAAATGATAGTGTGAAACCTCACTGACAATCATATGGGGTGATTGCCATTGGTACTTTACCTTTGAAGTAGATCTAAAAAATAATTCATGAGATCTTTACACTTCTTCATATCTCCCTTCTAGTCACATTTAGTATTTCATTATATTTTTAAATATAACAGTTCTTATGCCTTAGAGTTTGTCTTAGTTTTTTTCTTTTTTTTCTGCTAGTTAGACTAGTCACTTAGATTTCATTATAGTCTCCTACAGTTCAAAATAATGTGTACTTATCTAGCCAGACCTAAAACTAGTTCAGCCCTGCCCTTCTTCTGGGATCATGCCTGTACCTATAATGATACCAATAAATATAAAGAAATCCTTAGACACTTTTGCTAGAGGCTAAAGACGAATCTACTTGAAAGGATTTCTACAGTCTATATTTTTCTTGTCAGAAGATGTAAAACCTTTCATGTTTGCTAGTTGGTTTGTATAAAGGGAGAGTCCCTTAGCCCTCCATGATGCATGTGACTTCTTTTGTCCTGACAACTAAAGGTGTTAACACAAATCCTGGGTTTACACTCCAAGCACTTGCTCTCTTTTTGGCATGCTGGCAAAGCTTTCTTTGGTATTGAGGATATGAATGTAACTGAGGCCAGGAGCTGGGACTGGAGTTCTTTGAACGGGATTTTCCTGATGATAGGTCTTTTTGCAATGTCTGTATAAATAGGAATATGAAAAAAAATTTGCACAAGTGGAAAAATAGTAAAAAATATAGACAGAAGTATAGGCTAGCAGAAACAGGGCTGTGATGATATGAGTTGCTATTATTTTTAGCAGAAGTCAAAAGGGAAGAAATTCTTAGTAGATCCTCCCTACTGCAGACCTACTCTGTTGCTTGTATTCAGTGTACTAATGGTAGGTATCTTGCCCTTTTTCAAGACATGGAATGCTTGTATCTGCCACTAATCTTGGTTTGAGGTTTTGTTAACTTGGTGTGTTCCAGAGTTATTTGCAGTAGGTCTTGACAACTGTTCTAGGTAGGATTTTTCTCAGCTAGCTTTTTGTTCTTCAACTTTAGGTCTCTGTTTCAATTTTCAGATTAATTGCTTGTTTTTTTTAGTCTCTGAAATATCTGCGAGCTCTTTGGGTAAAGGTTGTTGCCTCAATTTAACCTGCTTAAATTTAACTTAATTTCATAATAGTCATAGAGGTTGCTGCACCTTTGGTGGTGTGACTTGACAGCTTTACCCCTGAAATATAAAGGTGGAGGTGAAAACCTCCAAGACTGGCTTTGCTCTGCAGGAATATTTCTGTGCAAAAACCCGTGTGACATAGTAGCTCCCTGCCAAACTAGGCCGAAGAATTTTGGACATCTCAGCTCTTTCTATAGAACAACTCTTCCCCATTTTTTGCCTTTGTACACTTGTCAGAGTTCTTTCGATACCCTGTCTCGGGCCTTTTTGTTCTTGCATTGTCTCAAGACTTCTTGTCAAGGGGCAGCTTATCTTCAGCTCTTCTCTGTTCTGTTGGTATTTTACTCTCAACAGCCTGCAATTAAACTAACCCTGTATAGTCAAACAGCGACTAACTCTGAAGGGTCTAGTAGTAGTATTCACAAATTATGACAAAGCACTTCTAAAATGGAGAAAGCGGATCACAAAACCAGGATTGAATGCGGAGTCTATGCTGCTGGTGTCCAGGATATCCGCTGTGGGACATCCAGTCAGAGACGCATTCTGGATGGCACTGTACACTTGTGCAGAGCAGGAAGGCCAAGGTGGGAAACAATAAAATGAAGAAACTGGCATGCAATATCTTAATATTCACACTTCTGTCTAACTTAATTTTGTTCAATATGAACAAAGTAGTTGCAAAAATAAATTTTCAGAGCTTGGCAAATGGATGCATGGGCAGCTTCATGTAACTCCAACTTCCATAGCGCACAGTCGCAGGCAAAACCCATGCTGTTCTAAAGGAATTACATTGTCTGCTTGGACAATTTACTTCCTTCTCCCTCACCTATTCTAGCACTTTAAGTCTTCTCTACAGAAGTGGCCATGTCTGCAATCTGATTTTTTTGACATGTATGATGCCTTTCTAACTTTTCAAGTAGTCCTTAGGCTGCACGTCTTTCTGTGATTAGGAAATCTTGGTCTTGAAGGTTTGCCCTTGATGTAAAACTTAAATATACTATAACTGAGAACTGGGTTGGGGTACATGATAGGAACTTGTATGTGGGGCTTTTTTAGACCGCTGGAAAACAACTTTGGAAAGCAAGTTAATGATCACAGATCTTTTGGTAACTTCAGCTCACTGTAATAATTTACTCATGAACACTTATTGAGAACCTGTTTGTCTAATGAAAGTGGCATATTCTGTGGTTTCTTTGCATGGACAGTGTGTTATCTGAGTTCTGTTAGTTCTTCTAGCTCAATATAATTTAACTGGAAATATTTGTTAGGTTAGTCACAGCACATTTTGTATTAGCTGACTACAGTTGTACGTAGTCTAGGCTCCTCCTTGTTTGGTCGTTGGTCAAAAGTTTGATCCAGAGCGTCATGTCTTCTGAGCACAGGATGCGCAGTTGATGACTTGGCATATTTGAAGTGTGCTATAAAACCAGGAACAGTCATAGGAATGCATTTCATTTTTGCCCAAGGAATGGGATGAAGTAGATGATTGCTTGACATCCTTTCCAGCTCTCTGTTTCTGTATTTTCTATACTACGATTTTTTTTTTTAATATGACGTAACACTTTTTTGTATTGTCATGATTTTACATATTATTTCTGTTTTGAGTTTTGTGGCTCTTTTTATGAATGTTAGTGATGCCAATGAGTAAAATTTTAGATGTAGATGGAATTTATCAATAGAAATCAAGGACTAAATAAACACAGAGACCAATAATACCTGTTGCTTTAGCCAGGTAGCTTTCTGCTTTGTAATGAAATTTCGCCACAGTTTGATACATGACATTCAGGCCATCAATGTAAATAAAATGACATCACGTACATCAGTGATTCCAGAAGTCAAAAAATGCTAGCTTCATGTTCTGTACCTTAATAATGATCAAAATCATGTTGGGCAAAGTATCTAAACTACCAGAATGGCACCTTCTTCCTCATAGTTACGTGGAAAAATGGGACATTGTAAAATAATCCTGGAAGTACACAAAGTATCTGTTTGGATGACTGTATTACATGGTTACTATATTCTGTATTACATTCAAGGAGAAGACATACAGTCTCATACCAAAGGCCTCTAAAGATATGAAACAAAAGAAATACTTGATTTCATGTGAAATATAAATAAGCAACATAACTGCCACTGATGACAGTGGGGTAGAAGAATTCATTTTCAGGAATTTTCCATGCTAAAAAATGATTGCATAAAGTATCTGCTGATTATGATAACTTAGAACAAGTGGGTGGATTATGGTTTTTAGGTATTTTGTTTCCCAAGTGGCTTTATTCTTCTTTCAGAGGAGATTAAAGAGCGTGAAATTTGCTGTGAACTTTAGAAATTAATTTCCGTTGTTGCTTTATCTTGGTTGGTTGGTTTGCTGGCCCTGCATGAGAGAATTTCTTTTTTCCAGTGCAGATGCTGGGACACCTTACTCTTTTAGGAGCTATAATTCTTCCTCTATTTGAAGTTGGGAGGGCTTTTCTTTATTTTCTTTCCAGGTAAAAAAAAACATGTGTTAAACAACAAAACACATGACAATAGGTAAAATTGGGAACTGTTCTAGCAAGTCCACCAGGGTGGAAGCCAATTAGGTTTTCCAAACTGTTCCAAGGGACACTTGCAGAGATGCAGCAGCACCTTCTTTTGTCTTCAAATGCTGTTTTTAATGATGACAGAAAATTGTCTGGGGATTTGTACGGCAAATGCAACATGTAGAATCCTGACTTCAGGGTGGATTTTTGTTGTTGTTGTTACTTTGGTTTGCTGTTTGCATAATTTTGTTGAAACTGTGAATGTCTGGGCAGCATAGGAAGTGGGCTTGTGCAGAAAAAAAGAAAGCGGGGCGGGGGGGGAGAAAGTCAAACTAAACCAAGCTGAATTAAGTATTTCTCTTAGACTGTGCATTTAGATTGCAGCTGCCATCTATTTAGAAAGCTTACCGTTGTTGCATCCAACTTGCATTTCACATGCTTGACTCTTCTAATGTTAATAGTACCCTCCATTTTAAATTCCAGTGTGTCAAAGGGATTATCTCTATTGTGTCTTCATATTAATCGTGACTGTAGTTTTGTACTTTATATAGGCATACACAACTATATGCTGCTTTAATGCAAAATTTGCCATCACAAAAATAATTTTTCTGTGCCAGTATGAAGTGTTGCTCCTAAAATATCTCTTGGGCTTGGATATAAAGTTCTTTAAATTAATTAGGAAATAGCCATTTTATTTTTTTAATATAAAGACAGGTTTTTATCACAATAATGTATCATTGCAAGGGTGATTGCAATCATAATTTCCTTCCATAAGTTATGGTTAGAGATGTCTTGCGATTGCTCTTTCTTTACAGATCTGAATTATCTACCATTCTGTTGGTCTAGCTATTTCCATATGAATATCTAAACTCATTAGAATAATATCCAAAGCACGGTATGCTGCATTATTGTGCTGTTTAATAAGCGCCTCGGCTGCTTCTCACAGCAATGCTATAGGCTGGTTTTCTATTTTTTGCAGATCACTGCCATTGTTTGCTGAGTGCCCGTGTGGGAACGCTTTTTGTGATCTAGTGCTTTTGCTTGTATAATACTGATTCAGAAAAACAGCCCGCTTAGAGAGAAACATTAATTAGGTGCAAAGAAGGCGTTATTCCGTGCTTCGGGGGGCGGGAGGAAGTACAGCAAATAAATTATCTCCTATTTGTGCAATGTTTTATGGTTGTCAGCTGTCTGTTGCCAAAGAACCCCAATGGAGTTAAATGCTTGTGACACCTTGCCCACTCAAGGTATAGCAAAAGCCTGTTATGGAACTCGCTTTGTGACAACCTGTGCTAGTTTATATTAGCTTAACCAATCACTTTTTTCTGTGCTTGGCAAAATTTGTTCAATTAATTCAGTGGCAATTAGCAGATTTATGGGAAAGTACCCTGTTATCCTTTAATTGGAGAGCATAAAACTACAAACTGAATCTGCTGGTTCTATTTGTGTAATAGGCAATCTATCTACGACAAGGTTTGATCGATGGAGTCGTATGATGCCCTTGCCTTGTTTTATATTGGCTGTCAGCTCTTAACTGGGACTGAAGTATCTGGGTAACAAAAATTGATATAATGACTTAATGCGCCTTATTCTCTTTGAGCTACATCAGTTTAGAGCACTTCTGAGAGAAAAATGTCTGGAAAATATCAGGGAGTCATTTATCAACCTGTTTTCATTAGCATACTGCCTAGCACTGGCAAGGATTTGAATAAAAAAAAAAATGCAGGATGGTACAATTTATTTCAGGTCTCATATTTCTTGGATGAAAGGAGACTTCTAATAAATGGAAAATACAGAAAGATGCGTTTCTTGCTGATTTTTCCTAAATAAAAACTGTGCAAAAACCATATATTCAGTTTGATTGATAGCACAGGAAGCATACGTGTATGAAGATAATCAGAAAATTAGCAACAGTATCCTCCCTTACTATATTTTGTTAATTTATTTGAGGTATATGGCAGAATAAACCCCATGTCTTACATGTGTACATACGAAAATTTGTGTGTGGGAGTGGTAGGGGGTTGTCACTGTAGAGAGCTTTACAAAAACATAAGATCTGATCTCTTTAAAGATAAAGCTGTTAAGCTATTTAAGAGTCTGCTGAAAGTCAAGTGAAATAGGTACCGATCAAAATGTTTGTATAGTGGGCAAAATGTGTGCACTGTATCAAGTCATTTGTCCTACCTACTCTACGATGCTAACCAGAAGAGGTAATAATAACTGAAAAGCAGTTGTGTGCAAGTAAGTCCTTTTTTGCATGAAATTTTTATGCATCAGTCAGACTGCATACAGTGTGCCTAATGTGTAAAATAAATTGGTGCATAAATCAGGTTATGAGCAGCACGTAGGCAAGTCCGCATTTGCACACAGGAATCAAATCCAGGCATGGGAAATTCCCTTTTTAACCTCTAGCATAAGGATTTATCAGGTGGCAATTGCATGCTTAATTTTCTAATAATAAAAAACAAAAATAAAATAAAAAGAAAAAAAGTATTCCCCCCCTCCTTGATGAAACCTGAATGCAATGGAATACACAAAGGCCCTGAAAATAAAGGACTTGTGGACATCCACAGCATTATCTTGTGACCCTTTCTATAGCTTCTAATTATGTCAAGGATTTGGAATGCCAATCAATAGAAAGTGATTTATGATTGGTATAAGCAATGCACATGGCTTCACATTGATCAGTATGTAGATTCCCTGACATAAGAAGTTATTATCTATGACAGGTACTTGTCTAACTGCTAATTGAATTGCATATTTTTCCATCAGTGTTATCAAACTACCACAAAATACAGACCATAACTTCGTTGCTCTTTACATGTGAAAATAAAACTATGATGAACAGCAAGTGTCAGCGTATAGGTTGTCTGACAGTAACCACTATTTATCGATGCAACTTGTGCTTGCTATAAGATGACAATATCACCCAGTGTTGCCATGACAATCAAAATGAGTGTTGGGTCCATGATATTTTCTACAACTCAGTAGAAAAATCTATTAAATCTAAGTTATCTATTGCTTGTTACCCTGTAAACTGTCTCCAGGAGTGCAGTACTGGTGCTCTAGTAAGGGAAGCTTTGTAGTATACAGATGCTTCTCTTTTTACCTCCTGCTATTTTTTTTTTCAATCATTCTGATTAGATGGTCTAGAAACAGTAGTATTTTTATGCAGTGGGCTTGTATGTCTCCAAGAGTTTTTGGTTAAAATTAAGATTTGTTTGGCTTTTGCTAGCTGAAATGCTCAGTAGAGTTGCCGCTCATTTCAACGTTGATGAATGTTAACCAAAATGTTAAAAACTATCTTAGTGCATACTACCTAATTTATGCTGATCCTTTGACTTACCTACCTGTTGAAGCTTTCCTTAATGAACCATGAGATCTTTGAATAGGAGATACACAATACTGAGCACAACAAAGCCTCGTATTTGATGGGTACTTGTAGAAGCACATACTTCACACTTGCTTTCTGTACTTCAACTATCCTCTTTTCTCTGATCTGTAATGACCCCAAACAAAGGACTGTTTTGGTTTTTATCTACATTAAGCCCTTGTGCTTGAGAATAGCAGGCTCCCTTCTGCAGTATGTCTGAACCTGTTCAGTAATGCCATTTTCTTGTAGAACTGCGTAACATCCTTAACGAGAAACTATACAGCTATGCATCCCTCCCAAGATAAGTTTGTGTGACACCTGTGTTCGTTGGTGGGTGAACAGTGCAGACCCTGGCACAGCTGCAGAAAAGAGGTTTGCAATGTACTGTGGAAGGAGACCCCTCAGAAACAGTAGGTCTGCTTTGGACTGCCCTAGTCTTTCTCCACTGCCTCCTACCCATCCCTTTTGGCCTTGGATCAACACCGGGAAAACCCTGAAAAATAGAAATGTGGGAAAAATCTAACATTTTGTACGTAATGCTTTCAAAAATTCTCGATCTAAACTTTAGGATTCTTCCAATTTAGTTTGGTACGGACTTTCAGATATTTTCAGTGTTGAATAATGTCTTATGTTTGGTAATGTTTTTTCAAGGGTTGTTACAGCCTTCAAGAAATGTTACCGAGTTCTAAAACTCACCTCCCCACCATGTTTTAACCAAGCTTGTAGTCAGTTTCAGGATGAAGTAGAAAATTAAATGTGGCCTTGAATGTAAAATTTCAGTAATTTTTCTATCTGATTGCACTACGGTATAGACAATTTTTTTTCTGTCTCTAAATATATAATTTCCATAAAATAAGCAGATGCTACATCTATTTTATCACATTCCTTTTTTTGTTTGTTTGTTTTTAATTAAAAAACTTATTACAAGTTTCTAGATACTACAGGTTTCTAGACAGCAAATGCAAGAGATGATGACTTTTTGGACATCTCAGAATAACAGCAATTAGAATCCCGGTTTTCATGTACTTGGTATTTTCACACATGTACAGCTAATTAAACAAGGGAGACTAGCCTTGGCCTTTAATTTACAGCAAAAGATATCCCTGTGTGTGTTCTGAGAGGAAGTCAGCATGATGTGCTTTGTATGTCGTCTGGTACATAAGTGCTCAACTACATAGTGTGCAGAACATAATGTGTTTCATTAGAATAATTTCCTGTTGTAAAATTCTTTAAAAAAAAAAAACCCAAAACCCAAACCCAAATGAAAAAATCCCACCTCAAACCCACAAACCAACCAAACACAAAAAACCCTCAGGAAAAACTTTTCTGAAATTATTTTTATATGTCACTTTCTGTTCTTATCATGTCAGCTTTTTTTTTTTTTTTTTTTTTTTTTTTAAATTTTTTAAACTGCAGTATGTTCTCTAAAAATTCTGGTAGACCACAGGCCACAGTTTTTTTTCTCCTGACTGGCAGTGTCCCAACAGTAGGCTCAGTACAGAGGACTGTATACCTAAAATTCGTGTAAGTTTAGATGAAGTTTATGGAGTGCATAAAGATGGGACAAAATGCAAGAGACATGCACAGAACAATTGCTCTTCAGATTTAATGAAGCACTTCTTATCTGAAATTTTCCAAGTGCTTTCTTAGAGTGATGGATTAAGCTTTCAGACTGAACCTGCCAGTTAGTAGAAATTATTATTGCATTGTTTTTTCTGTATACTGAACAAACTGAGGTATTGAAAAGCTGAGACTAGAAATAAAAGACAGAGCAGGGATATAGTTCAGAGGTGCTGACTTTGGGTTAGGTATCAGTCAGTGGAGTATTATTTATTGTCATGGTTACTGGTTTTATATTTGAACTTTTGTGCACAGTTCCAGAGTGGTGAGACCTAGATCAGTTGTATAAATGTGTTCTTTAGTTCATGTGTGTGTCTGCTTATGTATGTGTTAAACACATGTATTGTGTGAAAAGAAACTATGGAAAAAACCTTGTTTTTAAAAATGGAAATGTAGGGGGCAGAGGAACTTTTGTTTTAACCACTCCTTGTATGTTCTGTATTGAGCATTGCAGGCAGAGCGTTTTGAGTATTCACTGTGTGAGCGAGGCCTTTCTCTCTCCAGAGAAGGTATGATTTAGGCTGAAACATCTGGAAAAAATGTCCTTTCAAATAATGAAAGAATATCTTTGATTTTGAAATGATTAGAAGGAACTGTTTTCATTCACTCTCAACAGTATGCAAACTGGGGACAAAGAAAACCCTTTGCTAGTATAATACTCTTTTTAGATACCTGCAGTGAAGTTGTTATACCATCCTTTCATTGTTTCCCCCTTTTCTGATTAAGTTACTGTTGATCTCCAAAACACAAATAACTTAAGAACTGCTTTGAATTCTGATTCTTGATTCCAGTCAAGATGCTTTCCTGCTTCTTTTGCAAGTGGAAGCGAACACATTCTGTGACCTCTTTTCTTAAATTTTTTTTCCCCTGCTCATCTTATCTTTCATCTTTTTATCAGATGAAATCATCCTCCTTGCTAAAGGGTGTATGGATTGGATATAGCACCAGGTGAGGCTGTGCTTGTCATGATCAAGGATTGGGAATCGTCGAGTGTATGATTTCTGAAAGTAAAAACTTTATTGGGGTTCTTACCATCTGAAACAATGTAGAAAAGCATATTTTTTCTTCCAGAAGATTTATAGTTAGCCAAGTGTTTAGAAAGGACTGTCCTAATATGTAAGAATTATGTCCCATAATGTAAGAATAAATGTGACCTCCCAAAGTACAATTTCTATTGACACATATAAAAGCATTTACTGCATTTTTAATCAAAGGTGGTGTCTCTTTCTGTTTTTATGCCATGACTTCTGTTTTTATTTTGTACATCTCAACAACTGAAGACCATAGGAGAGCTGAGAAATCTCTATTTGTGAATATAGAATTGCTAAGTAACTAAGATGAAAATGTTCTAGTATGATTCAAAGGTTGCTTTTATTTTGGGTGATCAAGCAAAATGCTCAGGTATTTTAAAGGTGGGGCTTGTGGAGCTCATGTGAGTTCGGTGCAATGTAATCTTGACGCCTAAATTTGCAAGAAGGATGTAGCCTATCAATACCAGCTAGTACAGATGATCAGGGTGGATTCAAAAGCCATAACTGCAGTTCTTTATACACGTTATTTTTTAAGAAAAGATAAAGGGCATAATTTGTTAGTTTGCAGGTGTTTCAGATATGTTTGAAAAGGGATCGTGAGTGCATTGAGAATGTAACGGAAGAGTCTGTTAGTCCTCTTACAGAGCAGAGGAGAGTGATGAGAGGGTTGGGATAGCAGATAATGGACATCCTAGGGCAAATCTGATTTAAAGAACATATTAATGCATCTTAGGTGTGAGAAAACATTGATTCCATTTACTATTGGAATCGCAAACGGCAAACAAAAAAGTCACATGACACTAAAATAGACACTAGTTGCATAGAGTTTATCTTCATAATGGAGGTGTTTTGAATGTTCTCCATTAATAACCATATTTTTAGCTGAGCAGTATACCAGGACGTATAATGGTGTTTCACTGTGAAACAAAATTTCTAAACAGTTTGCATTAAATCACTTGTAACATAAAGATGTACAAACTGAAACATGTTTTATATCTATTAAGACATCTCATTTGTTGGTGTCTAGATACAGAAGCTGTGTAGTACACTTTCCAAATCTTCGAAGCATTTTGATAAAGCATCTGAGGAATGGCACAGAAGGATTTCCAGTGCTTTGGTGCTTTGACAGTTTATAAAACCACATTTGGGGCGAGAGGGGAGGGGTAGGGTGGAGTGTGTGTGTGCTATTGGAATTGTGAAATGAATATTAGTAGTTTAGCAATTACTGTAAGTACCTCAAATTTTTTCACTTTTCTTTTTTGTCAGACTTCACCTGCGCAAAATCTCTTATCTTTCTGGAAAAAATATACACACTAGTGAGAGTATAAACACATCATTACACTTTCATGACAGATAAGCTTGCTCTGTTGGAGTGTAAACTCATTTTTCTTTAGGTGACCTTTAAATAGTACTGTGCAATTGGATGCGATTTAAATCAATAATTTTGTCAAAACAAAATACAGTGTTGGTTTTTTTCTTTATCATTTAACCAGTTCTTTAAACTATCAAGGAATAATGGATTTCCATGTGTTATACTCTATGAAAAAATACTCTAAAATTCACTGAACTAGTCTAAAAATAAAAAAAAAAAATTCTCTCTTGTTGTTAGTACTTTGTTTTATTTTGAAAGATGTTGAAACAGCAGGATAACATACAGTGTTACTATAATTAGTGACTTAATGCCTTTTCTGCGTTCACATTGTAAAACAACAGTGTCCCAGGTGTGAGAAGGTTAAAATGAGAAGTACCCAGTAGTTATGAAGCAGCAATAATGAGTTTCCTTCTACTTACCATGGATTTGTGTGATATACAACTTGCAATTAAGCATGGCTTGTTGATTCAGTGATTAATGTATATACGACTCCTAAAGGAGCAGCACAGGCCTCCCGTCACATCCTTCATGATGTTTACAGCTGGGTACCTATTAACAGGAAGATGGAAAGGGCCATTTACAATTCAGTAACCTTTATGACAGTGAACTCTTTAATCAGCATTTTATTTCCTTTGTAACACTTTAGTCATCTACAAATGTCAGAATAAAATAGGGCTATGAAATATTTAGGATCGGCATGTGGAAATTGACTTCCTTGATTTAAGCTGCTGTGTCTTTTCATTTTGTTGTTTTGGGAGCTTTTACTTTTATTGAAAGACAATTTATAACTAAATGCTCCCAATAGTGACTGGCATTAGGGCCGGAGAAATTACAGAAATCCATGTTCCTGTCCTGTAAAATGTTGACGGTTGCTGTGTTAGGTAATAATTTATTCAAATAAAAACATTAGCAGTGGGGTTCACTTTTCAGAATACTGTTTCAGTACAAATACAGCAGACTCGGTGAGTTTATGACAAAATACCCCAGCGTACTCATAGAAGTAATTAAGTATAAAGTGTATCCTAAAATAATTTGTCATTTATGTGTACCTGTGTGTGTGTGAAATGTGCATAGTGTTTTATTCTTAAAACGCTACTGGGGCTCTCCAACTTCCACAGTAATTGTCTTGCGCTTTGTGTGGTGACAATCATCGCTCTTGAGCACCAGGAAGAAGTATTGTCCCTGCCTCAGTGAACTGCAGTGGAAATACAAATCCTTCTAACCGAGTATTTTTGTTCGTACATATGTATGTAGTTTGTGTATGGGTTATAAATTGGGATTTATCAAAACCTTGTCATAACATTTAATTCCTGATATCTAGAATATTTTAATTCAAAGTATGGCTCAAACATTTTCCAGCTGGTAGCGTAACAATTTTAGAATCAGCAAGCTGGAATGGGCTTCCTCTGTCCTGAAGGGCAGGGCTTCATCCTCTTGAGGATATTGGGAAATTTTGACCTAGTCCTGAACTGTATTTAAAACATTGCACTAATGCTGCTTGGGCTTGCAGCGTTAAGCCCAGCATGGTTTTAGTTCGGTTGCCTGCTGCTGTGCTGTAAAATACTGACCCAGGTGACTGGAACTGTGCTTTCAGGGTTATTGGTAATTTCATATCACAGCTGTGTATTGGTAACAATGAAGGTAACTTCCCATTTTGCAGGTGTTAATGAGGTTTAATGCATTTGGGAGATGAAGGTTTCATCTGCTGCTCTGTGAGTTCCTGGCCGAAGTTATCTGCTTTATCTGTACAGGCAGTGGTTTTGTGCATTGTGGTTTATTTGTAAAAAAAGAAAGGGAAAAGCCTTCTTAAAAATATCAAAAATCTGAAAGGCTTAACAGGACAATGTTGAGCATAGTTTTAAATCCAGACCTTTTCTCACTGAAACATGTTGCCTGGAGAAAGTATTCAGTCAAAGAAGAAAGGCTTGTGACCCTCAAAACTGAACTCTCTTTTCTCAGTGCTTCCTATTGATCTAGTAAAAGACATTACCTCTAATAAGAAGCCTTATCTCCCAAGTATGCATTCAAACTCTAGAAAAGTTATGCAAACTATGAATGTTTGGGATTTTATGTCCTTTTCTGTTACAAGCTGTGTTGCTCTTTCTTGGTTAACAACCTTTTCTTTGGCCCTTTTACTTTAGAACCTGTTGAAGTCGCATAAACTTATAGATGTAATTCTGAAATATGGTGATGTTCAGACCTGGTTTATGTATTTTGATTATGATCATCCTTTCTTAACCTCAGTGTGTTTAGATAATGTAGAGACTAAGCCAAACAGATACTTTATTGAGTTTGGGATTGTGAAGACTAAAGAAAATGACTGAATCTGTCCCCAAAGTTGTGTATTGGAGACAGTATAGCTAAGAGATGAATGAGATTATAAAAAGTGGAAATTTGGGAGTGTGCAGTAGTGAGGATGAGAGGGGGGAAAAAAGCACTGTATGATTTTTCAGCCAGTTTGATGCAAAATGCAGGCATACCCTTGATATGAAAGACTGTTACTTTATCACACTGAAGCTGATGATATACAACTGGGAGAACAGCACTTGGAGAGGAAAGAGAGACAAGTTGGTAAATTTATACGTTAAAATTAGGGTGCCATGTCCCTCACTGAGCCATGAATGTGAGTGCTTGTCAAGCCAGAAAATAGCTGAGTGGTGATAGTTGCCACCTTTGGCAAGCAATGGTGGGAGCTCAATGGGTGATGGCTGCAAGTTTGGCTAGTTGTGTGGAACCGGTGCATGCATGGGTCCACAGATATGAATGTTGTGATGGCATTTTTGTATTAATATATCTGTTTTTCCCATTTGTCATTAAAAAAATATTCTTTTGCCTTGGTTAAAAGGTTCCTTTTCTTGTTGCGTATTTGATTTAACTACAGTATAGGGCCTGAGTTCTGCACGTAGGGCTGCTGTTCTGCCTGTTCCTAGGAACAATATAGGTGCAACAAGGGTTGGCTTGGCATAGCTTTTTAAAAAATATATTGTAGATGCATAAGACTCAATTTTGCATATGCGGTGGTTATAAAGAGCCAGTAAACAAACGTAACTGGTAAAATTAAAAAGAAAAAAGGGCAAAAAATGCCAAAGATTGTTGTTCCAAGGAAGACAATAAGCAGTGGATGGACACTGCCGCACAAATTAGACATGGACAAACTCTATTTACTGTCCATTATCCTTGGCTACCCCATTAAATAGGAATTTATCTGAAAAAGTTGGCAACGATCAGAGAAAATATATAAAATAGCTCATGAAATTTCAAGGAGGATGCCTCACTCAGCATGTGATAGTGTAAGTTCATAGTTTTTGATGATGTATTGTCCAATTTGTACTGCTTTAATATACCTTGTAGTATACTACTTGCTGTATTGACCAGCTTTTGTTGAGGGATATAATGAAATGTATATTATTTCTTTAAAAATGGAGTAAGAAGTGAGCAAGAGATTTAGGTTAGGAGACAAAAGTGTATACAGGTGGAGACAATGAGCCTGATGAGAACTGGCATTGGATTAATTCAATGCTGTCTGTATTGCTTGAAAATACAACTGCAAGTTTAAATAATATAGAAAAAAAGAGATGAAGTGGATGTAAATACAGTATACTCTGTTGCCATGAGTACAGAAAGAAAGATCTTTATTCTAACTTTAACATTCTACCATCCTCTCTTTAGAGAAAAATCCATATTTAATTTGAAGAAAACCCGTGTCACCTTTGGTGGTGGACTCCGGATACCTTGTGTGCATGTGTTCTTGTAACTGGTGGGCCAGCTGAGATAAATGAGACCTCTCTGCAGTATTAGTTCTGGTACTGAGTCTTTTTATTTTTTGTAGTATCTTTTGTATGAAGAACTCAAACATGTCCTAAACGGTAAAAGTGCTTTAAGAAGGTAGATACAGGAAATAACTCATCTTAAAAGGAAAAATAGAGATGCAGGTTCCTTTTTTCCAAGGTCTGGTGTTTGGCTTTGGGAGGATGTGTAGGGGAGAAAGGGTACAGGTTTCCCTGCCTGACATCCCACTTTGAGGGTACGGCTGTCCTACTTGGTGATAAGGGAGGAAGCAAACAAACATGCAGGTTAAGTGCCTCAATGTGTAATTGGAGAAGGGAACCTCTGAAGTGAACGCTACCAGTCTCAACTGTTCGGAGCCCTAACTTGAGACTTCAGAGGCTTGGGGTTTTTACCAGTGTCTTGCAGTTTCACAGCTGTGAAATCTTGCCATCTTTTTTGCTGGGATTATTTAAATATTTATCCTTTCTTGCTACTTGACCTTTCCTGCTTGGTTCTAGTTCCTGTGGCCAGCTTGCTTTGTGTTTCATGAGCTCAGTAAACCGTGGCCTTCAATTCCCTTGTTCTAGTATTTTCACTTAAGACCAGGAGTGATGAGCAAAAGGTTTCAGCCTCAATCCTTGAGCAAAGGGCCGCTGTGACAGGGATTATTATTTATTTGTCATCTTGGATGTAATAAGCTGTAGGTACAGCATCGAGAGCCCTTGATTTATTGCGCTGTCGACTGCCACTAGCAGGACGTCTGCTGTACCATGCAGGATGAATACCACACTGTCAGCTCTGTCGATCTGTCTCTGCCATTGCGCTCTCTCTCATAACACATTCCCATTTCATGCCAGAATACATAAACAATCTTTCATTATTTTGATGCCTTTTTCATATTTGTTCTTTACAGAACATAAAGTTTGAATTTATGGGTTTCCTTTACATTATTTCAACACACTCCACCATTTTCCGGGTTTGTGGTTTAACTCTCAGAAATTGGCTGCCAGGTGATTTAGTTATTTTGGCTTTCTAGTTTTATAGTTATTTAATATCACAGTGCCAGATACTGCGAAAACATAGTGTATAGCAGGTATGGGATTTGCAGTCAGACTCCGTCATCAGCAAAACATGGCCGTGGGGACACAATGTGGAAATTAAAAGCTAAGCATGCAGAGCAGGAAATACTCCCTCCAACCTTCGTTTTTAATTTATTTAAATACTTTTCCAAAACATTTTTCCTTAGATGCTGTTATGAATGTAATGGAGACCTGCTTAATTGGAAAAGACCATGTGAATAGCGAGCAAGCCATTTCCCTTGAATAATTGCAATTAAGGGAATTTCTAACTTGTTGGCAGAAACATTGCTCCGATTCTTCTCATATGCTTTATTGTAGGTGGGGGAAGGGGAGGAAATACGGTCCAAAAAATTGTCTGCTTCATACTATGCATTCTTCGTACTTTACAGCTGTGATCTGCATCTGTGTATATCCTCTAATTTTGTTTACCTAAGGGTTTTTTTTCTTTAATACTCTGAAGCGTATTATTCATCGAACTCTGAGGAACTGAAAGTCATTGCTCAAATGAGTGAACTTAAATGTCACTATAAATACAGTAAGTCAAAGATGAATATATGTCAAAATAGTTAAAAATGTGGTATAAAAAAGGCTTATGAGTGGTATTAAAAAAATTATTGCAAACTGCGCAGAGCATGAACCAGAAAATGTAAAGTGTTCCTGCCAATGTAACATGCATACATAACTTTGGTTTTGTGAACAGCCTTTTAGTCCATGGGCACAAAATTAGACTGTGAAGTCTTTCGGGAGGGTGTCGGGGTTGGGGTGGGGGGAAAGGAAGGTGTCATCTAACCTGCTCCGTACAGCATGCAACAGAATGGGGATCTGTTTCTGACTGGGGCTTGAGATGCTACAAATGATTTACCATGATCAGTAATACTCCTTCAAGGTGCTCATGTACGTGAACATTTTCAAGGTAGTAATGCATAATTATTTTGTGATATTGCCTTGTGTTTTCTCATCAAGATGTGTTAACAACTAATAAAGACTTGTTCATTGCTGTGTTTGTGTGCAAAGCTTGCAAAGTTTTTGTGTTCAAGAGGGAGGTGAATAATTGCTCTTAAATTTTCTTCTGTTGAATAAAGTAGGGCTGCTTTTTTGTCTTCAGTGAAAACATCCTCCTGTTTTTTATAGGTTTTGTGTTTCCCTCGCCCCCCCCCGCAAAAGGAGAGAGAAAGCACGCTGTGCCACTGATACTATATCTGGTAAAAAGAAACTTGTTTTAATTGGCTGTGAAAATAGGCATATTTCTCTAGGATGTTAACAAATGTGGATTTCACTGTATAAATGCAAGATAATAATTGTCAGTTCTTCCTCCTCAGCACAGCCTACATTAGGACAGCTGGGAATATGCTTAGCTCACATTACATAGAGAAGATTTGTTCTAGCTGCAAAGAAACCAGAGTTAATTAATATGAGAAATTTGTTTTGTGTCCCTGGTAAAAAAGGCTGTGCAGGTTGGTGTTGTCAGCAAAAGCTGCTTGTCACTTTGACCTGCTCTGTTAAGTGTTTGATGTGTTTTCTCAGAGTAATCTGTGAATAACATTACATCCAACCAGCAGAGAAACGGAGGGAGCGATAGCAGAATTAATATCTGGAAGCGTTGATAATTATATATCAGAATCTAATTTTTAGCACAGAAAATGTGTTAATGACAGAGAAGAAAACAAAACCCACTAGCTTCTCCCAGCAGGATCCAAAGTGTCATTTATTATTTCTCAGCTGGATATCTATCAAGTTTATGGGTTAATTTTTCTGTAGACTGTTATTTATGGGTTTTTGTTTGTTTTCAGCCATCATTACTAACAATACGGTTAATAGCAATCATTTGTTATCCGGCACCAGCGGTGATGCTTCAGATGCGAGCAGTGAACTGAGAATACTCATTTGGTAGCTGAATAAGGCTTTGACAGGGCCCATTTATAACAAGCTCATTCCATAATGTCCAGCCTATTAATAAAATTTTGTTGCTGTCTAATTAGAGATGTCTGATGTGTATAGTAGCACAGCAAAGAAGACTTTCTTCTGCTGCTTTTCAGTTCTACTGTATCATACCTGAAACACATCTAAGACCATTGGTTCTGGAAATAAAAGTGGGGTGCTCCTCTGGGGTTCTGTCTCTCCTAGTAAGTGAAATGAAATACAAGTTGTATGGCAGGAAGACCCTGGTCACAAATACCAGTGTGTTGGGAGAGAAGGTCGTTATTTTCATTAGCTAAGGTAGCCCACAAGTCTCGCTTTTTTTCTTCTTTCATGTATTTTCTTTTAATGGCTTAATGTTCAAGTTGTATCTAAAACCAACTAATAAAGTAAAAGTAAATTATATATGTGATATAATAATTAAACACATATATGCAGACAGAATGTGATTCTTGGGTGTGTCAGTATGTCTTTGAGGAAAGAACAGTTTGATGCCTGAGGGAAGGGGTTTGATGAGAGAAAAAGCCCTGGCCCTGATTGTTAGACTTTTTTTTTTTTTTTTTCCCCTTCATTCCACATTTTTGAGAAATGGGGAATCAGTAGCATTTTCTGAACTTAGCAGTAAGGGGATAGTTAGTAGTATAATCGGGACTGAAAGCAGAGCCTCTTCTAGCCCAGCAACTCCCAGAATATTTGGAGTGTGTTGTACAGCTCATATAGCAGTTATATGTTTATGCTAATAGGATCTTTCATTCAAACTTATCGAAATATTTCATTAGCAGTGAACTAAATAGTGCATTCACAAACTTGTTGTGAGTGAGCAGTTTGTAAACTGAAACACAATTAGGCAAAAAAGATTTATACCAGGACATAGAAGTTGTTTCTGGGAAGGTTTTAGTTCCTTAGTGAATGATTTCGTGCCAACTTTACATTTCTGTTCCTAAAATGACCTGTCAGGAACATTCTTGTTCCAGTTTGTTTTTACAGGTAGAGTCAAGTATATGATAATGATGAAAATGAGTTAATTCCCATTTCATAAAATGCTTTTACTTGCTTAACTGCCGATTTAGTGATAACATACTCTTCCACCCTGCTTCTACTGTGCAGTGCACAAATGGATGTTTGAAGAACTTTTGTCATTTATAGCTACTGCTGAGGTGATTATATTTCTTTTAAGAAGCAGCACCATGTTTTAGCAAGTATCTAGACACTAACTAAAAGAAAAATACTAATAGGAGTTATTGCATACTTAGAATATTGCAATTCTGATCTGAGAAAAGGAAGCGGGCAAAACACTGACGAATGATTTAATATAATTTCATTGCTAGGTAACAATTTGTTTCCTTAGTCATCTTTTACATTTTTCCAGCTGAAATTTATATCTTTGTAAATTACCTTTTGAATAAAGCTGCATCTGTGTTTAGTGTGTTATTTTCCCTGAATGTTGCTTTTAAGAGAGCATGTTTTATGCAAGAAAATTATATGAGATTTTAACTTAAAGTTGCCATGAAACTGCTGTATGGATTTCAGCTGGCAGAGAATCTGTATAAGCTGGTGAGATGGTGGGTTTGGTTTTTTTTTTCCCTAAACTGCTCTTGACATAGAGCTTATCAACCCTTAATTAGTGATACATTTTCTCCTTGTGATTTCTATTGATGTTTTGTAGAGCTGAAGATGAATTGAGCCTCAACCTGACTAGAGTACGAATTGTTTTAGAAAATTCAGCAAACATCTCTCTCTCCCCCCTCCTCTGTCTGTCTCTCTTTCTCTATTCCTCCCGATAGGAAAGGTGAAAAGCTGCACGATAGAAATCAGGTTCAGTATTAGTGGTTTTGCTTGCCTGTGCAATAGAAAACGACAAGCGTCAGGGCCTCAGTCAGCAGATCAGGGAGACGCAGATGGGAGGCGAAAAGCTCCCTCGTGGCAGCAGCCTTGCTTGGATGTGATTGTGAGAGCCAGGATGAAGTCAGCACTGACAAAGTGTGTGGATTGATGGATGGACAAAGCTGGGAACTGGATGTGAGAATGGATGAGGGCAGAGGGGGAATTTAACACAGACAAACAGAATGAAAGACAGAGAGGAATTGCCTGCTAAAGTATTCCAGCACTCAGAGCCCACAGCAATTTACTTACTGCTAACCGAACACAGGAGGATTCTTTGCATCTTTGCAGATTTTCTTAAAATATATGAAGAAACCAAGCAGCAGAAGGAGCTAACAAATTCCTGTTAGTGCTTTTTATTGCCAGCTCTCTCCTTTTCTTGAGATTCACTCGCACTCAGTTAATTCAAACTGAGCATTTGATTATTTTCAATAAGTTCACACAGTATGCTAGAGCAGAATAAATTTTCTTTCCACAGCCGTTATTTTAATGTTTCCACTAAATTCACTTTAATCAGTTATTGTTGCTTTTGCTAGCGTAAATAAAAATATTTATTTCCCTTACAAACTGTGCTCCTGCTAGGAGGCACACCTTTGGATACTGCATTCAGATGCATGGTAATAATAAACTCATTATGTGCATTTTCTTTTTAAAGAAGAAAAATCAGTCGCTTTCCCACTCATGTAGATTCTCAGTACCACAATATGACTGTCTGTTTTTTAAGAGAAACAGACCTGTAGCTTTAGACTACTACCAAATTTTATTTACATGAGAGGATCACAAGGTGGTTTTTGTTATTTCACTGCTTATATAGAAACAGAAAAATCTGAATTACCACACTGGAGCAAATCAACTGCATTAGGTTTAGAAATTTAAATCTCATTTCAGCAAAGAACGCAAATAAAAATGAAGGTTTAGGTACAACATAGTGGGCAAAATAGTCTCTGCTGGCAGCTTTAGGTGGTTGTGTTGGCTCCGGTGGGATTCCTTTAGATTCACACAGACACTTTGAAGAACATGATTTGGCCCAGGCTATTACCTCCTCCTTCCTCTCAGCAGATTATGAAGAAACCGAATGTGCTGTGCTAACAAGACATTCCATGTAGCGCCCTGATGTCCTTTCACCTGGGGAAAAATGCAATTGATCAGAGTAAAAAGAAACTCTTCCTCAATTGTTGGCTTCAGTAGTATGTTGGAAACAGCTATTTACATAGTAATATAATGCATTTAATTGAATTTTAACAAAGGCAGTTTAGCCTTATGCATGTCAATGTATAAATCGTTATTAAGATAATTATAGTGTATTGTTTTTACTGATGAGTTTTCCAGAGTGTCCATGAAACACATGACCATCTTTAAACTGGAGAATTTGTCTTTCTATTAATAGAGTCCCCAAACATCTCCGGGGAATTATTTTGGACTTGGAAAGATGCATGGAAGTTATGTGGGAAAAACGAGTATTGTTCACGTTGTACGATATATTTGCTAATCTGTTTTTGAAGCCTGTGGTCACGTACAATGGTTTCAGGATGTGGACACTGAATGCATTGCGAGTATCTTTGGAAGGCATGGGAACTGCTGGTGTGAGCTATTTCTATCTGCTACTTTACCCTGTGCTCTCTCTTTGAGGACTCTTTAAATCAGGTAGAGTAATTCTGGTCACGCTGATGGAAGAAGGAGATGTTGTGTATCCCTTATGGAGCATATACTTGCGAATTTCTTTCTGGAAAGAGAGGAAGCAACTGGATAATCTTTGTCTTTCGGAGCTTTTAGGTTAGGAAAGGTATGATTATCAAAGATGACAAATATGGGTGCTGTTCTTAGTGCAAGTAGTAACTGGTTTCTTAAAAGCATAAGAGATTTTGATTTAGATTACATATTTTGCATTTACTTTGTTTTTAAAAGTAATTTGGCTAACAACATCTCTGTTCTTGAAAAGAAGCAATGCTGTGGAAAGTTACTCTGGGAAAGGGGATTTAATCTTGTTTCTGGTATGAAGTGGAGTTCTGTGGAAGGAAAACCCCAAAACATTGATTGGCAATTTCTCCACTTGTAATCTTCCATTTTCCTTAAATTTTTGAATTGAGAACGAAAGTGAAAATTAATCTCCTGTAATTCCATGTCATGTGTCCTGGCTGTTTAGAAGTGTGATTGATATATATATATATAGATATATATAGATATATATATATATATATATTTTTTTTTTTTTTTTAACTATGAAATAAAACAGTAGGGTTCTTAACTGTTCTGGGCAAGTTCTTTTGGGAGTGTGTCAGCTCACATATTACTGTGCATACAGCCGTATGCAACCCTGATATAAACCCCTTATGCCTTGTCAGGAGTAGCCCCTGTGGTATGATATATGAGAAGGGAACATTAATTCATTGGCTAGATAACATTTCTGATAAGTACGTAAATAAAAAGTACTGCCAGTCATTTACATAGGTCAGTGTGATTAGAGGCCTGTCCTTCTCAGCGTAATAGTATTTTTGAAGGTCTACTTGGGTTATTTCATAGAGATGGATTTTGTCAGGATGTCTCTTTAATGTAGATTGAAGAGTCAGTAATTTCTATGTTGAACATGGATGCATATAACACATCTGATGTTTGCAGCAGATTTTTGGCATCTTTTGCATTTTGCTTTATTTTTCTATACCTCTATTTCTGTAAATACAGGGATATGATTTTTGTCAGTGCTTCTAGTGGGAAGTACTAAATAGAATGTGTTGGCCCTGCATTCGCGGTACTCTTCAGTCATCTTTTTTGTACTCATCCCATTTAGGTGTCAGCATTATCTGTTAAAGCTAAACTAATGGCACAAACTGATCTTTCTGTTGTGCTTAGCTGAGGAGACACCAAGAAAAATGTGCAGTTCTTTTATAAAAATAGCTCATTTGACACTTTCAGAATAAGTACTGAAATGCTTTGTTTACATTATAGAAAGCTGTTAAGTACACTTTAGTAAACTTTTATTTAGTAAAATTATCATACTCTCAGAAAATTAGTGTAGTGATGCACTGCGGTCATTCACAGGCAATGTGAAAAGACAGTTTTATCTATTCTCTTCTGTACTGTCTCGTAGAATTTTCTCTTTCTGTGCCAGGCACTACAGTTCACTGGAGTTTTGGGTGTCTTCAAAACGGGCTTCTCGATGGAGAGTGAAAGATGCTTTATGTTTGACTGCCTTTTTGACAAATCTGTGGCTATTTTGTAGGTAACTCATTATATACTTCACCATGTTAGTTCCTGATTTAAGATAGCGAAATACCACTCTGCTTTCTAAGGAGGAACTTGCTGATGGCCAAATCACTTGGCTTTGTTAATTAACATGCTGCAAGTCATCCCTTGTAGTTAATGGGTTACTTTCGGGCCTGGTCTTCTGCCTGTGCATTCATTCATAATTGTTACATACATAAATTTGTGGAGACTTAGCTTTGTTAATCTTGCTGAAGTGGAATTTATGCCCCAGGTTTGATATTTAAAGTATAAGAAAAAAAAAAAAAAAAGGCATGCTAGTACTCGACTTCTGTAGCAGTGATAATTTTCATATTATATGTTGGAAATTTTTATCATGGTGTTGATTTAAAAAAAAAGAATCTTCAGGCACGGCAAATAAGTAGAGACAAATGACTCCCTTTTTATTGAAATTTTTATATTTATTATGTATCCAATCTGATAGCCTCTACTGCTTACCTTAATTTTTATAAACAGTAATGTCAGTAACATATTTCCTCCATGTAAGAAGAAGGCAAATCTGTTTATAATAAATCTTAGTGTGGTATGTGTGCTATCATTTCCTTCATTTGACCTTGGTGGAGCAGGCTGATGGGGCAGTGAAAAGTATGATATGAAAAATGAGTGAACAGAGCGAGGTGAGCAGTGAATCAGTCTTGTGTGTGATTAGCTGTGAAAATCTCACAAACATGACTCTGAGTCACTTTTCTTCTTTCTTTCTCGCCTGTTTCTCTCTCAAAGGTGTTTCTTTTCTGTGTATATTAGTCATTTAGAAGTTAACTAATAGAACAGAGGCTCTGTTTTAATACTAGTTGTGGTTTAATGGGTTTAGGTGATGAGAACAACGGTAAGTGCAGCGTGTCTGAGGGTTCACTATAGAAAATCACGGTCCATTTAGATTTGTATGGATCTATTGCTAAACAGTAGTAGTAGTCATTGCATCACATTTAGAGACATGACTGTGACACTGATTTCAACATGGTACTGCAAATCTGCAATTATAACTGTAGATTCAGTGACTCATCATTGAGATCTTATTTTCCCATGTCAAATACTGTAAAAACAGAATTCCATTACAATAAAACAAATCTCATTTGAAGTATGCATATAGAATGTGCAAGTCTCTGACTTAATAGAGATGCATTTTATTTCTTAGCTTGTTCTATTTTGTGTTTCTTTTCCTGGGTGCTGTGTTTAAAATCCAGCTGTGTGAGTGGTCATGATTAGTTTTCCAAACTAGAACAGAGATGACTTTATATTTGGGGGTCATCTTGTCCATATGAAAATTGTAAACCTTCCAAGATGGCTAAATGGTTTTTCTATGTTGATGAATACTGTATAGTCTGTTACTGCATTGAATATTGCAGCAGTTTCAAACTGATACCATGACTAAACAATACTGTGAGATACTTAAGAATTATTCCTTTTGTAAAGCCATGTGATACATTTTTGTATATGTAGATGAATTCTCATCTTATTTTGGTTTTGTATGAAGCTCGGAAAAGTAATGCTTTTTTGCAGATTTTTGGCACTGGACTTGGGGCACTTTTGTACCTTCTTGTATCAACGTGGAAAGATCAGATCGACTGCTTAACCAATGCTGGTGCCGTTCCTTTTTGTCTGAGGACTGTTAGCGCTAACTCTGCTCTAATAAGTCTCTCTTGCGTGTACACCTGAAGAGGGTGTTTATGACTGTTCCAGGTGAGGGGACCACCGTGGTTTTTTGTCATCAGTCCTGGAGCAGGTATTGGACACCACCTGAGCAAATGCTTGCTTAAAGGTGCTTTCTTCTGCCTGACTCTGCCAGCTTGGGTTTGGGATTCTAGAGGGATCTCGGGATTCTCAGCTCCTTCCTTCTGGAGATGTGATAGCAGGACAAGGCAAGCAAATAAAGAAGGTCTTTATTCATGAGCTTTTGAAAACAGAAGCACTTACTCCTCTGAATGTTGTACGTGTGTTCGTGGGATTATTTTTTCTTTCCAGGCAGTTCATGTATTACATGTCTACATGTATTTTACATGACATGTCTACGTGTATTTTATTGCTGAAATATAGAACTTTTCTCCCATTTAGAAATTAACTCCAATTTAGAAGAAGTGCATCCTCTGAACCCATCTCTGTACTGGTTTCTGTGTAGTTTCCAAACACTGGCACATTCACCAGTTTGCACGAGTGTTTCTCCTCACCCTGACTGATAAATTCACACTGGTGAAGGTGCTAGTGTCATTCAGGGGTATATTATCCCCTTTAGGGAACTGGTTACATGTTGAACCATCAGAAGTACTTCTGGCAATGTAAGGTGTGTTTCCAACTCTTCCAAGTGTGGTAAGGCCAAGAGCACCTTTCTTTCCATATATTTTGGGTAGTGTTTGGAAGATGGTGATCCCTAGCAAAACCAAATCTGTTTTCACTCTTAGGCGTCATGCCCTTTGTACAAAAGGACTGTGACAAGCCATAATGGAGATGACTTTAGGGCATTACAAACTGTAAATGATAACTGACACAATTTTATAACAGTGACTAACTGTTGAACCCATTTAGTGAATAGGAATATTTTAGCTCCTAGTATCTTTCTACCACAATCGTATACTTTTAAAAAAGAAATCCTGCAATCTTGTTAGCTTGATTGCTCTGAGGGACATGTGGTTATATCCAGGAAACACCATGTCTCTTTAATCTCCTAAAAATGGAGGAATTGGTAATGGAAATATTTACCATTAGGGTTGCTGAATATATAGGATTGGTCTGGAGGCCTGAGGTTTTTATTCTGGTAGCTGTTCTTCTGTATAACATCTTCCTTGTTTGGTGGGTATTAATATATGTGCTTTTTCCTATTGAAAAACAACTTTTTTTAGGTTGTGTTTATGCACAGTGAGCAGGAATGCATTTTTTATATTGGCTTGAATTTCAGCCTGATGTATCACCTCATTAGCAGTCCCTGTTTTAGAAAATATTGAAAGACCTGTCTTGGGGGGCACAGAAATTCATTTTTCAGCCATTAACCTACATTATTAACAGTCTCAAATAGGTCCATAAGTGAAGGTATTTATGAATTATACTTTGATTGAAATATAACACTTTCTACTCTTCTGGCACAACTCAAGTGTAATAGTGGTTATAATTTGTTATTTTCTGGTAACTCAAGTAGATGGAAGGGTATTTTCACTAGGGCCCTATACTAAACTAAAGCCCTTTTCCCTTCCCCTCTCATCTTTCCTTGTTTCTCCTCACCCTCCCAGCCTTCCTCCCACCTGAAATCCCACCTGTCCCTTGCGAAGGCTTTTTGGCATCTCTGCTAATGAGCTGATGCTGTCAAATTCATCTTTTTTTAAAGAGATTCAGAATCCGTTCTCCTGAGGTGAAATATCAGGGCTTTCAGACTGTATTCTTCTTGTAAAATATAACCTAGATCCTTTATGATGAAATAGGCACTTTAGAGGCACCTGGGCTTATCTTTCAGTTTTTCTGCTCAGCTCTGTTATGCACAAAGGTCTTTTTCTAGGTGACATATCATGTTGTATTCCAAAGTACACTTTCTTTTAATTTACAACTTAATTTTCAACCTAATTCAGAAGATTGATACTATAATGCTATTTGCAGAAGTATTGAAATGTCAGTAAGTTTTATTGTAGTAATAAAGAGAATTCCATATATCACGCACTCTATAGGGATTCTTGCTTTTTGCATAGATCTTCATAGCAACAACCAGTGGCTAAATGCTGGCAATCATTAATTTTTAAAGAAGACATGGTTATGATGAGTTGAGAAATTAAGACCATAGTGAAGAATGAACTTTAATTTTTGACACTTTTTGTTAAGAGTCTAAGAGGAGACAGAGGTAGATTGCGGGGATGGCTCGGGGGGGAGGAAGGAAAAAAAATGGCCCAAATCCCAGGTTCCTAATACTTAAAATGCTGTCTGCTCGTAAAAGATTTCAGTCAGGGAGAGGCCATCTTCGAGCTTCTCTTAACAAATGGGTATCAGTGGTCCATGAAATAATCAATGTCGATAATCCATCCTAGGGTCTGCCAATATGTTAATGGCTCTGCCGCATCGTTATTGCTACAAGGCCATAAATCATTTCCGTACCAGAATGCTTAGCAGTCGAGGACTCAAACCCCTAGCCTGGAATAAAATGCTGTCTCTTAACAATTAATGTCTAAACATTTTGCAGCTTTGTGCCTTGATTGTTTTCAGATGCTAAAAAAGTAAGTAGGACAGATTGTAAATCAATAAAACAATAAGACAAAGTGTTTTAATAATAGAAAGACTCGAAGTAAATCATAGTTCTGTGTTTATTATTGCTTTGGAGGTTATAAATAAATAGTACCAACTGGTAAAGGTTTAGTTAACAAGGAAAAATAAGTCTGGTATTGATGTTTTGGGCATAAGTTACATTACATTTTCACTCCAGAAGGTGAGGGAGATGGGGGTTAGCCTTTTTATTTCTATTTTTAAAATGGGAGAATAGGAGCTAAGAAATGCTTGTATCTTTCAATTGTTATCCAATAGGAAGAAGGTCTTTCCTACTCTGCCCAGCAATACATCAGTGATCTGGCTGTGCGTCTGGAGGACACCAACACACAGTCACCGGTACGAACGGCTGTGCTGAGCTGTCGGCAATCACAAGGGGGTCTTATTTAGAGAACAGACTTGGATCAAACTGATCTGACTTAGGTTAGTTTATGTCAATTTAGTTAGCTATTAAAGGCAATGTAAAATGTGATGGTAAGTCATTAACTCTATATTGTATAGACACAGCTTGTTTGTGCCGATTACTGTCTTGTTCTTCAGTTGTGCACTAGGCTGTTTTTTGGTGGGATGGTAACCAGTGAATAAACAACAGTCCAAGTGTGAACATTTCTGTGCGGAGGGAGGAAGGGTGCATGCGCCCTTGTCTCTGCTTCTGCTCTGTCGCTGTGTTGAGACAAGGAATTATATATGCCCTTTCTATTCCAAACATTAATACTGCTTTATTTGCTCATTTTTAGCTAATGGAAGTAGAACGTAACATACAGTTGTTTAACTACAAATATATTAATTATCACAAGTATATCGAGTTTATGCAATATAACATTAACAGCTGTCTATCAGGTGCTGAACCATTTTCAGTTGCAGGTAAAACTAGTATTTATAAATAAGCTCTTAAAGAGCCAAATATATTTTTTCCAATTTTGATCTATTCAGATCCCAACATCTCATTTTACACAGTACAAAGTCAGTCCCATGCATGTCTGTATGCAGTTAACACCTTATCTTCATGTTAGGGTGAGAATGACTAAAGAAAGGTGCATTTATTTTGAGTATTGAAAGGAGCCTAACTTGTCAGCCTTATTAAGGTCTTATGTTTATTTCTGATTGTACTATTTTTCTAAGTTTTTATTTTGATGGTCATTTGCCAGGAATGATATTTCATCTGAGGCAAAGGTTTTGAAGTTAGCATTTTGCGTGGTAATACTGATCTAACCAAGTCTGCGTGTTGGATTTACATAATGTGTTGTTCAGGCTAGGTCAGAGCTAGTTTGTTACCTTAAAACCACCTCACCCCCCACCCCCCTTCCCCCAACTTTGTTTAGGAGAATGCAGGGAAGAAGGCTAATAAGAGTGGAAATGACAAGTGAGCTCATGGATTTATTTATTTCTTTTTAGCGCACTGACTTGCCTAGCATAAAGCAATTTGATATGGTCATAGTTTATTTTGGTGCTCAGGATGTAAGGGCAGGAAAGAGCCAGAAAAACAGTGGCTCAGTATAGACAAAAAGACAATTAAAACTGATACGTCTCTTAACAGAAGTGGCAACAGCAGCCAGGATGGAAGTAATTTATTCAAAAAATTGTCCAAATGCATAAACTGCACTGATGTATGGTATGGTGGTGGGACAGTGGAAAATGTGATAGTTGTTTCCGTTGTGTGAATTACTCAGGCAGGATGCCTTTGTGAAGTAAGGGGGTTTGTTTAATGTTCTGACAACAATTTAGATCCTGTTATGGTTATTGCAGTGTAATGCAGTAGTAAAAATTGAACATGACACACCAGCAATTTATTATTTGTGTGTTTTTTAACCTTGAGTATCGGATTGTTTGCCCAAGCATATCCTTTGATTTGCTATGAAATTTATTGTTGATAAAAACAATCAGATTTCCATTAGAAGCAAAAAATTCATTTTTTTGCCATGAACCATAGATTTAGAAAAAATTCAAGCTCGGCTGCAGGACTTATGACAGGTAGGCTTATGACATTATATGGTAATTCAGCATGAAAGAATAATTGTGACACTCTACTTGGTGCTGGAGTATAATCGTGCTGTGAGGTTCAATTCACTGAAAGGCCAAATTATCTTCAACTACATTAGTCTGACAACCTATAATGCTTTGCAGAGGCAATTTGTAGATGTTTCACAGAATGCCAGCAAACATGGCTTACCATTATGTTACCCATTAACAAATTTGTGTAGAGGAAAAAAAGTAACTTTTCCATTTTCCTAACCGTTTTTGAGCTCTGGCATACAATAAACGTGTACTGGGTAATCATACTGTATGCTTTACTATTTGGTGTTGGTTTTTAAACCTACAAGGGACATTACAAGATAGATTAATTTTTTGAAGGGTATTTTTACAGAAATATTTGTATTTCTTTTACACTTTAACAGCCATGTCCTAGCTTCCTTTGAAAGAATAATGTGGAATCCAAATGAAGGTAAAAAAGCATGGTGTATTTTTGCCATAAAAAGTAAGCAGTAGTGAACAACCTAGAAATACCGCACTGTTACAGCTTAGAGGGACTTTGAACGTGTGTGTAATTTTTCTCTCTTGATCAAGTGGGAGCTGTGGCTGTTAGAAAATGCCATGGCCTTTACTGCCTTATGTGCACGTTATCCATCTTTACCATCCTGAACTTCTGAGCAGCCATAGAAGGGTGTCTTTTGTTTGTTTGAGAATGGAATTTTTGTTTCCTTTTGAGTCACAATTACTTCCTAACTTCACATTGAAGCTGATTTCAATTGGAGCCCTACCGTACTACCCAAGAGTGGAATCAATACACATGTGGCAGTGTAGCACATAGTTAAGTCAGGATGAAGATCAGTTTAAGGTCCAGTATCTTGTGATCCTCATCAGTAGATGAATTTTATACCATTGCGAAAGTGGATTATCCCGTTCAAGGTAGAAGTGCTGGAAAATGCCTATGCATCAAAATTTACATTAGCTAGCATTTTAGAATGCTTAGAGTTTGTCACCCATGTCTTACAGCAAGAAGGATCCCCCAAACGTGGGCTATGCAGGTGATGTTGATGTGCCTGATGAGCCTGCAGTCTGAGGTGGTGGAACACTGCTTAGAGACCAGTATTGCTACAATGCAGTCATTTTTGTCCGTTTCCCTAAAATATAATTTAATGAATTGCCTTGGCAGAACCATCTTAAAAACTATGTGAAGAAGTTGATGTGAATCTGCTTTTGGTTAAACTCCATGCTGGGTTGCTCTCTTGGTATCTCCTGTTTGCCCTCTTAAGACTGGCTATTGTAATGTCCGTGAGGCATTCCAAATATTTGACTCATTTTATAGGTGAAAGTAGCTGGGATTTTTTTTTTTGGTGGCAAACGAGGAAGAAAAAAAAAAAGTTGTTGCTGCAGAAGAGTACCTAACTGATGTTTAAACTGAGAAGAGATAGAAGGGTTGTGCTGGTACTTTGTATCACTGAAGTTAACCTTATTGTAAAATACCAGCTGTCTGCGTGAGCTGCTCTGGAGAAATATTTACTAAAGTCCGCAAACTGATTTTCGCCCTTTGTCATCCTTAAAGTAAAATACAACAATGCATCTACCTCCGCCACCTGGAGATAATTCTGGAAACTAATTCGACAGTGTTTGTAATTGCAGACTGAGTTTTAGGACTGCTCATAATTAAACTGCTAGAAGAGTTTAGCCATTGAACTCAGTGCTGACAAAATCATATGTCTTATATTACTTACTAAATCTGCTGGATGCCTATCTCAGCATTTTCTGTGAAGGAATTAATCCTGGAAAGCAACTGAAAGAATTGATGAGTCTTTGATTTTGATTTTGGAACAGCGTCAGACAATTGTGCGTTTCCGAGTTTCCAAGAAGGTGACACACTCTTTTCCTCTTGCTTGTAGTTAATAGCAAAGAGCATTCAGCGCCGCAATACCCAAAGGGAAGGGTTTGAGTGACTGCACAGGGAATGTGGATTTTTATCATTCCAGTCACAGGGCACTGCACGAAATCACAGGCTCTGTGCTCTTCAGTACTGCCACTTGAACATAGCAGCCACTGTTACTCCTACACTGCTTTTACGGTACATATTGTAACGTTTCATTTGATAGTGGTGGTTCCCTTGGTGTGTGAGGTTTGGGTTTTTTTTAAGTAGTAAGCCCTAAATCTTCCGTTCAGGCAGTGGAAAAAGTCAGGTGAATTTACAAAATATGTTATATTAGAAAATATTTCACAGAAAAGAGGGGCTTGGTCGGAAGACCAGCCTATATAAAGATCTGGTCATTTTCGTGAAGACTGATTGAAATATTTTTAAAATTAAATATGCATTTTAGGCAACTTCAGTCTTTGATATTACAAGATCCTGACTGCAATCCAACAGATGTAAGAAAGAAGATTAAATACTGTGTTGGGCAAAACTTGCTAATGGAGGCATATGAATACGTTTTGTTCTTCTTAAGAGAAGACGCGTAAGCCTCCCTTCACTGAAAACTTGCCTGCCAGAGCAGGTGGTACTGGTTATTTTTCCTTGCTTACTTAAAGGAGTCCATGACTGTGTGTAAAATGAAGTTGTCTGCATCACTAGACTAATCCTCCACTGAGTTTCTTTTGATGTTCACAAGAAATGCATAGTTGCGTGAGCTGAGGCTGTGCTAGAGAACAGCAAGGAACCCAGAACTTCCGCACCTCCAGTAAGAACTTTCCTGCCCTTCCATTCAGGACAGGGTCTCTTCGATGCAGTACCTGCCCTGCCATGAAAGACTCCAAGGTCTTTGTTACAGGGTGAATGATCTTTTGTCCATGATGTGGTACAGAGTTAACCAACAAACGGCAAGTGCCTTGGTACGCAGTAAAGCAAATAAATATGACTGTAATCTCCCAGTAGATTTTTTTTTTTTTCAAGGATCCCTAGTTAAAACAAAAAAATGTGAATGAAGTAAAAGAATTTTTTACCCAGAGAAAAATACTTCCCTGCCACTTTGTGGTAAATATTTGTCGTGGTTTAACCCCAGCCAGCAACTCAGCACCACGCAGCCGCTCACTCGCTCCCCA
>JAVKLA010000093.1:17295907-17340180 GCA_034782735.1 Sagittarius serpentarius | reverse complement strand
TACTGAACTGAAAACACAGCGCTGTACCAGCTACTAGGAAGACAATTAACTCTATCCCAGCCGAAACCAGGACAATATTCCTTTTCAGTTTCAATGTGCAGAGTACTTGCATGTTTGATATCCAGTTGTGTCAGTATGTGGGGTCCCTAGATGTCTAGAAGAGCGACTCTGCTAGAGGAGGAGAAATTAGCCCCAAACTAGAGGAAGTTGCTTTTAATTTTTACGGGAAAGACTTGAAGGAAAGAATTGAAAATCAAGTAAGAGGGGCATTGGATAGTTTTATAATGGGAAAAGGCTTTTACGGAGGAAAAAAATATCATATCAGGTAACATTATTTTGCAGACTATAGAGTCCCAGTTGTATAGTTAAGGACATGCTGCAGCATTAATGTTTACGCATAATGCTTTCCGAGTAATTTAGGCTGAACTGCCACTGACTTACTTAACATTTATAGGTCAACCACCTGCAGAAAGGGCATGTAGGTAGATTATTGTTGACTTTGTGGTTATGGAAGGTAGCTAATCAGTGAGCACGCTGGAAAATAACTTGTTATGCCTGGATAGCTCTAACACCAGGCCCTATGGTTTCTTACGGGCACAAGGTAACAGAGTAATTTCTCATGACTAAGGCCCTTGCTGAGAGGGGAGGTGGCATGTGGTGGGGATAACAGATTTAAAAAAGGAGAGAGGGGTGGCTACAAGATTTCAGAAGCAGATTACAAGTGCAAAATCAAATAATTTAGTCATCCTTTGCCAAACATACTATAGCATTTGCAGTGAAGTTGTTGACTCAAGAAGCAAATTTACCAGCTGTGTATTAGGAGCATTCATGTTCTGGCTGTTGCGTGCTTTGCAGAGCTATTCACTAGACCCTTGTGAGATATCTGTTCTTGCCTGTATTGGCACAAATATTTTTTCCTTGATCGTGAAACCTAGAATAACTCTGGATTTTTTTTTTTTTTTAATTTTGTAGCTAAGTATTTGAAGACTAATCATTTTCCCACTTTTTTCCTGTTTTTTTTCCCTATTACTTGTCTCCATAGAGGTACATGTACTCCCTTCTGTGGTAATTGACAACTTTTACCTTTTAAAGTTCACAGTAAAAGTCATAGACTAGAAAGCATAATGAATCGATTTGCTTAATTTGGTCTGGGCCCTTGGGTTCTAGTGCAGACATCATTGCTAGTATTCACATAGCTATCTCGACTCTGATGTTCCTCTTACAAGAGCTGGAAAAAAACCCCAGATGCTTTGCTTATTTAAGAACAGAGCCCCCAGCTGAAGTCTAGAACATCCAAATGCATCTGTCCACATTTAGTCCTGTATACGGGACCTGCGTGGGATTCATCTCTCACAGATGCTACTATCTAGGAACCTTCAGTTAATGTTGGTCATTAGTTATAGCTTTTTTTTCCCCCTCCTCAACTGTTCTCCGCTTTTCAGAGATTTGCATGTATGCTCATGAGTTACCCGTATATAAACACCGCACACACAAAATAAACTTAAATGTAGTTCAAAGGTTTTGTTTCAGTTGCATTTGAAAGTATGATATACTCATCTGTTCCTCACTTCAGCTATGTTCACACACAGTATTTTGTGCATACACCTGTACATATGTGTGCTAATGAATGTAGTATATTCTTTTATAGCAAAAAATGCTTTTTCAGCGTAACAGTAGAGGAAAAAATATAAAAAAGGACTTCAGTGATCTATTTACATATCAAAGAGTGGTAAACTGTAGGAGATACACTTTTCACAGTTTCTTTCATGTTTGTGCTGTATTGACTCTGAAAAAAGATACTTGGCTGAGTAGTGTAAAGCAGTATAATTAAATGAGTTGTTTTTTTTTTTTTTTCAAAATTCTAACATTTTCTAGCTGATAGTGTCACTTTATCAAAAACATTGTGAATATTTTAATGAACAAATTTGTTTTCTAGAATTTCAGAGTCTTATTTTCTCTCTGGAGATGAATGCAGAGACTCCTCTGTAACAGTGAAATGTGAGCATATAACTTTTCCTGTGTCAGACTGCAAAAAGCAAAATAAATGCATTGGTCAGATGTGAAATGATTGATGTGAAAGATAGAGGACATCTTGGCAGTCACAGGATTGCTAATAGTGGAAGATGACCACAACTGTAAGTTTAACTGAACAATACCTTTATTGAATAAAATTGTGGTAAGACCACTAAGTGCAACTCCTGGTAAAACCCTAAATGTTATAGGATAATTTAATCAGCAAGTTTCTTGAATTATAGTTCTTAAATTAATATTATTCTCCATTAGAATTTTTATTTGTTTTTCCCCAAGAAAAGAACTAGGTTTTCATAAGCAGTGATAAAAACATCCTAGTTAGGAGCCAAGTCCTGTCTTTACAGTACTGTTGCTATTTAATTTTTTTTTTTTGAGCTAACCAGGAGGCTGTGTGTTATATTCATGTTTATTCAAGCAACTAGATAGCTTCGACCTTTTTTTTCTTTTTCTTTTTTTTTTTTTTGAATGTGAAGACATGCAAAATGACTCATTTCCTATTTTCTACGTGAGCTTCTTACTTGTTACAGTTAAAACTAGCTGGTTTTGAATTGGAAGTCTATGAAAGCTACATTTTGATTTCTGCACTCATTTGTTAAATAAATCTAGCTTAAAATGCTGGATATGTAACAAATAAAGGTAAGCTTATCTAATTATGTCAGCATGCTTTTTGTGAAAAAGCAGCCTCAGAAAAGTTATGTTACCTGTAGTGGTGAACTGCATTCAGTAGCTTTTAGTCACCGTTCCTTCAAACTGTAGAAGCAGTGGGTCTCACCGTTTCGGATTTCATTTGTTGGTGAAATGAAAGAGAGAAATTAGCCTGCTTTTCCAGTTACCATTGATTCATTCTAAAGTTTGAGCTGCTCATTGATCAGAAGGTACTCAATATAACTTCCTAGGTCATGTCAAATAGCAGAAAGTATTTCTGTCATTGTGTAATAGTCTATCAAAAGCTGTTTTGGCTTTCTAGCAAGTTCTACTTCCAGGTGCTAAGCTGGTAGCTTCCTCCACTTGCCTCGTTTGACTCAAGGGCTTGAGTAGTAGACAAGTTGTTTAAATTTTAGATTTGTTAAAATTCAATTTGTTATGAGACTGCAGTAAATCAAGACCTTATAATATTAAGGCAGTAACTGGAATTTCTTTCAATTTTAAATATTGTTTCTTAAGAAAGAAAAACAAAGCAGGAAAATTAAGAACTCTTTTTTTCTCCCCCCCCCCCCCCCCCGTAAAGGGGAGGACAGGTTGTGTTTATGTGCTAGTTTCAATGTACTCTGATGGGACTTCCACATTACAAGCTAACATTCTTGCAGCAGAGCGCATCGGTACTTCTGTTGATGGTACTTCTGTTGATGGCCTTTCCAGGTATCTCTTTATATAGTAGGAGGACACAGTAGCCCTGGGGATAAGAATGCTATCCGAGTAGGGATATCTGTATAGAAAATGGAAGTGTGAGGCCAGTCATTCCCAAAATACAAATTAAATGTCATGTAGTGATTTTATTTAGAATACTTGAAAACTGGTAAGGTAAGCCCTAACGACCACGCTTGTCAACGTTCACGTTGTTGCCTTCTGCTTTTTTATTATGGCTGTTTCTAAATAAAGACTATATCCTCATGTGGTTAAACTGGTAAGCTGGGCTACCCCAAAGCATGGTGCCTACCTTTTTTTGTTTGTTTGTAATTTCTGTTTTTAATTTCTGTCTTGGATATGAATGGAAAGTTTGTGCTTATTTTTGGCTTTCCTTTTGGTCAGATAAAAGGTTGATTTGTGACTTGGCTGAGAGAGGAAACAAAAACCAACCCTAAACTACTGACCTCTGTTCATGCTAATCTATATTTTTAACTGTTATTTCTGAGGGAGTGATTTATTTACAGTGACAGCTTGTTACTTATGGTAGCTGCTGCCAGCTTCTGAAGTAATCTGATAACGTCAAATTGTGAAGGGAAGCTATAGGCTTTGCCTTGAATGACTTGCTATAAATCATGTTCATAGCTGGTGTGTATAAGGATACTTGCGTTGATACTGATAGAAATACAAATCAAATACAACATATGGTAACCCAGTTCAGAGCCAGAGATTCTGGATTAAGCCTATTGGGTTCATATTTTTAAGTGAAATGAATCAGGCATCCCTGCTTGTATATCAAATCTTCAAAACTGTGGATGATGCACCAACTTAAAGGCCAAAAAAGAAAGAAGCAAATATACAGAAAAGAGTTAACACTGAATGACAGGCAGGTTTGAACGTTCAGGGAAAAGAAACCCATAAGAAGTAATGGACAAAGCTGCCTGGATTGCTCATCAACAGTCAAAGTAAGTGATGGCCAAGAAGCGAGTTCAAAGTCACCAATACAACAGCATGTTACAGCTTCCATGGAAACAAGTGTCAGTGCAGAATAAAAATTGTGCCGATACTCGCATCTGGCTATTGCAGCTTTCGTATCCACAGCTAATAATAAAATTAGTGATGCGGTTTTCAGTTTTGTAAGGTGTAAATTTGTTTGATTTATGCGCTTCCTGAAGAGAGAAAAACAGAGAGAAAGTCTTGAAGAGCAAACGATCGTTAGCCGTGTAGTAAAGGCAACAGTTGTGTTCTATTGGATAAACCCGTCGTGCCATTTTAATTGCAGTAGTTGCTCTAACAGTGTGACATCTTCTGTGACAGCCAAAGTGAAGGCCGCCAAGTGCCACATGTCACGTGAGGAATTCATATTGGGAACCTCCTTTTTTCCCTATCTCTTATATGACCAAGCTGTTCTTGTGCCTTCAACTTACCGTATGGAAACAAGATGTTCTATTCTGTGGATACATGTCACTAATTTTAGAAAAGTAGGCTGTTTCAGAGGTCTTCAGGAAAACTGTTCTTTACAGACCGGACTGAAAAGTCCACGTTTCTGAAGTAGGTCTATTGAGAAGGACAGGCTGCCTTCACAGTTCACTGATTCTGTGTTTATTGACACCGCCTGCTCGGGAAAAAGGGCCTGGTGCTAGCCCTTTATTACATTTCACATCTGGCTCTGCCTAACTAAAAAATACGAATTCCTTGTTACTATTTGATGCGTCTCCCATTCAACCAGCATAACTCAGGCTTCGTGTGAGAAATACCGCTTTTGTCTTTAAAGGCTGCCGACATCTCAGACCACAGCGGAGCTATCCTGTAACTTGTTCTCCCCTTTTTCCTCATGTCCAATTTCTGGCTTTCTGTCTCAAGCTCTTCCTTTCCTCTCTGCCAGGTGCTTGTCACTGTGTCCATATATGTCATAATGTGGTGGGTTTTTTTCAAGCGTCACCCTCAAGTGCGTAATCACCTCATCAGAAACAGATGCAAATTACCGCAGAAGAATTTTGCAGATATCCTTGTTTTTTGTTACGGGAATTGATGAACAAATCCTCTTTTTGTGTGAAGATAAATAATAATGCCACATTTTGTCAGAGGCAGTGGTAATTGGTAATTAATACCACAGTGGTTTATATCTCCTGATAACCAGGTAAAATAAAATTACTTTCGGACTACCAGGTAAAACTTAAATGGTACTGGCACTGACAAACTGTGAAAGGAACAGAGAAGTCCCCTGTGAGAAGATGAGTTTATTATACAGATAAGATTTCCATAACAAGGGATAGTGATTATGGGGAAAGGCTGAAACTCCATTAAGTGAAACAAATTACTGTGACAAAGCCAGAGGGAGTGCTTTGCCAAACTTACAACTCCTTTCATAATATTCAAATGTCTGTTGGTGCGCGGTAACCAGCATATGGACCTGTGAGTCTGGTTTCTGGCTCCTTTGCGCCCCACCACTGACAGAGCTACAGTTTTACATAGGAAGTGAGTCCATTTATCTGGGCGTGTGGAGGATGTACCTTGCGAATGTATCAGTAAGGCATCCGGCGTTTTCCCTACAGAAATAAGTCGCCCCTCTAATGTCACTGTTCCTCCATTAAGTGAACCTTAATTGTCAGAGAGAGGTATGAAATACATAGCTCTAAGGAAACACAGTGAACTTTGAATTTAGCTGACCATCACAACGTAGCATTCTGACTAGGATTTACATTTCTTGCTTTGGCTAAAAAAAAGAAAACTAAAATGCCGATTCCATTTCTGTGTGTATGGTTATGTGTGCGCACCTCTTTCCAGAAGTGACCCGCATATTCTGTGTACATGAACACAGGCAAAACTACGGTGGTGGTTCTCTGATTGCTCTCCGTGTGTGTATGCAATACATTTAAAAGGTGCTTATGGCCCTCTAACTTGTATTATTTGTGTAAAATACAGTAAAATAAGTTATTTAAATATAAATGTTGTCATCTTTGTACTAATTTTTGTGTAAAAAATAATACTGTAGTTAAGGATTTTGTGTAAAAACTGTTAAGAGTTTGCAGTTACAGCTCTGGTAAGAACAGCAGGCAAGACTATAAGCTTTAATTTATGTTGTGCTTTGGACATTTTTCAGAAACTATTTACCCATTACCTCTTAGGTCAGTGGCCTAATAATGCAACAAAGCACTTTTTGAAATTGCAGATAATTTTCAGTGCTCAGATCTCTGTGTAGTATTGATGGGGAGGAAAGCTGATTAGGATCTTGGGAATTGTGCTTGATGGGAACAATCTGGAAGGAGTGAAAAATTATTAAACACACACAGCGGGAGTTGTAGGATTTACCATTGTCGTGCAGTGCTATTAATTCTCATTGCATCGTACAGCAGCTTGATTGCACACTGTGAATACTGTTTATTGGAGAACGGGTACAATTTTGCTGCAGTTGTTGTAATGTAATACTAAATGCTAATTAGGCTTCTAACAATAATTAGAACCTCTTGCTAGACTTAGAAATAGAAACACTCAATTGAATTTACAGAAACAAAGACCTTTAAGCTATGCCAGGAACGATATCTGTAGCAGCAGCATCAACTTTGTAAAGTTGTGGGGGTTTTTTGTTTGCGTGTGGGTTTTTGGTTGTGGTTTTTTTTTTTTCTTCTTCTTCTTCCCCTGGTTTATACATTTTATTTACAGGGTTGCAAACGTGTTTTTACGGTGAACATAATGAGCTCATTATGTTCTCAATAAGGTTATTTTCTTAATGAAATGGTAGAAAAAACAAGTAAATATTAGAAGGACAACTGCAGATAAATCTGACATGAGAACCTGTTAAGACAAATAGTTGTTGAATTGCTGGTGTTACTAAGTATAATGCACTATTTCTTTTAACTATTTTGTAATATGAAAAGGAAACAAAACATGAATCCATCAAAAGCTACTTTTTCCCAACCTCCCCCCCTAAAGTTAGACACCAATTTTTTTGCTGAATTAGACTTTAAAGCTCTATGTAATGATTTTCATACATGACAATAAAGATCGGCTATCTTTCTGAATAATTTAGTACTTTGCAATATAAACTTTCTTTAGATTTTGGAGGTAAATGTCATTTTTATTTTATTTTCAGTGGGTGTTTTGTTGGAATCAGTAGTGTGTCAGGATATTAACAGATGCAACTGACGGGGAAATGCTTGGCGTACACATTTTGATCTTGTTTTCTGATAATTTTATTGTTATTAGATATCTGTATATTCACAAGGCTAAATGTACAGAAGATGCCTTTACTGCTTTAAAAAAAAATAAAAAATGAAATTGTCTTTTTTTCCATCCAAACCAAAGTTTTATGGCACATACGTTGTGAAGATACTGAGCTTAGGTTCCTGTTTTGAAAACCTCTTTTGTATTAATGAAAACAGAACCTAGGATTCTTGTTCAAAGTATGCTTTTAAAGGCTTAATTGTAGATATGCTGAGTTTTGGTTTAAAAATTGTCTTTTTTCAGCTTTCTCTGAATAGGAAAATTGCCAGCCTTTGAAAAAACAGTGGAAATGGTTTTATCATGGAAATACTGGAAGAATCTTACGTACAGTGGTACTAGCGTGCACCAATACCCAGCCATACTGTAAGCAGTTGGCTATCCAGTACAGAGCCCGTAGTTATATTGAGCATTTTTACCACATTTGTGGCGGTTGTTACACTTCCTTCTGTTCCTTGGTTAACATTTCATCATAATATATAACCAAAAATGGTGACAGTGCTTCCTGCTTTCATTGTCTTACTGATCCTCCCTAGATTCCCATCCTTGTAAATTTATCTGGTGCCACTGACAATGGTAAGAAACTTTCCTATGCAGTAACTTTATGGCACGCCTTGTCAAACAGTTTGGGGTTTTTTAGTGAGGTTTAACTAATAAAATGAAGCTTCCCAAAACTTTTCAAGAATGCAGAGAGCACTCAAAAGTAAACCTGTTGCTTAATATTTTCAGTGACGTGTCTTCAGCATTGGCACACTCATTCTGGTACATTTTCACCCTGTAATTTGCCCTCAACCCCAAGCCATTACGAGAATTGTGTAGCGCAAGTTAGTTGCTAAAAAATCCAATCCTAATATTATTGATCACATGTTGCACTAAATAAATAATGAGTGGTTTGTACTTCGTCACAAATTATTATAACAAATTCTTTGAGTTATGGTTATTTACCTGTACAATTTTGGCCCCAGTTCAAGGTCATAAATTCTATTCTGCAGTTTATGAGAATGTCTGTTTACAGAAATTTGAACCTTAGCAAATGAGATTTTCTTAAACGTGCCTTCTTTGTGACATCCTACTATCTTTTGAGTGGCCTGTGTTTTTCTTTAAGGCTTCAGCAGTCGTCTGGAAAAGATTTAGCTTGAGCAAGACAGATTATTCTGTTTAATTTTCCATTAGCAATTTTCCTTGCACAAGTCAATGTCATCTGCAAAGAGAAGGTTTGCTGAGATATGACACCCTGCTGATTAGTAAGTTTTACTCTTCTCCTCAAACACTGACCGTTACCTTCCCATTGTATTATAGGTGTGTTCATGCTCTGGAAGCAATCAAGAGTCAATCCAGTACGGCTGACATGTTACACGTTTTTCTTGTAGTGTGTCACATGTAGCCCACTGTACCGACTGTGACAAACTGCTGCTGTATGACCTGGTAGTCTTGGGTCAGAGTGAGAGAAATTGGTGTTGTACTAAGATGTATGTTAATACATATATTATTTATATAGGCATTAGTGAATGCTATTGTTGTCTCAGCACAAATCAAGGTCCAGGCCATGGCCTTGGGGCTTTCAGGGGCTCACTTTATCACATGTTGTGAATTTTTTTTTTTTTCTTCTTTTCTTTTTTTTCCCCCTGCTTATGAATAATTAAAAACTTAAATTACTTGCCATGTTCAAAATTCATATGCTGGGGAAAATAGCTACATGAAAATTAATTTTCTGTTCTGTGAGACTGACGGGAAATCAATTAATCTTGATGTATTATTTTATGCAGAACAGGGTGCGGGAACCAGCAGAGAGAATGGCTACAGCTGTTCTTGTTGGTCGGGCCATATATTATTGTTGGCGGGTTTGACAGCTTCTGAAGGAAATGGCTGAAGGGTATCAGGCAGGTGAATCAACTGTAAAAATTTATTGGAGGATACAAACTGTTTCCAGGGGACTGATATAAAACTCACACTTGAGAACTGAAGTATTGAATGTTTTTGTGACTGAAGCAGCTTGTTGTCAATATTTATAGCTTTTCTCTTTGTTACATGTCCTATTTGTTTGATTAACTAGTCAGATGTTAGTGTCTGTTTGTAATTTATTTGTTGTGCCTTCTGTAGCATTTTTGATACATAAAGATTTACCGCTAGGTAAATAAAGCAGCTCGTGCAGTGCAATATGCTAAATAAAATGACAGAGCTGTTTACAGCGTGTTACAAGTTTTATAACTCACTAGGTAGATCAGTAACTTTTGTTTACCAGTGTCACTGTTAAGTTGAAACATGTCGCAATGTATTAAGTGCTGTGGGGTAAACGGGTCTCCTTTTAAATAACTGGAGATTATAATCAATATGTACCTTAACGGTAAATCATTTAAGAGAGTCTATAAAGCCTTCTGCGTAAACCCATACATAATGCAAACATTTCCAAAACCAAATGAAATACCTTCATGCTCTTTAGAATAAGCTTTATATTCACCTTCCTTTCCAATGTATCTGCACCAGTGCTCTTTATAAATAATAAAAGGGAGAAACACTAAAGCAGCCGCTAACAAGCTGCGTGTTAAATGTTGGTCCCCATCTGGATGTGCGGGGTCCAAGGTCCTAGAGCAAAGCTGAGTCTCATAACAGCCTGTATGTCGTAATTCTTAACTGTTAGAGAAAGAGGCTGAGTCTCCCTGGCATCGCTCGGTGGGTTGGGAGCAGCCTGCTCTGAATTCTCCTCAAAGCGCAGCGGGTCAAAGCCATTACTTGATCAGAGAGTAGGGCTGCAGCACTGGAGAGTCTGTAGAGTGGGATCTCTGTACAGCTTGTAGGCGTGGGAAAGAGAGATTAGTTCCCACCTATCCCCATCAAAGCTTCCTCTCCGGTGCTCTGGAATAGAAGTGTATAGCCACATAGTATTGTGTGCGTACAGTAAAGTGGCACGTAGTGGAATATCTAGACTTACAATACGGTGAAACCCAAGTAATCCTGATGGAGAAGGGAATAAGAGATGGCAATATTGCTAAAACCTGTAAGTAATCATAAAGAGCATGTCTCCTACAGGTTATTTCCTCCCAAACCAAAGAGACTACAGCAAGAAATGTGAAGCTATAAGTCATGTGAAGTTGACGTGGTGAGGGAAGGGGAAAGAGATTTGGATTTTCCTAGGGATGATTTGTGTGTGTGTGCGCACACGAGGTTGAGATTATCGGTGGTGTCTTCTCTCATCTGTTCTCTTTTCAAATTACTTAGGTTTTTTAATCTTCAAAATAGGTTGCGTATCTTGTTCTTTTAATCACCATCTCCTCTACTTATGCCATTATTAAAAGATCCTTTCTTTCCTTTTTCCCATGAGCTATGCACATTTAATAATTTGTTATGCACATTTAAGGATTAGGTAGTTGTACACCCTACAGTGCTGAACATGCACTAAAATCGACTCCCTGGAATTCCTGCATCCCCAAGCCCCGTGCGGTTCTGGCCTAGAGGTTTCCACTGAGGTGTCCAACTCCGTAGTGGAGCTCTTTGTTTTAGAAGTCTACAGCAAAATTCAAGCCTTGCCATATGCTATGGGTATGAATGTGGTAGAAAAATTCAAAGCTCTAAATAGACTTTTCAAGATACACTGGTTCGTGATTATAGAATTATCAGCAAGAAGAAATATCCAGGGCATTAAGGAATTTTGTCAATTAATCATAAATCTGGGGTGAATATTGTAGATTGGGGGAGGGGAAGTAGGAAAATAAAGTAAACGGAAAAAAGTGCTGGGAGATTCTGACCCTATTATGGAAATATGCTGAACTCTTAAGACCTAATTAGGAGTGTTGTTTCCCTATGTTCAAGTAATGGGTGAATTAAACAAGATCCAAATATTGCGGGAAGGAGAAGACACTTTAAAAAGTTTATAAATATTGTAAAGATTAATATTATACGAGTTTGGAATAAACTTAACAGTTTAACTAAGGTGAACTTTACATGTCCTTCCTGAATTAAAAAGCTATAAAGAAAACTGAAGTTTAAAGTAATTGTTAATGAAAGCTGGCCAGCATGACCTCCTGAAAATATGAGCATTTGTTGGTCCAACTTTCACAGATGTTAAACATTTGGTGATGTTACTTGGGGCTGCTTGAACCACATTAAAGTCCAGCCACTAGAGTGTTGAAACAGTTGGGCGCTATAATAAAATATACATAAAAAGAAATTGTGAGACATTAGGTGTTGTTTGGTGATGACATTTAGGAAATTACAATTTTTCCGTACATCGTATTCACATCTCCATAAGTTGTTTAGGTATTTAAAGTAAAAGTGGTATATATATCGTTTGTAATTGCTACTACAGTTCTGGCAGGTGCACATAATTTAACAATATGTCAAATATGACAAATTGTTGTTGAGTTACAATATAGCCTTAATAAGAGCACATCTGTTCCCACTATACAGTATAGAGGATGCCTGATTTAAAGAGTTTACTTACTGATATTGTATTGTTGTTTAAATATTTAACAGGATCTTAGACACGAATCATAAAAAATACACAGTAGTGTATAAAAATGAAGAATCTCACTTGCAGTAATGTTTTTGCTGCTGTTAAGTCTATTCATCACATCAGGAAAGGTTCCTGCATTCTTTAAATTGTGTCATCTGCACACGCATGTATCGTGTATGTCCATGCAGAGAAAGAGCTAGGCACAAACCCCAACTTATCACAGAAATACTGACACACTCGGGGTAAAATACGGGAATTGTTAAGCGCTGTATAGGAGTCTAGTACAGTAGTGCTTGGGCTGAAAAGTGGAAAATACTATACCCATTTCAACCTCTAGGCAAATAATAAATAAGTGGAGCATACAGTTTTGTTGGAACTGGTTAGAATTTCAGGAAAGCATCCTGGCACCTGAATAACCTTACTTAGCTTTTTTTTATTCTACTCAAAATACTCTGGTGCGGTAACACGTCTACAAGCAAGCACAGAAGTATTGGTTCTGGTGTTGCTGATCAAGACCCCAAGAACAATTTAATTTTATTCTATTATTTCACATATCTTTTTTTTCTTGCAGCATTTACATGTTGGTCTGGCAAACAGGGAATTGTTTGATGCTGCTTCTTAAGTCAAAATGATTGCTAGTTGCTTTATCTGGTTTTGATAAAGCTTTATCTGTTTTCTCTGGGTATAGCCATCCTGCACAGTACTAAGTACTGCAAAGAAGCCAGTTTGCTTGGGTGACAAAGCTGCCTTGGTGTGATAGTGGGAGGTTTTTCCATTGCTTTATATTCTGTCAGCAGAATGGGGCAGTATGGGCATTGTTTTTCGCTTTGTTCATCGAAGGGGAAGGATAAACTTTACATTTTCTGCGGGGCTGTGATAAAAATAAATGGGTTTGACTAGTGTCTGCCTTTACCACTTTTGTTATAACCATTTAGTTCTAAATGAGTCAAATTTCCTTTAGTCCTAATCCTAATTTGGCATTAGTTTATTACCACAGTTATATTATGTTTTACTGTAGAGTAAAGAACCAATTTAAGTAGCAGCTGTGAAGGTGGAATATCTTGTCTAAGCACAAATAATTAGGGGAAGTTTTCAGATGTAATATTTGAATGTTGATTTACTTATGCCTGAGTAGAAATCCATACTGATGGGAAAAGAAAATGTTTCAGGTCTTTGCATGCGTGTATTACTAGTTCCTAAGAAACACCACACTGTGGCTGAGGCCAAGTCCACCTGGGTTATCATTGTGTCTCTGCCAGTGGCACCAAGTTGCTGTTTAGGAAGAACAGGCAGGTTTGGCCACTTATGCTTGTCCAGCTCCCCAGCATCCTTGTATTAAGGATGTTAGGGCGTACACCCCTCTGCATATCCACTTACTGATCTGTTGTCTGTGAATTTGTGGAATTCCAGTTTTTATTTGTCGGTACCCTCTGCATTCACAACTTCCTGCAGCACAAAGCTCCAGGAGTTCTCTAGTCAATTTTTAAAGAGTACTTTATTCATTTTAAATTGCTCTCCTACCAGTTTCACTGAATATCCCAAAGGTCCAGTATTGTGGGATTTGGTGAATAACGGTTCTGCCTTCAGCTTATTTGGGTAGCCCAAGAAAGTAGTTGGCTGATACATGGAGAACTGGGGCTATTTGCATAGCGCTGACAAATCTACATTGCTCTGCTCTGTGCTTATGTTCTCACATGCTTGCTGTGGTGCACTGTTTCCCATTTTACTTATAAACTCAAGCTATATAGAAATAATGCTGCTTTTCAAGCAGTTCATCTTTAGAAGCCATTAAAACATCCCATGGGGGAGGACAGAGTCAGAAATGAGATGTAACCCATGCTAAGGAAAACCTAGAGAACTCCTTCATAGAATGCAGTTTTACAATGCCAGGCTGAGTTTATCTAGGTGTGTAGGCTGTAAAGAATAATCAGGTTTCTTCGTCTGCTTCTGAATTTTTTTTAATTTATTTTATTTTTCCTTGCAGTTTGAGATGAGACAGATTAGTGCTCTGTGTTAGTGCTGTGAGCCTTATGCTCCCTTTTCCTTACCTGGCTTGTCCCAATGCATGGGGTACGCGTGCCCGAAACGTTGCTTGAAAGGAAACCACAGGTGTGCCTTGTGTTTGTGAGGGAAAACCATCTTCACCACGTTGTCGTTCATTTCGGTTTTGGAGTTTGAGTCAGATCTAATGCGCAGGCCAAACGCGTTTTCTGTTATCAGCTCAAGCTTGCTGCACTGACTTGAACATACTTGCCTAAAGTAAGTATAGGTTCATGCCAGAGATGGAATTTAGGTTTATAAGGAAATAGTTTCATTTGCAGTTCAACACAAGTGAAAAATGGTTGGTTTATATTTTTTTTCCATGAAATTTATAGATTTTTTTTTTCTTAATAAAAGGTAAAAAATACTTTTGATATTATTTAGTGCGTTCTTAAAATGTGTCAACAGTAAAATCATTTGGGACATTACTAGGTGCCAAAATCAAGTGGTTTTCTAGTCACATAATTGTCAATTGTTGAAGGGCCTAAATGACAGCGAAGATAGATTTCCAATAATTATTTTAAGTATTTTAGAAATCACTAAGGAAAAGATGGTTGTGCTTGCTCGTGCTACTGATTTACAGCTTTTGTCATTTCTTGAGAAATAGTAGTATTTTAAAAATTCACTTCTGAAATGTGGTTGTTAATTGTTTGAAGAATATTATCTCTTTTTTTTTTTGCATGTTGCCCTTAAGATTTTCATTGAACATAAAACACTGCTTGCTTCTCTCAGGGGCATGGTATCTCATAACTGTATGCCCTTCATGCTTTATTATGCAATTTAGTTTTTCATGTCTTTCATTTATTAGCAGTAAAATGAATTCAGAAAAAAATAATTCAATTAAGAGTCTAAAATCACTATTAAGATTAAAATTATAGTTAATTAAAGTGAGTTTCCTGTTTTTGTAAAATAGGTTTAGTTATGGTATTACATGAGTAAATTTTGAATACTTAAAGGAAGCTCCTCTGTTTTTCCCAAAGCATTGCAACCTTCAGAATTGCTAGCAAAGATTTACTTGTTGTTTGGTAACTTTTTTTGAAATCACCCCTTCAATTAGGTAGTGAGCTTAAAAAAATTTTCCCTGTGAGAGATCAACTAATACATTCTGAACTATTCAGCAGAATTTTTCACCAGATAATATATCCATTTGCTTATTCTTTGAGTTAACAATTTTGAAGATTTGGTATATAAATTTAGAGCGATGGTTCAGTGGTTTGATTAAGTATCTGCTTTGTGTATCAGTTTGTACCTTTACCAGATAAGCTTTGCTCTTGTAAGCTTCTTTTAAGCTTTGCTCTGCTTATAGGAGGCAGCCTGACCTTTCTGGTTCTGAAAATCATAGTATTGTAATATTCCTAAATATATAAAGCAGGAATTTTATTGGGAAAAGCATATTAAAATTTGCTGAAAACCTTGTATGGAAAACAAATGAACAATAGGAACAGGCTCAAACACATGCCAAGTAAAATTAGCTGAAAATTAATTACAGTTGTTTGGGGACTATTTTTTTTCTTACTTTAACTGCAAGTTAATATGAGCAGTTGTAGATTCTCCCATTAGTCATCGACTGAAAAGTTGAAACAACATTTTTATATAACTATTTTGCTTTTTGTCATACTTGGGTTTTCCAGCAAAAAACCCTCTAATCCCATTGTTTATTCGTGTTAGATACATTTCGTATTTTGAAAAACATTCTATATCCTACTATGGTTGAGGAATTACAGGACATGGTAATAACTACTACCTAAGATAGACAGTAGTTCATTTTTTCAAAAGCCAAGAAAACATGAAGCACAAGTAAAGCTTTGACTACCTTAATTATATTGAATTGAAGCTTATTTTTATTTTTCAGGTCTGAGTAAGGCTAATATCCTAAAATATTATTAAAAAAAATCCTGTGTTCTTTAAGACATTGCAAGTGCAGTTTTAGTAGCATTACCTAGAGATATGGTGTGTGTTTGACAGTTTATTTTTATAAGGATTGTCCTAGTAGTGATAAAAACTATGCCTTATTGACGTGGAAAAATAATATAGTAAAGCAGTTTAATGCTATCCGGTTCTTATTTCCATGACACCTGGCTGCATCACCTGCACGAAGACTGAAATACTTGAGAGAACAGCAGACATGAATAATGGACTACAGAAAACCTGAATTTGGGAATGTGCTTTGTATTTTGAAGAGGAGATAAAACTTTTCTTTAAGTTACAGGATCCAAAGATCATGTCATATTGGAATATTTGTACATTTGTTTGAAAAGCCACATTAATTAGAACACCTGTAGGTATCAATCCAAAGCATTAAGCAACTTCCTATGACTTAAATTCATGCTTTAAAAAAGAATGTTTTCTATTTTTCCTGTAAAAGTTGGGGATGAGGATGGGTTCTTGGTATTTGTTTCATTTCCCAACATGTAATGGAGGTTGTATTAGAACAGATTGTAAGCCTAAATGCTTTTTAATCTAAAACACTGAACGTGTTCTCTTTCAGCCTAGCTGCATAGAACACCTTTATGTTTTTACAGGCTTTGTTGGTTTTGCTTGTCACAGTTACTGGTATTAGCTCACTAGTAAATAGTAACTTCTCTTTATTAAGAGAGGCAGATGACCTATTACATGTCATAAGCAATCCACAATCTTTTTAAAGTCATACTTTTAATGCAAGCTTTCCCTTTTGATGTTTTTTTTTCTTTTCTTTTTGCTTAGTGTGTCCAATGAGAGAGACTTCCCATATAGCCAAGTCTCACTCACCAGCTGTAATTTGACACTGACAATGTCAGTTCTCTCTTAATTTTCTTTTCCTCTAGAACTGTTTTGACCAGCTTGAATGCAAGCCCACCTACACTGGTGGTGAATATAAGTTAACACGCAAAGATGTAAGTCATTGGTCCTTGTGTTGCAAAGTGGTTCTGCAAGTGTGGTGCTGTCTGCTGCTGGATGGTTCTCAGCAAAGATTGCATGCCGTAGTCCTTGGTGATATCTCAGCACTGTCATTAGCCTCCTCCCATTTCAAAGCATGCAGACCAGCACTGTCCATACTGGGTTTGCATCCAGGCGGTGACCCAGGTACTTAGCTCTGAGCTGTTTCACAGGCAGAATGCTGCTTCCTGGAGATGCAGTTGGCAAAAAATCCCTCCAAAAGAATAAACAAAACCAGGAGGACCCCCGCCCCCCGCCAGATACCTCAATAAGAAAAATACTGGCATTTCCTGAAAACTCTGTTGCTGCTTTTCAGCTGGTTTATGTCATTATTGAAAACAAGGAAAATGAGTTACCATCCACATTAGGGTACGTGCATAGTGCATAGCATTAGTAATTGAATGGATAACAATCCATTATACCAACTGGTTGTACAGTCCAGTAGATTACATGATCAATAATGCACATACTGCATATCTATAATACCTTTGAACAGCTTCTAATAATTTATTAATGCTTTATCTACTATATCCAATATTTTATCTTTGTACATGAATAAAATGAGTGATATTGATGATTTTGCATCTTGTTCTGTATTTCTGGGTTTCAGGAGCTACCAGAATTGAGAGCGCTACTTTACACTAACTGAAATATGAACTATCTTAAAGCTATAAGGGTGTATTTTGGTTTTTGACTCTATGTAAAATGGACGTTCTCAAAATATGTCTCTACCTAATCATCTAAACCATTGCTGATACTAAAACTGTGTTTACATATTTCTAATCTCTACTCTAGCATTTGTGTTCTACCTAGGTAAAAGAATGCAAACCCTTGCCGTGCATACTGGTTTTGGATGCATGTAGATCTCAGTATGGGATTCAGGGGAAAGCACGTGCCTCATGAGACTGCTCAGACAAGACTGATGAAGGTGATACAGAAAACAGTATGATCAAGGAATTCTGCAGAGGGGCTCTTGTGTTGTATATTATGGCTTGCTATGGCAACCTGCTGCTCTGTATTAAGATTTTTTTATAATGATAATCAATTGCAAGTAGACTTAGAGGTTAAATATTAACATCAAAATTATTAAAAGTTGCAATGTATTGTTTATCTGGTTGATCAAGTTGAAAACCAGTGATTTAGGAGAGCCTGCAAAGCTTGTCTATTTTTTATTTTCTGCAGTTTTATGAGTTGGTCTGATAAAAGGTACTGTTACACTTTGCATTTAATTGTATGTCATTTCTTTTGATAAACCAGTGTCCTCTGGTGGCAAATTTGCCTAAGTGTGGGGAAAAACCTATATAAATGAATATACAGGCATAGAATGCATGTGTCGTACCATATTATCCCCTACCCTCTCTTCAAAGTTCTGGGAACGAAGTGAGCAATGGAAGTTAAGCGCTTACTAGGTTAATGACACTTTTCAGCTGATGCTTTTTCTCACAGATGCTTCTGCTTTTCCTCCTGCATAGTGGTGCTCTGAGTACCAGTGCTGTGTTCCTAGGTAGGATGTGAGACTGTACCCGTTTGCAGTTTGTTGTAGTTGCTTCGGGAGTAGTTGCAGTGATTTTTCTACGAGTGGAAAACAAACATTTTGTAAGAAATCTCTTTAAAGCACTATCCAGCTTATGTGTATACTTTCCTTCTTTGGTAGCTGTTTAACAATACATTTTTTTAGTTTTCTGTATATAAAATACTTCAAGTTCTCCTTACAGAGTCTGATCCTCTTTCCTCACATTTCCCTGCCTCAGACAGGGCCTCTTGAGTCAGGGGAGTTACACATCTTTTCAAAGCCTTGGAACAAATGAAACATTCCCTTGAGGATGAACTTTTAAAAGACTGCTGCCCCATTCTTCTGGAGAGGGAAGCATGTGGCAATATAAAGCCCCACCTCCCGCTATCCGTCCACGTCAGTTCCAGTCCCCACATGATCATGCAGCTACAGCATCTGGAAATCTCCCAGCACCATAGTTCTTAACGATTCTGTTGCATCTTTCCCCGTTCTTGCAACCCCACTGTTAGGGTAGAGGATTTGTCCAGGACATGTCCTATATACTATAGATGAAATGAGCAGAAATGTATAAAAAAATGAAGTCAAGGTTGATGGATATAAAGATGGTCTGTTGCTGTGAGGACTGAAAAGTAGGTTCTGCACGTGGTTATTAATGAGTAGCGTGTTAAGCTGAATACCATAGTTACATACTTGATTGTAGATGGTGGCTTCTGCAGTTGCTAATGTTTAATTGTAAGTGTCTGTGTTACTGCCTCACTAACAGCTACTGGCTTTTTTGATCCATGTTGGTGAGAAGAAACTTTTAAGATAAAATCAGTATGCTGTCATATATTGTTATCTTTAGCTGGTGTTGGGGCTGAAACATTAGCATGACTTAATTTGAGGTATGAGTTCTTTTGAACTTCTGATATATTTATATTTTATTTTTAAATGAACTTAAGCTTCTTAAATTCATTCCAAAGCCATATGCCATCAAGTCTCATCACCAGTCACTTAGATTCCTAATTAACTTATACTCCATAGACCCATTTCTTTGCTTATATTTCTTTCAAGTTTCTCTAATGTGCTGTGAGTTACACTGCAAGGAACAATAAGATTTAAAGGAAGAATTAATTTAGAAAGTTGGGAATAGAACAGATAAGGGAAAATGAGAAAAAGCAGCTTAGTATTTTGTCTTGTAAATGGCCTTGCTCTGGTAGACCAAAGAACCCATTTATTCAAAGAAAGGAGGAGTGTTAATGAAATAGATCATGAGCATAGCTATTACGGTAATGAATTTTAACACTCACTTTGTTATATGATATTTTATTTATGAGCTTCCTGATTATTCAGATAAAGACAAGAAGTTTATAGCACTAGATTATGTCTTGTTTTCATAAACATATTCAGTAGTTTAATAAACATAATTTATTTTTTCTCCTTAAAAATCAGCAAAATTTATGAGAGATTATCTTAGGGTTAATGAAGTCTAACATTAAGGAAATATTACCCTATAATATTGGAGCCTTCAGTGCTAGAGTTGTAATTGCTTAATGCTTCTTTCTACAGGCTATTTTTATATAGTACGTGCTTTGTACCATTAATCCTATTTTTACACGTTACACTTAAGCCAATTCATTGGAAAATATATATCAATGTTTATATTTTTCAGTCACTGCATTCATTAGAAGATACAACACAATTTTGACAAAAGAAGAAAAAAAATCTCATTTTTCTCATTACGAAAGGTGCAGCGTGTGTATTTTAAAGTGGTGTTTTGTGGAGCAGAGGTATATTGGAGTTTACTTTCCTGTCTTGAAAAACGTTGAAATATCTAGGAACTCCTGTACGTAAATTTCTTTGAGATCTTGCGGTAATCAGTTACAAATGTAAACCAATTAATAATCTACAGTGGGAAAAATTCCCAAGCAGAAAAAAGTCTGAGAGGTTAGTGTGTGAATCTTGCTAATTAGCAGCATAGTAGTTACCTAATTGGCATCTTTAAAATGTAAGATCGAAGGTATATGCAGAAAAGAGAACACCTCACAGATGCATTTATTGCCCATTTTTCTTAAAAGAACCCAACTAAGGAAGACAAAAGAATGCAATGGAGTTTTAATTTCGTGTATTAAAAAAATCGCCCTTGTGAACAGTTCAACCATTGTGAAGAGCGTTAACATTTTAATATATTAGTGCTTTTGGAATATAAAAATATATTTTAAATGGTAAGAAAAAAACAGAACATGCAGCATACTGACTGTCATTCGGTATTGATTAGTATTGCAGAATTGTTTGTAGAGCCATATCAGTAATGCATTACATGACTCGCAGTTATTATACGTGACTCACAGCAATAATTTGGGGTGATCTGAGCAGATAGTTCATCCTCTGATTTTTAAACAGATACATTTTCCAGGCTGTGAGTATGACTAACAGGATATTTTACAATTGGAATTAGTTATGAAGGTAAATATTAAGTATTATATTTCAATAAATTATGTCAGTGTCCACAGAATAACAGTTTAATTTTCTGTGTCTGGTAACCTTGTTCTTTCGTGCCTTGTGTGTGGCATGTTAGGAAGGAGGTACACAAAAGAATAGTGGAAAGTTGGGAAGCAACTGGCAGGTAGGTTTGCATTTTTTTCAGGTTAATTCACTTGATGAAAAGCTGCTGTATGTGATGTGTCATATATCAAAGGCAGGGCATCAGTAATCTTTGCTCAAGGGCACGGGTAACAGACAGAAAGACATGTGAATGAGATGGAAAAAAGCAACTCATCCTTTTCTGCTAACACCACGAAGGAGATAAAGGAAGATTTATGAGTCATCTTGGACCACATACCAGCAAGAAGCATACAGTATTTTTCACATGTTCCAAAAATTGGTGGTAGAAGGTAATCAGACTGTCACAATGTCCATCAGGTACTTTATGAAGAAATTGGGTCCTTTGGGCTTTTGATTGCATAGTCAGCTTTTTCTTTATGCTGTAGTAGTTGTATTTTTTTTTTTCTTTTCTGAAGCAAATAATTTGTAAGCTAAAGAATGCTACCTGTGTGTTGGAATGTTTTTAGTTGTTAGCGTTACTAATGTCAACCAAAATAATAATAAGCCAACCATCTGCAATAGCCTGATGCTTTACTTTAGCTTCAGACTTGCAGGTAACTCATTTAGCTGAATCTTACTGGAAATACTCTATGGGGCTTTCCCAATGTACAAAAGTATGTCCAAAAGTAGTTACGTCTAATAGGAGGAAAATATTTTTGATACTGAGAAAGACAGAAAGTAAGCTCGTGCCTTCATACAGGGTTGACTATTGATGTGTGGTATTTTGGTATTAATTAATATGTTCTAAAAAAGAAAATGGGAGAAACAGCATGGCTGGAAAACTTTATTTTATTTTTGTTATTTTACAACAAAGGATACCAATGTGGTATTTAATACTTGGCCATCAGAACCATATGTCTTTGGTGTCAGGACTTGATAGGTAGAAATATGATCTTGTTAAAACTGGTAGCAAGCTTCTTCCCGAGTACCAATGCTGTACATTACACAGGCCCTAGTCAATCAACTGGACTATTTTTGCAGAGGAGTGAAGGGGGAGTGGGATTAAACTGACAAGCTAACACCTTGCATATGCAGATTTTAAAAAGCAGGTATTCATTTGCATTCCGCTTTCAATTAAGCAGTATTTTCGGAATATTTCACTTTTGCCTAATGACTTTTCTATGCTCCTGTGTTGTTTTTTTCCATTTCTGATTGATTAATTTGTCATTTCTGCGTAAGTATTGGTATCCTTTTCATATTCATGTGGCTCGCATTTCAGTTTCAAGTGATTCACATAGTTTCAGATATTTATCCACTTAGCGCGGTTCGGGGGTGCTGTAAGTGCTTGCAGACACTGTTCTCTCTGGCAGAGCTCGCTCCCCTCTCTCCCCGCCGCCCCGCTGCACTGCATACTCCTTGGGGTGCCCACAGGCTTTGCTGTCTCCCTGCCTGCGCCCAGCTGGTGGGGGCTGAGCAGAGTTTGGAGCCTTCCGGTGCCGTTGGGATGGACAATGTTTGGCAGCACCTTCTCTGGTCTAGCAACCGACCTCTGGGACCCATGCCAACCCTTTCTGATCTCCCACAGTTTAAACACAGCCTTCCCAGAACTGCAGCTGTTCTTGATGCTCTGGGTCAATAGTTTAGCTCCTCAGGGGGAGATGTTAATAGAAACAAGGAGGCAAACTTTGCACAGTACTGTAAAACATGATTGCTCCCTAATTAGTGATGTTGGAGGTGTGTTTTCTAGACAAAATTATATAGTCAACACAGACTTATGTACTTCAATCTCTTAAGCGCTCTTTGGGCTCAGAACAGTGACTTCTGGCAAACTGGAATTCTGTTATGGTTTTCCTTCAGCTTCTTGGGTCAGCTTTTTGTCCTGGTCTGGTCCCATAGTTTCACGTGATAGCTGATTCTTGACAAAAAGCTCTTCTGTGGTTTTTTCTGTTTTTCAAAATGAAAAAAAAACCAAACACCAAACCACCCACCTTTAATTTTGTCTTTTCTCTTTAAAATCATGTCACTTCCTTTTTCGGGGGTGAGGTGGGTGGGTATTTCCACTGTGCTCTTTCATGGTGGTGTGGGAAAGGAGGTGGGTCTGGACTTTATCCAGCTCCACCCATCTTTCTTGTCATCCCTTTTATTTTGTCACAGTACAACCCAGGAAGGTAACAGTCCCAGTCTACTATGTATATATGGTTTTGGCAGCAAATAGTAATTCCCTATATGTTCAGGAAATACAGTTTCCTAACAACTTCACAGGTTGTACATAAGTTTCTTAATGACCAGAACATACTGTAATTTTATCATTTCTTTAGATTTTTTTTTTTTTTTTTAATTGCGGTTAATTTCTTTCAACTAGAATCTTGCATCAAAAGTGAGGATTGATTTCTTAAACAAAAATTTTCCTTCAGGCAGATGCTTAAAATACACAGGACTGGAAAGACCTGAAAGCACTCTAAAACAATGTACAAAAATTAAGTTGCTGGGAGGCCTTGGTAGAGTGCTGTTTATTTTATAAAACCTTGCTGTGTGGCAATAAGATATGAAGTAGATCTTCCTAATGACATATTTGCTTATCTTTCATTTTTGCTGTGATAACTTCTTTCTTGGTGATCCTGTGCTCCTTGTGCAATGCATTACTTTGCCATGAGTGGGTTATGGTCTAAGGAAGTGGTAGGAATGTGATTGATGAATCAACTTTTGCAAACTCATTTAGCAGTGTTTGAAAGGGACACAGTAGCTTCTGACACACTTTGATGTAAGATACTCTAAATATAACTCATGAATACAAAATTAATTTCAAATTGGAGAGAAACATGTCCGTGCAATAAAGACAAGTAAAGTACATGGCCAGACTGCCGATGAAGAATATGCCTTTTGCAGTCCTGGTGTACAGAACGTGGTACGCGTGTCTCATGACACTAGTACAGTTTACTGTGGGGTAGGTGTAGGGTTTCTTGTTCTTTTAGATCTGTTTGTTATTAAAGTGACATTACCTTTAGAAAGCTGTGGTCTCATTGTGCTAGGAATTACAGAAATTACGTAGCACATATAAAGGCCAAAGTAGTGTGCATGAAGAAAGAGGACAGCTTTAGAGTGTTGAGAAGTCTGCACATGTGTGAGGATACCCCCCAAAATGTGTCTGTTTACTTGGTATCTTGTAAAGGCAAGTTTTTAAATGTGAATATACGTTTTCACTATTAAGATTTTTGGTTTACTTGATTTTTGCATGTTAGTGCCGAATGAAAAGAAATTTCTGAAAATTTCCTGATGGACTCCTAAACCTGTTTGGCAGCAGGCGAGACTGTCAAATATTTTGCAGTGCCCAGAGTAGTGATTTACATGACCATCTAATTCTTCATTATTGTTATCTCAGCAGGCAAGGAATAAACATCATAGATTAAGTGGTCATTCAATGTACAAGTTAGGATAGCCACAAAATGAAGCATACACATGTGACATGGCCTGTCTTTCCTTCTGTAGATAAATAAATGCATGTATTTCAGTTTCTTTTAAAGGGAAAAAACTCCACCACACTTTTTTCCTTTTTCCTTCCTCCTCATGTTATACCAAAAGTAAAAAACTGAGTATCTATCACAACTTCTTGGTATGTTGGAGAGTCTGTATCAGGTATGTGTAAAACAATTGAAACTTAATTAGAACAACTGTTGCTGAACAGCTCAGAACAAAGATTTCGTGTGAGCAAACTTGCAGTACAGAAACATAGCGAATGACAGGCAACGCACTGTCACAGTTAACAGTACTCGACTGGTGATCGTGTATTTGAGATTCTCCTTGTTGCTCTCCAATTTCTGTGACCCTTCTGCAAAGCGCTTCAGCTGTGGGGGCCATGAAATCTATGGAATGGGGAGCTCTGATGCTTAATAGTCAATGATCTCTCCAGAGACTCGAGTATAAATAATACATAATCTTCAGGTTCTGAATTTGTCAATGATATTTACTGAAAGTTAAGAGGCTATGATGTCTTCCTTATAGTCTTTGAAAGATGTTTTATCAAACAATCTTTAAAAACTTCAGCAGATTATTCAGCGTTGGTTTCTTTCTGCAGACTCCAGTTTGCTTACCACTACCAATTACAGTTGATTTTTATTTTCTTTAGTGACAGCAGGTCTTTTCAGAAACCAAAGATTGAAGAAATTCATGACCCTTAATGATGTACCTGTTATTTTAGTGATGTCTTTTCACCGTTTTGAGTTAGTAAGAGTCTGGTTTATCATAATGGCAAAACAGCTGGTTTTAAGTACGTCTCATGCTAGCTTTTCTGAAGCCTTCTAGCTGGTGAGAAACCAAGTGTCAGGGTTTGTGGAGTTATTCTCTGGTTAGTTTTCTTAACTCCTTCTCTGGTCTATGACCATTTGAGAGTGTGGACTTATTTGAAATATCACCTGCTTTAATTCCTCACTTGTGGATCAATCAAAGTTCAAAAATACTTCAAATTTAGATTTTTGTTTTTAAAGCTGAGGCTTCTGAGCAGAGCATGTGGATCTCAGCACAGCTTTTGTACGTGGAATAACTTGTTTGCTGGAAGCCAAGACAGGTGTATGTTTTCTTCTTGAAGGTGCAGTGGAGGAGATGAGATGATTATTAATCAATGTAAGCTGAGTTTTCTTTAGTGAATGAAGGTTGATAAAGGATCATGTTTTAGTAGGATAATTTTTGATTACTCCATCTTAACTCACTAATGGCTAAAACAAATTAAAGGATCTTTTTTAGTTTGATAAACTGAAGGAGGGAGATCGCTATCTGACTGGGAGGATCACCTTATATATGAGCTGTATAGTGTAGCATAGTGGTGGTTGTCTGCATACTGGGGCAGCTGTTTGGTGGTCAGTTGATCCCTCTTCCCTTGTGAGGTTGAAGAGGTGCAGAAGGGCTGCAGTGTAGATGGCATTTTTTGTGTCAGGGAATTAGCAGATGGGTAAATGTGGAGAGAAGCAGCTAGTTTTGGCCCTGAATTGAGTCAGTGCCCAAGTACAAGTGTATGAGATATTTTCAAAATTCGGTGGTCACTTAAGAAAAATCTAAATGTCCAGAACTATAAAATGATGAGGAATGCATGCTCTTTTGTATAAGTTGTGTATTATAGTCAGTAGGAGAGCTCTACAAAATGACATTTGTGGTTCTTTGTGCCAAATCACTTCTTGTTTGAGGAATGTTCCCTGATCTTCTACTTGGGAATGTAGCTCAGGGTTGCTGTAGATCAGATTCTAAATTTACATGCCAGACCACCTTGTATGCGGTATAGTGGTATCTTGTCAGATACTACAAGCTAAGCAAGATTGGGCTTGATTAGCCCTGTGAAGGGAAAACCCTTAGGGAAAGCCAATGTTTCTGAAGGAAGTCGCCCTAGTGATTAGGTAGGTGAGCTCTTCTCTTAGAAGTTTGTTTCGATGGGCATTGTAGGACTGCTGCGTTTCATTTGCTGTCTTTAACTGGTATTCTGAGTAATCATCTGAGTATATGTCACTCTTCAAAAAGCTATCAAAAACCCCATACTTGTTTTGATTAAATACCATGAGCAAATACATAAATCATACCCACTGAAGCACTTTCTGTACAGTTTTAATTTCCTTATTCTCCCATTTCATTCTCCACGTGTGCTACTATATTATTACACTCTACCAGCCTTGTTGTTGCACCTTCTAGTAGCAGATGAAATTTTTCTGTTAAAATAAGTAACATATTTTGAGATGTTATATAGTGGAAGGAGTTGAGTAAATGTAATGATGATACAGTTCTGCAATTGAGCAGGTTTATCTTACTGATGAGAAGTTTTAGAATACTAGAGGATTAGTGCTTTTCCACTGGTCAACATCTACTGTTTTCCGGCTTTAGATATTTTGTTCTAGAAACTGAACAGTTTTGAGGAAAAAAACATAACATACTATTTTTGGTAGAATACCCTGCATCTTTAAATATGTTTCTGAAGGTAGCATAAAGGTTACTGTAGCATAAAGCATCCCATTAAAGAGACTTGCCACAAATATGGTGTAAGGTTTACGTAGCTATTTGCTGTCAGACATACCAGCAGCAACTTACTAATGCAGCAAGCACAATTAGAAGGATGTTAACCTGGGTTTCTTGCTGGAAATGGATTTGGTGGTTTCATTCGGTTCTGTATGCAGCAAATTTTGAATAAAAGGAACTGAATATGGTTCATGCAATTGAATTTTTAAGACAACTTTGTAAATCACAGGATTATAAAGAAGTGAGGAAATCCCTAAATTGCAACAAGTTGCCCAAAACATAAAAGGACTATCTGCAGAGAAAATCGGCACTGTGCTGGTGATCAGATGTAACAGCTGGAACACTTCTATTCAAACTACTTTAGCGGTAATAAACCTAATAATTTATCCACAAACTGCTGTGATAGCTATAATTCTGTTTTGTTAAAAATCTCTCTTTTCTATACTTACACACGTTCCTATTTCGGCCTAGCATTATTACAAGTATCAAAGAGGTTAATGCTATTTTTTTCTTTTTTTTTTTTTACACTTTACAAGCTTTCTGTGTCAAAATATTTTCTCCAAAGTTTAGGATAATTAGAGTTTTATAATGATACCGAGAATATCTTTATGAATTGCTGCTTGTTGCTACTTAATTTCTTTTTTAATTTTCTGTCTTTCAATCAATATCACTTACTATGTTGCTTGGTACATCTTGAAAAAGGCTGAGAATTCTTGTGAAACAGGGAAGTTCCTCTCCTTTCAATAGCAGTATTTTGCTTGTTCAGGTAGCCGGAGATTTTTGACCAGAAACATCTCTTAGAATGCTTCTTACAAATAAATACTTTTATTTGTTCATAAGCCCATAACCAGAGTCAATGTTAAAATGTACTTGACTTGGTATAAGTAGGGTAACCAAAATGTGGGGGAAAAAAACAGAACAAACCCAAAAGAGTCTACATTGGTGTGACTTTTTTGAAACTGCGGGTTAATTTCCAAAAGAGAATGGAAACAGTATCATAATCGTATCGGGCTGTCGCTTGCAGACCTCATCTGTTGCAGGGCAAACACATCAGAAGATAACTGACTAATCTAGTTTGGGTTTTTTTTGTTTTGTTTTGTTTTGTTTTGTTGTTTTCTAGCCAAAGCGAAAAGAGAAGGATATGGATACTTTTCCTGGTACTAGACAGTTCTATGCAACACTTCTGTGCCTTACTTCATCCCTGGAAACATTCAAGGCCAGGCTGGACGGGGCTCTGAGCAACCTGATCTAGTTGAAGACGTCTCTGCTTATTGCAGGGGGGTTGGACTATATGGCCTTTAAAGGTCCCTTCCAACCCAAGCCATTCTATGCTTCTATACTATGTCTGTAGGCTGCATGGCAGAAGAGACTTGGTCTGTGTGTGACCTGTCCTTATTCAGATGGTCAGTGGAATCTTCTATTTAATTCCACATTCACCCATCTCCCAATTCCCTGACACAAAAAATGGCATCTACACTGCAGCCCTTCTGCAGTTTTGTTCTTAGAGCGCATTTCCATTCAAAATCCCCCAGTTTATTTACATTTATTTACCTTACCTTTGATTGTTTACTTGTTATTTACCTTTCAAACAGCTGTCAGGTCAGGACTGAATATGAGACTATTGTATGTTTTGAATTGCAGTACACAGGACACATTTAAAAAGATGAAAAGTAGAATGTGTTATAGAATGAATAATAAAGGGGTGATGAATAGCACTGCTATATAAATATCTATCCTTCTTTTTTGATTCTTTCTGTTTGAAAGCAGCAGCAAAGAAAGAAAATGGCAAATATCTTTCAAGACATTTATGCTGATGTGTTAATTTGGCATCAGTGTTTCATTGTCACCAAAAAGGGTCACCTGGCTTCCCCCAGCTGTTTATTCCTATCCTCTGCCTTGGTTTTCTTCTGAGTCAGTTTGGTATCGCCCACGCTATGCCTACGCTGGCACCAACGCAGGAACAAAGAAGTGGGACCGTCAGGAATGTGTGGAGACAAATAAGGGAGCTGGAGGAAGCAACCCCCTTTCTGGCTGCAGCATGGAGTATTCTGCATTAAAGTCTGTTTGGAACTGAAGAAAGCTCTTATCAACTGCAGCGTTTCCCATGCAGATGTTTTCTGTGTCATATGAGGCATGACTAATGTTCAGTGTCCTAAATATCTTCTAGGAGTCTTGATTTCTACAAAGATCTATGCTGCTCGAGTGAAATAGGCTAAATCCTTCTCATTATTTAATGATACAGTTGGATTTCAGGCAAGTTGAGGCACTTTAAAGACGTCTGAACTACAAAGGCTACAAAGTCCCTCTTTAGGAACAAACAAAAGAGCGTTCAGATGCAGAACCACCTATATCTGTGATGTGACGTCATCTTGAAAACAACCCCGGCTTTTGAACGTCCAAGATCAAAACAAAAGATGTGTAGGCTTAAAACACAAAACAGTATCTCACCTAATTATCAGTGGCATAAATATTAACAAAATATGGTCACTGCAAATATTTTGTATCTGCTTGCACAACTGACATTTCTGAGCTTGTGGCTTGTATGAGCTGGTGTAATTATTTCCAAAGTGAAGCCACTTCTCTACTGTTTGTTTCCAAGAAGCAGAGGTTAACATATATGTAGTCAGAAAAGAATAGAGCCTTCATAACTTGTCTGTTTAAAAGTAGTATTAAGGACATGTTACTGTGACCTTCACTTCAGTATAAATGTTTATCTCCAATTGTTTGCATGCAGTAATTTTGAATGACTTAAGTTTTGGACTTCCAAAGTTTACTTCGAGTCTGTGATTAGGACAGAAAATCTCCATTTTTATCTACTTCATGCTGAAACGTACAAGAGAAACACACCGGTTTGTTTTGACTATTAGTGTTCGGATACCTTTTTCTGTGGTTTTGAACAGTATGTCTGTGTGCATGTTGGTTACTTATATCACTGTACAAAAACATATGCTTAGCAGAATGCAAACTTAGGATTTAGTTTAGTTTTTGCATTTCCTCTATCTTTTCAGGGTTGGTTTTTTTCTGTTACAGAAGACATGATGTGTTAGTATATCACTCCATACTGATTGCCTTTTTGGGGAAGACACTATTGTAAATTATATGAGTCAGAAAGATTATTTAATGTTTAGTAATTTAGTATTGGAACAATCTTGAGTTTTCCTCAATTAAAGTTTCAATAATAACATTCCCCGAGTAAGAGTCTTAATTGTCAGATATAAACTAGATTGCCTAGATTAGTCACATGATATACAGTATGTAAGTACGTGTGTCATATATATGAATTGAGTCAAACAATTAATCTGATAACACTTTACCGATGATGTAATTACAATAAATATAGATTTGACTTTCTTCTCTTGATCTTTATTTGGAGATGACATCTACAAAGTATTGCTTACATTTTTACATGTGTATCCAGTATGTAAACCTAAATCTTTGGGTAAAGAGCGGGAGTCTTTTAGCATTACTTGCTGAGTTATATAGAAGTTCGTTTCTCTTTCTGTGGCTCTCTTACGAAAACAATCCAAGCTGCTCTTTTTCAGACCTCTCAGTGATATAGTTTTAAATGTAAATGGTTGATCTGGGAGTGCATAAGTCAGTATTGTTCAACATGGCAGTTTATTGATGGTAATCTTTAATTATGTCCATGCTGTCAACGTCTGCAGTCCTTATTGCTTTGTTGTAGATCAGATACAAAGTGTGAAGTTTTCAAAGCTGTAAAGATTAAAGAGTAAACATATTCAAACAGTTCATTCAAATATGCTTAAGAAAAAAAAAGATACGACTAGAACATGCAGGGAAGCCAATGAAAACCTGAAAGCACTTTTTTCTTTTCATTACAGTGACAGCCTTAGAGTTCTATCACAGATTAATCTTTATTTAAAATGGAAAAATGCCAGAGAAAGAGTATGATCAAGTAGTTTATTAAATAATGGTAAACAAACACAGATTTACAGGCCTGAGCTTTATTAGATACATGAACAAACCCATAATTTTTCATAAATGATGGCATGTGAAGTTTAAGAAACTACAATACAAGACTTGCTTTTTCTTTTTTTTCTTTTTTGGCACGGGCAATAGACCCCAAACTGGTGTAGCTTTTCACGTGGCTGAAGTTGTGATTGCCACTGCAGGACTTTTCTACCAAGGGAGGAGGCAATAGATTTTTGCTTTCTTCCTTTTACCTGTGAAGTCATAATTAAGGGAGATGTCATGGCTGATTCTCAGCGTATTCTCTGAAAGGCAACCAGCAAACTGTCAAGAGAGTTATAACTGAAGTCCTGCTCAGCCATATTTTTGTTGCATATTTGTGTTCACTTGGATATGCCAGGCATTCCAACCAATAAACATTGCCACCATCTCCACTAGCCGTACCCAAACACCTTTTCAGAAAGATTGTATCAACTTAAGATCTTAATTAAAATGACAACACTTTGCACTGACACTTTTGCTAGAGCATCAAGTGTTAATGGTAATCAAGGAAATAGTGCAACTCAGCTGCAAGAATGACATAACTTTATTTCTCTGATCTGTAGTGCCAATATTTTTCTTCTTCAGTGACATGTTTGTCCATAAGCCAGTCTCTGTTTTCTTCTTACTAATATTTTAGTACCTTGTGTGTTCTTTTTCAGTCATGGGAGCCCATTCTTACTTATTTCATGCTGTTTACAGACTGGGTATATTTCATGTTTATCTTAATATGTTCATTTTTATGCTTTTGAGAGCAAGTTTATCACAGTCATTTTATGAATAATTTGAGATATGGCTATGAGAAATTCAGAAATGCAGTTGGTGCTCTCCTTTTACCATCATAAATACGGTATTTGGGTATTGAAAATGACGCATAGTGGGAAGGACTTTCCAGGAGGATATCCTCAGTAATATTAAGCTTTGTCATGATCACTGTCTGTTTTTTAAACAGAAATAACTAAAACAATATGGGGGACTCCCACTGTCCGTGAAACATTAACTCTATGAAATCACAGCCAGCATGGAGAAGGGGGTCACAAACTGTTTACTCCCCTCATCTGTAAGGATGAGAAGTAGTAGAGGGAGGGGACTGTGAGCCAAGTTCAAGCAAAATAAGTGGTGCAGTGTTGTGGATGCTGGAAGTTTGCCTAATTTGAAGATTAGACTGGGCAAAGTTTTTCAAGAAAAATCTGTTGAGAATTATTAAACATGCAAACCATACTGGGTTTGGGAAGTTCTTAAGCTGAAAGTGGTATGAAGCTGGTAGAGCATCATGGTGGGGAGCATCATGTTTGGTTGCCTTATTCCTGTATGTGTTCCCGGGCATACCCTTTTGGCTACTGTTGGACAAAAGGTGCTGGACTACAGAGACACGTGCTCTGACCCAGTAAAGCTGTTCTTACATCATAATTTCCTCTGATGTGGGATGGAAAGACTGAGTGGATCACATCTTAAGCCAAACATCCAGTTGTTAATGTTAGATTTTTTTTTTTTCCTCTGTAGGTTGTTAGTTCTTAAGGTTTGATTGTTCCTAATAGAACAAAATATTTTAAAATCACAGAACAGCTAACAGTCCATTTAGAAATTAATAAGTGTGCTGGTTTTATTCTTTCCCACAACCATTGAACCTCTTCCACAACCATGAAATTTGCTGAGTCACTAGGCAACTAAAAATGAAATGTTAGATGACAATTATCATCTTGGGGATATTACAGATATACTGTAAATAAAAATCCATCCCCACCTTTGCCAGACATCTTCAGAAGGGAATAGTGCTTCTGTCCTTGCTTCCTTGTTTTCCCTCCTGCTGGGCATGACTTCTGTTTCAATTGTTACTGATCTTGCGCTATGGGTTTCAGAAACAGGAAGAAGCTGGGGAGGAAATCATATTTGGACAGTAGGAAAAGCAAAGATTCCTACTTCAAGCCCTTCTTTTCCGCAGCAGTAATGTGGGCTCTCTATCCCTCACCTGCCTTGTTAACTGAATGGTGTGGTTTTGCGAAGTTATGTGATAGAGGTTAGCTACCTGATTAGAAAACTCCCAGAGATGCCTTTGTTGTTGTGAATGATCTTTTTTTTTGGACAGCTTAATATGGCTGCCTAATACAATGATAAATGGAAGCTCAGTGATAAACCAGAAGAGTAAATTGAGTCTTAATATCAGGAAAACATTAAGATATATTATACAGGAGTATATTAATCCCCAATGCCCCACCCTAGGCAAAAAAATTTGGGGAGGAATGCTGCACTGGCAGGCAGAGTTGTTCATATTACTTTATTAGCTATGTCTGATTGTAACATCACTGTTTGCTTACTGTTTGTAATAGAGAAGTTGGGAAACTCTCATCAATAACATCAAAAAGCATTTGTTAAGCGATACACGTCTTTGTGCTGAATCTGACTGAGATCTGTGAAATGTGCAAGTAAAGAAATAATTGTTTCAGTGTGTGATAGATTTATTTCTGGAAACAATTAGTATTGAGAGCTATGCCAATGGTGTATGTATTTGATTTCTTATTTTTATTTGAAAAAAAAACCAAACCCCAATCGGTTTTTTATGACACTTGTAGATTCTCATCAAAACAGGAACTGAGCATTCACTACTTTTTGCACATTATCTAGCGGCTTCTTTTGGTCAGCTTTCATCTCTTCTTTCTCTCACTCCCTCCTTTTTTATTTTTTATAAAGTAATAAAGTAGAAAGTGACAGCGGGATCAGCTTAAAGTAACAAACATATTGGCTTTGATTTTGTATGTGATACTGCAAATGCAACTTCCATTTTACATTACTGTCAACAGAAATCACATTAGTACGGAAGCAGCAGCCCTTGCTTTGGGATTTCCCCAACTGGTGTTTGGGGATGTTGTGTAAGGGAGGACGTCCTCCTCAAGCAAAGGGTCACTGCACTGCTGAGTTCTCTTTATTTTTAGTAATAACATCTAATACAATTGAAAGTGGGGTCAAGGTGAGGCTAGGACACTTTCAAGAAGAGGACTAGGGAGAAACAACAAACAGATGTTCTTTGATGATAACTGTTGAAGAGAGAGGATTTGGCTGAAAGATCTGTAGCTTTCACTTGTTGAGAGCCTTTAACTTGAGCCAGTGGTGCTGTTTTTCACCCCCCAGAGTAGTAGTGTACCTGCTGTTGCTATCAAGCCACTTGCCAAGAGTGGCATCTGCTCAGTGTAGACATCAAGAATTTGAATGTCAGTATCTTTTCCTTGAAATGAATGGGAAAGTATTTGTCACTCAGCAGCAATCATTCTTCAAATAAAAGGTTAGCCAGACAGAGCCCTTAATCAAAGAGTCGGTCTTTTCTGTCAGCAGTGCCTTTTAAATAGCAATGATGAAGGCTGGCTGTCAGTGAATGACTTGATGAGCTAGGTGATTGATCTGCATAAATCATTTTCTTTTAACACTGTCAGTGAAAAGTAAATTGGGGGGATTTTGGGGGGTATTAGCTATATTGAAATTAATATATAATATTTTAGCTGTGTCCTTAGTCTCAGAGTTTCCATTAAAAAGTGAAAATTACATAGGATCTTAGCCTATATTAGCCTAATGATGAAGTATTATTGTTATTGCAATTACCATGCAAATTAAATTCAAAAGTTGAACATGTAACAGATTTTATGAGCTGCAAGAGAAATACTGTTAGTAAAGGAATTAGGAGGAAACTGTATCATTTAGTTAAATTTGCAGAAGCTTTTGATTTGAAAGACAAAAATCAGGAGTGTGGATTAGAAGTATAAGCTTGAGATTTTAATCGTGTTATCTGCTTCAAAAATAACAATAGAGGTAATTTCCCCAAGTACTGGAAAATCTCATATACTGGAGGTTTTATTGTCACAGTAAAGTGCATTCTCTGTCAGTTTGTCTGCTTTAATTTCAGTGCTTTTTATGTAGCGATTTTTCTGGTTTTCTTTTGTTTTCAGGAGTGTCTGGGGCATACATTACTAGACTTTTGTGATGTTGCCCAGCACGTGCTGCTCCTATTGATAGGGAGACTTTCAAAGATGCAAATCACACCTAGCTGGTTTTTGTGCTTAGAAACCTCTTCATAAATACCAGTTTGGGTCACTAAGAGAAATTGTTGTTTTTGAGGCTAGGAAATGTTGCCTACTCCGGACACAGTTCAAAACATCACTTAGTTGCTTTTTTCCCCCCGTTTTCAGATTAGTTTTTATTTTTGGAGTGGATGTTCAAAAACCTGTGAAGTAGCACCCGCATGCACACCTCCAGCCTGTCCCCAAAGGCCCATAATGTTCCAGCTGATGACACTCCTGTGTGTGAGGACCTATTCAATGAAATATATATACATACACGTAGTGCAAAAGACCTGTTTCAGAGAATCTGCATCTATGAGGCTCATGAATCAGTTTTCAGCTTTTTAATCTTTATTTCTAAAAAGCCTGAGATCAAAATGCTTAATCTTTAGATTATGTGAATTGCTGCTGCCATCTCCCCTACCCCCCAACACCATAATACAGAACGTGAGCCAGCAGGGCTGAGAAATACAATCAACACAAAAAAAGGGTTCTCTCCTTTCCCTCCTCCCCTCGCTTCCCATTTGAAAACCTAATTCTATTGATTAGGTATCAAAGTGTTTGAAAATGTACTTTATATGTCTTCATGCACTGCCTGTCTTCCTGATATATCAAATAAATTGTTTAAAAGGACATTGTTGACCTATTTGAATTGTAACATTTACATTTCTCAAAGGTAATTCCCGGCTAGCATTCTTGGATAACTAGATATACATCTGGCTAGGTAAGAATGGAGTTTGGACGTGTACAATTGCCTCCTTCCTGGCAATGTGTCCTCAAGTATCCGAATGTGCAGTAGTAATGAAACCAAGTGTGCATGCATTATAAAGTACGTGCACAGGCATCACTTGAAGTTGTAAATTTATATTAAGCATATTCTTTGAGACTTGCCAAATCATTCTTGTGCACCTGGAATTTTTTCAGTTTCTGCATTCATTTTGGGATGTGCACTTTGTAGCAGATACAGGCTTTGGTTAACCATAGAGGCATTATACTCTTGATTTTCAGACTTGCTGTGGATAGGTATGAGTGATTATGGGATTTGCTGGTGTGAACTTGGCTGGAGAGATTCCATTCTGTGTGTGGTGTTGCTTTATTTATATAGTGTTGTGGGTGGGGTGTTTTTGGTTGGTTTTGGTTTTTTTTTTGAGACTGATGTATTTAAAATGCAGTTTGGAGTAATTGTCACTGAATAGTAAGTAACTGAATATGTATTTGCAAAATGACTGTTGAAGCTTATTTTCCACGTTGTTCTTAATTTAATGGTATTTCTTTTGGCCCTCTTAGCACATGTGGCAAAAGCCTGATCTTATTGATCCTATCCAAGTGCATAACCTTTTTGTCCTCTTACTGTGTTTGCTGTTAGAAGCATCCAGTTTGGCTGCAGATCTTGTTGTTGGCTAAACTGCTGATCCAAATGACAGCAGCAATCTTATTATTGTGTGGTTTAGCTTTGTTTACATGCCCACGGTGGACTTTTGATATACCAAACTTTATCTAAGATTTTATTTCATCTTCAGCAAACAGTGCAATACTTTACTGAATAGTTACTAGATTGTCAAAGTATTTAAATTCCATAGCCTTTGTTTATACTGTCAGTTATTGTATGTGTCCCTGTAACTAATAGCTGTTCTTGCCAGTATCCTGCTAAGTTTTGCTCAAGCTTTTAATCCTGTCACCTCTCTGTTATCAGTTATTTGTTGAATCTTTGATGGTATGTCTTTATCTAGAATCAATTAAGAGAGCTCCATGACAAAATCTAAAACTTAAGGCTTCTTGTTATTAATCCAAGGTTTTCCTCAGCTTCTTTCTTCCAGTCCTGCTCCTGCAAGACTGTCTCTGCCTAGTTTGAAAAAGAGTGAAAGACTGTGGTAAATATCCTTCCCTGATTCTGTTACTCTCTTGAACCTTTCTGTTCAGTTTTGCTGGTGGAATTTATGCAATGTGCCCTGTCTCTATAACGAGTTTGCTGTTATTCTTTGGGGGTATATTGCCATTAGCTATTAGATTTCATCAGCCATTTAAAGCAGTGAAGTTGCTGAATAATTTCTCTCTTAGAGGCAAAGAACTTAAAGGAAAAAAAAGCTTTCAAAATGAATGGAGGTGGGGGGGTGATTGGGAGGAGAGTATGGCACAGAAGCTTCACTGTGATGCCAGAGTAAGACAAGTAGTCAGTGTGAATGGAAAGGTAGGACTGCTCGTTGAGCTCCTTCTCTGGTGGAATCTCTGTCTGTATTAGAGCCTTTAAAGTTGCAGTGCTACACAGGAGAAAAGTTCTACCTTCAGATGCTTGGCGCATCTTCACAACTTAGTGAGAGTTGCATGCAAGGATAGGATAACAGAACCCAGCATAAAAACTGCTTTCGGTCGTTAGCAGTGATAATGAGAATAGTTAGTTTGGGAAGAATCTTGGAATGGCTTTATTGTTTATGTATTTGGAGGATATCTTTTAACGTCTTTGTTTATATTGCTGCTTATTTGATCAGAATGGATTATTTTTTTTTTTTTTTTGTCTGTAGTGCCTCTCAGTGCAATGGCTGGTCACTCCTATGTACCAGAAGAAGCAGCACTGCGTGTATGTGTGTGTGTGCCTAGTCTTCTAGGAGGAGTGACTATACCCACTCTGCCTGCTTTGTTTCTCCTTCTCTTAAATGATTCTTCTGGGGGATGGCTCTTCTGGACTGACTTTCATACTCTTTTGTGTGATTTGGACGTAGTATGGATATCTTGTGGTGGTGGTGGTGGTTTTTCTTTCCTTTCCTGCTCCCAAGTGTGGACAGTGGCTTTTTTGTGGGAGGTATGATCAGCTCTGCCATATACCTAAGCCCCATCTGAGGCTGAATAAATCTTCTTGTAGCAAATCCATGAATTTTTAGCTCTTATGATGTGTCTTGTAATTGAAACTTTATGGATTTAAATATATTTGGAATTATGGCTAAATACATCTTAAGAGATGAAATGAGCTACTTCTCCCTAGGAAGGTGTCCCTTCCAGGATGACCCTGACCCTTTCAGTTTACCTGGAAAAAGCAGATGTAGGCAGCCCAGTCTGACATGACCCCTGAGAATCCTCGATGGAGCCTTGACAACCAGTGATAATTGTTAGATTTCCTGCCCATAATTAATTTCATGGAATGAAGATACTAATCCGTGTGTTTACAAGTTTGTAATGTTTTGCCTGTAGCAGCCTATAAAAACTGTGAATACATAGACTGCTTTTGCTGGATAGGAAACACACCAGTATTTGGTACAGGTTTTCAGTTTTAATATTAATATCTTTAATACTTCCTTCATATAAATGTTTGCATTACTACACCTTTATTTTATAAAAGAATATGAAATATGTTTTATTTCATCATACAGTTACCTGTTCCATCTTGCATACTGTTTTATCAACATAATAGGAAAATTATCAAGGAAAGAATTGGTTTTGTGAGGATTTCTTTTGAAGAAGGACAAACTAATTGTATATTTTCTTTTTGTAAAAGCACATAACTAGTTATCTTAGCTGGAATAAAAATTGCTTATAATAAAATTTAATAAATAATATTTTATCCTAAATAAATTAACCAGATTGGCTTGGTGTGTCACATGCAGAAGAAGATGAATAGTAACTACGCAAACTTGGTAGTTTGCATTTGCAAACTTACCTGTCTCTTCGTAGCATTGTGTTTTACACATTAGCAAAAAAACCAACTGCTAACTTTACTGATAATAATTATGTGCAGCATAGCACAATTCTTTCTTGGAATCTTTATATTCCCATTTCTTGCTTGTTTATAACATGAATGTGCACACGTGTGTGTAGGCGTCTGTACAGTAAGGCAAAATTTGAGCATGACGTATATTGTATGGGGTGTATGTGGTATCCATGGTACACTTTACAGCAATATTTTTATATTTTGAACCAATATTAAATTCATTGATCTCTGAGTTGTGACAGATTAAATATAGTGGGAATTTACTTACACCATACCTTCTCGGAATCTTTATTTAATATAGTGATTGTATATTAGCAGATATTTCTGTGTGTATGCATGTCTATGTTCTCATCCTCATTGTTCTTTTATTAACTGAAAATCATATATTAATTGAAAAAATAGAGAACAGTTTTCAGAATAAGTCAACGTGATCATTATTTAAGTATAGTAGTACATGTAATACTAAGTTTGAATACTTCATTTTTTAGCAGAGGATTATAAGCACTAAACTGGAGCACCTCATCAAAATTCCTGTTCAGCAGTGACCCTCTGATTTTAAGGCAGTTCCTAGCCTAACAATCTGGTCACTTCAATCAGTAATTCGTCACATGGCTTTTTATAAACTGTTTAAAATGAGGTTGAAAGCTAACTGATAAGCTTGCTTTCATGCAGCCCAGCAAAGGTTGACTGAGTGTTTGCTGGAAGTTGGCAAAGTCCTCTTAAAAGATCACTTCCTACCAAAAAACCTAAAGGGTTGCACAGATGTGTAGTTAAGTATTCATTATGAACATGCAAATAATGCTGTCCCAAAGGAACATTCTTTGATTTTTGAAACTGCTGTTGCTTTATTTGGTAACTGTCATGAAACATGCCTTTGCATTGATAAAGTGTCTTTCAGCAGATCTCTCGCAGAGAAGCAGAGGAGACTGTAGGAACAGCCAGTTTTCCCTGTTTTGTATAGACATGATGTAAGTTTTTAGGCAAAATTATGAGCATCTGAGGAATTAAATAAAACTAAAGAACATTTATTTTGTTTGAGTTGAGGATGGTTAAAATGCTGAGATACCTACTTGTTTATACCATGTCTTAAATTTTGATTTCTACTGACGTAAAAAGCTACGAGAAACAAAAAGTAACAAGAACAATAATAAAGAACACTACGGTTTCACAGGCTGGTTTTACCAGGACTTGGTACTGGATTCTAGTTAATCTTGGCAATGGGGGAATTTTCTCTCCGAGGGCTATTTTGAGGAAAAGATGTTACCTCTAGATAATAGATCCCAAGCTGCAAGGTTGGGTTTATTTGATTCCATTTTATTTTTGGAGGGCAAGGAGGAAGAGGCTGTATTGTCTTCTGAGCCATGGGCCTACCACTGCAAAATGCTGAATTTTCTCCTGTTAAAGTAATGCTATTGCTTAACAACAAAAGGCTTTGTAAAACCGGGGTCACTTCAGTAATTGAGTTTGTAACACAGTTCTGCAAAAAGTTGTAGAAGAAGGTAAAGTGAGGTGTGAGAGTGGGAATAAAAGGTTGGAGAAGAGGAGGAGGAAATTCATAAGCAGGTTTACTAACAAAAATGTTACATCCCTGTAACCATTCCCTAAATTCTGGTAGCTTTTAGCACCTTGCTGATGGGCTAGCTTCTGCAGCAGGTGCTCTTTAAAATCCTTCGATCTACACCTTTTCTCATTTCCTAGTGTATTAAGCATTGGTTACTGCTTTTGCACAACCTTGGCAATTAAATGTGTTTTGTTAAAAACACTGTCTGTTGATAATCATAGAAGTACTACTTGGAGACTTGTAGATGTCATCATTTAGAGAGAAAAAATATCTGTGGTTCTAAACTCCATGCAAATGGATTACATGACATGCACTGTTCTGGGAGAATGCTTAAAAACCACAGATGGTTCTTCCTACATGATGTGGATGTGATTCTTTTTTTTTTTTTTTAAATTTGCTTGTTTTGTTTTTGAATTTTCTCTCCCTTCTTGGAACACTTCTCACCCAAGGATTTAAACAAGATTACTCATACTATTAGAATATCTAGGATTGCCAGCTAGTTTATCCTTCTACTCTTTTAGTGTTTTTAGAGGGCACTGTGAAAATGAAATGTTAAAAAAAAAAAAAAAAAAGGCATGGGGGGGTATTCCTTGCTGTGTTTCTGTAAAGTGTGTGGCTGTGTGTTATGAAAATGACTTTTAAGTCTTGGTCAAGGTTTGTGAAAGTGTGTGTGCAGGAGAGTTTATAAATTATCCACATTAAGGAGAAATCTTGTCCTTTTATACTTAATAATAGATATTTCCCTGAGATTACATTCTATTTGAAGAACCAATGCTCACCTGCCCTTTTTTGATTCCTAGCATAGTTGTGTTGGCTAGTCTAATGTTATAAGGAAGGCTTGTTAGCTTGCTAGAATGAAGTAATTTAAACCATTCAAAGGGTTTATGCTTAAAATTGTATTTTCAACAGATAAGAGGTGGTCATATTTTGTCTATGACAGGATCTCTTGAATGCTGACCGCGTAAAAGAGCAATTTAACTTTTTTTTCCTGGCTGTGAAGTGCTATTGCTACCGTTGGTGGCATTCTCTCCCCTGCTAGCACCTCCAGGATGAAACACGTCCTCTGATGTTGAAGTCAAATTTCTCACATAGCAGTTTGTTGAAGGGGAAAAAAAAAAAGGTTAATCTTTTATTCAGTGCTAGAACTTCCAAATAAAGAAAGGCAGAAGAAAACCTACTTTATGTTAGTTCTGTCAAGAAGAGTTAAGATTTTTATTACTTATGGCTTCATGTTTTGTATCATTCTGGTTAAGATACTGAAGGAAACACACTGATATTTAAAGAACACTTACAGAAAAGCGAGTGTAAAGATGGCAGCTTCTTATTCAACAGATCCACTCCCTCTTTGCATCATGAACGTACCCCTCTTATGGCTTTATCAGGGAGATGATGTGGCTGCTTCCAACTCCTTTTAGTTATGTGGAGTTATGTGGAGCTCTAGCATGAGCTAGAGTCTAAACTACATTACGGGTGGTTTTATACTTCAGCTGATGTGGGAACAGAAGAGAGTTCAGCTTGACTTTCAGATCCCGGGATCAGTTTGCATTGCTGTCAATTACCAAAGAAACCGATCTGGTAATTAGTGAAAAGTGTGGAATGCCATGGGGTCACTTAGCAGTTGCTTCTTGTGGAACATTTATACTTTTGTAGGAAGATTTCCTGGAGTAAACAATGCATTGGATGTCCAAAGACAGGTATCATATAAAGTCTTGGCCTTGCAACTACTTGCAGCTACCTTTTAAAAGACAATTTCCTGTAGGTTCCAAAGGAAAATACAACAATTTGTGGCAATTTCGAAACTCTTTGCCAGGTTGGTTTTGTTCCAATTCCCCTACCCTGTCCTGTGAGCACTTTAGTTCTTTCTCCAACTATTTCATCTAACTGTGGCACAGAGGCTGCAATTACTTCACAGCTGCAGTTGTAAACCAGGCTTTGTAAGAGTTGTGCTGGTTCTCAGAGCAGGCTTTGTGTTATTTGCCATTGGAATCCTTTGTCTCTCTATGCCAATTAAAACATTTAGTTGAAAGAGTTCAGAATAAATGGAAATGGCTTCCCATCACCACTGCTCCCGTATTCAGAACTGTACTCAACTGTGACTTTACATTGTCTCTTTTTGCTTAGAGAAATATGTGCAAGTAGTATCCCAGGTTCAGTTTAATTCTGGTACAATTTTTGGTAGGACTATGTTAACAAAAAGTTGTGTATTAAAAAGATCAGCTTTATGTCTTCCTTGGACTTCAGCTGGAAATTATATACATTTAAAAAAAAGAAGAAAGCAAGGCTATGGCTTTAAAAACTATTGTGAGGGGGAAGGGGGCATACTGTACATGTAATCATGTTCATGCATGCATACATACATATTTGATATGGACAGGCAGTCATATTTTCTTCTACACAGATCAATCATTGTCTTTCAATTCCTGTCTTGTCTGGCATTTGCTGACCCATGCTTTAATTCTGTCAGGTTAGAGATATACAGGCCTTTGTAGTGTGCTTGTACTTCATGTCATGTCCCAGCGTTGTTGTACATCTTGTTTCAGAGATATTTTGCTGTAATGTTCTGTGACCTTTTCCATTGAGTGAGGCAGTTGGAGAGCCACTCAGTGAGGGAAAATTGAGCTGTTTTATTCCTCCCTAAGGAGCCTCATGTTTCCTTTCCACCATTCATTTGAAAGCTATCATTTTCTTGATTTTATAGCTGAAAAAACACCATTGATTCACTGGATGCTAGATGCTAAGAGTCCTCCTATTGACATGCCTATTGACAGTTTTCAGTATATTCTGTGTCTAATTATCACTCTTGGCTAAATGATACACCTTGTGGACTTGAGAGATGGAGTCAATAGCTCTCACTGTATTGTTCTAGCAGCGCCTATTGAGGTTGGTGTCAAAGCACTGTGATTTATGCAATCAGAAAGAAAATTTCTGTTGGTGTACTGCATAATTAAACAACGTACAGAGTGACTGGTGACAAAACCAGGTCTGCCAAAGTCATCAGCAAATGAGAAGAGATCTCTACAGTAAATGGCTGAGACATTGAAGAATCTCTTTTGGCATCTTGCGTTTTTCAATTTTCAAGTGTTCGATTTTTCTTCCTGATATGTTGGAGAGGTTTTTTTCTGCTTTCCATCTCTTCCATTAGATAGTATTAAAAACCAAGCATATTAATTTATGTCTGCGTTAGTGAAGTTATGCTGTTAATGCTATTATGGATGGCAGTATTGGTACATTTTACATGATCACCTTTAAATAAAGAATCTAATTATGTGGCTTGCACACTGAGACAAGGAAGCAAAGTGGTTGCTCTTGGATTTTGGAAAATGAAACTGTTAGCATTTTATCTGCGTCTAGTTACTGGTCATTAATGTTCATAAATGCTTTTTTTATTTAATGTGATATAATGTTTTGATTTGCTCTGATGTGTTAAATCTTTAGAGAGAGAATATGAAGCAACTGCATATGGAAAGGTGCTCCTTTTGCATATATACAGGTTTGCATATCATCTAGATATGTTTGTGTTCAAATATGTGTTCAGTGAATCAATACATTGAGGTCTTAAGAACAGATTCTTTTTTTTTCAGAAATGGTACCAAATAATATGGCTCAACATTATGCCCTGCCTTAGAATTTAAGTGTATCTAGTTGTTGTGGGTTTTTTGTGTTGGTTGGTTGGTTTGGTGTGGGTTTTTTTTTAAAGGTATTTTGGCAGATGGAAGAATTTTCTGAAGCATCTATAACAAAGCTTTATTTGTGTGTGTCGTGGTTTAACCCCAGCCAGCAACTCAGCAGCTGCTCTCTCACTTCCCCCCCCACACCCAGTGGGATGGAGGAGAGAATTGGAAAAATAAAGTAAATCTCGTGGGTTGAGATAAGAACAGTTTAATAGAACAAAAAGGAAGAAATTAACAATGACACTAATAACAACAAGAAAGTGACAATAATAATAAAAGGATTGGAATACACAAGAC
>JAVKLA010000093.1:17256583-17276158 GCA_034782735.1 Sagittarius serpentarius | reverse complement strand
CATCCCACTGGGTGGGGGGGAGCGAGTGAGCGGCTGCGTGGTGCTGAGTTGCTGGCTGGGGTTAAACCACGACAGTGTCCTTAGCCTTGCACAAGAAGTGCGTTCAAACTATTCATGTGTGTGAATTTATGCAACTACAGAAAATTGTTTACAGGACTACAGCTTAAGTGAAACTTGCAGGAAGATGACCTTGAAACAAGGGGAGGAGAGAGCAAGAGTACGTGAAAAACATGGTTTTTGAAGTACCTTAACCATGAGAGGTGATACAGTGGTCAGTCATATGTTTCTCTGTGTAAAGGCATACTTCCCCTCTATATACATGTCCCAGAATGGAAATGATCTTCTTTAATGTATTTTGCACCAGCAAATTAATAATAAGTCAAGCAAACCTAATTATCTCTCTGCAGAGTAGGAGAGGGGGAGAAAAACAATAACTTGATAGTGCCACTTACTCTAATTTGTTCATCTCTGTGTTTTGTAATATTAATTATAATTTTCTTTGTTAAATTTTTGATGGCTTTTGAAGTGTTAGTGAAGATGTTGCATAGAAATATTATTATGGAATATTATGCCAGCCATGTTAAATTCCTCTCATTAGGGAGAAACTGAACGATCTTTTCATATCTTTTCTGAGGTTAATACAAATAGGTGATTTGTACCAGAGGCAAGGTCTTTAGCAAGAAATGCCAAGCGCCCTTTTTGGTTCTGCAGACTTTTGAATTTTGCAGTATAGAACTTCTAAATCCACTTTCATTTCGTTTTTCTCCCCCCCCCCTTTTTATTTTGCAAACTTTTATTTGTCTTTTGCAAGGTACACAGGGTTTGATCTATTTTTTTCATTGCTTAGATATGAAAAAACCATCATAGATGCTTTTTAGCCTGAAGATTTTTATCATTAAAGAAAGATCAGCTAGTGTCTATGTTAATGTTATACCTTTCTGTGCTTTGATTTCAAGTAACTGTTATTGCGTAGTCAGATTGCTGCGCTATGCCAGTTGTTGTGCTTAATTGCTTTCCTAAAAAAAGGCACTTTCACTGCGGTAGTGCACTGTGCTTGTGGCCACTTCTGCTAGTGTATTTTTAATCTCGTGGCTGGGAAGGACATACAAACTGATCTTTTATATCTGCAGAGAAGAAATGCTTGTAGGTTTGGGGGCCGGTGGATATTCTTCTTCAATACCAGCCTGTGTCAATGAGCTGAGTAAAATGTTATGGGTTTTGAATTATGACCTGTTTCTAAAAGTTTGCTTTAATAGGCAAAACCTTTGGCAAGTTGAGAACATAGGCCTGTTGTTACAGGCTGCTCATAAATGTGAACTTGGGGCTAGAGAATGAGCCCAACAGGCTAAGTAGAGTCAATACCGATATACTGAAAGTAGTGATTTTTTTCACTAGCAGAGTGGTAATATGCAAGATTATTTTTTATTCTGTGTTCCATTTTAGGAGACTTAAGTAAAGAAGGGTTTTGAGGCTGAAAGTCAGGGGGCAAGAATTCATTCAGGACAGTGTAGATATTCTTGCTGGCTCTCTCAAACTAAATGACTTGAAGGAACTGAATTGCAGTGGCTCAGGTTGATAAATTTGCGTTAAGTAGGTTTTGAATATTTTGGGGAGAATTGACTGAATTTTGTTTTGAAATTTTGCAAATCATTTATCTTGTCATTCACGGATGAGCGTCTGACTGTAAGGACTAGCTCTGCTTAGACAGTCCTGTGGTTCTCCTGCCTTTAAATGTTAATACTCTAAATGGAATTTAAAGTCAAATATATTTCTTGTAGATAGGTGAAAATGGCTGGACCTGTACTTTCACAAGGTCTCCTCCTCGGAAAACATACATCCATATAAATTCAGTACTAAGTATATAAATGTATGAGTATATTTTTATACAAAATTTTAAAGACAGAACATATTCTTTCTGCTGTGCTGCTTCTTGTGCTTTTCCAAAAACATCTAGCAAGCTGCCTCATTTTTACTTCTTCAAATTTCCTTTTGAAGTTCTTCTGATACATAGTGCATACAAGATTTGACAGTGGCCTATCATGTGGTGTTGCATAACTTACTTTTGCTCTCCCACCTTCCTTTGCTCATTGTTTTTCTCCTGTTTCACAGCTGCACTTTTAAGATTTTTATTCCATATGAAATATTTCTCTGTGTGTTCTGTGAGACTGTAAATTAATAAGCAGTAATCTGATGAGCAGTGCCACCTTACATAGTCCTTACCATTTGTTCCTACACTTCCATTGACTGTAGGACACTTCAGTTGTTTCATTCTTATAATAGCTGGGGCTGAGTGGTGGACCAGATCAGAAACTGACCCATGTCAAAGATGATCTAAGAAAAAAAGGATTCTTCGTTGACTCATTTCCCTGTTGCTGCTTATCATGCAACTCCACAAGCAGTTGTTCCAATTGAAGGGTTGGTGTGGAGGCATGAATGAGCAGCTGAAGCTGAAGGTACTGGGCCTGCAAGTCTTCCTCAAAATACACCATGAACCTCCTAGGCAGAACTATCTAAATACTACTTCCGCAAAATCATATAATATTGAAGTTATAAATTTGTGGAATAGCCATTTGTCTGTTACAGATGTTCCAAAGGGGACAGCTTTCTGTGTACAATTTAAAAGAATATTTAGCAGTGTTGCTTCATTCATGCTGGCTTTTCCAAGTAGACTTAATCTTAAAAAACCATACTTTATATTCAATAATGAGTTCCCAGTTTCAGTGTAAATCAGATAGAGCTCTCTACCACATTGTGCCTCTCGACCTCAGTCAGTACATCATTTTCATCTGCTAAACTGTATGGAAACATATGCTGGGTGGACAGTAAGCAAAAATGTTTTCAGGATGCATTGTGATGTGCTGATCCATTTAACTTTATAGTCTCTGTAAACACACTCTGTAGTTCATTCTTTGCTGAGATACATACAATAGAATCTTCATAAACTGAGAAACCTGTAGGGAAGTAAATTTGATAATATGGGCAATTATTTTAGATGTTAGTCAGGAGCCACATGAAGTAGTTTTAGTTAGAATTTATTAGTAACACATGAATGGAAGAGTCTATGTCAAATTAGGATGTTTTCTGAGATACAGCATTCTATATTGCCCTAATTTTATCACATAATGTTTTTTGTAATATTTGTTGTGTATTCCTTTTTTTGAGCTTAAAATTACAATTAGATTAGTTTTGATTGGCTATACGGTTTGTGATATAGGCAGAGAGAACAATACAGTTCTTGAATTCCATCAAAGTGAATGCCAAACTACCACACTGAAACAGTTCTTCAGTAGATTTTAAGTACTGAAATAACATACAAATAAGAGCTCCTTGAATACTCTGAGGTGTAAGTATGCCTGTCAAGCCTAAATCCTTTTCCTGATAGATTAACGGTTCCCCCAGTAACCCGAACCTTTATCAGTAATGTGCGAATTTACAAGGAAATGATTGGATCAGTAGCCTGGATAGGTTGACACCAGTCTGAAAGTTGCGTGCCAGCTCCAACATTTGTGATACTAAACGATGTGTGTGCATGCATAGAGATAATCTTCCTGGGTGGGGGTATTGTGTATGTTCCAGCAGCTTTCTCTTTAGTTAATGCGGTCAGTGCTGGCATGTGTGCATGTGCTGATACTAAACTAGCGGAATTACATGCAATTTGTGGTGATGGTGGATCATATCTTTCCCAGCCTGAAGAAAATGCTAGCATGGAAGTTTCAATTCCTAATTCTAGAGCTGTTATTTTTACCCCATAGGGAATGTATCTAAACTTCCTATACAGGATTCTTTTCTTTTTGTTAAGAGGGGAATAATGACACTGGCTGACTTGAGAAGAGGTAGTTACGAGAGGACAGATATATTAACTAACCTTAACTAATGGGGGCCACAAAGTGTTGTGTAAATGCAGGCAAGAAGATTACTGTTTAGTAATAAGGAAACCTTTCAAATTATGGTAAAAGGAATTGAGGATATGCACTGTTTCTCTTTCAAAATCAGTATCAGGATATTTGGAGGACAGGCTATCACTATTATGTTAAATTGTGCTACCTACAACATAAGCTTCTGTCTTTGCTAAAGCTGCCAGTTTTTATAAACAACTGAAGACAGAAAGGGTTTACTAAGAATAATGTTGAAGCCCAAAAGAATCCTGCAGCCTATAAATCTTAATAGAGGTTCTAAGATTCCAATGGGCTGCATGTGTCTCTCTTACCCAACCTCACTCCATCTTGGCTCCCCTGTGATGACTGCAATTTTCTTGAAACAGAGGCACGGTGACTTGAATTTACTCATGGCACTATTTGCCTACAAACAGGAATACATGCATATAACCTATGCAAATCAATAAAGGCATGTCAAGACCTCTTAGATCGCAGTACTCTGCTAAAATGCAATTTATCATGCTGCAAATGAAAGTAAGAGACTAGGTAACAAATAGTGTCTGATCATTTAACTAGCACCTGTTGTCATGCATTTGAAAACTGCATTTTTCATTTGACGTACAGTAAATTGCATTTTCATATATATTGAATGCAAGGGGGGGACTTAGGGATGTACATATGCAGGATTTTATGAACAGTGGAAGTTTTACAGCTGATTGCTTGAAGAGGTCATATTGGAGTCTAAAAATCTATTTGTTCAGTTCTTGGGTATGCAAAATGTCTCTAGCTATTTAGAGACAAAAATATAAACAGTAAAGTTTCGGTGCTAATTCACAGCACTAATAAATGTATAATTACTAATAAATGTTAAAAAAAAATCTAAATCAGCAGGTTTTTTATTTATTCTAAGAATGTGCCAGATTGGGTGAAAAAGGGAAACTTCTTTTGTGAAGCACCTTTTTTGTTTCTCTTGTGGGCACATTCCTCCCCACTGCACCCCCTTCTTTAAGACTGTTCTAACTGCCTTTTTTTTTTTTTTTTTTTTTAATTGGGAGTTTTATGATTGATTGCAAACATTAACTTCAGATATGTGTATGTAAGGGAGACCTCTACAGAGTTTGGAGATTATACTAGCGTGCAAAGACAAGAGATGGATTTCAGTCTTCAAGCATATCCCTTTCCAGAATACCTAGGAAATTTGTTGGCGGGTGTAAAATGTTGCTTTTGCTCAGATGAATCCAGTTATGGTTTGTGGTGGATCTTTTACTTCATTAAGATGTGGTCTTGGAGACACAGTGAAAATATGTATGGCAATTCCAAGGCGATAAAGATCTTTTTCCTTGGACTAAGGGCTTTGCAAATGCTCATGGATTTTGCTGCCACAGTTGAAGTAAACTAGTCTTTGGAGCGTTTTCCCTATCTATCTCTGTTTTTAATGATATGTAGTTCACTTCTTGGCCTTAGTGGGCATATTCATGTAGGTACCATAGTTTTGTTCAGCACAGAAAATATCATCTCTTTATTTTACCCAGTATATAGGCCATTTCTCACACCTTTGTCTTGCACTGTTATTCTCTGTGGATTAAGGAATTTAGTTTCTTGGAAAACTAGTGTGTGGGTTGTGGGGTGTTTTTTTTAGGATCATGTGACATATTAAATAAGTCTTCTTGAGAGTTTCACTCAGGACTTCCATAAATTATAAATTACCTTTTTATATTCTCTGTCCAAATGAGAGATTCAGACTTCACTTGCTCAATATTTGTGGCAGATTACTTAAACTTCTTTTATGTAATAAGCATGTGATGCAAGTGCTACTAAGATCCTGATCTTTTACTGTCCTGTCATTTTCACATTAGTACTAGTATCCACTATATTAACTAATTACTATAGAATAAGGGTTTTTTTCATCCAATCTGAATGTTGGCCTAGTGCTGGCTACAGAAATGGGTCTCTGAAGAATATGAGCAGTTTTATATGTTGTGGAATATTTGTGAATTTTGTCTGCAAGTTGAAAATTTGAAAACAAAAAACAATTGAACAAAAAAATCCTTCTCTTTGTCTCCTGCAAGGAGAACTGTATACATGAGAATGTTTTTCATAATATTATGCTTTAAGGATTTGGTGTGCTGTACTCAGACTGAAGACTTCTGTTTTTTAACTTCCATTAAAAAAAAAGCCTATTTGCAGATTTCATTGTTGTACATCCTTTTTTGTAAAAACACATTCATTAGTAGAAAAAAGAGATTATATCCTTACTGATATAAATGCAGAAATTTGAATTGTCCTAGGAGGTTTTAGTGTACAGATAATTTTTAGTAACAGAAGAAGTAGTGACTGAATTTTGGTAAGTTAGGTGTAAATGCTTATTTGAGAAAAATCCTTTTAATGCTTATTAACAGCAAGGAAAAGGCTAGCAGTGTAAAGACGAACTGGTTTGCAGTGTTTCAGCTTGATTTTACTAGCAATTAAATGTAAATTGTGTTATGGTGCAGAAAACTATGCCAAGTCATGGATTTTATTTCAGATCATTAGTATGATGAGCATGTTGTGTTTATGCGAACAAAACTCTGATGAACACTAATCTGAATGGCTACTTAGTCATTTCAATCAGTTTGTAATTATTGTTTGGCAACAAAAATATCAGTTTTGTCCAATAAAACTGGTAGCCTTATATAATGATTTTCCTAATTCTTTCCTTCTAGATTCTTGCCTTGGTGTGTCATGTGGTAGTACAATTATTCAGCTTCTACTTTTCTAATTTTAATGTCCCAGTGTGTTGACCTCAGACTATGGGCAACCATGTCTGAGAATCACCCCTTGCAGGCAGTAGGGCATATGTACGTGCTTGAAATAAAAACTCCAATTTAGGTAGCGCGGGGGTGCTCCAGAAGTGAACACTTTATTTACAAATAATTTTTAAGAAGAGTTAAAAAGCTTAGAGAAATGGCTGTTAAACAGCTTACTTCTGTAAATGGCAGCCTTTAAGGAGGGGAGAGTCTTCTAAGTGCATGTAAAAGACGTATTTTGAAATATTACATTGATACTGTGTTTATTTTTTTGAAGGGAGGGTTGGTGGTGTTTGTGTTTTTCAGCCTAAACACCGCTTTTTTTCGGAACCTACAGAAGACGCCTCCGAAGCCCCAGTTAAACCCACGCGTGCCTCAGGAAGGTACATCAGCAGCATGGGGAGCTGTGCCTGCGGGGCAGTTTTGGTGGTGGGTTCACTGCAGCTGCCACCACCGACCCCCGTGCGTGGGCCGTTTCTCTGGGGGCAGCTGGGCCGGGCAAGGCCCGGGGGGTCGGTTACTAGTGCCGACTGTCCCTCGTTAGGCTTCCCGCCCCTGGGCGGCTGCGGGCAGGGGAGAGGCCGGGAGAGAAGCGCTGAGGTAACTCACCGGCCCGCGGGGCTGTGGGCGGGAAGGCGGCGGCGGCGGCTGCAGGTTTCCTCCGGGAGGCGGGGGCAGCCCAGGGCTGTTTCGCGTCACTTAATACACGCGGGGAGGAAAGTATGCATTTCTTCTGAAGGCTCATCGTTTCCCGTCTTTTGACACCATACCTGCGTGTGAGGAGAGAGTAGTAGCAGTGGAAAACACTGACGTTGGTCCACTCCTTCTCTGACTTGAAAGGTGGCAGTTTTTCTTCTTGCCCTGGGGATATTGGGGGTATGAAGAAGCCTTGGAAATCTTTGATTTTGCACATTTGAACTTCAGATTTGTTTAAGGAGGAGTGGATGGTATTGGTGGGAAGAGTGCCGCAAGTGTGAGTGGAGGCCGTAAGGGATCATCATTTTCTGTATCTCTCTGGATTTAACGTTTTATTTCTTTCCCCCATACCTATGCTTAGCATTTAAAACTGGGATAAAACAGAGTAGATACTATTGCCCTGTTAGGAGAAGGTCCAAAACTATTACTTGCTATGTGATGGTGCCATTCCAGGAAATTACTGACCATGTACTTCACCTGAGTTTTAGAAAGGTCGTGCACCTACACCAAAAGATCAAAATCCAGTTGGAAGCCGTTCGCACAAGGTGGGCTGTATAGAAAGCCACCAGAAAATCAGAGGATAAATGCATGTCAAAATGCAAAGGTGTAAAAATATTGAAATGAGGTTTTTGTGCTATGTTCACCAAGAGCGAAATAGGCAACTAATTTTTTTTTTTTTTTTACCCTTATGGGAGGATTTTTTATTTTTTTTCCCAAATGACTGAATATGATTTGGTATTATTACTTGCTGATAAAACTCCATTTTTGTATGTGTAAGTTTCAGTCTGATCTATTTTCTTGTGTCTAGAATACGTTCAAATGGTTTTAAAATGAGAGCTATGCCAACTAGGATTGTTTTGGTGCAGAGATTTCCATTTAGTTAGCAGAGAGAAAGAGAGAGAGAATGTTTTAAATAAAGCATCTTCGAATTGCTTGCAGAGGGAATGGAAAACACATATTTTAAATATTTTGACATAGGAGGTCAGACAAAGTGTTTCATTTTATTGTTTCAATGTTTCATATTTATTTTCTATCTGTACAGTCTGCCCCATTTTAAAACTTCTGTAAAAGGTAGTAGTTTTTGCAAGTAGCCCCTACAACATTCATTTGTAATACTGAGCAAATGCTGTGACTTTGCCAGCTGCGCTTCTTTTTAGTGTAGAAGGCCCCAAACTATTCTTGATACTTGTTCTGAAGATAAATTAGTGACTTCTAAATAATGCAGTGAACCCTAATTCTCTTTGATTAGTAGCGAGTTAGATGATAGCGACCCATTGAAATTGGTCATCAGCATAAATAATGAGTGAATGAACTGATAAAATGCAAAGTCACCGGCCATCATAAATCAAATGAAATCCACTTTCTCTGGAAGTCACTGAAATTAGAAGTCCATGCTCCTATTAATTATTTTGCCTTCTGAAGACGACAGTGTTATAAATCAGCCTTGAAAGGCACTTCACTTAGGAAGCTGAAAGAGTAAGACTGCCTGCAAATTGTTTTGTATACGCACCTAATTGTTTCTTAAGTAACCCACCTTTTGTAGTATGACTGCTGAAAAGAAGAAAGTGCACCCAAAAGTGTAGATTAATGAAAGCAGCAGATACTGCTCTAAGAGAATTATTTGGTTGGAATAATAGCTGTGCCTTACGCATTGGTCAGTCTGAAGCTGAACCTACTGCTCTTGTTAGGCGGGGTTCCTCCGGTCAGTTTGGGCTTGAAGTGATTCTCATTTATTAGCTAGATGTAATTACATGGCAATAAGAAACTTGTTAATAAAAAAGTCCGGAGCAAGAAAAAAATGGGCACGCAGACTACTTTAGTTCAGTATTGCGCTGTGCATTTGTCTAAACATACGGCAAGAATTTGGAATGGCAGGTAAATGTTTCTTGCAGAAAATGTATACATATTTTTGTAGTAGTTTATATCTGCCTATGTCTATACATTTGTGTGTGTGTGTGTATATTTATATATGAAGTTGGTTTTTTTTTTAAAAAAAGTCTGTGCTTTCTCTAAAGTAAGTTGACATTCCTGCACAATATCTTAATTGTGCTTTGTTGTACTTGAACTTCCTCATGTGTATCATCTGATTATGCCCAAAATGTGTCTTCATTCATATCGCCAGTCATTTAATGAAATACAAGTAGGCCTGCCTGCTTGGAATCAGAGAGAAGGTGAATGGTCACAGAACTTTCCTTGGAAAATGTAGAACAATGGCTTTGCGGTCTAGGATGTTATTTTATAGTTCTAGCTCTTCGTGTCTTTGATCTAAACTGATTATAGATGTTGACGTGATACGGAGAATGCATTATAATAGGTAGGTGAGAAAGACTGAAAGGAAAAGGTTAAAAAAAAAGGATAGAACTATATACAACAGAAAAACAGGGAGAAGAGCATGTATGCATTTAATAAAATATATATAAATGATAGATATAAAAGTATAGTGTAGTAAAAGGTTAGACTCAGAACCAAGCTCTTGCCTCATGTATGCTTATCTGATTTTATGTCAATACATGATCTGTGTGCTAGAGAACCAATTATGGAGAGAGCAAGACATATAAATATGTATTCTGTGGGACTTCTGTCTCTTTGCACAAAAGATGTGACTTCAGGTTATTTTCTACTAAGGCATCATAAAACATATATTGTGATTCCTTATGCTTATATAACTCTCTGCTTACATATACATATTACCTGTGGAAAAACTCGATGGGATACAGAGTTGAATGTTTTCCCAGTTTGCCACAAATGCTTTGTCACTCCTGGAATATGAAAATCATTTAAACTGCAGTATTCTACACGCCTCTCTTCCAACTTTATTTGTTTATACGTACCTGTATGGAATACCATGGGGTTGTTTTCTTTTTAAAAAACAATGTCAGTTTCAACAGTAATTTTCATTTGCAGTTCAGCGTAGTGTATCTTCCACTTATAAACAGATCCGGTAACTAGATAGGTTCTTGTATGGTTTTTAGCTGTTTGTGTGCATTGAAAGAGCACCAAAACACAAGGCAACAAAACCAGAGTTTGCACTTCTGAAAATGCTCATTTCCTTACTCCTGAAAATTAGACTTTCTCCTGTTATATTTGCACATTAATTCTCATTTCATAGGCAGTATTAATAAACACCTCTGGTTAATTGATGCAACTTAAAATGCTAAAATATTCCTCATTCCAAGAATTTGTTGAATTCTGGAACTTTGTCCAAGTGAGACCAGAGTTGCTGTAGACCAGACACAGTTGGCCAATAGACAGGACTGTCTTAGGAATTTGCAAATATTTGTTCACTTTAAGATCTAAATATATGTAAAGGTTTGTCTGTCATATGGTAGCGCTTTAATTTCTGATTCCCTGTGTCTTGTACGCTTGTTGAGACATACCGTCAGTATCATAGATCAACTGTAAAGCTCTACATTTCCCGTCTGTCCTTAAGTATACAGTTTACAGCATCTCCACCCCAAAAAACTGCAAGAGGTTACAGCATGCAGATACAGTTGTTGGAAACAGCAGTACCATTAAACTACTGGTACAAAGAAAGTAATACTCTCTTCCCAGAAGTTTTGAGCCGTGTGAGCTGCGGAGGCTGTAAAGAGAATAAATCCTTCTCTTTGAGTTGAAAATGTGAAAGAGAACAATCTGCATGAAGCCACCAGATTTTTCAAAGGACTTCCATCTTCTCTGATGGAAATTAGAAACAGTTTTCATTGTTCTCAGCCAAAACAAAATAAATTGGGTGAAGTACGGAGGAATGAAGTTATTAGCAGGTACAGTAAAAACTTGTCTATCTACTGACATGAAGTAATGTTTTTAAATGGTTATTCTATGCAGTGTTTCCTTAAATACATTACACATTGCTAACTGAAAGAGAATGCTTTTAGAATCTTCATCAGTCAAAATTCAGGCAGTTTATCAATTTGTCTGCAAACTATGCAAGTGGGCAAGGCTATTTTTGAGATTTGAGCTTTCAATTTTGTTGTCCAATATGTTTCTATGATGATTATTATTAATCTAGTGATGATGAAAGGCTGTTAGAGCAGAAAAAAGTTCTTTGTTGAGAAAATGCAAGCAACTGTACATGAGCAATTACTGTGGTAACTGAGTTACTTACTTTAAAAATAAACTTAAGTTGCATTAGATGTGCTTGGACAAAGGTATTTGATTCATATGTCAGTACTGATTAGCAGTGGGTGAGTGTAGGGAGCAGTCCAGTAACTGGCTGAAAATGGCAGTCTAAAGGCATCATTGTACATACCTCTTTCACATCTTCCCGGAAGTGGTCTGATGTCAGCATTTCTTATTTTTGATTGTCAGTGTCATTATTTTTGAGTGCAGTGGCCTGCTATGAAGGAGATTTCCCTTTAGTTAGATGGACTTTAGATGATCTTGTGTTCAGATTTTACAGACTTGTATATAAGTTAACAATCAAAAGGAGGAAAGTTGTGTCTCTACTGAAGAAGCATTAGTCCCCATGCTGCTTTAGAAGGTACCTTATGATCCACTTAACAAGTCCTGTATGTCCTATATGTTGATAGAGGGTGCTACTGAACCGTCTCCGGCTTGCTTCTGTTGTTTCCTGTTAGGAAAAAGATGATCATTAGAAAATTGCTGTCTTACGTTTTGATACAAGATGATGAATTTGGTTCTCTTACTAACTTCAAGAACAGTTACTTAACCTGTGTAGTGGTTTGCATTGCAAGGCAAATTTGATAAATGTTTATGTAGTCCCTTTGTGATCTCTGTAAGAGAAAGGCAATCTAAACAGAAGTCTAGAATATGGCAAGACCTACACAACTTTTCAGGTCAACAACAGTAAATGGTGGCTGAGAGGTGCAGGTAAGTTTTTTTTCCTCACTATAGGAGTAAGCTTAAGTAATTTCCTGACTATGGGAGTAAGATTTCACTGTAAGGCTTTCCAATGAGAGACACTGACAAATAAGTGAAGTAGAATCTACTGGAAGGTTTTTAGTATTTGTATTGAAAAGGTACTTGCACAATGTCCAAACTTGGATTTTATCTGATGACAGTATTACTAACTAGTCTGGGACATAAATGGCTAACAGTGTAATAGCAATAGCAAGTGACACTGTACCACAGAGCACTTGAAAAAGAACTCATGCTATAGCAGAAGGGCCCTCAGGGTGTAATGCAAAGGAGAGTCAGTTTTTTGACTTAATGTTTAATTCTGGCTGTAATAATCTGTAGTTTATATTAAATATCTACTTAGTGACTTTTAAGAGGTAAGCATGGTCTTCCCTACTTGGCTTTTTGAGATGTCTGGTTTTAAGCATATAGAAACTTTTGTTTGTTGCCTAGTGTATAATGTGTTTCAGAGACGTGTTTGAATGCTTGCGGATTAGAGATTGAAAACAAACAGTCATTGACTACAGTATCATGGTGTGTATTTGATTGCACAGCCATTCTAGTAAAAACAGTGCTGTATCTCTATAAATAGTACATAACCGTGATGATTAGCAGAAGTGACCATTTTAAGACTGGTCCCCAAGCCAAGTGGAAAGGCTTTTGCTTCCATGCTGATTACCCTAAGTGGTGCAGGCAAACCAAGGGAAAAATGTTGACCTGCATTCTTCTTGTATCAGCTGTTCTAATGCCATCTTGTGCCTATTAACAGAATTACTAAGACTTGTTTCCACCTGGCGCCATGGGTGTCTTGTCAGTTGGTGGAACAACATGGTAAGAAAATGCAGAAGACTGAGCAAAAATCCAGTTCTGAGACTTAGAACAGGTTTTGATTAGTATGTGCTGTAGTATCTTGTACTATTGTGTGCTGTGTTTGGTTTATGTGCTTTATTAGTCCTTAAAGTGCTAACAAGCTTTAAGGATCTCAGAACTTGTTACAAATTGAATCGGGGATAGAGCTTGAAATAAAACTGGCATTTGTTGAGTCTGCACTATGTTCTGCTTGTTAGTGTAGCTGTTGTGCACACATAGCACTTGATGTTTTCAAAATAGTAGCTAAAATATTTAGTATTGCAGAACAGGAAATCTACCTATGTAACCTGCAGTTAAATACTTGATATCAGTTCTCGGATGTTATTAAGAATATATGTGCTGTCATGAATTGCTTTTCTAAACATCTGCCTTTTCTACACATTTTTTTATTTTATACAAGATTCTCCACCTGCTCCTGGAGATATTCTTTCAAACAATATCTCTGAATTGTCCTTTTAAAGGGCTGAATGCGTACTTTCATTTTACTTTATATGCTAATTAATAATGTAATTTGATTTGTTATTTTATGGGGAAAAACTGTTGTATGCTCTCCACAGCTGGGTAGAAAACCAAAATAAAAATAACATGAAACTTTAAATGATGAAGTGAATAAGGAGTTAAATTTCTTATAATTTTTCTTGTTTGATCCTTGGTTTAAAAAAAAAAATAAATAAATAAGCCTGCATGTAAATATATTTTTAAGTATGCTAAGCGTAAAGATAGCTCTGTCCTACCATATTGATTTATTAGATCCTCTGACATTTTAGTTGTGGTCGTTATGTTATATTTATGAGATGAATGTTGGATTCCCTCATTATGTTATCCTCATTTATTTTACATACTTTTATGGCTGGTTGTGCTCAGCTTTACATTTAAAGCTTTATTGCAGCTGTTAGTGTTGGGGGGAGGGGGAGGCAAGTACTTATTGATCAGGATTTACATGTTTACTGTTGTAATCATGATTTATTTAATCTCTTTCTACATGTAAGTATAAGGTCTTTCTCTGAAATAAAATAGTATAGTTCAGGAGGTCTCTTCATCTGAAAGAGGGTTTTGCTTGGGAAGTTAGTAGTGACTGGACTTCTCTAGGGGAAAATGGTGAATGCTTCACAATATCGATGTTGAAATTCTCCCTCATATAAAAAGATGCAAGTGACCTTCATAATTTCATATTTTATTTACATTTGCTGTACACTCAAGATGAGGCAATGCTAACACTAGAAATTATTATTTGTCATAGACTCTGCTTCATTTAATGTTCACATGACCACTTCAAACCTTCCTTGATGTAGTTTTATGACAGTGTAGTAGTCCTGTGTGTCCGTTTAAAGCAAGGTAAATGGAGCCCTGAGATTTGACAAACATGGCTGCAACTGGGGTACCCTTCATAAGCAGCTTTAAGTGAACCCAAGCTAGAAGCGTACTGAACGTTTAGCTGCTCTTCTGAGAGTTTCTGAAGTGTGCTGGGAAGGGATCCCACCACAGTGGTAACATCCTTCTGAAAACTTACATTCAAGTGGCTTGAATAGAGTGAAATAGTACAGTGGTGGCTGTGGGAACAGTAACGTACCTGAGAACTTCTGTCATAGGTTTGCTAATGAAATACATGCAATTCTGTATAGCATGTTGGAATCTGGCCCATAGTTTATAAATGCCTACTTTTGAAGATGGAAAGAATTGATGTGAATGTTAAGTAGCTCTTTTTATGTGAAGCAGACTTGCTACTGTAGTACTTTTACTCTGTATTTGATAGTGTAGTTAAAATTTGGCAGTGATCCTAAGAAATTATTTCTTATATAATCTATACCTTCCTTTTGATTTTCTAGGAATAATTTATTTGGAATTGCAGTGTGCTATATAAATTCATCATTGTTTTTACAGACTCTGAGTGTAGTGAGCAAATGATTTCTAATCAAGATTTCTAGGTTACTGTTCATAATTAAGCTTACTATTGTGTATAATTCACTACACCACATTTTCCAGTGACAGCCACGTAAATTAGATATCATCACAAGGGTTCTGGAGATTTATATTGTTATAAGGATACACTGTAGCCTTTTCCCATAAACTAAAGTGTGTTTTCCTGGCATGTAGAAATTCTGTAAAAACCTGTGTTTTGTCATCCAAATTTTGAGCTGATGTGTATCTGCTGTGTAGTCTGCAGACATGTTTTACAGCTCTTCTGTACTCAATGATGCTTCTCCCACCAAATACACTTTGGATAACACTGAGTGGATAGCACAAATTGGAGGGATTTATATCTTGCAAAGCTAAGCATAAATTATTTTGATTAATACATCTTAATATCATTCTTCTGTAGAACTGTATGCACAAGTACAGGATGTACTCTGATGGTAAGTCTTTCATTGTGGAATATTATTCATCCCCAAACTGTCCTCTGCATCTTCTGGCATTTGTTTTTCATTGGTATGATGTCTGACTCTTCCTTAGTATGCATACTTCTGAAATACAAATCAGTTTTTTTCTAATGATTCATTATCATGTGCTATCATCGGAGGTTATTCACTAAAAACTTGAGAAAGAGGCAATGAAAACTAATTTTGATTGTTAATGGAAATGTATTTTTAGTCTTAAACAGCTTCCCTCAGCAATAATTATAGTTATACCTCGTGGGTGTTTTTGGACTTCTAAATTTACATCCAGCAGTTCTTTTCCATTTAGTAGTTAATCTTTTACAGAACACTGCAGATTCATACTTCTACCTAACATTAGGAGAGTCGAGAGAGTATATTCATCTATCCATCCTTTTAAATTATAGATATACATGTTTTTTTCTGTGTTACTAAGAGATGGCTGTGTCTATACTGTGTACAAGCTAAAGCATTTATATTATTGTGCAGTTGAGTTCTGAGTGTCACTTCTAGATTTGAAAAACGTGAATTCAATCAGTTCATGTAATTTATAAGGATTAACACCAAGATAATTAAGTGTCCTTGTAGAAACAGATTTCTGTTATTTGGCCACTGAGATACAATTTTTGTAGAAAAGCAGAAGCATAGAGAGTGTATTAATTTGGGGGTTTAGAAGTTAACATAAGGTACAGGTCATAGTAATAAATAAAGACTGAATTAGTCGGGCAATATTTCACTACTGAAGTAGTTATTAAAAGATGGGGCTTTTTTCCTCCTGCAGTATTTTCATGTACAGTTGTTAATCACATGTTTGCGTAAACCACTGAGGTATAAATCCTCCCCTTCCTGCTGGAAAAGAGCTCATTTTGAAAAGGGATTGGTCTGTGCCTTTTTTCATCCAACTTGCAGCAAAACCTTGCCCATGTGTTTAAGGTCTTGTGATTAAAGTTCTGGTCCTCTAATTAAAAGTGGAAATACTCAAGTAGCACTAATTTGGGTGTCTGAACTTTTTTTACTTTAAGTATGCAATTTTTCAGGGTTTAAGAAATGGTTAAAATTAATCCTGTGTGCAGTAACTGAGAGAAGAAGCAGGCAACAAATGTCAATAAATCTAGATCTGTTTGAAGCAAACGTCACTAAATCTTAGTCTTGACTGCTCTCTGGTAGTGTCAAGAGCTGCTCTGTAAGATGAATTTGAGGGGAGGATGAAAAAGGTACCATATTAAACCACAGCACTGATAAGTTTAGTTAAGAGGCAGAAGATGTGTCCTTGCAGTGACATTCAGTGGCCGATATTTGTTTCCCTTTAAATAATACGCTGTACATCTATGAGAATGATGGCTTGGTGTTTGTGACATTGCATCTTCACCAAGGTTACTGGCTCCAGGACAGGCAGTCTCTCCTCTCTTTCTCTCTCACACCCTGTCAATAAATATCCACTTGTCTGAGGAAGTGAGATACAGATTTTACAGCTGACACCAGAGCATCTTCATTTCCAGAAGCAATGAGTTTCAACACATGTGAACGTGAAGTAGGGAAAAAAAAAATTAAAGGGATATATCTTTCAAGTCTTTGTCATAAGAAAGCAGTTACTCCTTCTAGACAAGAAAATCCAAGCTTTGGCAATAGTGTAACAGTTAAAGTCTTCCAGTGAAACCAAAAATTGCTGTTATAACAATAGCGTATTAAATTTAGCCCATAGCTTTATCTTAAAACCAGATAAATATATTCCCCTTTCCATATTATATATTAATATATGTATTTCCACATAAAAGTAATTTAAAAACAGTATCATATGTACATTGTGATTTTCTGCTCTATTAATTCAGGGTGTTCACAATCTGGTATTAGACAAACCCCTTCACTGTTCTGTTCTACCCAAACATGCAACTTCCCCAGCTCTCAGCTAAAAAGGAGGGAGGAGATACTCCATACATACAAATGTATGTATGCATAATAAACCAGGGATATCCAACACTGGGATTTCTACTACAAGTAGAGATTTTGAGTGAAAAATTGTGTAACAAAATAAACAAATCTCAGTCAATTGGAAAATATCTTAAATTTTCTAATCGGTATCCTGTTCTTTCCCCGAAAAGCAAGTAATTCTGTGGGAATAATTTATTCATCTATGGTTTATTTAATCTCTAATTCTAATTTATGTGAGCTTAACATCTGTGAATAAAAAGACTCTCTTGCCCATTCTTCTCTCTTTTATTTTTTTATTTTAAAACCAAAATATGTTAAATGAAACTAACAAGTCTAATTTATTGTTAGCTAGTACCAAGTTGCTGATATGGTCTCTCTTACTTTCCCTCCCCTTCTCGCTCCTCCTTCCACTCCCCAACATGCCCCCATACCTCCAGCTGAGCACCGTGGTCCAAGTCCTGATTTCTTACCACTAACAGTAACACTGCAAGAGGTAGAATTAAGTGCTTCATAACATTTTTCAACTGCTTAATGGCCTATTTGCATCAATACAATAGGCAGCACCTATCCTTTCTCCCATAATGGTACCGTTAGCCACGACGAGCAGAGGTGTAACCACATCTACAGTACTTTTTCAGTGTGGGAGCAGCTGCTTCTGGCAGACTTTTGTAGTGCTTGCATCAGGGGCTCTGAAGGTTCATTTGGCTATGTCATACAGCTGTGCTGCTATGAGCAGGACTAAGGCAAGCTGTCCTTCTGAACATCGTTTTCTGAGCCCTTCTTGGGTTTTCCTGCTTTGCATCAGCTTCAGGATATGTGGAAATACTTAGAGTGTGTGGTGTTGGCTTGCTAAAGATGCTTAATCTCCAAAAAGAAGCCTCTGAAATATCCAGCCTGAAAATTTTGGTTGCTTGATACTCAAAAGTGTGGATCAATTGAGAGCTGGTGTTTCCAGTTGAGAATCAAGTCCTGGAATCTTTCTACAGAGCTAATAAATCCTGTGCAGGATAGAGTGCTATGGCAGGAATGTCTCTGAGACAGAAGCTTGTATTTCCCAGTGTAATAGATAAGTGTATCTCGGGTTAAAATCCAAATATATGGTAAAGGTTTCTGTAAGTATCTTGAATGCACAGATTGCATTTGCAAAGGAGATGTGTTAATAAAAGGTGTCTGTGTCTTCAGGAATTTCTTGTTACATTATTGCCTCTGCATGTCTTGCACAAAATTTTCATCTTAATATGAGGAATTGTTTAGATACGGGACTTTCTAGGAAAACTTTGCTAATAGGCTCCTTGGTGGAAATTGTCTACGAAGTTCTCAGTTATGAAGCAAAATATTTTCAGTCTTTAAAGAAAATGGCTTTGGTAACTGCTGTTTTGAATCACAAATACATGATAAAGCAGCCTCAGTTATCTGTTTGGTTGCAAGAAACCCAAGAAAGCATTACTTTTCTCTTATGTTTCTAGAGAGTGTAAGTTGTGTCTTTTGAGTCCATGCTTCTTGATGAGAAACCACCAAAGACTGATTTCCTTTCTTCCTTCTGCCTCTCAAGTAGGAGAGGCAAAGGCTGGTTGCAGCCTTTTGTATGAGGATTAAGAGATTTGATGTGGGATTGGTAGGTGTCAGTCCAATTACGTAAGTTAAAGCTTCTTATAGCATGCTAGAGTATACAAAATGCTGTTCTGTTTCAAGATGTGGGTATGGGTTAGTCTCATTCCCATATAATATGTTGAATGGATAAAGAGATTAAAGGTGAGTGGATCTCATCGTCAGTACTCGATTCAGGCTTGACTTGTTTTTGAATCAGACTCTAAATGATGTAATTGTGTGTCTCTTCAGTATTTGTATCCATACAGAATGACATTATGACTGACTGTCCTAGAACTGTGACTTAGGAACTTTCTCTCCTGGGTGCTCAAATGTTGCATGAAAGAGATGTAAACTGAAATATTAGAATTAAATGAATAGAACTGTGGCAGTTGATGGTTTGCATTTTTTTATCTGCTCAATGTGGACCTAGCATGTCCTAAACATATTAAATTCTATAGATATGTAAAATTGCTTTCAAAATATTTAGCATAGCAGAAGTAGTTCATTCAGTTGTGTCATGGTTTAACCCCAGCCAGCAACTCAGCACCACGCAGCCGCTCACTCACTTCCCCCGCCACCCAGTGGGATGGGGGAGAGAAT
>JAVKLA010000093.1:17216969-17256483 GCA_034782735.1 Sagittarius serpentarius | reverse complement strand
TCATACTGAACTGAAAACACAGCGCTGTACCAGCTACTAGGAAGACAATTAACTCTATCCCAGCCGAAACCAGGACAAGTTGTTAGAAAATTTACAGTATTTTTGGTCAAGTTTACTGCACGATAAATTAGGAGCTGTAAATTGATTGGGGCTGTCAATCCATTTCTTTCAATTTTATGTTACTACTTGTTACTTTGTGATCTTGTAGTAAGCAATTACGGATGAAAAGCATAGTAAGAGCCTTTCAGCAGCTTTACTGAAAACTCCTGTGTGAGTTAAGTTTTAAGAAATTTATATTCTTTCTGAACTTTTCAGAGTTACAAGTTTCTCATATTTAATGTGGAACTGACAGAATAAAAGAATCCTATGTCTGAAAGCAAGCCCTACAAAAAGCAATGAGATGCTCTTGCTGAAGGGTGGAGGATTAAGGTTACGATGCTCTTTAGTTAAAAAATAAAACAAAAAACCAAACACAAAGAAAAAAACCCAAAACCTCACAACCTCTTAAAAAAGAATGTCTAAGAAACCCATGTATGCGTGGAATAAAAACAGAATGGAAAAGAATACCAAAGAAACCCCCCAAACCTTCTGCGTAAGATAACTGTAACTATTGCACACTACAAGGATGAATAGTCCTAAACTTTTATTTTCTTATAGATATTATGGATTACTCTTAAATTCTTCAAAATCTTTCTCCCCTATCCCCAACAAATAGTCTAGATGCACTTTTTGTTTAAAAGTTAAAATTTAACCTGTGAAATGTCTGTAAGATCGTATGATAGCTTTATATACATTTGTTTTCTGGTGTATTCAAAGTATCATCTGCTGACCTTTAGCAGGGAAAAAAAAAGTTTCTTTTTATTTTCTGTTAGTACTGCAGCTTTAAGAGGGGTGATAATTGAATTCGGCCTTATGTCAGCGAAGAGAAGTGTCAGTTTACAGCCATACGGTCACATTTTAGTCCTCCTGTTGCACCTTTGTAATCCAAACTCCCGAGTTCTTTAAAAGTGTCCATTGAGTTAAGTTAAAGCAGGATATAGCTCACAATAACTGTTACTGATGTGCAACACTCTGGTATGTTAAGTCTGGCCATAAGTTCCCGATCTGGGTTTCAAAGGTGTTAGCACACACAAAACTACAAATTAACAGAGAAGAATAGACAAATATTTACTCCTTACCACAACTTTGCATCACGCTCAGGAAAACTTACATATTTATTTAATCTGCTTGTCAAACACAAAATCACATTACCCTCTTTCAGACATTTTCTGCATCCATTTCTTTGTTAAGAGGAATAGCTCTGTCTGAGAGGACAGTACACCCTTAACCTTAGCTAAGCACTCCCTGATATGTTAGTAAAGGTTTTGATTCTGTGATTCCCAACTGTAGTTCATTTCAAGTAGAGCTATGTTATTTAAAAAAAAAAAAAAGCATCAGACTGGGTATCTAATTTAGACCAGAAACTCAGCCCCTGCACTGGTCCAAACAACTTCTATAAAGTGCTTTGTACATGTGTTGAGGAAGATTAATACTGTTATTTTCAGAAATGTTAGCATAGAACAGACCCTAGCTTATTATTACTGACTCTAGACTAGTAATTAACAATTCTGGAGGCTACTAAACAGGCTCTGGTGAAAGTAATTGTTCACTTTCAAGAATTCTCTTACAGACATGTTCAAGTTCATTGCAAATGTTTCTCATTAATTTACTGATGTATATTTTCTTCTGATAGACAAAGGGAAAGGGGAGGCAGGTCTTCTATGGAACTGTATGTTTTTCACTTTGACAAATAGTGAATTTTCATAGTGGTTCAAAGGGAGTTCTGTTCAGTTACCACTTACAAGAAGATGTAGTGCTACCTCCCTGTGCAACACTTGGAGTGTTCATCCGTGCTCTATCTTGGGCCCTTGATTACCCATCTGTTTATGGGTGCAAACCTAAATACATAATTTGCAAAAGAAATGTGACATGTAATAGTTGCTGTATTTCTTGAAACAGATATAAAGTATTACCTGAGTCTTGAACCAGCGCTCTCTTCACTGGAGTTTTTTATAAATGTGATTATCAAGAGATATAATGATGCCATAGTAACAAAATATACCTTATGTTTATGCTATAACTGAATTATTCTTGCTAATTATAGTAAGTATTTTTAGTCATTGATACATGCAGCTACTAAAACACTGCATTTATCAGCTGAGTGTTTTTTCTCCTTGGCTTTGATGTTGCCAGTGTATATTTAATCTCAATTTATTTCTACTAGTCATTGTTATATAAAACCTAATACATAGAAACACAATATTTATTCCAGCAGCTGTTAAAAATCTGTGGATATGGATTAATGTCAGCTTTTAAATGTGTAGTGCTTTAGTTAATTCCATCCAAGGACAGATGATATCATCCACTAGGAAGGAATATATTAAAAGCTGTCAGCCAGAAGGTAGTAAAAGTAGGTGATATGTTATAAGGAGGACTAAAAGGTCATTCAAAGAAGAGATATTGCTAATAAGTCAATTAAAATTTTCAAGCTGACATTTTACAAATTTCTGTGTAAGCCCTAAAACGTTTTCAAAGCTAGCAAAATTCACATCCAAGATTGGAAAAACAGGGGTCATGCAGAACCTGCACAGTTCCTCATGAAATGAGCAAATTGGGAGCTGGCTGCTTTAGGTTGTCATTGGGCAGATCAGGCTTGAGAGGGCCAGTTGTTTAGCCAGGTTAGTGTTGTCTGGGCTATATCTGTAAGTAAAATATGTGAGTATTTGTTATGTATGTGTAAGCAAATTCATTTCAATAGATGCCTTCTGCACTGTCTTGCAGTCCTTGCCAAGGCTTACCTGGATTATGTGCAAGTACTTCCATATGGCCAGATAGGGATATATTTATATAGATTGCATTTAAAAGTGAGAGCAAATTCTTTTAACTTTACTGTCCAGCAAGTGGGCAGTCATTGTATAATACACATTGTGACAATTTAATCAGTATATGCTTTGATACTGTCTCTTTGTCAGGTTTCAAGGCTCAAGATTAAATGCCAGTGGAGGTGGGGATGCAGTCTATGTCAGGGAACTAAACCCTCACTTCCAACTCGTGTTCTTCTTCCTTCATTCTAAGTTTGATAAAGTTTAGGTAGAATATGAAAAAATGAAGCTTAGTCCTGTTAAAAATATTTGTACATCTGACTGCCTCAGTGGAAGAGAAAAATACTTGAATACCTTTCAGTATCAGGCTCAAAATTAAGAAAATCCAGCATTAAGCCTATTTCTCTTTTGTGTTCAAAGGCAAAGAAAGGGAAGTATATTTGATGAAAACACGAAATGCAGTTTCTCTTATTTAACATTATCTAAATCCCAAAGATGATATTTTTCTCTCAGACCCACGGAACATGTTTTGTACAGTAAATACCAAATGGACATTTAGATTTAGTATTGATTAGGTCCCAGGTTAAGAAAAATCATAGTTTATAACTTGAATTATATAGAATAAAATACATTTTTTCCATGCAGTTGAAATTGTTTCTTCACGTTTGTTGCTGTGAACTCTGTAGCCATGCAGTGACCAAAGGGCACTGTATTTGCTTGATTTTGAACACAAGGTCTAAAACATACAAAAAGCATTCTGTCAGCTAGAGCCTTAGGCATGAGATCTCAGAGACTTACCTCTTTCCAGCTGAAATGTAGCTCTGGCTGCTTTTGACAAGTTTTTTTTTTTTATGCCCAGGTTAGTTCAAGTTTGTGTGGGGTGGTGTGAGGGGGGAATTTGTTTTGTGGTGGGTTTTTTCCTTTTATTATACTTTTCTCATGTGATATTTCAGTATCTTGATTCTCAGCTATTCTTAAGATAACTTTTTCTCAGATTATCTGAGGCCTGGACTATCTGCATCGTTTTTGGTAGTGTGGAGATGCTTCTTATTGATTCTTCTACTTATCAGTCAACAGGGTATCAACTGAGCAAGTATTTCCGTGATGAATGATCAGACAGTAGTAGTCGGATTCCAGTTTCATGTCTGAAATAGACGTGTGCTTGGTTTGCGCACTTTGCCTGATAAAGCTTCTGTTTTCTGTGACCTTACAGAAGGTCTGTTGTCTTCAGATATTCTCACTTTTTAAAATTTATTGAGCTTATAATCAGAAGACAGTCTGACTGTATATTTAAATCTGCACATTAGCCTGTTGTCTAGAAAAAGTGGTTGCATCAATTTCACTCTAGATTCATGGTATAAATTACCTAGTTCAGTATACCAATGCAAAAAGAAAACTAATGAATCAAACCTCCAGAAAATATGTGGAAAGTCTACTGGAAAGTCTTGAAATTCCATCAAGTGTACTTGTGTATGATTGCAGGAGTAAAAGGAAAAAAACCCCACCCCAAACCCACAGGCATTGTTTAAGAGTTTGATAATAATACACTTTGTCTGGTACATAGTATTATTTGAAAGATATGTTTATATGCCTGTGATTCTGTGCATGCATACTCTACGTGCATATCTATAACACAAAAATATTATATCATGTCTGTATCTGCTAATCTAACATGATTAGGTTGGCCCTGCTTGTTTCACTTGACAGGCAGGCAGTGACATCAATCAAAATTTCTGCCATTCATGTTGCTTTTCACGGTGCCAGTGAGAGTCCTGACAGGTTTCTCTAAAGTGGGATAGCAATAACATCAGGATTTTGGTTTTCGCAAGGTGGAGGGATAGTCATTCATGTGTATGGATCATTTCCTTATTTAATCTGTGTTCATTTAAGCTTGTATCTAAATGGCATGATAGTGTACATTAAGAGACACCCAGGTGTACTCAGTAATATCAAGTGTTTTATGTTCTGAACCAAAAGGTCATTTGTTTAAAGATTGGATGAGTGTTTTTTGCATATGACTAAAACATGTCATGTAGAGAACCTTTGTGGTTTGGTTTGTGGTTGGTTTTTTTTTGTTTGTTTGTTTGTTTTTAAACAAATAACATTTGGAATTTTTTCCTTTGTGACATTTCATTTTGTTTGAAAAGGAATGAAATATTAAGAAAATAATGTGTTTAAATTTTATTTTCCTGAAAAGGTGTAGTAAAGAAACCAACCTGTACTTTCAACCTCTATTTTCTGTTGTTCCCTATGTCGTATTTACCCTGAAGTTACTGCAAAATAATAAATGTGCTATGACTGTCAAATCCAATGAAACCAAACCAGGAATTTATCAGGTAATCTGTTGTCCTGAAACTATTCCAAATACACCTGACAGTGTGGAGCCCAATTCTGCTCCATATAGGTACACAAATTTTCTTCTGTCCCTTCGTAGAGCTGCAAATTAGGGTAAAACAAGGAACCCAGACTAGGCCATAATTACACTGGTACCGTACGCCTCTGGCTTCAGCCTGTACTATAGATCTGTTGCACCACAGTTGTGTTCCCTCATTTCTAGGGGCAAAAGACAGGTGGGAGGAGGAAAAAGAAAAAAGAACAAATTTAAACCTGGAGTAGAAATGCAACCAAAGTCTCTGATTTCCTGTTGAATTCCTGTTTCCATTACACTAACTCTGCAGATTCTCAGCTCCTGCGGGTAGGAGACTGACGGGGCTGAGAGGTGTCTGTGCTCCCAGAGAGGAGGTCTTCCACACGCATGTGACTGCAGCTCAGTCAGGAGAATACTTTCTGCTATCATGTCATCTCCTTGGAACCACGTCCTTTATTTTTAATTATAGTCTGTTTTGTGCATGTGCCTATTTGGGTCAAGTACCTCAGAAGTTGGAAGGACTTGATAGGTTTGAAAGTAAAGCATAGTGGCTGATTTTCCATAGGTTACTAATTCGGTTAATTTTAAGTATCTCTTGAACTCTTCCAGTTTTTTTAAAACTCTATACTTAGGCAATTATTGACAATTGGTACTTCCACTAGAAATGCTTGTTTTTCTCTAGCAAAGATGCTAAATGCAGTTTTGGTGGCTAGAAAAGCACTTAATGTATTTTACAAGGTTTTTAGCTGAGGTGGAAAAGACATCTTTGTATAGTTTATGTAGTATATGTTATGTTTTGTATACTATAGTCTCCGCTTTATCTCAAGGCATTGAATTGTTTAAAGCAGTTAGAAGTTAATCATGGATGACATAGATGGCACCAAGATATTTAATAGATATCTTCTGATGGATATTGATGCATTGTGACTTTAACAAGCATTTTGGCTTGGTGTGTTGATGAGCTAAGAATTGTCTTCTGCTGATGATGCACTTGATGGAGAGTTACTTCTGCCTTAAGTTCTAAACTCAGTTTGGCTTTTCAGTTGGGAAGTATTTTCTGTCCTCTGACTTAATCCAAAGTACTATTTAAAAAAGCACCTGGTCTTTATTGGTGGGTTTTTGGTTTTTTTTTGGTGTGTGTGCCCTGCCCAGAGGACATATTTTTAGAGAGAAAGACAAATCTAAAGCAGAGTTTACTTCAGATACTTCATTGCTGAAGCTTACAAATGTGGTGAATAAACACTTGACTGTTCTGTTACCAAAAAAAAAAAAATAGTTTAGGCTGTTGGAGTAGCCATTCAGTAACGGATATAGTACTGTGACTGAAGTACCTACTTTTTAAGTGCCTCCTGTGCAGTACCAAATGCTAGTGTAGGTGCCAAATGGGAATACCCTCTACTATGTATAAGATGAATGCAGCATTTCAGAGTGGGATCCAAAACAGCTGGCAAACTGAAAAGTGCATGGTTGTAAAGCTAGTTCACATTAGAACTAATCTAAATAAGGTGCTGCAGATGGATATATCCTAAATGAAACTGTCATTTAACTGAAATCTCTCCACCTGTGTTCTTTCTTTAGAAACCAACCCAACAATCAAGGAATGCTCTTGTCCTCTAAAAGACTGTAATAAATTACATAAATACTACTTCCAAGTTTTTGCACTTCCTGTCCCCTCTGGTGAATGCTTTTCCCTTTTATTCACTCCCTTCCACTGTTGTTGTGGTGCAGTGAGTTGGGTATTTAATCCCCACCACCTCTCTTCCTCTTCCCCCTCAGGACGCTATCAGTATTAGAAAAGTGGAAATGGTCTTAAGACCATAGTCTTAAGAGATCCCATACCAGCTAGTGCACTGTCCAGAAAAGTAAGTCGTGTAGTTTTGAATCATGCTGGTCACTTCCAATCTAGTAATATTTATGCAACCATGGCAACTCTCCTTAATTCTTTATTCTAAAGATTGATAAAGAGTAGCTGGAATAGTAATCTGGCCTTTATGAATTAGTCCTTTGTTCTGGTAGCACTATTTGCATCTGCTTAACAGGGGTGGAAGTGCTATTTCTCTAAATAGCATGACCAGTCCACAGAAGTGTTTCATGTATCTTTGAGCACTATGAATTCACTGCATGGACTCTACTAGGATCATTCTCTGGAGGTCATGACAGAAGGTTGACTAGAGATCTATGGAGGTATAATTCTAAAATAAGTTTGGTGAGGACTTAAGAAAATTTTGGACTGAAAAATGCAAGTACTGTTTGGGAGATGTGTGAAAGAATTATCTAAAGTTTTTTTTGGGGGGGTAAGTTTTGAAAGAAATTACTCTAAAAGAAAACATAGGGGAAATTATGATTTAAACATGTAACACTCATTTAACTCCGTAATGGGGAAAGGGTAGATATGACGGCTGCAAAGTATTGATTTTATTAGTGAAAATTGTAGTTGATATAGCTAAACTTACCTGGGTATTTTCTTTTCAGTAAAGAATTATGAGGTGCCACTAGAATGTCTGAATATTATTCGTGTTAAAGTAGTGTATGTTTATGGTGATTTGCTTTGCGGTTTGCTTTGTGGTATTTGATTTAAAAGCTCCATATAATTCTGTTTCCTATCTAAACTGTGTAAGTTGAAGCCCCAACTGCAGATGTGAATTGACACAGGAAAATTGCAAGATTCTCATCATGCACAGAGTGATTTTTCCCAAATTTAAACATGGAATCAATAAAATAATGGTACCTAATGGTCTATATTTCTGGCCTTCTGCATCAATCAGTAGTTGTATTCCAAATAGTATATCATTTCTGTAAATCAATGCACGTCTTAGTTATTGACATAGTGATGACATCTACATGTAACATAAAAAAAAAAATCTGTCTCGGCACAAACCAATTCAATCCCTCTTAAATCAAGCAAAGTTTGGGATAGATTAAATGATGCAAACAATTTCCTGGGAATAATTCTTAAAAGCTGTCCCCAAAGCTGGTTTGCCTAGTCTGGTTGCTACGTTTCCGCATGTTTTGGTATGTTGAATCAATCCAATTCTTACAATGATGGAAAGATTGTTTTTTACAAGAGAAGTAAACTTAATAGCATTTAAGTGTGCTTTAAGTATTGTAATGAATTCTCCGATTCATACGTTGGTTATGTAATGGTCTTGGAAAACCACTGAAAAATGCCCCCTTTCACCGCAAAAAAAAAAGTCTTCATTGTTTTTCTTTTTTTATTTTTTTCCTTTTTGCCCTTAATAGAACCATAAATAAGGCTGACTACTCTGGATTCTATTACTATGTAAAAGCTATTTTAAAACATCTAACCATCTGCTTAATGGCTGGTAATATGTTTCTAATGGTCACTCTTGATAAGATACTTTCAATTTGCTACAGTAATAGTAATCAAACAGCCAAGCACATTCTACAGTGATATGGCTGAGATTGTTCACCACTGTCCTATCAGCAAAAGGGTTGTTACAGTCTTTCATAGAAAAAGAATAGCAGCTTTGTAAGTTTTCTGTTTAAACAGCATATTTTCTGGATGAGAAATATGGATCTGAAATGTGAATTTATCAGATGTTATACAAATAGATAATTTTCAGTATTTATATGTCCAGGAGTTGTGGCTGTTGTGGTTGTAACAGGTCAGTTTAATTAATAATTATCCCTTTTTTTCCTGGATGATACATACTGAATTGCTGTCGTCTAAGACCTTGCATTCTTTTGTGTGATCCTGGCAGCTGGTGACGGCTCTGCAAATTATGAGTTTCTTGGCTTAAAACAGACTAAATTGCAGGCAAAACAAGCTATCAGCTGAGTAAATACTGCACCTCTGTTTGGCTTCAGTGAGAAGAAGGAGATTAGCGTGAGTACTTAGTGTTCATAATTACTAGTAAGAGGCAAATAGTAGGCTCAGGCTGACTGGAGATTGTTCCATTATATCCAATTAACACCCACTTGATTATTGTTAATTACTTGTGTTGGATGACAGAGGAGTAAAGATGTCATACTTCAAACATCCAAATACCATCTGGGTCATCAGTATGCTGACACTGATAATATCATGCTCAGTCTCAGATGCCACTAGGTATTTTCTCTGTACAGTTTTTAGACTTCACTGCTTTTATCACTTCTTTAAATTCTCCTTAAATACACTGCCTAAATAGAGAATTTTTTTCATTTAAAAAAAAAAAGAGGAAAAAAGATATATTTTTCCTATTGAGTTCTTCAGGATAAAAAAAAAATAATCTTTCAACAACATAAGACTTCTGTCGATAATAATTTTTCTGTAAAGGCCTTTTTCCTAAAGTAACCAGCTAAGGTTGAGACTTGGAATATGTGGTGGACATGGGTAGAATGTAATGTGTTTGTTATTCCAGTGTCAGAGTTAGGATTTTCAAATTTAATGTTGGGATACCCAGCTCTACCTTAGACTTCTTCAAAACCTGAGAAGTTCAAATATAGTGACTTACATAAATATTATTGTCACTTTTCTTGGTTACTGGTAATGCATTGTGATAAATGACTGAAACTAATATCATAAAAAGGTGAGTTCCCCAAGTGCAATGAGTTAATGAAGACCTTTCTTATTTTACGTTGTAATATATATTTAAACAGTAAAGGAACAGGCATTAGAAAGTCTATTGAAATAAAGAATTCCTAAGTATATTTAAAGATTTAAACAGGGAATTGAATATCTTGACTAGTCATTTGGAATCTATAATGTTAAAATAGTCTCCTTTTAAAGGACATTCACAGCATTAAAAATCACCTTCCAAATACTGTAAATATATATATTTTATAATGAACAGATATCAGTGAAATGGAATATTGTCATAGGATAATAGGTTCTGGCTGATGAATGCTGAAGCAGAGCCAAAATGCTCAATTTTAAGGTATGAGGCATTGATCCTGTGACAATCTTTTATTACAATTTACTTTTATTTCTGTTATGCCACCTGGCCAATGTGGATGCCATCATCTTGTCTGAATGGGACACTTAGAATCATAGCATGTAGAAAACTGTACCTATCTAGAAGCTTCATATTATGTTGTGCTGCTACTTAGAGGATCACAGGAAGAACAGCTGTCAGACTCACTGCTTGCTTTTGCAAAATAATTCCTGCCACTCAAGGTGAAGAAATATGTTATCAATGTTGGGTCTAAAGTGATGGAGAATGATTCAGCATGCTTCTAATAAGCAGCATTTAAAGATATGAGATCCAGCTTTATGATGTAGCAAAGAGATAGGACAGCACATTTCTGTGTTTGTTCTTCCTTAGCAGTGCTGTACTATCCCTTTGTGAACTACTTCTTGTTGTTTGTTTTAGCCTTTTTTAGTATGTCAAGTGACAGCCATTCCTCTAGTTTAAGTATATGATAGTTGGACACATCTCACTACTAGGTTTTCCTTACCGTAAACTGTATGACTCAAAAATGTTTAATGGCCCTTGTTTTTTTGTTGTGTTTATACAGTGCCCATCAGAGTCTGTTCCTAACCCTTGGCTGTACTGATTTCTAATCCGATTTACACATGCTAACCTGAATGCTCATTTCAGAGCTTGTATAGAACCAAACTATATTTATCTATATGCCTGCAATAAATAGACTGAATTTGCAGACAAGAAAGGTAATGTCAAAACCTCCTGAAATTCATTGTTTTTAACAGAACAAAGCATGATGAATTAGGTAGTTCTTCCTGTTATTTTCAGGTGTTCTTTAAGGGAGTGCTTAGGAAGTTTTACTTGATTTAACTTAGACGTAAGTAATTCTCAAATCAGAGCAATGGTTTAGAACTTGACTGAATGTCCTTTTTGTGAATGAATTATCCTGATTTCCTTGCTAAATGTTATTTTATGCATTACGTTTAATAGTCTCTTTTTCTTTGGTATGGTAGAATAGTGATAGCATCTTCTATGACTTAGGTATAGAATATATCCTCTGTTTGGTTCATTCACAGCTTAGCATTCAGGCATTAGAGCAATGTTTGGGTTTTTTTTTCTGCACGTCTTCAACTACGGGTAAGCTTTTTAACGTGGAGAGGTTTTTTGCTTCCATGTCTTCTAGATACTTCATCTAGGTGGCAAGATATACTGTATTCTTGTGTCTCTTTGCATGATGTTGTGTACATTGCCTGTATGGGGACGTTAGGCACTTTGTGAATAACTAAAGTCACTTCTATGCAATACTAGTTTTGTAGTACTCAAAAATCATGTCCATCTAGGATACTTTTCTGATTATGTTCATAAATGCTTGGGAAGCACACTGCGTATCTTTGAGCACATGAAGGTACAGATAAGAAGTATCATTCAATTTTTTGTGACAGCTTCAGGTGTATTTTGTTTGCAGTACCATGTATGTCATTTTAGCAGTGCAGCATTCTTTCAGCATCCTGATTTCCTATAATGAAGAGCATCCCATGCTTCCTTGAGATTTAACTTCCCTGATAGGTTTCTGATGGGGATCTGGTAACTCAGTGGTCCAATAACAGATATTGTTCCTATCTTAATCTTGCGCTAGAACTCATTCCCCTGGCTTAAAACATACACTGATGATTCAAGAAAACTGATGGGTGAGCAGATATTCCAGTGCTCTAGCTATTTAGTGCTATTTTGGTTATGAGACAAAGCTGAAAGGTAAGATAATCACAATTAATTTTGTATTTTAAGGTATAGACAACCTGTGAAACTTAACCTAGTAAACTACCACCGAGAGATGAGCTTGCTCTCTTCCCTGCTGTCCTGGGCAGAGCCCTGGCACGGCAGAGTATCAACATATAATGTGTATGTTCTAACAGTGCGTAGTGTACTAAACTGTCAGGTTTCTTAATACCCAGCCGTACTTCTTATTGTTTGTTGGTGTCCAGATTCCAAACCCATCTGTTTGATTTTTTTGAAAATATTTCTATAAGTTTCTTTGTGTGCTGAGTCACAACAAGGACTTTATGGCATAGACTATGCTTTCTGATAAATCTCTCAATGGATTTGCTTTGCATTATGTGTTTCCTTCTGTAGTCTTCTATGATATAAATACACTCTTAATGCTTCTTTCCTCTCTTCCTCAATTTTTTTAATGAGAAAAAAAACTAAAAAGCAATGTTTGTTGCAAAGTTTGAGTTCTGTGACAGGTTAACGTCTCTTATAAATTCTCAGAATTAAAGCTTTGCAATAGAAAAATTGAAATGTGTTCATCCTGTAGCAAATTGACCACAATTACAGTAAACATAAGGAAATTCTTACCATGATTAATACTGCATTGAGACTTCAGGAGGTTGATTCTGCCAGGAAGTTGAAAGAACTCTTAAGCAGAATATGTCTTGCCTTACGAAGGGAGATCGAAAGTATGTTTTATCTTTGCAGTGAATGTGTTCTATGCATGGGAAATTAATTATTTTTGAATGGTGGCATGCACAATCACATTTTATACTCTTGCATCACCTGCAGAGGAGACAATGTGGCAGCAATCATGAAGACAAAGAACAGCTGCGCAGTTCTGTTTCACTTCGCGCTTCACAGGACGTGGCACCAATAGCTAGCATGTTTCTGTGACTAGACTTCAGCCCCATATGATGGAATCCTTCTGTAATTTAAAAAGTGGTTTTTGAGCCTTTTTTCTCTGACCACACACTGTGGAGGAAAGATTTTACTGCGATGGTCTCCAAAACCTAAATCTCTGTCCTTTGCCTGACTGCTGCTTAAACTCATCGCAGACATTCGAAATCTAAGGCAAATAAGAGCCCTGCCCTTATATCAGGTAATTGCAGAGAGGATTTTTAAGTAGTACAAATTCCTGATGAAAAATATTCCTGTTGAAACACAGGAGCCTTAAATTCCACCCTAAGAAATCTGGAAAAGCTTGGTTTAATGTTACCTCCGGACAGGTGGGCTATATATAGGGATGGGTGAGGTTTGGAAAAACTCTTCCCTCTTGCCTTTTGTTTATATTTTTTGGATGTAAGAGTAGTTTACTCATTTTCATTACCCGAATCTTGGAAAGTAGAAATAATAGTTTTCTTTAAAAAGTAAATATTCTTGTTTTGACTTCAGTACTTACTAAACCTGCTGAATCACTATTTGTTTAGAAGAATAAGCATATTACCTATAAAATTACTTAAAAATTTTATCAGCCATCCTCACTTTTGAAGGATTAATGCATCCTAATAATGCAGCAATAACACAAAATTCTTTTTCATACATTTTTCAAGGCTAGCTGAAAATGTGATTTCTGACTAAAAAAAAAAAAAAAAGCCACGTCTTCCTGCTCCTTTTTCACCTTTTCCCTTCTTCCATAGCATTTTAGATTAGTATGCTATAAAGTTTTGTAAATTTTGAATATTTCTGACATTTATAATTTTGTCAAGGAGTCTGAATTTGAGCCTTTGTTTTTACAGTCCCCAGTGAACCAAACTTGAATGTTTGTAGGAAGATAGTGTGTGTTCCTTTGCATTTGTTTTAATGCAACTGTAGAGATGTAGGATTTATATTACTAATAAAGATCCCATAAATGTACATTCAAAGCATCTGTGTGATTGTACACAGTGCCTAGAGAGAGAGGGTCATTGATATGACATAGATGATACATTCTATATGATTAGAGTTGCAGGCCAATTGTGCTGTATGCACACAGGACATTTTGTACATTAAAGTCCCTTTCAGGTTCTTAACCTGACCAATTTAACTAGAAAGCCGTTTGCCCCCCCTCCCCATTTGTTAATACTATAAATAGTTTTCAAAAGCTGAGCCATCCTGGTTTTATTTATATTGCATTCTTTTGCTTGCCATACTAAAGAGGCACATGACTTGCAGTAATTGACCTGGACACATCCACATAGTGATTTGCAGATAGGCATGGGCTTCTTGAGCCTGGTTATGAGAGAAAACTGCTTGTACTTGAAGATTTACTGGAAGCATCTTACCTGTGCAGGCAGCACAGTGCAGGTACCAGACTGAGGAGCCCTCCCAGGAGGCAAGGCTTATTAGCTCAAGCTCTAACACTGATGTGGCCGAATGCTGGGGGAGCAGAGCAAGTTTATGATTTTAAGAACCGTGGGTAGAGGAGAAGCTTCTATCAGTCTCTGAAAATGTCTAGTCACGCCAGTAGAGACAGGAACTGGAAAAGCTCTCCTTTACGTCTTTGCCTCTATTTAAAGGTCAGGAAAACACTGTGTAATTGAATTCTGTATTGTAAGTAGAAGATTCTGAACATAGCTCTGAAGCATCTGACATAGGTGAATTTAGTACCAATCTTCTAAATTTTTTTTTTAAGTTAAGCAAAAACATTAATACTTCATTGAAAAGTTCTTATTTGTATATATCCATTACTGCATGCATGACTTCAGTTTATTTTGAGCAATCCTTAAATTAGAACTTAATCATTTGGAGGAAGATGACATGAGTTTAACATTGTCACATCTTTCATCATTATTGCTTCTTTCTTAAATAATATAATTTGTGACAAATGTGAACATTAATTACAGTTAACAAAGCAATGTAACATGAAGTGTTCGTATTTTAAAAAACATCCAATCAGTGAGATTACATCTTACACCAGGCTTTAAGTCAAAGTTCAAAAGTCAGAAATCAAATACCATCAGTTATCAAATTATGTTAATGGTTCTAATGAAAGCTTCTGGTATTTTGCTCAACACTCTGTTGCTATTATGGTAACTAATAGGACAAGAAAAGCTGATGGCCATGAAAAAATTAAAACTGACTGCTAGAGTTCCTATTTTTTTGTATTTGACAATCTGTTTAGTCACCCAGAGTTTCCATGTGGTACACTCAGCTTTTTCATCAGGCATAAGAAGAGTATAAACTATATTTTATAACCATTTTAGCACACTGCACTTCCCCCTCCTTAAAAAACACTTTCACATAGTAAGTTTGAGTTGCAAACTGACAAAGCAAAGAAAATTAAAGGCTGACATTTTGTCGCAAATCTTTACATGAAACTCTGCAGCGTTTTTACTAGATACGTGGACCTGAAATCTCTGTATTGTTTACAGAGTTGACAAAAGAATAATTGATCACAACTTATATTAATTTTACTTTGTAATTACACTATTTATAAGTTATAACTGCAGGGAGCCAGTGCAGGTAGCTTGCAGGGATGTGATTGGAAGCCCACTCACTAAGCACAATGAAATGCAAATCTGAACCAATGAATGCCAAGTTTACAATTTTTACTTTTTTACAATAAAAAATGGAGCAGATTAAAACTGCTTATTTTGAAGACAGGGTATGAAGAGTAGATGTTGAATATATTTGAGTTTTAATTGTTTGAAATTCTTGCTAATATGAATGAATTGCTGGGACATCAGACCTTTGATTATTGTCCATGAACAATAATTTGGGACCTATGGAAACTGCTATTTCTAGTTGAGCCGGTGCTAGGGACTGTTGTGCTATGTTAAGTAATGAGCAGACATTTCAAAATCTCACTGTCATTGTGGTCTGGCACTACTTAAAGTGGTTAGAAAAAACAGAGAGACCCATTTTTGATATCACTGAGACTTGCATCCAACATCTGCAGCTCACACTGTGAAATTTTTTCTTCGAAACAGTTGAGAAAACGTCTACATATTGATCAGTGCTGTCCTGCTATAGGCAACTCCTTTTCAATAAGAAGCTAAAACAGAATTGAAATTTCACTTTTAAAACCTGGTCCTGTAATTTCTTTGCTTCTGTGTTAACAAACAACCAATGACAAAATATGATTATCAAGACATCTGAAAAATGGAGTAAATTGTACCTACAGTAGTTATGATCAGAACTTCTGTAATAGATGGAAGTTTAGCTGATGGAGCTTTACCTGTGAAAAGATCATTGACTGATGCATCCTTGTCCAAGATCTAGGCTTTCACTAGTAGGACAGTTCATTTCTTTAGGTACTTTAACTAGCTTTTATTTTATAGAAGAGGCAATATAATGTCCAGATATCAACATATAAACGATGCTACAAATGAAGAGCCTTTGGTTTAGTTAAAGGCAAAACTATGTACAAAAGATCACTGGAGCAATTTAGCAAGGGCAAATTTTTTACTGCTCTGCTGTATGCTAATACAGCCAATTGTAATTAACATGGTGATTACCTGAATAAATCAAGTACAGATGATGTCAATGTTTGGGACTTGAAATTGTGGAGGGGCAGATTTCTTTTGCTCTATCTTGACTTGAAGCGTTGAATGCTGCAATAGAGAAATTCAAATAATTCCGAACCATTTTGTGTATTAATATGGTTCAGTATTAGCTGAAACTTTCCAAAGCTTCCTAAGAAATCTGAAGGAATAATTTTATTAAAATAGGACTCCCTTTTTTTTTAGCTTTGAAGGTTTGACTCTTAATTTCCTTGACTAAAATTATTTCATAATGTTTTTGTGAAGTAAATGATAGCACTTGTTTAAAGATCCACAAGTGTCTTGACAAACTTGCACATTTTAATTCACACACTTTAATTACTGATGGGACTTTGAGCATTGGCAGTATGTTAGTAGTTAACAGATAGTAGATTAAAGAAGAGATGTAAGCTTTTTTTATAAAGCCTAAAATCTGAAGTTATAATCCAAAATAATATAAAAATAGAGAAGATTCAAGGCACTATAGATAGATAACACTTACTAAAACTGACAAACACCCAATTTTGAGAGAAGCAGTGATTTAACTGGGCCTGGATTTGAAGACACTTCCATGTGTCTTCAATTCAAGAGAATTTCTAAGTCTGAGAAATGTATTGAAGTCCGTTAAAGAAGAGAGCACTCCTGATGACATTAAGGAATTTTCACAGGTGGAAATGAGAATGGAAAGTATGTGTGTTTTTTGCGCATGTGGTGTGGTGAGAAGGATGTGGAATTGAGGATGAGTGGGAGGAAGTACATAGATGGTAGGCAAGATAAGCAAGCTAACTTCCGAGGAAGCTCTGAAGAGCTTCCATGTAACTATCATATTCCTTTCAAATTATACATATATCTAATAATGCTCAGTCACCAAATTTTGAAATTGGTGGCCAACAGGGTTTGAATTTTTTTTATTCTTGGAAGCAACCTGTCTGTATATGCATGGGGCTGCAGAGAACGCTGAGAAAAAGCCCTTGAATGATGAGCAATCTCCATCTTCACTTATTATGAATATATCCCCCTATTAACTCATCTGTCTGCCAAGAGAAAGAGCTCTGAGTGTATTTAGAGTATAGTCAGTGCTATGCAATTGGTGTCTCAGACATCCTACTTATGCTTTATTTACCTGGCATTGCGTGAGATACCTCAGTTTGGACAGCACTTTGCAAAAAGTAGATTGCAGGGATTTCCTTTTACATGTAGAAGTTTCTCTGCCTCTTGTGCTATACCTCTGGATAACATTGATGTAGTTGCAATTATTGAATACAGAAAACAACCCTTTGCTCACTCCCTTCATATTTAAGTATGGTAAAAGGACAGTGTACTATTTTGACACTTTTAATTAGAAGAGATGTAGTAAATATTTTTAAAATAGAGGCAGGAGGAGTCCACTGGCAAAAGGAAGAGAAAAGGACAGTGGGTTTATTTATTTTATTTTTATAATACGGGGAGTGAGTAAATTATCTTGGACTTCCACCCCTTCCCCCCCCCGCGCTGCCCCCGATAGACAGGGGTGCTTTTGAGTGTAGAAGCAGAGGAATCTTTTAATAATTCTGAACCTGGAAGCTAAAGTAAGCATGATTCCTGAAAAAGTGATCAGTATGAAAAATCTATATACAGAAACTTTTGAGTGTGTGCAGTGCAGAGGTTTAAGACATATGTGTGAATCTCTCGGTGATGATGATCTGACCATAAATTCACTTGTTGCAGTCCAGAGTTGGTATTCTTGTGATGGTAGATCAGTGCAGATGGTAGAAGCTGCAGGAAGTTAACAAGAGCCTTAAAGTTAACGAATAATGTTCACGATATATAAAGTGAGGGGAACAAAGATTATCTGGAAGAGGAGACAGAATTAGCACCTTCTTATTCCAAAAAGTAATAAAAATAATAGCTGAAGACATTAATGTTGGAGCATGCTACTGTCAGTAGGGTCATTCAAACCTCAGCCTATCTTTTTGAAATTCAGTATCAGAACAAACATGAGACCAGCTCTGATGTGAGCTCTTAAACTTTGATGCCAAGTGTGCAATACACTGTTTTGCTATGAACACAGTGTAAGCAAAGCTGTATTCTTAAAGCTTTTTTGATGGCACTAGTTGTCTTGGGGTTTTGTCTGTTAAAAATCTATTGCAAAACTGAATTCAAAAACTGTAAGGGAATCTTCAAGTGCCTTAAATACTCTTTGTTTCTAATGTATTTAATAAATGTAGGGAGATGTGTGCACATCTGGGTACAAAAATATACCAAATTTATTTCATCTACTATTTACTCAAACAGAAACTGATAAATAATACTTTCACATTTTTGTTGTGTTTTATTTCTGCCACACCAGGGGCTCAAAAAATGAATGTGTCAGTAAAGGATTTGACAGTGTGTTACGACAGTCATCAATCCAGCAAGCCCTGTAGCCATAAATAAGCTTCATACAGTGCCACACTAAAGAGGACAGTTTTTCTTCTGCAGGACATTGAAAATGTCACGGCAAGGGAATTGTTTGTCCCTGTCGCCACGACAACGCTACCAGCACTTATCATTAACTTTCACACCAAGATTTTAATCAGCGGTCTTTGTGGCATAAGACCGAGTCAACATCAGCCCAAATTTTCGAAGCCGTTATTCTAATTATGACGAGAAGCTATAGATTGATGAGCTTAGTTTTCTGCAAGGACTGGTGGCAGTTAATTCCTGTGACCTGTGTGCCTCCAGTAGTCTCTTTTCGAGATGGAGTCTTGAAAGTTCGATTATTAGTGACAGGTTGTAAGTGAGAAGAAGCTTATCTCTCCAGAGAGTGTTGATAACTTGAGACAAGCTTTAACTAGGAAGTAGTGAGACAGTAGACGGAAAAAAAAAAAAAAAAAAAAAAAAAAAAAAAAGCAGCACCTTCTCTATCTCTGGCAAGCACACTGTAATGAGAAAATACAGACAGCCACAATTTCACAAGTTGTAAATTCTGGTAGCCTTCGGTTGTAAATTCTGGTGGAGCCTGTTTTACTCAGCTATCTGATAATGTGTGAAAATATTTGTCCTGCTGCTTCTCCTGCATGAACACATAGTGCTTTTCAGCAAAAGCATTAAACATTCAGAGCCTTGGTATGTGCAGTTCCATCAGGTTTGTAAGTCCCTGAAAAATAAGAAATATTACATTTCCTTATGTAAACGGGAAAAAGAAAAAATAGAAGCACTTACTGCCTCATTTTCATGTGAATTGAGACTGGCCAAACCAGAATTATCATTGCTGTTAATATTATTGATGTGCAAACAGTTTGCTCAGAGCTGTACAAGTCAAACAAGACAACATGCCCTTGCTCTGAGGGGCTTGTAATCTAAGTAGACAGACAATGCAAAATGCACTAGGAAAACCCAGAGGAGAATTATGTCTGAGTTTATTTCATTTATTTGTTCTTGGTGATGGGTAGGCAATGTTATTTTTGCTGACTAGAATCTGTGTTTCTGGAGGGAGTGATGTCAGAAAGGTGAGGGCTCTCCATGTGGATTCATTGGGGAAGTATGGAAGCAAAAATGTGTGAATGGTCTGCAGAAGGATTTATTAGTGGAGGAGAAAAAAATTGTTGGGTGAGTTAAGCATCAGCATACTTCTTTCCAAGAGAATAAATGGGGAGTCAGAGAGGCAGAGTAGTTATTGAAGATCATACAGTTAGGCAGTGGCAGAGCTGCAATGATATCTCAGTATTTAGGAAGCTCTAACCAGAGATGGATACTACTCTACTGATTAATTGCCTTTTGTCTCTGATTTCTGTTAGGGATTAAGTAACTTGTGGAGCTGTACCAACTAGGTAGATAACTAATTCTGGGAGATCCCTTACTCCCTGCTGTTTCTTCTGTTACTTGCTTTGCGTTTCTCAAAGCATTCTGGGGAAATGGATGTACAGGAATGAAATCCCGCTGAGCTGCATGAGAGGGGTTTTCTTTCAAGTGGTCTGGAAACACTTGAGCTACTTCTAGGATCTCCAGGTCTCATTTAATCAGCAAGGCCATGGCGGATGTGTTCATTCTTAAGTGTGTTCAAAAAATCGTAAGCATAGCCAGGTACTACAATGCCTAGGAGAGCAGACAGAACAGTGGAGAAGAATAAAAGAATAGGGGTATATAGGTGGCTTGAGGAAAAGCAAGGACTGCAAGAAGCACCCTAACATGTTTACTATAACTAACAGCAGTAATGAAAATTGTCTGTTGTATCCCTCATTCTGCTGCTCATTAAATCAGAGATGTCACTCTTAAGTGCTGAGTGCTGTAAATATGAAAGCTGTTGATCTCATTTGCTATGGGAATTAATGAACTGCTTCAACTGAATTCCTAAAGCTGTTTCCTAGTGGAAAAAGCTTTCAGTTTCTTTTAGTTTCCTCCTTTTCTCCCAGTTGTTTCATTGCTATGGTTGGCAAGCTAATGGAAAAAGACACTTGGACTTGACAATGTACATTGTCTTGATGGTTCAGCAAATCGCATGATGAAGACTGTTCTTTTTAATAAGGATTTTGAAAGATCCGTCTGCTTCTGAAGGATGAATAGTGTTAGCAAACAGAATGAAAGCAAGTTTTTAAAACCTTTTGTCTGAAAGTGTTCAAGTCTTCACTGTGGCCAGATAGATATAAATTGCAGTTAGAGTTTGACCGCATTTTCAGTGTGAGTGCCATCTAGCTATGCGTAGCCTTCCTAGCTGGGGGCTTGCCTGTGCTAGGGCAGTGTCTTGCCAGTTGTGCTGGCATAATTCTGCTGGCAGAGTTTCCTAGGGGAGAGCAAGGTGTGCCAGAAGGAGGGGCGTTTTCATGTAGTGTTGCTGAACCTTCTTGAATAAACATGCTGTCATGCCATCCTGATCATGTCTATACCACAAGTTTTGCTGGCATGCCTGTCATGGTATTTTTTTTTTCTCCTACTCTTCCAGCTGACTTAGCTGTGCTAGCAAAACTTTGTGACTGCTTACAGCAATGCAGCTGCTTCTGTCTCTAAACTTCAGATTCACAGCTGTAAGACCCAAGTTTTTTCAGTGAGTCAAATTTTTATATTTAGAAATGGATAGAAACTGAATTAATATTATGATGAAACAAAAAGAAAAAATGTAACGGGCATATGAGTATTAGGAGGTGGGGAGGGAATCCCTTTCTTGAGGTTCTCAGTATGTACTGGAGATAAGCGAAAGGGATAAATGAGGAAATACATAATTAAGATTAAACTACACAATAAATAAGATATTCTTTTGTCAAGAAGCAGTGTTTTGTATGGTGACAGCTCTAGTCCGCAGTGACAATAAGATTAACAAACTGTATAAATGGAGCATTGCAAAGTTAAAACTATGAATTTGTTCAAAAACTATTGCTTCTTTTGCAGAAACCTAACCCTGATTTCAAATTACCATGTAGACATTGCTGCGGCCCAGTTCTCTTCTAGCTGCGTGTAGTATTCAGAGGATGAGTTTGAAATGTGTTTTGCAGAAGCAGTGGATTGCTGCACTGCTGTAAGTTTTTGGCCCGTGATTTTAATCTATTGAAAGTTGGTGTAACCAATGGAGCTATTCAGCAGGTTTTTTTTTTTTAAAATGCCTGTCTGTCCTTGTTAATTAGAAGTGTACATATTGGGAAATTAACTATGAAATACTAAAAATGATAAATTATTTCTTATTTGAAAGTATAAATTAAAGGTTTAGTGTATATAAAATTTGTCATGTTTAATTGCAAGTTCAATTAAAATTCAGGATAATGATGATTTATACAGGTTTCTGTGTAATTTGATATTCATTAGCTTAGCCAGACACATGCTGATATTAGCTCGTTAATTATGTTTCCTTTTGTTGAAAGCAGCCTTGTGAAAGCAATCTGCTCAAAGTTTTTTAAACTCATTCTGCTAAATGAATATTTGGCAGCTGTTCATGTTATTGAGATGGTCACTGTGGCTTCACTTCACTCATATAGCATCAATCATACCTACTGAATGACAAACAAGGGTTTCTCGTTACAAACCCATTTATGAAGGTTATGGTTGACATTAAAAAGCTATTGCATGGCAGCCTGATACTGCTTTACAGTAATGTTAGAGTATAACTACAGCTAAAACTGGCCTCTCCCACACAACCAAAACAAATATAGTTTAATAAGTGAGGAGAAGAAAAAGCTGTTTCAGATGCAAGTAATGTAACCAGTGTATGAAGGGCTGAGGTGCTTTCACATCTCTGGAATGTAGAAGGCAAGTTGCTCAACACTGTAAAGTTGTGAGACGTTTGTGTATAAAAAGCAACGTGTGTAGCCTTCTGGGGTGTTAGCTCAGTGCTCTTAGGTGTTCTTAACACTCTCTTCTAAGTGGAACTGACCTGAATAATTTTAGAGATAGATGTCATGAAGTAGCAACCAGAGAGAACAGCATCCCAGCTGGGGAGGGGAGCCATCATTTGGGAGGAACTGGCCCTGCTCTGGAGGCCTCTAGCCTTTTCATTAAGTAATTCTGCAGAATTGTAAAGGCTATGGGGGACTGAGCAGCTTAACATTTCAGGATCACTAGAGATTTTTATCTGAAAATATTTGAGGTAAATGCATTTACTGTTTAATGAAAAGACAAGTATAGCTTTGAAGGATTGATGGCATGAAATGTAATCCTTTTGTTTCTACTGAAAAGAAAATGCAACTCATATACTGAGGGCCATGGCACTCAAAAGGAGTTATCGTCTCTCTTAGTGTTTGCTACAGGAGTGTATGTGTATCTTTATCTCGGAGTGCTGTCTAGCCTCTGTCCTTTTCATTAGCAGTCAGCAGTGTCAGAGACATGTTCAGATTCTGTTTCTTGGATCTGAGGAGGAAATCTTGCTTCTGGAGTTCATAAGTCAGTTTTATCTGCTGAAGTGGGGTAAGGTCATGGACTTCAGGGAGAGAAGCAGTGCTGGACTGGTGTACGTGTTAGGCTTTTTGTCATCTAAGAGAATGAATGTTGAGGCTCAGGATCAGAGTGATGGACTGGGAAGAACTGTTTTTTCTGTCCCTTTCAGAACTTGCTCTTGTGATGTGCTTTTCCGTTTTCTGCATGTTTTCACACTGTCCAATAATGGTAAATTAGTATTACTTTCAAGGAAGGGGCAACAGCCAAAAATCAGTAGATTTTTCTCCCGCCCACCTACATCCCCCAGAGTTTTTTTGGGAAGTGCTAACTATGACTTGTGTTTAAAACTCTTCTTAAAGGACAGTTTACACTATTAAATCAAGTGGAAGTTTACCTGTTGATTGCCTTAGCTTGGACCAAGACATTAATATGCAGTGGCTTTGTGTTGCATTGATGGTGGGTAAATCACTGTTATTTATCAGCTGAAAGAGTTTCACTCATCTGTGGTTATTTTTCTTACAGCAGCTCAGCTTGGTTAGCATAAAAGTTACTCTTACATCTGTTAGCTTTCTTGTATAGTGGTGTAGTACTAGTAAAGACTTTTTGACAAGGCAGTTCATCATTGTTGATTCTCTTGGAGGTATAGCCTCTTAGGTTATAGAGCCAGGTGTTGTGTTTCTGTAGGCAGTATGCTAGTAGCTACTTGGAAGAAGAGCTGAGTATGAGAAGCAGATGTGATTGAACAGACTTACAAATCAGGATATTAAAATACTTCCAAAAACTTTAAAGGGAATAAAAATATTGCAGAGATGATAGAAACTTTTTAACCTTTTTTCCCCCACCCTGCAAAGTGCCTGGCTTTACATTTTTCATTTTACTTTTTAGATATCAAACATCTGCTTTGAAAATAAAAGTAACTTGTTTTCTGTAATTGTCCCAAGTTCTTTGATTGTATTGAATGTGGTTTCAAGGCTTCAATAGGATAAAAGTACCCACAGAATATATGTCTAGGGCTCAGACGGTTAGGACAAATTTAGATGCATGCAGCAGTTTGAGGGTTGGTTGTTTCTAGGTGTCCGCTTGATGTGTTTCCTCCTGTTCAACTATAGAAGTGAATATTTAAAATAAAATTTTATATAATAATAATTATGTGATAAAAATGATAAATATTTTTCCTTCATTATTTCGCTGTGAAAAAAGCTGTTAGAGTTCTGTTTGTTATGAATTGTGGCACATGGTTCCTCTAAATCTCATATCCTCGATGAGGAAGGAGTAGAGTGTTTATATTTGTTTTATGCTTTTTATGTCCATCCTTTAATATTTCTCACATAAAAAAGGCCCATGAAGAACCAAGAAGATAGAATTATAAGCAAGCATGGATAGCAGACCTATTGATTGATCCTGCCATTTTTTACCTAGTTATTTTGAGCAGAATTGCACTTAAACTTCTCTGTGGTAGCATTTTGACTAGACAAGACAAGATAGAATTTCCCAATCAAGTAGTGCACAATATTTTAGGAAGTGTTTGGAATAAGTTTTGAATGCTGCTGCTTTTGCTATAAATCAAAATGGCCTGTAACATAGGGACTGTGTTTGCTTTGTAGAAAAAAGGTAAATCTCTGGGGTTTGGTGTTTTTTTCCCCCCTGGTGTTTTAGTAAGTTCAATTTTAAGTTGGGGCAATATGAGGAAATAATTTTTTTTTCTGAAAAAATACCAGTTAGCAATTAGAATTCTTTTTTTTTCTTTTTTCAGTGGATCAGAAAACCATAATTTTTTTTCCATGTATTGTGTTTAAGGGAAATAAACCCACTTCTGCTGTAGAGTAGTACTGTCATAAAGCATGGAAGACTTTGATTATGGTATTTGTTGCTATTTAGACTCTCAAAATTTTATTAATTTTAACATTCAAGAAAAGGAAGTATCCCACTGATTATAAGTGACAGCAACACGTTTATAGAAGCCCCTGAAAAAAATCACTGTAGGCATTTAAGAATATCCTTTTATCCCTAGTAGCAAAACCATGCTAGTAAATGCTTGTTGAGCAAGACCTTGTCAGCTTTTTATCACAATACATTGTTGGGTAATAGTTTTAAAATTATTTATAGAACGGAATCCCAGCTGTACTGAAAATACCATCATTTAATATGTTGTCTGTGATTCTCATTAGCTTTTTTTGCCTAAGGGTTATGAAGAGAACAAAGGTTTGGCTGTATGTCTAAGATTAAGCACTATATAAAATTTTTGTCAGGGGACTTGTTGACCTTATGTAAAGTTACCTCTTTGAGAAGCTCTTAATATTATGGCCTCAGTTGCTATGGAAGTTGCATAAACCTAGCAACAGCCAGTGTGCCCTGGCACAATGTATTTCAGAAGTTTGGCCTCTAAGTGGGTATATTTGCTTACTGCAAAGTTTACATCCAGTATAGTATAGAAATAATGATCAATCAAGTGAACTGTGTATTTGAAAAGCATAAGCTGATGTATTTTTCACATATGTAACATATGCTCGCACATATAAAATGCAGGAAATCCGTTACTCCACACAGGATCGTACTTTCTTTATGATTGCTATTAAAAATAGCAGCCTTCAAGTAAAGTAATTTATTTATTAACATTCACAACTTCTCTGTAACTTGAGGTAGAATATTGCAGTACCTTTTAAGTATACTTCCATTAGGGTGTGTGTGTGTGTTTGGTTTTTTGTTCCTTTTGATACTTGTTTTCTTGTAGTCTGGTAGCCTCTCTAGCTCTTTCATCTTAAGCTGTAATGTTCTGCTATTATAAAAGCATTGGATTGATCTCCTAATGTATTCAACCTAGAACATCACTTTAGTGACATGAGCTGTTATTTTGCATCCGGCCGTGCTCTTGGGAAAGGTAGACTTAAGCAACAATGTTATGATTGCTGTCTGTTTGCATGTATTGCTGACTCAGCAGTATGTGGTTAGTTTGCCTTAAAGGGTAAGACAAAATCCTGCTATTACCCTTCTCCTCAGGGACAACTGCCCTTCTCCATCAAGAAGACAACCATTCAGCCAGAAAGATTGACTCCCAGAAATTCACCACAGTCACTTTAGTATTTTAAATTTCAGGTGGGACTAGAATTGATGGTAGTGAGGGCAAGAGGCTTGGAACCTTGAATCTTTATGCTTAAGTGAGTTAAGCAAAACTGCTGGCTCTGAAGAAGTCTCTGTATTTCTTTTTAACAGCTAGAAAATAGGATAAATGAGGAAGGAAAAATGCAGTCACTGTTTGGAGGAGGGGAAAAAGACATTTTAGCCCTTTTGATGATGAGAAACTGACTCCTAAATTATTATTTAATCCTGGATTAATCCTATTTGTGTGTTTGTGTTGGTGTGTGATTGGTTTAAAAAATAAGATATAATGAACATATAGTTTCTATAGTAAGTAAACTTATTGAAAAGAGCCTTAAGTCTAAGGCTTAATCTACTGTTCTGTTGACAATAGATATCAACATACCTAGTAAGCTGAAGTTGCACCTTTTTGTAAAAATAAAAATAATATAAAAAACAAATTAAATGAGATTAAAAGAAATAGTGCAAAACCAAACTAGCATTTTCAGTTAAGTGCTTTGTTCATGACAGATAGTGCTGCTCCTGTTTACTTGCCATCAGAAACTGTTCCCACTCAATTGGGTTATCCACATTTCTATAGAATCTTCCTTCTGTCTGTGTTCATTCATACAAGGGATCAGTGGAGCTTTCCTAATGCTATAATAATGTTCTTTGAGGTATCTCAGTCTTTGAGATGCTGAGTATTATTCGCATTTTGAAATTGCGCTGATGTTTTTTTAACGTTTTACAAACAAAGCATATCAGACAATGGAAGAATATCAGCAGAATACCAACATCTTGGTTTTTTGCTTTTATTATAGAACAATTTTAATAAAAATGTAGTAATAAGCTTCAGTATTTTATCAGACTACTGTATGAACACATTCTCATTTCTGCTCCTTCCCCAGCAGGTGTTTCACCTGGAAACTAGAAAAGGTAACAAGTCAACAGAGGAAACAAACATGTTGTCATTCACTAGCTGATTTTATTTTTCGTAATGACAGATTCAGAAAACTGTGGCAAGTTTCAAAGAGAATGTTGGGGTAACTGGAGCTCCTGCTTGCACTTGTTTGTTAGATCTGTGCTCTTGAAAATGTATTAAATTTGAAGTAGAGCATAGTTTTTGCATAAGCAGAAAAGCAGTTTTTTCTTTTTTATGGAGAGAGGAAGTATTTATTGTTTAGAGCACTGCTATAACCCATAGTTATAGGCTATTGTGGAATTTGGGAAATTTCTGTTAGTGAGAAGATATCGTCATTTTTCATCAGCATGTTGAAAGTAAATTTTCCTCTGTCACCATCTTTCTGGTACACGTGTGAATTTAATCTCTAAAATAAGTGGCAAGAACTAAAAGGACATCAGTCTTTGTAATTCCAACTTGTTTACTCTGCCTTTAGAGCACCACCACTGATGAAAAGGGTGCAGTCTTATGAACACAGCTCTTTCTAGCACTCTGAGGGATGGCTGCTATTCATTGCCTTTAATGTGAAAATGGGTTAAAATCACTATTTGTGAAGTGTAAATGGATTTTTATTTCATAATAGGAACTCGTATTTTTTTTTGTGAACATTTCCATATGCGTTCTCGGTCTGCTTGACTTTACAGAAATCTGCTTCCTCCTTTTAAGATACAAAGGAATCTAAACTACTATTAAAACCTAGGTTAGTGCAGCCGTAGTGTGTTCATAAAGTATATCTCGCCTTCAAGAGACAAGTGGATAGGCTTTGTCTGGTTTTGGGAATACATTTTTGTCTTTTTCAGGGTATGTAAAGCCTCGGAGCTTTAATTATAAATATTCGGATGGGGAGTAGGGTAAAGAAGGGAGGGGATGACTTCTACAGCTGAATGTTTATTACACTCTCAGAGATTTAAAGCAGTTCCATGAAAGAACCGAGACATCTTCCTCTAAGTTAACCCGATAATTCTTCCATCATATTAATGATGGTGTTTGTATCATAAGGTGGAAATTACCTAAGAATAATTTAAAATTAAAAAGGAAGTGGTATATAGAAAGTGTGCGCTGGAGGTTTTTTTTAGGTTGTGATAGAAGAACGTGCAGATGGTTCCTTGGTTATTTGCTCTAATTTACATTTAATATCCTCTGGGATGACTTATGTGGTGTATTCAAAAGTTTGCTTTCCCTTTGGACCAATGAGCATAGCTTGATGAACTGTGAAAAAAACCCACAACCTACCAACGCCCCCAAACAACAAAAAAAAAAACCCCCAAACTAACAAAAAATCCCCTACCCTTCAGATGAAGTGGGTGACAGCAATATTAGCTCTCTTTTAATTGTTGGAAGACCGTAATATTTATATATGGTTATCAGAGGAAATAGCAAAGCATTCTAAATGTTGCTAACAAGTGTGTTTAATACCTAAACAGGCTCCTTCACCTTGGGAGTGTGAGGGATTTAAAGGAGATACCACAGAGATCTATGTTGTTACAGAGCTGCTAACTAATGACCCTATGGAGACTAGTCTCCCTCTCTCTCTCTCTCGCCTGTTTGAGTGTCTTCATGTAAAGTAATATGAGATATAAAGAGCAAAAGCAGATATTATTTTTTTTTTTTATGATGGTGTCTTTGAGACAAGTTTGCTAGAAAGTAGAGCAGCAAGATGGATAAATGGGGGAGATAAGTGACCCTCTTCATTCTTCTTTATTAGTAAATTGTACTGTTTTTCCAGTGCTTGAGGTCATTGCTCATTTTCTGGTAGAAAATGGATCTAATGCAGAAAAACCGTAACAGTAAAGTGAAGAGATGTTTAAAGCTGTCCTTAACTACAGAGGGCACATGCAAAATTCTGTTCTTCCTTTATCATGAAAATTGACTTCACAGATTCACATAGATAATTTTGATTTACAGATTTTCATATCCAAACAGTCTCCTGGGCAGTGTAATTTCCTAAGGAAGTTTGGACACAAACAAGGTTCAGAAAGAAACAGTGAGGTTCTCTGGACCCAACTTTAAAAACCTTCCCAGTGGAACTGATGCATGGAGGTTTTAGTACCAGTACCTGTACCTTACCCCACAGCTTGAAAGGGAAGATTTCTGTTTGGTTTTGTAAGTGGTAGTCATATTGTTCTACATACGATCTGACTGAAGTATCATCACAGGGGAATTTTGAAAGAACCAATTGTACACAATTGAAACAAACTAACCTGAAAGGAGAAAAGGAAGTTGCAAGCATCGAACTAGCTTTGCTTTCACTGAAGCTGAATGCCTAACTGCTGGTGGTCTTTAAAACCTCTTTATTTTTGTTGATATTTTTCTTTATTAATAGCTTCAAATAGGAGTTAAAATTCAGAATATTTCTAAATACCAATTGTAACCTAAGTTTAAGTTGTTCTGTTATTTTTTACTTCCTTGTGGAGCTATTGCATATTTAACTGTCAGTTGAGCTTCTCTCCTATTGGCTTATTTTTCTTTTCCTCAGAATAATCCTTTAGAATATCAAACAACTAACTCTCCCCTCCTTTAAGCCCCTCTAAGTCTGTCTGTGTGGATTCAATTTGTAGATGGTGAATAGTGATGACTGTTCTGGTGGCTATGACCAGACACTATGACATGGGTGTTATTGTTGCTTTTCAGTTGAAAAAAAACCTGTTTAAGTACATGGTATCATTAACGTCCACTTCATCCTGGTTTATATTTGTCTCTTAAAATTGCTCCACAGGTAGTATAGCATGTAAATTGGAAGATGACCTTTCACTGTGTAGTACAATAGTTTCTTTGGCACCCTTTATATAGAGATGAACTTGCTCGGAGGCTAAGAAAATGCGGCAGAGGGTAGTGGTTCATGTTTGAGCAGAGGGGGAACATACGGAAGTAAAAGCAAAGATGTGCGAACTTAAGAAATATAAAAATGTACAGTAAGCAGTTGTGGAACAAGGGAAAAGATGAAAGAAATAAAAGAATAATGAAAGAAGTAGTTGTAGTGGAAAGCTGTGATGGATGGGTTTGGCGCACTGTTTGAAGAAAGGTGGTAAAGGACAGGACCTCAGTGGACACTACTAGAGAAAGCAGGTAGAAAAACCTGTTTATGCTGAGTTGCAAACTGGAAATGGTAACATTACTAGCTCACTAAAGAGGTTTAAAGAAGGCTTAGTATTTTTAATGGGTTGCTTGGGTTAGAACTACATTCTTCAATTCTTCAGTATGACATGAAAATAAGAATGTTTTAGTAACATAGAATGAACATAACTATTGATGTACTTCAGGATCACCTATACTTTTGCTGATTTTTATTAATTTACATTCACACGTTCCCTATTTTTCTTGCTGGGTTAGTCTTTATTATTTTTAAACAAAATTTAGTGTAAAATTAAGTAATATGTCTGTTTATCTCAAAGTTGTTAAATTATTTCAGAAAGTTCCCTTACTGTTTTCATTGGAAGGGAAAGAAAGGTGGAGGGATTTGGGCAGAGTAGCTCAGTAATGTGGGATAGAACCGTGTGTATAACTTATACCCTATGTGCTTTCCAGTGGCCACGTTTCTCCTGAAAACTGGAGCCAAAATCAGTGACATATTAATACATTAAGGGTGGGACTGAGATAATACAATCAATTTGCAGGTAATGTAATATTTGGTTGCCATTGGTTAACATAAAGGAAAGAGGTTCAGAGGTTTTGGAGGCCTCTAATAATCATGATAGAGAACTTGAAAATTTGGTGTGTGTGGTTCAAAATAAGAAGAATTGCTGTTTGGAGAAACATGGTTAGGAGAATGAGTGTAAAGAGTAACTTTTACCTGCTTTCATGCAAAGTCACTGTAGTATGGGAAAAACAGAATAAACTCATCTTAAATAGATCTGAAAAAGATAAATCATGATAATCTGTAATCAGATTAGCATTTCTAGATGAGCAAGTCTTTTTCATGTACTACTTTTGTTGGGGATTATCAGATATTGGTTCATTGTAAGGCGTCTGTGTTGAGGCTATGGACTGAGCAGCTGTTGCTGGCTTCGTTTGGTGTTGTCCTTGCCTCTTTGCTTTAAATAAGTTCCAGAAGTCTGAACTCTACCTCTTAACATGCTTTTTAAGAAGTGGCAGGGTGAGTCTGGGAAGATTTTACCTGAGGATGAGAGCTTAGACATGCCAAACTTACTTCTTTTTCTTGTTATAGTCAAAAGAGCTAACTTCACTGATGCAACTTGAGCTACATACTATGTTTGCATACTTACAGCAGGTTTTAATTGTATTGAATTGTAAAAAACACAGAGTGGTAACTGAATGACACTTGCAGAAGCGTTACTTATCACTGACTGTCACCTGCCCTCTTGCTACAAGGAAAAGCCAAGTTACCGATTGTCAAGGCTAGGATTTAAAGGCTGTGAGCTACTGTGTTAAAATATGCTATTAAAAAATTTGCCTTTCACATGAATCCTTATTTTCCAAGCATTTTGGCAGCTTGATGAACTTTTCATTTATACCTGTGTCTGTTTATATAGATTTATCTTTCTGTATGTAAGAATGCAAGCCTTTGTGCATAAAACCCTGCAAGGAGAGCACAGTGGTGTTTATCACAGGATGTCTTCTGATTGTACATTAGCAAATCATTTCATCTGCCCTTATATACAGAACATGGGGAGTGGAGACTAATTCTTTCCTTGGTTTTTAAGTGTGCCTGTCTGAAATTGGTTATGAGGCTTACATGAAAGATATTCCTGAAGAGGATGTTACTCCTGTAGGGATTTTTTTAGTCCACTGAGAGAAACTCATTGTGGCATAGGACCAAGATGTAGGCCAAGTGGAAATACAGCAAAGTGATTTAATAGAAAAGGTAATTCCTATTCAAACTGGATGGTCCCTTATTCATTTCCTCGGATTATCATCAAATTTATGTCACCAGCAAAGGAGCTTTATTGAGTTTCACAGATATATTCCTTTTGCTTTCATTGTCATTAGTTGGCACACTGACATTTTCATATGTGTCTCAGCTAATGCCTCAAAATTACTCCATCTACAAATGTAACAATTGAACAGATAATTTTAATAAGATTCAGCTTGACTTCAGACTGCACTCCTTCCTTTCTTTATAGAATGCAAATTGTAACCTGTTTTTAAAGCCGTGCAATGCAGTGAACTTTAATGGGATTTGACAACATCATATTAAGCACAACAACTACGCATAATGTACCGAAAAATTGGACGTGAAATTGGAAACATAGCTGAGAACAAAGTAAATTTACATGGTTTGGTAGTTTGAATGTCTGATATCATATTCTCTCATGCAAGCTCCATAAAAAGCAAGGGATTTAACAATGGATATCAGCGGAAAGTGCTTTTAAAGTTAAAGCTGATGGATGGCTTGTCAAAAAAAATAATTGCATTGGTTGGAAAGTCGGGATGCGTGCTGAGGGGGAGAGAACAGGATATACAGAGAGGATGATGGGAAGTGACAGTGGTCTGTCAAGAAGCAGTGGCTGCCCAGAGAAGTGTGAAGCCAGAGCTATAAGGTGGCAGAGTAGAACAGGCTGTCAGAGCGGGAAAGTGGCTTTAATACCCTGAAAAGCAAAGGAATCCGCCTGTCAGCCTTGCTCAGCCGTGCTGAAAGAGGAAAAGAACATGGCATAAAGTTAGAGACATTAAACGGGAAAAAAAAGAGAGGCCAACGAAAGCCAGTGAGGAGGGGTGGTGAGCTGTTATGTTTTTAAATAGACAAATGACACATTTCTAGGTGCAGCAAGAAAGCAAACTGTCTGAGAAATTTCGAACTGATTAGAGGCTTTTTTGAAAAAGAAATACATGATGATCAGCATCTATTTCTGGCATTTTTAAATGTACCACATAGCCCTGTGACCTTCCCTTCACTTCCATCTTGTATAACTGTACTGGCCCATCGCTGCTATGAGAGGCAGAAATGGCTTTGTTATGGAAGCAGCTTTGTCCCTGTAAGCATTGGAAGAACTTGGTGTGTGAACCCAAATTAGTTGTCTCAGAGGTCTCTTTTTAGCCATTCATAAGGCATTAGCTTATAAATCTGATCATCAACCTAACCAAACAGAGTTTCCTTAAAATTCTTTAAATGTTGAGATTAATTCAGGTATGCATCATTACAATTTATACCTGGTACTAGTGCAGTGCCACACAAATAGCAGCACCTATTGATTTCAAAGTTTTTCCACAAATGCTGGAAAATTTATTTATATGTTAAAGATAGTAGGAAAAAACCCCTCAGTAACTGTCAATACAGGTTTTAAAAATAAAATCAGTATTTTTCAAATACAGTTCCCTGTAATCATCTGTTACAAATATATTTTAAGGAGAAATTAAAAAAAAAAGTAAAATACAGAAATTAAAAAATCTTTTAAATATATGATATATATTTGGTATAGGATAACATATAGATAGGTGCTGAGCTACATAGCTGCTCTATAAGAAAGGCATTAGAAACACAGTCCCTACTATACTTTTTCAGTGTGTTGCCTTAACTTTTCTGAAGAAATAGCATCCACTTGAAAAATGCAAATAAAAAGCAAGATACAGCTTGTGCACAGACATTCAGCAGATGCACACTGCATGTTAAAGAAGTTCTGGAATACAACTAGATCTTGAAAAATACTGAGCAAAATGAAAGCTGCAAGGAAATATTGTTAGGTAGATTTCAACACTTTTCAGGATTTGACTCAGTTTATAATTGTGATAGAAATTATTAAATGCAATTAAATTTCTGAGTGTTGCTTCACAGAACTTGTTCTGAATGCTACTAAGGCTGTATTTGAAATAAAATGCAAGTTAGCAGTTCTCATGTGCAATAGAAAAGGAAACAAAGTTCACAGTTTTTGATCATAAGCAGTTCCAGATTTTGGCTCATGTCTCAGTTATAATGACAAGCTAATTCAAATACGGACTTGTTAATACTTCAGTCCATATATGCTTTCATGTTTTATTTCTGTTGCAGTCTGTTGAATGGGAGAATTAATTTTCCATCTACAAATACATATTATCTAATTAATAGAAAACAATTATGTCATGATTACAATACAGAGACTAAAAATCCGTATAATTGCTTGCTCTCATGGCATACTTACTCTTTCTGTTGGTCTGAATATCATGCATCCAAAAAATGTATTACATCCTGAAGTAGAAAGCCCCCAGTTGAAATGTTTTAAGTATTGTGTTACTAGTCCTTTGTTGAATCAACAGCAGAAAATTGAGAATATATTAGCACGGAGGAAAAATCTAGAGTGTTGCTAGATATTTTAAACATATTTTTTAAAAAAAGTGTATTGAACGACAGCATTGTTTGCATTTGAAAACCAATATGTTCATTACTATCTTTTAGAAATGTATTAAATATTGAATGTGCATGCTTTGGGCTTGTATGGTGGCCCCAGCTCTTAAGGATTCTCAGTGCTGGACCTAAAGGGTATTTTGTTTTTTTTTAATGAGTGCAATTTCAAATTACATAATGAAAAAAAAACAAATTAAGAATCTTCACTTCTCTCTTTTCACATTAACACCTAATGTAAAGTTGCAAAACTAAATAAATGAGGAAATTACAGTAATCTATGCCTTTATGTCTAGATATTTTGCAAGCTTCTAAATGGGAGATGATCTTACAGATTGTATTTTGTTATCCAGGCAATTTTCCTATAGTGTCTGTTGCTGGTGCATATGAATACATTACAATATATATAGTCTAAGCAAATGCATGAGTGATAAAGCTCTTTACTTGGACAAAATGAAAAAAAAAAAAAGAACATTGCTTCAGAGTTTGAATAGCAGCATTTGCCTGCCAAAGAGGATACTTTCTTTCTCCCCTTCTTTAGTCAGTAAAACTCCTAACTAGAAATGAATGCAATAAAATGCACTGTATTTGCTAGGCACAAAACGGTGATGTTAGAGCTAGAACTGCAACCTCTGCTTGTTTTTCCTTACTCCTTATACATTCAAAAAATCTGTAGTGTTGCTTGCAATATAGTGTTTTGTGTATTAATAGCTCTTTTGGTTTGCAAATAACTCCTCTTTGTGTCACTTTGTGGTTCCAGAAGGGTCACTGGTTTTTTACACTTTAGGGAGATTGCTGCTGTTATCTGTAAATCTATTGCTTGGACAAGAATGGGATTACATGATATGATTTAAAACAGTATCAGCTGTATTTTATTCTTTTCACAAAGAAATGACCCCTTACCTTGTACAGCTTAAATAAATAAATAAAGGTTCTACAACATACAGCAGCAAAGCTTTTGCTTTTGTTACCTCTGAAGTATCTGAATAAAGTGTCTTATTAAGCAAGATATAAGGGCATGAAGAAAAGAATAAATCAAATTAGTTGACATCTCAAGCTTGCAGCACCATATATAGTGCTAGTAGTTATCTGTTTAGTAAAATGGATTTAATGAGAAATATAAATGCTGGTATTTAGAAGGATGTATTTTTGTAACTTGGATATTGGCTTTCAAGATTGTACAATGATGCAGTATTGCAAAGTTTTAAAGTACAGCAGGAACTGTTGAAATCACTTTTGCCTCTCTGCAGCAAGGTTATACATGAAAATGTGTTGTGCCTTAAAGAAGAGGGAGCAAATACTGGATTATCTTTTGTAATGTTGTACTCCAAACCAAAAAGGGATGGGGTTTGTCTCGTAACACTGGTCGTATATGGAATTTGTGTGTTATTAACCAGCATATCGTAAGGTATTCCGCCACTCGTATGTGTTCACCTAAAAGGCCTGAATGCAGAAACTGATGACTAAACTGGACTCTGAGAAACCATAATGTACATAATTTTGATAGAAATGTTGCATGATTGTTGTTATCCTGTGTGACAATATTGCTTATTTGTAGGCAAAATTATTTTTTCCATATAAATTTTATTGACAGAGTAAAACTTGCACCTTGGAACAGGTGACTCCTAGCATGCAAGGAATCAATTTTCTGGTGTTGAAAATGCCCTGACCTTCCATTTCATTATGCTTTACTGCTGATCTGCCCACCCAAGATCCTCATATGACTTTCATCAAAATAATTTTGGAAAATTTATTTCTGTAATATCCTATGGGGGATGTAATTACTTGCAAATAGGAAGTAGAAGATCAAGCTTCCTGTTTGAATGACTACAGCTCAAATTAAAATCTGTGACACTGCAAGAAATTTAAATCACATATCTCAAAGACCACAACTGTCTTCTCTCATTCCCAAAGCTTTTATGTATTTTACTTTCTTTTGCTGCACCAAATATACCATGTCCAGGTACACATATCCATATATTTGTGCGTGTCCTAGTATTGTGGGGTTTGGTCAAATGTATCAGTCTTTGTAAAGAAAACGCGCAGAAAACAGTAGCATGTGATGTTGCAGCAAAAGATGTGTTAACTTGATTTGTGTGTCTTTTATGGCTTTTGTAGGGAGCCAGACACTATAAAGAAAAGCCCCACTTACGGTAATCTAGAAGGCAGCAGGATTTGGAAGGTTTTCCAGCAAACCTCTGCTTAGTAAGATCTTAGAAGAGAGTAGTTGCTGCTCAGTTTGCCTGAAATTAGATTTTTCAAATATTAGAAATAAAGCATGGGAGAAGATAGAACTAAACTGTGTATTTCTAGCTGGGGTAAAGGATCAAGTTAACAGATGTGTTGAATGTTAATGAAAGGAGGTCTGTGTAATGCTTGAACCTGTATCAGTTGTACTTTCAGTCTAGGTTTCTCCAGCATGTAAGTGCTCCTCTTGCTAATTATTCCTGCTTAGGGCTTTAACCAAACTTAGGTATGTGAGCTAGTATAAAGCATTCTGTTACACTGAGAAGCAACAGTAGCAGGAGCTTGCACTTTTCCATTGTACTTTCTGGGAGAAATCACCCTTACGTGATGTGCAATGCACTCTTCCCGTTTGTGTTATTTAATAGGAAAAGACTAGACCTGCACGTGATGTGGGGCAGTGCTTTTATAATTGAAGCCGTTTGGGATCAGGACTTCTGGTCTAGTTTACTGTACTGAAGGGTATCTCTTAGAAATTTGGTGCAGAGATTTCTTCTCTTGTCATTCCCCTAAATATCTGGGGGCGGGCATGCCTGATGGCTAGGTGTTAGATACTGACTCATCTTTAACCTGAGACAGGAAACAATAACAAGAAGCTGTTATTGTGGAAAAGCTAGTTGCTACTATTTCCTTTTGTGGGTAGCTCTAATAAACTTGAGGTGTTTTTTACCTAATACACAGCAATGACGAAAGCACCTTAATAAGATCGTTTGCAGACCTGTTTGAAATATTAGTAGAGGGGATCAAAACTCTGTGAATTTGTTCAACCAAACGTGACTGTAGCCGCATAAATAACAGATACTAACTTCCTTTATTGAACAAGTCATGTTCTGAAGGCTTCTGTAAGTCACTATGAACCAATATTCTGCTTAGAAACTGGTTTTATTGTAATATAACTTTGTATGATTTGAACCTTGTCAAAAAGTTCACACAATACATTATTATTTCTGTTCCAGTTAGGTTTGTTTTTTTTAACATAAGTGTTTTGGTTTGGTTTTTTTTTTTTTAGAGGCTCTTTGTAACAACTGAATTTGTTACGTTAGATTCTTCTCTCGCATCTAGTTTCTCCCAATTCTTAATATACCAAAATGTTTTCTTGGCATTCTCTCCCCGCTTTCCCCTGTGGGTGTGGGTTTTTTTTTTTCTTCTGAATTTGGTGTTCCCTTCAAGCAAGTGAGGACTCTAAAGATACAAGGGCATTGAAAAATATAAAACTGGTCAAGATGGATGGCAAAACCCACCATGCATAAATAAAGTACCCCCTTCTCTCTCTCCTTTTGCCCCCTCCCAAAATGAACAATGATTGTGTGGTTGAAGACCTGGCTGAATAAGTGTGTCAGGTACTGATTGGAAGAATGATAAATGGAGTGACCTAACAAAGGATTGACTTCTCCAAAAGACAGGCCTTTTTTAATGGATGGAAAGGGAGGAAGCCTCATTTAGAAGGGAAAGGCTGTTGGTAGTGCAGATATGACAAAGGGGAAGTCGACAACCATTGATTTACGTTCGGGAATGACAGTTGAAAAATTCAACAATAATCATGACAAATGAGAAGCGATGCAGTCAGAGGAAAAAATGCCAATACGTTAAGCCTGAGAAGAAATGCCAAGGTCACAAGGAAAGGTTCCCAAACTTCTGCTTTTGACAACCTTAATGGAAATATTGGAAAAGATGGGGTACAGGTTAAAAGGTATGGTTTGGAAAGAGGAATTGTAGGTGATGCTAATTAGACTTTGTTCTTTTCAAGGAGGTCATGTGTGTTGCCTACAGTAGCGTTCAGGCAAACTGACCATTAGCAGACTGTTATCCTCCAGATTATCATTTTTTTCTTGAGGAACTGCTGAAATAAATTAATAGCAACAGGCAAACAATCATGTTCATTTTAAAATATCACTTTGTTGCTCACTGAATAAAGCAGATCTGTACATTTTTTTTTTACCCTGGTCTCATGCATACAATATAACTTATTAAAAAAAATAATTAAATATGATAGTAAATAAGATTATAAAAGATTTTGATGGACTGTTAGGTCAGATCTGAACAAATAAGTGGCATCTGAGAACTCTTTAATAAATGTAAATCTAAACACAGTAGCATAATCTTGTAGTGAAGAGGTTTTAAAACAAACAGTGCCCCTTTTATTTTTGGTTTTCAGCTTATTGAACCAGTTAGTGGAATGGACAGACCATGTGTATAAAACAGTTTTCTTCTAGTGCATTAGGTTTACATTACGTTAATAAGTAATTTACAAAATTACAATATGCAGATTGTCACTAATGTAATGAAATGAGCAGTGCTCTGTTTACTTGGAAACCTGAGAAAATAGCATTGGTGAGAGAAACATGCCTACCCAGCTTATCTTATTTAAATGAGTAGAAGGGCAGTGAATATCAAAACCTGTTTTATTTGTGTGGTATTAAGTGGCAGGAATTGCTTTCAGGTCTATCTTACTTTGTAAATATTCCATGATACTGATTTAAATAAACAAATCTCCACCCAATAAAACTGCATTTAAATGGGGCTAAAAAGAGAAGTTTCTTAATTAGAAGGAAAGATCAGCTTTATAATAGCTCATTATTGTAGTACCTCTTTCAAATTAAACTCATTTCTAACTCCTGACATACAAGGGGTTAAGCCCTCAGACACAAGTACTAATTTAGCATGCAGTGGTCATTTTAACCTTACATGTACTGAAGAAGAGTATGTATTTAAAAACAAATCTGAAATACAGTCTGGGCAAATAATACCTGAGCTTGAGGGGGAGAAAAAAGACACACCCCTCCGGGGGGGGGGGGGGGGGGGGGGGGGGGGCGGGGGG
>JAVKLA010000093.1:17204743-17215216 GCA_034782735.1 Sagittarius serpentarius | reverse complement strand
AAAAAAAAGAGACAGATCTTAACACTTCAAAATATTCTTGGCAATATTTACTGAAGATTTGTTTAACTTATATTTTCTTGTTTCTAATTTACATTAACTACTAGAAAATACATACATTGAGACAGTTTTAAAGGCTTATTTAGTACAAAGTCACATTCTGCATCTGAAACTTCGGTGTACTTTTGACTCTAAATTCAGATTTCTTCTAGAGAAAACTCTCAATCATTATTAAGTAATTTACAAAATTACAGTGTACTAAAAAATTATGTTTGACTAAATTCATATGTAGTTAAATGCCTGTGCTTCCATGCTTGCATTCTGTTTTATCTCATTTGAGGTTATTTGTCCATACAGAGTGAGGCTGCTAAAATGCTGTATGGAGGAAAGACTTCTGGTCGGGTGTGAGGGGGAGGGTGCCAATAGCAGGCTGGGGGTTCAAACCAGTGATGTAGCATCGTGACAAGTCCCTGTCCCGATGAGCTGCAGGCACGTGCGTGCTGGAGGCAGAGAAGGGGGGAGTCGGAGGTCGGCAGCAGACACAGGAAGAGATCCTTCTCCTGCCATCTTCTAGTCGTGTACTCTATCCACTGGAGCATGCTTGTGTCTTCTATGGTATCTGTGGTTATTATTGATGACTTTAAGGCCAGTAGGAGCTTTATAGAAATTTATTGAGAATCTCTGTTATGCTGTCTGAAAAGGGAGGCCTAGTAAGGTAGAAGAGTAGTGTATTAACATATATAATTGCTGCTGCTTTGTTGCTTGATGGTAGGCATTGACCTTGAGGTTAGCTACTACCTCAACCTGTCTTTTGGGGAATACTCTGCTGTGTGACAGACCTTCTGGCAAGAGCTCTCTTCAGTAAAGACCTGTGCCTTTTATCTAGAGGAGTGTACTTTTTCTCCATTCCTACCAGTTTTACCTGTATCCTCTCCCACATTACCGTTTCTATTTCTCTTACACTTGCTTTTGAGTTCTTATCATGTATTTGCTGTATCGCCAGCCTGGCACTTTCTCAACGAAATTGGTTCGGAGAGTTGGCAGGGCAACCCCTTGTGCCTCGTCCCTTGTGCTGTGCTAGCTGAAAGAACATGAAAGGACATCAGGGAAGGGTTCACAATTAGAATATTTTTTTTTCTTTCTGTGTAGATAGCATAATGTCACTGCTTGAGGCTGATAACTGCTAAAGGGGAGCTAGATAGAGTGGGTGTGTGTGTTTGTGCTACAGGAGTGTGTGAGTATTGGGGGGACCCCACTTGGACTTAGTAGGCTGGATTTGAGGGTTCCTAGCACCTGGTACCTGGTTTTAAAAGGTCCTGTAAATTTTTGCACATGAGCCTGCCTGAAGTTTCCATGCAGGTTTAGAAGATGTTGTTGTTGAAGGCTTTGTGTTTTGAAGCATTTTCTTTGCAGAAGATGAGAACCAGCACCCAGTTTTGTTGCACAGTTCTTTTTCAGCTGATCACAAGCCAGCAGCAGTTCCAGTGATTTAAAGTAGTTGGTTGATAGGTTTAAGAATCTGTATAAATGCTATCATATCTGCACCAATAGCATAATGAGAAATTCATGTCTTTATTGTTTAATAATCATAACATAAAAATGCCGAGCATTATTGCTGAAATGGAGCTGTGAAGCTGGTGGCCTGTATATTTGATACTTAATACTATTTAGTGTATATTAGTATGGTACACATAGAGCTGAACCCTTTCTGTGTTGAAAACATTTTAATTGCAAGTGCAGAAAGCACCAGTCTATTTTCAATAGGACTACACAGAACATTATTGAAACCATGTTTTTTCCTGGGGCTCGGACATCTGCTGGAAGGAATTCTGCACTGCTTATAGTATCTTTTTATATAAAAATGCATTTTTATATAATATTAAACAAACTGGGGCCTTGAGAAGAGAAGGTGAGTATAGTAATGGTCAGTTTCAGTATGAGATAATTTCCAAATGTTACAAGAGACTCAATGAGGAAGTAAACCATGAAAGTAAGTGTACGAACAAAATTTCAAATAGAATTGGGCTGTTTTCTTTCTTTTACTGTTCAACTGCATTCTTCAGTAATATAGTGTCCTGGTTTTGGCTGGGATAGAGTTAATTTTCTTTCCAGTAGCTGGTCTAGTGTTATGTTTTGGGTTTAGTATAAGAATAATGTTGATAACAGCCTGATGTTTTCAGTTGTTGCTAAGTAGTGTTTATACCAAGCCAGGGATTTTTCAACTTCTCATGCTCAGCCAACAAGAAGGCTGGAGGGGCACACAGCCAGGACAACTGACCCAAACTGGCCAAAGGGGTATTCCATACCGTGGGACGTCATGCCCAGTATATAAACTGGGGGGTGTTGGTGGGGAGGCGCAGATCACTCCTCAGGAACTGAGTGGGCATCGATTGGCAAGTGGTGAGCAATTTCATTGTGCATCTTGCCTTGTGTATTCCAATCCTTTTATTATTATTGTCACTTTCTTGTTGTTATTAGTGTCATTGTTAGTTTCTTCCTTTCTGTTCTATTAAACTGTTCTTATCTGAACCCATGAGTCTTAATTTTTTTCCCTGATTCTCTCCCCGACTCCACTGGGTTGGGGGGGAAGTGAGCGAGTGGCTGCATGGTGCTTAATTGCTGGCTGGGGTTAAACCACAACATATAGTTTTCCGAAAAGAAAATGCTTTTTTGGTTGTTTTTGTTTTGTTTTCTTTATAATAATTTGTGGCTTGCTATATGTCAAATTGAACTACAGGTGATTGACCCTCAGGTTAGAAGCTGACTGACAGTAGGCTATAACATCAAAGCTGCGGGCTGAGGGAAGTTGCTTTTTTCCAGGAGTCAACCTTTTCTATTTAAGAAACAATACTTTTTCTTCGTGAGTGCTAGTCTTTGAATAAACTGTATAGCTTTGATTCCCCCTCCTCCTCCTGGCTGTAATATACTTTTAGTTGCTTATATTTAGACATACAAAATCTGTGATCCTCCAAGCCCAACATGCCAGCAGCAGTTCCCTCAGTAACTTCAATTTTGTTTTTAATTCTAAAGAACACAAATAATTTTGATGGCAAACAGTCATTCAGTGTTTTGTAACTTTATTTCCTCAGTCTGCTTTTAGATTTTCATAATGGGATATGTGTTTTATCATCTTTGATTAAGCTGAGGTTTGTGAGCCTTTCGTTTGATTTAGAACTTTCCATATTTACTTACCCTGGCCATTGTTATGCTCCACTCCATTGTCTGACTACCACAAAAAAATGTCTGGGAGATTTAGCGCAAGACGCTGTTCAGACTCTTTAGCATAGAACATAGCTGATTATTTCCCATGTTGAGCTTACTAGGGTAAGTGTATAATACTATTTTCCTCCCCCACCTTCGATTTAGTTCTTTTTAGCACTTGCAAATGATTTAAGGCGTTCTGATAATCTCTGGAAATCCAGATCACTCTCAGACCAACCCTGAACAATATTGTTTCTTCAGTTTGCAGTGCAACCACGGGATGCAGTGAGTAGCTGGCATATTCTTAGTGTTTACACCCAGATGTTTAGACACCTAGACTTTTTTTCTTTTTACATTGCAGCTTTCTGCAGTTTCTGGACCTGGTTCTGTGATATAAGTCCCAAACTCAGTAAGCTTTAAGGCTAAGATTTACCTGTTTTAATTAAACTTGTTAATTACTTGGACAAGCGTCAGTTCTGTGACAGAAATGGATGACTCTTTTGATTAAACTTGGTAACTGGTTCTGCCCATTTTACAGTATTCTTTTCTTACCGCTTAATGTGTATAGACTAATTAATTCATAAGTAGTTTCCTTGGTGCCTTACAGTGCTCTGGGAAGCTTTAAACATCTACCCTGACCTGACTGGCTACTGAATAACCTCACTCTTTCTAGAAGTCCAGAATTCTGAGTAATGCAAAGGAACATAAACAGGCCACCAAAGTTCTCCCTTTGTGCCAACTCCAATATTCCTTTTGTATCCTATGCAGAACTGGAAAACAAATGCTTTTTCCCCTCGATGCAGGTAAGCTGTGACTTAAGTTTTCCATCCTGTTGCTTGAAAGACCAAATTTTCTAAGGGAAGGCAGAGACAAGAAGCAGTCTTGCATACTTCCCATCATCTAGCCAGTTGCCCTGCTGGAATAAAAGCTGTGTGTCTCTCCCTGGCAGGTTCCCAAGTATGTTTAGCTGCCCTTTTCCTTTGTGTCATTGGACGCTGCTACCTGTTTCAGGACAAGGCCAGAGATCCATTGACTTTATGACTTGGTCCCTATGCTCTATCCAGAGATGAGTGTAGAGTCTGATATGGACAAGGCTATTTAGTAAAATTGTGGGAAATAGTTGATGTACTCCATGAAATTTTTTATCGTGCTTTTGAAAACTGTTTTCACACTATCCAGTAACACAACAATGTATTTTTTGCATGCACTTTTTTTTTTTTTTTTTTATGTGTAGGGAACATCTTCAAATTTTGAGAAAGGGCTGAGGTGCAGGTGGATAAGAATACAAGATATATCACAGAAATCCAAGCAGCACAGTAATGTATTATGAATAACATTGCTGTAAAATAACTGTTCTGAAGATGTAAAAAAGTTTTGGAAAATTCACAGGTTTCCAATGATTTTTAAGCTAATCACTTGGTTATTTGAAATAAAGATGTGCATTGAAGATGTTTATTATTTTTCTGTGTTTTAATCATACATTTTACCATGTGAGATTTCTTTTGAAAGCAGAAGTTTATTCTGGTTTCCTGCAAGTAATGATACCACTACACTGGAAAGATTCTTCTGGACTAATTGTTGTATATATCTGAATCCTTCAGGTTTGTGATTTTTTCCACAATGCAAGCAAAGGATTAACCATTCTCCCCGATATGTGTGTATGCAAGATCTGTATCTATTGGCCACAATAATTTTGAACGGCAAATTAAGAACACAGCCTACAAACCCCGTGTTTATTGTACAGACAGAATGATATTTTTGTATTTTTATGACACAGATAAGTAGTGAGTATTCATTTTTGCCACCTAGCCCCAGATGCCTGTCATAAGACTGTAGCTGTTAATCATACACTGATGTCTTTTTCTAAGCCTCAACAAGAAACTAGGGACCACTAAAAACATGCTTCCTTTCATTAAAGAGGAAATTATTACTATATATTTTTGTAATAACCAATAACATTTCAAATTACTCACATTTATAGCTTGTAATCAAGTTTATGTTTAACCTCTAATCCCCATGAAGTAGGTAATGACTGGTTTGTTAGTTAACCACTCATGGGAAGTTAAGGGCAGTTAACAATCTACCAAACCAGTCATTAACTACAGTAGTGACTGATTTCTCAGGTGTTATTTGCATTATAAACTTCCTTCAATGGTTTGTAACAGAAATATTAATTTGTAAAGGAAAAAAGCATATTTCAGTTACTATGCTGTAACAGGCTGAAAAATTTGGTAGTTTCATTTTATTTCCTTTCTCTCTTGCGCCCACCACCATACATGCACTTATCAGTGCATAGAAGAGGGGAAGTACTGGCTGTAGTCTTAGACTATGTGTATGGGTCCTTTCAGAACAAGCACAGTGGTAAGTGTGTTAATAGGATTAGTTTAGACAAATGGGGACAGCTAGGGTTTGAAGCACTCTTGGATGAGATTTCCTGCTGGTAGGTAAATATGTCCTCCCTCGGCAGGGCTCAGAGCCTGTAGCAACAGTGTCATGGCACTGGTGCATTGTGACATAAATGAAGATGATTCAGCATGACATGTGCTTTAATTATGTTTTCCATTTAAACACTTTTTGCTCCATATTATAAAGAATACTAATTAAAAGGTAGTGTTTCACAAGCGTCATTTTGACGCAGAATGAATAAGAGTAGGCTGTTTATTTAGATAATTTAGGTATCACACAGAGGTTAAAAGTAGAGTCAAGCTAAGAATTTTCATCACTTATCCAGGTTAACTTTTTCTTTGGTTTGAATACTTTATTGAAGTATTAGCTAGCTGTTAAATACCTGATTTCTCCAGATGAATACCTTCCAGCTTTTCTGTTTCTAAAATTGTGCAGCAGTATGGGTGCATACAAGTATCAGAGCTTGCTCATACTAATCAGTTTCAGTCGTTAAGAACTTTTAATAAATGCCCGGTACATGATCTCACATTTACTTCATGTTCTACTTGATCTGAAGCCCATATGAAGTTTAATTAAGATGATCCTTTTTTGGATCCTGGGCTTCAGAAGGTGTTTGGTATGTTCTTTATACCATAAGCTCTAAACTTACAGAAAATCAGGTCCTTACCCCTTTGGAAGCTTGTGTGCTGCTATATCCATATTTGGTGTACTTTTCATTTTAAAGTAGAGTACTTTTTCCTCTTTATGTGAGAGACATCAAAAAGGAAAGGAAAAAAGTAGTAGATGTCTTTTCTCAGGCTATACCATCCAGGACTTTGGTTTCAGTATGGAAATGTTTGAATTATGTTTAAGCTTTCTGTAGGACTCCCATTGAACCCCTGTCTTCCAAAGAGGTGAAAAATCCCCAACTTTTTTGTCTTAGAATAGAAGGTATCAGCATGAAACAGCTGAAATGCTCTTTTGCATCTCTTTTTATTGCACTGTTTTTTTATTACACTTAACTCCAGGTCTTGGCCTTGTTCCCTCTGTTCTTCTGTTTTATATAAAACCTGCCAATTTGGCAGAATACTTGAAAATTTAAAATAAAAAAAAAAAAGATAGGAAACTGAAAGTACTCTTTTAAACTGAACTTTCTGGTTTAATGTACTCTCTTCTATGTGCGAATTATAAACACTTGTGGTAAATACAATCTGGAGTTTAAAATTTAATTAGCAGATTTCACAGTATGTTCTGTGGGGTTATGTTTGTAGTTCAAGTTATCTTATGGAAACATTTGCTTTCCAGTAAAGCAAGTCTTATAGCCTTATGTAATTTAGGATGTGTGTTTGTGGGTCTTTCCCAAAACATGCTGTGTACGTGTAGCAGTCCCTACGTGGAGTCAGTGTCTCTGGGAACCATGTCCATGCAGTCCCTAACAGTTCCTCAAGCTGCTAGAAGCTCCTCAGATGCTTCCAGCAAGGATGATAATTGATATCTGCTACAGCTGTATGTTCCATGTGGAGTGGCCATCTCCCTGATAGGTACTGGTCTGAATCTGCTCATTTAACATAGGTCATCGAACAGCTGTCAAATAGTAATGGCTTTAGGTCTCTACTAGCTTGGCCCGCATTTGAACCAGTGACCTAGGGGTGAAAGGCATTTTCCAGCACTATCAATCCCCTCAGACATCAAGTCCCCCTCATAGGCTTTCCATTGGAACTTCCACCAGATAAATTGTGTCTGTGATTTCATTTAATGTGACACCAGATCTTGTAAGAAGAATATCTCACTGACTTGTCAGTGAAAGTTCTTTGATTTGTATTTAACAATATATAGCACCACTTTACAAAGCATCACATTTTTTATACCTTGGGTATTACATGGGTTAAAGATAGCCATACTCAAATTGTAGTTTTGCAGTTACAGGCTGATCTACTGTACTGTATGTCCCTTTGGGGAAAAAAAATGCGACTTCCAGCCACAGATTGTCAGGAAATTCCAGCCAAACTGCAATTGCATTGTGATAATGCAGTACTTTGTTACTGAGCAGGTTAAGAACTGTTACCCTCATTATGTAGCATATCATGAAATGAATGTTATTGTTAAGCATAAGGACAGGACATATTAGAGGTATCTTTTATTACATAGTCTCCATTATAAAAGAACAGCTAGTGCTAAAATGTTATCCATGTGATAGGTAGAGGTACATTGTTCTTGTGCTGCTGTCTCTGATTAAGACTAGGATAATGCACGGTTCCTGCCTTTTATGTCCATCAGGAAACAAGACAGACCAAGGTAAAATAGATGAGCGTATGTTGGCAAAAGATTAAAAAGACCAGTAGTAAAGTCCATTAATAATTCTCATATTTAGGATTTGCTTGGTACTGTACTTACAGAATCTACAACATTTAATCTCTTTTCAGAAAGACCAGCTGAGAGAACCTTTTTCCTCGTCTGAGTGATAGGCCTAGATTTTCGGAGGCAGCACATTTGTCTGTCAGAGCTGTTGGCTGGTGTCGTGATTTAGTTTCCGTCAAATGATGCTGGTGTCCGGTTGATGATATAGCCTTGCTGGATATGGGGAAATTTGTTACCTTTAGCTTTGACAGGAAGATAATTGCTGATGGTTAACAGAACTGTGCAGAATCCATTGGTTTTGCAGCAACACAAGCAATGGAATCTGCCTCAAGAAGTCAGTCTTTTCACATAAACTTCTGTAGGCTGTTTCTTCATAAGACAAATTTTACTTTTTGTTGCATCAAAGTATATCTGTGTATCGGTAGCTTTGAAAGTTTATTGACCTGAATAGAAACAGTGTGTCTTACAGTGATGAAGATTTAATAATGTAGCATCTTTTTTTTTTTTTAATCACAGCACTTCTCTTTTTCTAACAGTTGTCAAAAGAAGGAGAGGTGTCAGTGATTGTTTGCCTTTGCTAACTGAAAACATTTCCTAGGTATATAACTTGTTAAATATAAATAGTGAAAATATTAAAACAGGTCTTAATTAGAATGGAATAGAAAAAGAATTAAGATAAAGTGGTAAATATTGAGTTAATAAAGAAGAGAGTTTAAAATCCACTTAAAATGCTAGAACTGAACTTAAAGGAGTTCCCATAAATTATGATCAGTGGCAATATTTTGTGATCTCTTTCTTAATTTTCAGCTTTTTGTGGGCAAAGTCTTCACTGGATTTTTGCCAAGAATACTATAATTGTTTGCAATATTTCATCACTATATCAATATGCCTTTTTCCAGGTTTCTTGTGGGGGTAACAGCATCCTTCCTGTCTTCCCACGCTTATTTCTTAGGTCTGAACTGTGAGATACAGAATTGCCTGAAAAGCTTCTCCCACTCTTCCTCCCTCATATGACAGTGAAAAATAAATTGGCTTTTAATAGCAGGAGAATAAAATCTATAAATGAAGTGACCAGCAATATCACCTTACTTGTCTTATTGGTAATGTTTTTTAATAGTCCTGGACTTCTAGCATGGTTTAAACAAGGAGGAGTTACGCTGATACTAGTAGATACCTCTATTGGAGCTCTTTTTCCAGTAGAGGAATTCTGACAAAAATAGGACAATATCAGGCTCATGCGGAGAGGATTACCTGGTCTCTCACAATATATGTGATATATGCAGTACTCTGCTTTTAAAATAACTATTGATTTTTGGGGTGTTCCCCTTTTAAAGGTTTATGCTTGGATTAACTGAAAACTAGACTCACCTTCATACCTTTCTTCTCATTCACTTTTCTTTATAACCTAGCTGCCAAACATTTACCTACTTCCTACCTTCATCACTTCTCTTCAGTTTCCAACATGTGTCCTCACAGGATTCCCCCCCATCCCCCGCCCCAATGTTGCTTTCCCTGCACATAATCTTAAATCATCATTCTTCTCTACTTGTTTTGGGCTGTTTGTCTGTGTCCTTTCCTCTGGCTGTCTCCTCCATTCTAGCCTGCAGCAGCCTTGGGTGCACAGGTCACTGATAGCTCAGGTTCCCCCTACATGTGTAAGCAAATTTCCTTCTGCATACCTTAAATTGGTAAGCCAGAAAATGTTAAGATTATGGCAACTGCTGGCACTTAACTTTCATGCCTATATCCTATATTCTTATCTTGTGAGGAAAGCTATTTGGGATTAAACTGCCCGATTATTCCTCAAGGCACAGAGTAACCAGCCACTGCTCTAATGAAGGCCCAGGTCATTACTGAATAACGGGTCCTCTAGCACGAGTCCTTGCTAGCAAGTTTCATCTGCCCTCAAAGGAAGCCCTGCTTTCCACTCTGACAGCCTCTGATGTAGGAAGTCTTGGAAGTCGGGCAATGCGATTCCACCTGCCAGCATCACTTATGAAAATAAGAGCATCTGGGGAGGAAAAAAGCGCAGAGGCCCCACCTCCCCCCCGCCCTGCTTTTTTTTTTTTTTTTTGAGAAATATTAACCATATAGTTTTACTTTCCCATTGTATTAAGGAAAAGGGAAATTCATGAAGTAATTTGAATGACTTGGTCATTTAATTAATGTGTATTTTCATACCAACCCTAAATTACTACAGATTTCGTGGAAACTGGTTGCCACTATGCATTAATTTCCCAACAGAGCTACGCTAAGGAGTTTGTCTTTGTAATCCAACGTGCAGGAAGTGTTTCTTCAATGTGGTATGAATGTTTGAAAATACAGGTCTTTCCTCACCAAAGAGCTGTGTCGGTCAGGACTCTGACCTGAGTCATAGAATCACAGAATCATAGAATCATAGAATGGCTTGGGCTGGAAGGGACCATCAAAGGCCATCTAGTCCAACCCCGCTGCGAGGGAGCAGGGACACCTTCAACTAGATCAGGTTGCTCAGAGCCCCGTCCAGCCTGGCCTTGGATGTTCCCAGGGATG
>JAVKLA010000093.1:17197393-17204643 GCA_034782735.1 Sagittarius serpentarius | reverse complement strand
GGGAGAATCACTTCCCTCGACCTGCTGGCCACGCTTCTCTTGATGCAGCCCAGGATCTGGTTGGCCTTCCGGGCTGCCAGCGCACATTGCCGGCTCATGTCCAGCTTTTCGTCCACCAGCACCCCCAAGTTCTTCTCCACAGGGCTGCTCTCAATCCCCCCATCCCCCAGCCTGTATTGGTGCCGGGGGTTGCCCAGGTGCAGGACCTTGCACTTGGCCTTACTGAACCTCATGAGGTTCGTACAGGCCCACTTCTCAAGCTTGTCCAAGTCCCCCTGGATGGCATCCCGTCCCTCAGGTGTGTCAACCATACCACTCAGCTTGGTGTCAGCGAACTTGCTGAGGGTGCACTCAATTCCACCATCTATGTCATTGATGAAGGTATTAAACAGTACCGGACCCAGTATGGACCCCTGAGGGACACCACTCGTCACTGGTCTCCATCTGGACATAGAGCCGTTGACCACTACCCTCTGCATGCGACCATCCAACCAATTCCTCAGCCACTGAGTCTGACTTAAAAATTCTGTAATTGACCTATAACTCTCTTGAACTGCATTTATCTACCTTTTATAGGGCTGGTTTAGTAGTTAAGAACATGTAGGTTGTGATGTGAAGTGATGGAATAAAGAGGATGGTTTCACTGAAAGTGCCATGTGGCAGCAGCTCAAGTTTAATGACTTTTTAAATAGCTTATGGGAAGAAAGGAAACTGTGTTGTATTCTCAGGGAGATGTCACCAAGATCTAAAATTAGAGAAGTTATTCTGAAACACCTAACCTTTCCCCTGAAAAACAATGAATGTTTAAATTGCATGTTGTTCCTCAAAGTTTCAGTCCCCTCCCACTGCCCCCTCCCCCACAACTCTGCATCATTTTATTTTCTTTACTTGGTTTTACCACTGTATGACCTCGTGTTGTATTTTTTTCTGAATGACAATGAAAGTAATTGAAAATATTGATTGGCAGTACAGTTAAGTTGTCAACACAACCATTTAATTTGTCAGGAGGACTTGTTAAATTGTCAAAAATCATATAAAAAACCTCCTTCAGTCACTGATGATATACATTAGAGATGTTCACGAATCAAATGGGCCATTTTTGAGGTAAGTGTTGAAGAAAAAATTCTGAAATGGCTTTCTCCAGTTTATTTTTTTAAGGTCAAATTAAAAAAGAATACCCAGCAAATACCTGGCTGGCCGAACACATTCAGCAGAGTACCTGGACACAATATTACTTACCTAGTTTCCAACAGCACCCTTACATGCTTTGTATTTGTAACAATCTCGGTTGAAGTTTGGCGTTACTTCTGCCGCAAGTGTTTATTTCAGCTGTTTATTTTAATGTTTGGGTACTTTGATCTCAGGTTTTATATGTAGGCTATACCATAAAAGACAATGCTATTAGTGTTTTATGGACCTTACCTATCTCTGTCTTAGGATAAATGTTGCATTTTGTCAATGTGAAACTTTGCAAAAATCTTCTTGCACACTATTTGAATCTGTACACTTAATCCTGGATACTGGTATGGCTTAAGTTACAGTTCAAATAAAACAGTACCAACTTCTCCGCAGTGTCTTTTTTCTTGTTAATATAATGCTAATTTGAACTGTGTAGGTGAGATTTTCTAGGCCAGCTCAGGCAGTTAGTTGCACAATTCCAGTTGGTCTCAGAAATCCAACTAATTTATAATGCAATTCAGGGGAAGTATTCCCACTGACCCAGGGCATTTCTGCAATTTTTGCTGTAGCTTTCCTTTTCTTGGGGCTGGCGGTACTCTGGAAGACGTCGAATGTTCTCATTTTCCAGGGGTTTTGCGAAGCCAACTTGGGGAATTGGAAAGTGAGTTCCTTAATTCACCACCATTATAATCTGCGGTATTTCCTACATTAGGACTCTGGTAAAGGAAGGTTCTTGGATTTAGTCCTGCAGGTTCACAAAATGGTGGATTTTGTTGTGAATGTATTAGAGAAAAATATTTCAATTTTTTTGAAGTAACTAAAAAGATTCATAACTTTCTCTTCTGCCTTGGCATTGAACCATGGTATTTAAGAGTCTGACATTACAGAAAAAGATGTTAAGAGATCTGCAGATTATGATTAGGAAATATGAGGAACAACATTTTAAGATCAAAATTCATATACTGTAAGACAGTGATATTAGCAAGACTTTCTGAAGACATTAATTGATGTTGTGATCTCAGTTGAGGAGTAAATGAGTTTGTGCTCCATATCGTCATGTGTTCTTAAATGAAAAGCGAGTGGATGTTGCTTGCTTTTCTCTGTTGATCAGAATACTGTATTGAAAGTCTTAAAAATGTTTCAGACTCATTTCACCAATCTAGGCAAAAAATGTACTTCCTTCTTTTTTTTTTTTTCCACTGCCAAGCCTGTGCCCTTTCATTTCTATCTAAAGGGATTTTACTTACCTGACAAAAAATCAAGTAATCCTAGTGTGTGGAGTTTTGCGTGTCTGTGATACTTTGCAGGTTTGTACTTTTTGTAAGTACTTTGGGATGTAATGCACTGCATGAATATAAAAATACACAATATTAATTATTACAACTTATTTTCTTTGAATAAAAAGTTTTCCCTTTCTGTATTAGATCTGTAAGCTAGTTTGTGAAAATACTAGTATTTAAAAAGTACCTATAGTATTTACAGCTGTAACTCATTTTTAATGAAATAGACTGTTCAAAACTGAAACCCATTTCTCTAAGCAATCTTTCTTCAACATGAAGAGCCATTAAGAGGAAAGCAGATCAGATGGTCTGCAGCTGGATTTAGAAAAGTGGAAGACTGATAAATAAATAAATAAACAAGCCCAAAGCACAGCAGTGGGGTTTAGGGAATAGTTAGCAGTAATAGCTTGTCTTAGATCAGAGAATTTCAGCCTTATCATATCGGTGTGTTAAGTAACATTTCCTGAAATATGGTTTTGCCTTTTGAGGTTATTAAAAAAAAACAAAAAACAAACTCCTTCTGCCTTCCCCCATTGTAGAAAACCATACCATCCTCACTGTGACAGTCCATGCCCCTCCTGCTCCCGGTACATACGTTTAAAAAACCCTACAGTATTATAAATACAATTGTCAATATACCTTAATTTATCAAAGATCGTTTAAGAAAAAGCTTGCATGTTTTATAAGCATGTTAAATTAGCCATGTGTTCATTATATTGGAGATCTTACATTTTAATTATGATTTGTGATGTCCAAATTATAGGTGGGTGTGTACGCCTTTGTTGCAGTGGCTTTCTCTCATCTATCAGTTCACTTGAACTGTAATATTACTTTCTTCTAATAAAATTTTAAGCTTATCAAGTCAGGACAGGAAAATTGTCCATGGATTGGTCTCCTACTGAGCTCTGAGTATTAAGAGGGGGGTCGGGTGTCTTCAGAATTGCTTGTTCTGCTTGCAGGATGTAAAGCTTTGTGCCAGAGTCCTGATACACGAGAGAGAAACAGCTCTAACCTGAATGCTGGAGAATCCTGACCTTAATTGTTCAGGACAGGGACAATGAATCTTGATCCTTGGAACAGTCTTAGCTATTCTGGGAAATGTAGTCATCTCAAAGTATGACAGTTTGGTTATTACTGATTAGACATGTTTCATATGAGATTTCCAGGGATCAGTGATTAACATACACCATCTACAAGTAATATTTTTTCAGGGTCGTATTCTGCGGGGAGCTTGGTTACCTCAAATCCTTCTTAAGTCACTGCTTTCTTATTTAACTATTGGATAGATATTGGTACAAAAGCTTGCAGTTTTTTGTTTTTTTTTCTTTCCAAGTGGGTACGCATACCAAATTACTTATGGAAAAGCTAATACAGCTAAAGATATTGCATAGCAGAGTATGCTGACTAACCTTCTCCTGGGAAGTGCTTTCAATAGAACACACCATAAATCTGTTATTTATGAAAGGAGCTCTCTGTCTCTCTAAAGGTGTAATTTCTTTAATGTTGCCAAAAAAATACGTAGCAGTCCTTATTTCTGTAAATGTTTTAGGCTAGGTAGATTCTGAATTTGCAGGGCTTCAAAGAAAAATGGCGTAAGACTTTCACATAATAGGATGAGAGAGTTTTGATAAGTACCAAAATGTACATACATCTGGAAAAGTTGTGGTGGCTTACTATTAGAAGATAACCCAAGGTGATCACTGGGCATTAGAATGGAGTTCACTGGCTGAAAGCAAATGTGAACAATATAGCACGTGCCATGGCTGTGAATGCTGTCGGAGGTCTTGTGGAAGAAATGGATGTTTCCCTCTAGTCTTGGAATTTCCGGTAAGCTTCCAAAAGCTAATTGTGTAGTGCAACACATATATTTGGTACTATAATTACACTGATATTCTTTTGAGGATTTCCCTTCCTGCATATTGCTGGATGCTATATGCCCTGTTGAGCATTTTAGACCTGTAAATTGTAGAATATTTTCTGATAAGTGATCTAGCATGTTGCAGGTGCTCAGTGCTTTGCAAGGTCTGATTCTGTTTAGGGGATGTGGAGAAAAAATTATCTCAATAGTCATTGAGCTCTAAAAATGTTGGAGAGGAAACTATACCCATTTGGCGTTCATGTTTAGTCCCATTTTGCTTCTTTGTTGGCTTGGTTTTTTGCCACAACTTTACAGTCTTGAGTTGAATTGCCACTCACTATTGAGTATACACCAATTTTAAACAGGGCAGATAAATACTGTATGGTAACGTAAGCAGCATAGCCTTTCAGTCTACTAAAAATGCAGGTCTTAGCATGATTCCTTGTTCTTCTAGTAACTAAAGAAGCTTAACTTTGCTCAGGAAAAAAAATATTCTAGTGTATGTTCTGCTCTTCTGTGTTCTCATTAGCATTTAGAGAACAAGCAGAGAAGAGCAACATGCCTTTGTCCTCTATATACTGCATAAAGAACATTTTAAGCATTTTACAGGCATAAAGTATGATGTTTTTATTTAGTACATTACATTTGGGGATTGTGACTAACCAGTCCTTGTATCCAGGCCTGATATTTTCCACTTAGTATGTAAAGATGAAGATAGAACAATGGACTCCTGCATAAGAAAACTGGCCTACAATTTATCCTGGGGTCGGTTTCTACCACTGTTTCAGGCTTTCATGTGATCTTCGAAAAGTCTTTCAGTTTCTTTTGCTTCAGTTTCCTGTGCATAAAACACAGCTAAAACTTCTATTTGTTGACAGTTTTGTATACTGTGCTGATATTTATGTAGGTCAGGGGCTTATTCTTACAATCTGAGTTTGGTGTCTTAGAATGGCTGTGGCCTGGGTCTTGGATTGTAGTGCAAACCACAGGCTGATGCCTATGAAGAGGTTTTGTCTTTGAGGCACCCAGATAGTTCTCACAGCAGGGAAGGAGCTGAAAGAAGCTGACAGAGTAAGAAATTAGTATTTGTCTACATGTTTATATTTGTGGTTAAATAATAAATTAAAAGTTTTGTATAGTTATTTGTAAACCTCATACTAACAATGTCCTGGATGAATAGTATTCTAATCTGCAAAAGACCTTGCACTGTTAGATTTGCTTATTTGTGAATGACTGATCCGTTGCGCCATCAAAAAATAATAGTTAACTCAGTTAAGTGAAATGACACGATAAATTTTGAACTCTTACTGAATCACTGTTTCACTCATCATTGATTGCTCTTTACTTAGTTCACCAGTTACTGTTTGTGTTGTTATTGTTTTACAGCTATGTCAATGTGATAAAATCATACATCTAGCTGTCTCTCTTGCATCCCTTCTTACAAAATCTGTACTACATTTTTCATTGTGTCTCATATTTTTATATCAACTGCTCACACAGGTGCTGGTTGTTCCCTTTAGACAAAAAGTATGTTCCATCAAAGTATTCAACTATGGCTTCCTTACTTGTGACTGTCGTTTTCTGAAGAACAGACTCTAATGTGGTTTTTGGTTTATTGTGGAATATCTGCCACCTATTAGCCTGTAACTGTCAAAAAGTGATGAATTAGTGATAGTCACTCACACTTGGTCCTTTAATGCCTATCTATACCCAGAAGTGAGTTTAAACCTTCTTTCATCTCCTTTTGGTATGATCTTCAACAAAATTTAGATAAAAAGACATCCCCTATACCAACTCTAACTCTGCAGTCTTTGAACCCGGGACTTGGTGATGAAACAGTATTGCATTAATTCTTGCACCATTTAGTGTCCTTATCTAATAGAACAGGCTTATTCTTTGTAACTAACAACAATGAAGGGTGCCTTTAAGAAATCTCCAGTGAGCATCGAGGCATTACAGATTAGGTCAGTAGAACTGCTGCTAGGTTGAGCATGATGGATGAGTGGGAGAATGAGTTTCTGCCGCATGGTATTGTGAAATCTTTTCATTGTCACCAACGGGCCTATGAGGGGCTGATGAATGAGGGAGCAAGTGTCAGAAACGCCCTTCCTTGCCCTGGTACACTTTTAATATCTCCCAGAGCTACAGGATGAGTATTGATAAAAGTAAAGTTTAAAAATAACCATGAAGTGATAGGTAGCAATGATTTAAGGAGAAAGCAGCAGTGGGGTTAGAGAGGGTTCATTTTCTAAAAGTGTACAGAAGAGAGGAAGCTGAACTGTGTGCATCGGAGAAGGAGCAGGAGGGGTTTTGTAAGAAGCTAATGTGATGAGAATGATGAGTTCCTTGATGGATGAGTTATTTCCATCTGGTTGCAGTATATGTAATAAATAGCTGTGCTCATGTTTGACCTCTCCCACTTACCAGACACATCTCTGTCTTTTGGGATATCCAGGAGGAACTGTCCATTATGGTTAGGGGGAAGGGGCAACAGGGAAGGGAGGGTGACCAACTTACAGAGCTTGGGAGGCTTATAGGCTTGCACATAGGGCAAGGGAAAGTGATGTCAAAGTTGTATAAGTGAACAAGAGAGAAATTGTTCCATCACTTCCTGCGCAATGTCATTTTAGAAAAGAGAAATATTTTGAAACCATTTCCTGCATAAAAATCTTGCTAAGTCTAATTGTTCTTGTTCTGGATTTGTAGATTAAGATATTTTTTGCCTTGACTTCTGTTTTTTCCAGATTCTTTTTTGTGTCTCATCAGCAAAAACTTGACAAAAGGATTGTGTTCCTTAATGTAAACATTTAGCTGGAGGGCAGCAAGAGTTCTCACTTATGGATAGAACACATCTTTGCCTTTGGAAAATTTTATCACAACAGATAGACAGGTATGAGCCAAAGATTTGTTTTACTTGTTGTAGAGAACTTCAT
>JAVKLA010000093.1:17179893-17192393 GCA_034782735.1 Sagittarius serpentarius | reverse complement strand
AGAAAATCATTGTTGTGATTGGAACAAACCATTGAAGATCAGTTACGATAAAACTTTATTGACACAGAGCAGTCACCTGATGAAGAGGAGTAAAGCCAATAGAGGACCATGCAATTTTTCTTCTGACAGTTTGATGCAAGGGCATCTCCGTGTAATAAATTACAAAGAGGTCCCTATGCCTAGTTTGTCTGCTGACTTCAAACAAGTTTATCAGAATTCACCGCAGAAGTTAGCACCAAATAACCAACTTTCTAGTGCTGAGTTGTTTAGATAAAAGTTGCTACTGCTTTTTTCTTCTATCCACTGCTGCAAGTTCTTTCTTGTATGTTTTACACCTGTTTATTAATTCTGCTGCCATCACACAGCAGTTGCTGAAGCTGAGGAGTGAATGTGGAGGCTGTGCTAGCAGAGATTCAAGATAGAGTATAAACAATGCTTCGGTAGTTGCCAGTATTTTATGGGTTTGTTTTGACCTTTTCAGAGCTCATCTGGAAGACTGTAAGAACTGATATTTAAAAGTACCAACTATGTGGCACTCTTCTGTAGATGCTAAGAATCACAAGTTGTGAGTGCCTCTGAAAACTGAGGGTTATTGTAGTTAAAACCAGCACCGGCTGAATGGATCCATGTGTTAAGTAATGCAGTCACTGCTATCAGTGGTGCTGCACATGCTGGCAAGGGAGAAGATGTTTTTTGTTGGTTTTTTTTTTCCCCCCTCTTCAAAAAGACAATGTGAACACAGGCAAAGAGAACCATGAAGTGTGTTTGGCTGTCTGTTGTCTCTGTCTTGTTAGTGCAGAGGTATATACTCTTACCAAGTGGTTGTAATGATGCTAACTGCTGTGTTTGAAGAAGAATGGAAAACCATTTATTATTATTATTATTATTATTATTATTATTATTATTATTATTATTATTATTATTATTAATTGTTTTTAGAATTACTTTTGGGCCTTTAGACTGTGGAAGAGCTAGCCTGTAAATACCATAAGCTTGTAAGGGTACAAAACAATATAACTTGGCAATTCAGCCTCTCCAGTCAGCCTATCTCAGAACAAGCTGGTTTAGAGACTTACCGTGACATACTCAGAGAAATATGCACTTTATTTATACATATAATAATTTTCAGTTAAAATTTAAAATTATGTATTTCATTACATATATATGTTTATGTTATATATATGATTAAAATAAGCATAATTATCAGAAGTGCTTGCTATATGAAAACAAGCAAATCTGTGATTGCTAATACTTTTTCAGATATGTTTCCATTTTCAGTGAGACAATTGCTATGTTCAGAAAGACTTTCTCAGGCTACAGTGCTTATTCTGACCTGTTATAATTTATCATAGCTGATATCTAAGCTGTGCTGCACAGCACGATATGGACATTTTGATATTCTGACCCAGTCTCTGAATTATGACATTTGATTCCTCATAGATTCCATTTACTTCTGGTAGAGGAAGACTCCGCTTTGCTAAAAGCAATAGGAAGTTGCTTCATGTTCAGTACCAAAACAAGACAAGTTAACCTCTGAACTTTGAAAATTAGTTTTCCAAAAACATGAAAGGTACTAATAAAGATGGATTTGATGGATAAAAATGCATAGGATATGGGATCTGGTTCATTTATTAAATATTCATAATAATGATTAAGAGAAAGCAGCCTGGTTTTCAGCCCGTTCCTCTGCATCAACTTGCCAATATATCTAACAGCAAAAAACAACTGCAAATACAAAAGAAAACGGGGATTCTTTTTAATTGTGTATTAGCATACAAAGCGTATATAGGAGAGAATCTGCTCTAAAGGCTTCCCCAAGGACAGAGAACAATATAGAGCAAAGAAGTAGTAAAACCCTGTGTGATGTATTCATCTGAATAATGCTATGTTAGGAAAGTAAGTTTTGTTCCCAGTTAGGATAGAACTTGCTACAGATGTACCATATGACAGATAAAACCTTGTTTTATATTCCTAAAAGAAGCGGGGGGGAGGGGGGGAAGGAGGAGGGGGAATGTGTGTTTTTTTTCACAACTGGTGATACTGAGCCCAGCTTATTAAAGGTGTTTCAGTTGGCTATGGATCAAGTAGGCCATGTTAGTCTGTTGCTTGGAGAACAGCCATTAATACCTTTGCAATTAACAGAGACTGAAACCAGAGAATAGATGCTTGGTTTAAGTGAGATCAATCTCTTTAAAGTCTACATAAATTAGACCTCCATTTTTAGTGTCTTGTCTGAGAGTACCTTGCAATAAACAGTGTGGTAATTATTTAGTTGTCTGTGAGAATGAAGATGTGAATGAACTCTTGACTAGTTTTGAACATAACCTGGCAAAAATAGTAGTCATATTTAATCTGATATTTTGACCTGTATGACATCTGCATGAAAGCTGGAAATCCAGTTGTCACTTATATATAATTTTGTCTTTTTTTGGGGGGGGGATGACACATTCTTCTTCCAAATGAATCTCCTGTGCCTAAGTTCAGATGATAATGTCACTTAGGATGGCTCCGATGGACGCATGACAATCAATGGATTTGGTTCTGTCCCTGAACACCCCAGAAGGGCTAACAGAATAGGATATTTGGGATCTGTCTTAACAACTGAAGCACACACTCCAGAATGTCAATATTAACTCCAAAACAAATGTGTTTCTTCTATGATGTTAAACAGTGAATGGAGGAAGCGGAGATAAGCTTTGTTATCCATCCCAGCGAGAGCAAAAAGCTTCGACAAAAGGAAGGAGCAGACAACTGCAACTGAGGTGGCTGTCAAGACCCCAAAGCTAATTCCATGTTTGTGTTTGCTAGAATTACTACTTTAAAAGTAAATATTTTATCCTGCACTTTTGTCAAGGTACTTGCAGTTTTGCAGGTGTCAGTTTTTACCATGTCCAAAATAAACATTGTTCATCATGAACTGGGAACATCTTGGACAGTGAAGACTGAAAAATCACTCATCTTTCAAAAAAATTTAAATTTAGTCCTCCATATCTCCCCAACTAAAAAACCCCAATCCATTCTTCTTTTCCTCTCTCTCACAAAAACCAATTCCCAAAAACTTCTGATAGAAAAACTTGGTTCAGATTTGAAAGTTATTTCTTCCCTCAGGAATACTAGGATTCATTTATATTCAAATATGTTTGTCCACATCAGGGAGTAGAAGACAGTTACATCCATGCTGGAAGGAGTTCTTAATTTTAACTGTACTCTGATGGTATTCTGCTGCAATATCTCAGTCATTTTTAAGAATCTAGAAAGATGTCCTAGTTGTGAAAACCTGGCAGTGACACATGGATACTAGAAAAGCTTTTTCCTAGTGGTTGGAAGCCAGACAAAAACATTTACTTCCCCTCCATCTGTTTTTGGCCTTTTTTTCTCTTTAGTGAGGTAGGATTTTTTGTTCCTGTGTTGGCAGCTAAGTGTGAAGGTAAGGGTGGAAGTGGGACAGGGTGCAGTTTCATTGTAGAGCTGCTTTGAGCGGCTTGAGAGGGAATTTCTCCTATCTACAAATTTTCTCTGATCTTCATCAGCATCTCTGGTGGGTGATTCTAACAGCATTGGTTAGATGATTATGTTGTAGTCTCTTAGAGGTGTTAAGGGTTTGTTTAGTGCTTGTAGATTGATGGCTAATGGACTTTGTTGGGCTGTTTAAATCGAAGTTTCCCACAGTCTGATACTAAAATGGAGGCTTTGAGTGAAGCTTTTATCAATCTTTCACCAGTCTCATCAAGAACTTCCCTTTCCTCACTGGAAATGGAATTTCATGCTGTGTATTTCTAATCCAAGTGTTACATCAATCAGCAATCTAGCAGAAGTTTGCGGTTCTAACAAAAAGAGCATTTCACATGCTGTGAAGTGGTTTCCTAGTTTGGCATTTATGTCTATCCCAGACCCTGTGGAAACTACTTAAACTGGAACTTGCCTTCGATTTACTATGCTCAACTTCTATAACTTGATATCAGACACGTTTTCACAGCTGGTTCTCAATGCCTTTCCTGCAATTAGAGAGATTATATGCAGGATGTGTTTGACAAGTGGGCAATGTCCAAAGTCCATGTTCCTTCTGTGGCATTAAAATGCCAGAGTAAACAAATCAGCAATTGAGTGCAATTGCCAACCCCATCAAAAAGGAATACATGCTTGTTGTACAGCACGTTTGTGTTTTCAGCAAATCGCAGTGCACTTGGCAAGGAAGTCCATGCCCATTTAAAAATGAGGAAAATGAGGTACTAAGAGGTGAATTGTCTTAATATAACAAGCTACGATTACAATCCAGTCTGCTGTATTTGGAGTAACACTAGACAACATTATCTCCCTCTTAAAAAAGGGGCAAAAATAAAATCAGTTACATATGGTAGTCATTTCTTCACAAATAGAAGAAAATGCTGTAACCTTAAGACATTTTTGTGAACTTCCCGATTATTATTTGGATATTGAAACTATGGAAAAAGTGGGGCACTTCAGGAAGTGGTGACATGCAATAGATGCTGATCTTCTGTTTGCTACTGGGACAATATCCTAGCATGCAGGTAGGGAGCATTGCCATCATGTCGATACCGTATTATGCTGAAGTTCTGACTAGATATATGTCCCCTGTAGTACTTTGTGAAAAAGTAGTAGTAAGTGTCAATTCTGATGCCAATTCTGTGAAAAAGCAGTCATGTCAATTCTGATTCTTAGCCAAATTCAAAGTTTGATAATCACTTCCTACTTGAAGTGAGAAGTGAACACTGATAAGTGGCAGCTGCATTGCAGCAATGGCCTAAGAAACTGGAGTATAGCTAAGACATCAGAGCAAATCTAATCTGACTTCCTGGTAGACCAAGATCAATGTTAATAAAGCCATTTTGCAAATACTCTTGAATTGACTTGTGAGAATTTTGAAAGTATAGTGGAGAAGGGCTTCACGACGTGTGTGCTCATTATACACTGCACCTCTTTTGATTTAAGGATCCTTAGTGTTAGTTGGGTTTGATCTTTTAAGAAATTATGATTATACAGAAAGGCAAATTTTGGAAGATAATGGCTGTTAACTTATTTCTATAGGGGAAAATAGCCATATGTATAAGTCTTATTCAGGATTTAACCATGGCTTTGATATTGTAGAACAAGAGTATGTGGCAGTTAAAGGTTAATTTGTTTCTTTTTTTTTAATTGTTTTGCTTTTGTGTTCTGTTTTTTTTTAAAAAAAAGAAATGGGGAATTGTGAGGATTTTTTTTTTAATCGCATAAAATTTATTTTGAATGTAGAATGTAGGACTGAACTAAGTTTTTGCTTTTTGTGTTTCAGTTCCAATGTTGACCAGAAGATATGATGTACTAGTTAATGTACGTAATTCCTAATTCAGTGAGGTGGTCAGCATTCATAATGCCAGTGTGAGTTGTAATTTTGTTCAGGGTCAGGTTACAGATTTATCAGTGCAGCCTCAGTTATTATAGTAGTTTCAAAAGGAAAGAAAAAAAAACTTTATAAGAATACTATGAGGTTTTGTTAAGAGTAGAAGGCAAAGTTTTGGGCAACAACTTCTTTCCCTTTAAGCTTTTACTAACCCTTACTTTAAGTACTGACAGGGACATTAGTGCTGTCTGCATTTTTTTCTTCAAAAGTTTTCTCTCTCCTTCTTTCAGAAGAGTGATTTTTGAGGCAGCCATGACAGCTCTGTCATTTCACTCACACCTCTAAATTTCTCTTTCTGTTGTCAGTCAGCAGACAGCAGTCACAGTATCTTGATGATTGTGATTGATGGCAAAATATATGAGAATTGTAAAAAGGGCATTGAACATTATGTCTAAAACAGTCATTTTATGCTTTTATTTTTGTAAGTACAATAAGAACTTAGAAAAGCACCTGTTTACCTGTAGGTCTTACATCTATTTTTTGCATTATATAGAATGGTGTAGATATACCTATAGATACAGCTATAAATATTTTTTTGATCATAAACCTAAGTACTGAAAGTTGTTTGCACATTTAGTCTCAGTTCAGTATTCATGATATTTTGCCAATGTTTTACTGTTTTTCAAATTTCCTTTTGAATGACTATTTCCCATCAAACTCCAGGGCTTAAATGACAAGAAAGGAGCTGAGAGCAGTAGCAAAAAGAATCTGAGTCATATTTTCCTTGAAAGAGCTTTATGTGTTCTTGGAAAGTACAACACATCAATTATATTGTAAGTAAATAAAACACGTATTTGTGGAGGGAGAAATGGCTATTGGGCTTTCATGTCAGCAAAATTTCTAATACAGAATGGGATAGAAAACACCAAAGAAAGCATTTTTTCCCAGTCGGTCCTATGCATGGTATTTATTACAAATTATTTTTAAGAAAAAAGAAACCAAGCTCTATGAATTTGAGTGCTGTACAATGGCCATTGGATTTTTCCATTTATACGAAGTAATCGCCTATTGAACTTTGAAAATCAGCATATTCCAGTAGCTGGTGTTCGTGCCCATTAAACAGCAATATTTCAGGCCAAATAAACATCACTTGCACACCATTACTACTACATTGTGTATATGGATGGCTATAGTCTTGTTTGTTTACAGGCATCTGTATACAGTATCTGTCTTCTACATTTTTTGACAGCTGTATGAGGCAAAAGGGCTGTTTTTGCTATGTATGATGCTTAGTTGTGCGAGAGTTCAGTTGTTTATTTTTTAAATGCTTGCAAGTGGCGTAACTGTGTAGGCAAATTGTTTAACGTGAATACAGTCATACCATAAAAAAAGAAGTCTTGCTTGGCATATAACTTATTCTGAGCAGGGAACTAAAAAGTACCTGCAAAAGATCTTTTACTGATACAAGCTGCGTGTCCAGAAGGAAGTTGATGCTAAGGGTGATATTCTGGCAGCTATACTAGCAAACCCTTTTATATCTGGGTCATGTATCAGGAGAGCTGTCATGTTACCCACCAGTGTCTAGTAATTATTAAATGTGGGTCCTGTGGAGACTGGTGCTGTGAAGGGAGGCACCTTCTACATGATAGCTGGTAACAGTTACAGTCTAGGATTTTCAGGGACTCAGAGATATTTACCTACTCCTTTAGGGATGAGAAGAGAAGATACTGGGGAGAAGCCAGAAGATTCCAGTAAATTTTTTGAAGAATGCTGCTAAGTGAAGGAGTAGAGATTCATCTTTTCTATTCAGAATAGGTCTTAAAAGTGTCTCTGGCCACAAATTTAAAACATGCTCTAGTGTTATCCAGAAATAACTTGAAAAACTTGTCTTTGCCATTTGTTTGAAATGAACATTGCACAGCTTCCACACAAGGCGTAGATTCCCTGCCTCTCCTGTAATGGGAATGGGTTGTACCGGTTTCTTTGTGGCATAATCTTTCTTGGAGCTTTCTCTGGTTTCAGTCCCTATTCTAGCTGAAAATTGAGGAGTTTGTGAAACTCATGTTGTGAGGTTAGATAATAGGTTTATCTGCAAGACAATAAAAAAGTGTATTCTACTTTTAATAGCACATGTGCATCCCATCTGGCTTGGGCTGGGCTACTACATTGGTGACTGAATCGTGTCTATTCCAGGCTAAAAGATGTGTGGCTCCAGGAAAATCTTACTGTTTTCAGTTTCTTAGCTTGTTTGCTTGGGACCATTCGCAGAGATGCAAAAAAATGCCCTCTTCAAAGGACCTTGTCATTTTTATAAACAACTCCCCTATTTCTTGGGGAACTGCAAGGTGGCATTTTACTTCATAATAAAGTAGTGAAATTCAAGAAATGCTAACATTACTAATGACACATATACAGTTGAAAACAATGAATATTAAGTGAGTGAATACAAAAGGTGAATCTAAGACACATGAATCACTGAAAGTTCTTTGGCACAAAAATTTCTCACAAAGTTGTTTAGAGACATGAACAGAAGGGCTGGGGGGAAAGGAGATTTGTTTTATATTGCTATTTGATTTTATCTTAAAATTGTAGAAATCTGGTTTGATGATCATTTTTTGAACATGGAATCATGGGAAATATTTTGTTTTCCCTGAGAGCCAAGGTGATGTATTTATTTCAAGTTTTATTAAATGAGTTATAAATTTTCCTAGCAATTTACTCATAGCTCAAGAGGTTTAATTTGCATGTGTTGCCTTTTACAATATGCTTTTTGTAATGTTGCAGATGCTTCTTCCCTAGCTTCAGTAAACAACAGGCAGTTGGCCAGGTTTTTGACTGAACGTTTGCCAACTCTGGGAAATATTAGTTAACTCTCTAGTGGCCACTGAATGATTTTTAGCCAACTTTATCCAAAAGAATCTGTGAAGATTAAAAATAATATAAAGCAAAAAATAAGATACAAACCCAGTAATTTGCTGGACTAAACACAGGAAAAGAGGTTTCTTTCTGCATTATAATAATTTCAGATTTTCTTTTTTTAACATTTATTTCCAAAATGGGTTGTTTTCAGAAATTTGTTTGAAAATTGATGATGATAATAAGCATTTCTTCCTTCAGATTAGTGAAGATTATTCAGTCTTTAAGGCACTCAAATACAATGAGATTTACTCCTACTGTTCTGCTCTAATTTTGAAAAGCCCACAAGGAGAGTTTTTTCTTCAACAAAGTAATTCAGTCCATAGCAGGGGTATTTTGCAGGTGGGATGGCAGGTGGTTTCATGAGCAATGGAGGTAACAAAGTCTGGTTTCCTGTGGATTTATGCCCTAGAGTTGATGATGCAGTAGAGCTCGGCTCCCATCTCTGTCCCCACTGTGATGCTTTCAGCTTTCTTCTAGGATTCTTACGTACTTTTGGGTGCTGTCTCTTGCGCAAGTCATGTCGTACCCTCTTCCAGTCTGGAGCTACCAGCTTGCTGATTGTTCAGCTACCACCAGTGTAATGTGTGGTGACCAAATTTTTGTTTCTTCCTGTTAGTGAGAGATTCAGTAGTGTTTTGCTCTCTCTCATTCAGCCTCTCATCATCATGGTATTTCTAGGAATGTAACGTGATTTCAAACTTGGTTGAAGTTGGTGAATTTGTCCCAAAGCTATGGATCAAAAGATGTATGCAAGGATGGCTTGTCAGCGTGCTTGCATAAGGACATAAGGAAATGAGGCCACTCATGAATAAAAAAGAAATGTCAAACTACTTCAGCATCTTGCATGACGTGCACTTGGAAATAATTACGGGTGATCCCATGATTAAATGCTGTCAGTGTAAGTGGGGCAAAAGGACAGGCTTGAAGGAATGAGTTGAGTTTGAATTACCTGACTTGACATTCACTGCTCTTGAAAAACTTGTATCTGTGGGTCTGTGAACACATTTTGGATAACTGTTTTGAACAGATGATCATAAATGAAGCATGGTGCAACATCCATTGAAAGGGGATGAGACTTAAGAGGTGGAAAATTTTGAATCCTTTTGGTATTTACGCAGGTTACTGAAGGCTCTTTCTTTGGGTATCTGAGTATGTTTGCTTTTTTACTGGTGTTACTTTTTGCTCCACAAGTGCTCTGATGATGTGTGGCTAGCTTTGGGCTGAAATTAAATACAGTGAAGATAACACATCAACCAGTGATTCTTCATGCCTGATCTACTGCTATATTCCTCAGATTCATTTAATCATATTACCTCTTTCATAGAGTTCCTCATTTGTGCAGAAGTATTACACTCAATACCTTAAGACTCTAATGGACTAGGAGAAATGTAATATTCTGGAGAGCAGATGATTGCATGTACACACGCTTCTAAACTTCTTTTCAAGCTGTAAGGCAAAGCAGTGTCTATCAAAAAAAGAAAAAAAAAAAAAAAAGCTGTGATTTTACAAATTTAGTGTTAGAAAAGTTACCTTGTAGTTTCTCAAGCAAATTTAAAGTGCGGCTTGAGTGGTGCCACTGTTAGGATCCAGAGAAGATGAGTATCAGGTGATTTGTTCTGTCTTTCGTACTAGAAACATGGTACATGGCTAGTGTGATGTCATAAACTGATGTCTTAGTGTGTCCTGCAGGAATTATGTGCCCTTTTACTTTTCTAACAAATAGCACCTATGACCCATTGAATTTCACTTAGACTGGATGAATCTGTTTTCCCCAACATTTCTCATTTTCTGCTTCCTTCTGTCTTTTCTCTTATGTGATACTGGAGAGGGAGGAGTGTTGCTTAGCAACCAGTCGGAAACGGTCAATACAGGTATTTAGGTAAACCTTTTCAACCATGGTGAGTTTATGGTAGAAAACGTAAAAGCGTTCTGATTTTTCCTCATGAAAGTTGAGGCAAAGTGGTAATGTAAATCCTTTTTGATAATCAGGACAAAATTGGGACCTCAGTTTCTATGAGTTTAAGTCCTGTACATGGAGAAGGAAACTTCTTCTTCTCTGGTAACTTAAGAGAATGCCCATGCAGAGCCCCATGGACCTACAGTATGGTATTCTGTGTGTGGGTTTTTCATTTGTGTGTGGGGTGTTTTTTTGCTTAGCTTTTTTTTTTTTTTAAATTGTGTTAGAGCCAAAAACTGTAAGTTTGGAGACTGATACTAACTCGGTCATGTATTATTACTACTTACTACAGCAATAAAGTGGTTCTTTTCTAAATGTTTTTAATGTGCTTCATAATTTTTAGACGGAAGACAGTAGAAAGTACAGTGCATCATTACGTGTTGCCCTACTGCAGAAATTATGTAAGAACAATAAACTCCACCACTGTGGTTTAATGCTGCTGCTGAAGAGGGAGAAAATATGTGCCGTCGCACATGGTTTGAAAAATGTATGTATGTATTACTTTAAGTGAATGCCTGATTTCAGGAAGGCATTTCCATTATAATACTCATGAAATCCAATCTTAAGAGAATTAGAGGGAGTTGAAACCATAGGTAACTACTGTGATCTGCTTAAGGCAAGCAACTGAAAGTGTGTTCCCCACAGTATGCATTTATTTAGTAATATTATGTTAGTGGCTACAAGACTCAGTCAAGACCAAGGCCTCTGTATAACTAGGCACCAAACATTTTGTGCCCTGTAAGGCAAGGAGAGCATGTGAGGAGTAAAATACCTTGCTGAAGATCATTTATTAATCATTTAATTACAGCAATAAAAGCCTGGCCTCTGGCCTTTGGTGTCCCAGCTGCCCAGCCCATGCTTCTCCATTCAGGCAGCATCATACCATTTGGAGGTGTCTGCCCCATGGATGTGTGTGGGTTATTGATCTGAAGTGTTACTGATTGCCCAAAAGTGTAAGCTGGAAAATAATTGGAAAAAACATGTTGGTCTACTAGCTTCAAATCTGGCCGGAAGTTGTTCCTGGCATACAGTGTTTATTGAAATGATATGTGCAATCATATTCCAATCATTTCATAACAAGGAAATGAGAAGATTTAAGATTTTTCAATAGCATTTTCTTGAAAAGCAGACTGTGTGAATTTTGATTGATATGACACTTTAGAACTATAACTGAAACTGTATTTGTTACAATGGAATGACCACTGAATCAATTTCTTTAGTATATATTTCTTTAGACTTGCATCATTAATATTCAAAGGGGAATGTCTTTTACATTGTGCTGCAGTTTATACTAATGTGGGTTCATTTGCTTTCATGTTATTAAATCACTTTTTTCTATTGAAAAGATAAAATGAAGCAGTGTTGTTCATGTGCTGGCTGCATAGAACTGTAGCAATGTGCAGTTTGGTATCTACTGCATTTCCAAAGCAATAAATACATGAATAAAAAATCAAAGATAGGAGGCAGGATTTTCCTTTTGATTTCCACAGACAAAGCATGCCGCTGTTATAACAGAAATCTAATTGGGAGATAAAAATTTGCTTGTATTTGCCAGCTGTTTAGTGCAAGAACTAATGTAGTCTGCACCTTCTGATAATCTTAGAAATAATACAAAACCAATTCTTAACTCAAATTTAATATATATATATATTTTAGAAATAAGTAGACTCTTGTTGCATAAAACACATACTCCTAAAACTATTTTCTGTATGTTACACTTCAGATGTTTGGCTCATGCTGTGTGTTTCACTGAAAGTCTATTTACAACCATCAACAACTTTTTAAAATAACAATTAGATGCAGTTTAGAATTCTCTTTTGCTTTTATCCCCCAGTCATGCGCGTGTTTCACTGGATATATGTGACTAATCTCTTTGAAGCAATTGAGAATTACTCTAATAAGTAGAAGTTTAGAACACACATGGCTTTACCATGGCTTTATTGACTTAAATTCTTTAATGGTTTCACTTAAGAAAATTTCATGGGCAGCCTGAATTCTACCTAGGAGCCCATTTACAGTGTTTCTGTTTGGCTGTCTCTGGTTGTTCACAGGACACTTGCCAAGAGGAAGTGCAATCCTCAAGGGCTTAAGCTATCTGGACATGGATGCTGCCTCCTTAGAAAACTATCAGGGGCTTGCTTTTGAACTGAGAAGTTCCTATTTTCCTCCAGGTTTTAATGGAAGTAAGATTAATATTTCCTTATTGTCATGGTTTAACCCCAGCCAGCAACTCAGCACCACGCAGCCGCTCACTCGCTCCCCCCCCAACCAGTGGGATGGGGGAGA
>JAVKLA010000093.1:17096997-17173399 GCA_034782735.1 Sagittarius serpentarius | reverse complement strand
CTTACATGTTCTCACTCCTCTCCGGCTGCGGCTTCTGCGCCCCAGTACTTTTTTTCTTCTCAAATATGTTATCACAGAGGCGCTACCACCGTCGCTGATGGGCTCGGCCTTGGCCAGTGGCGGGTCCGTTCTTAAAGCCGGCTGGCATTGGCTGTATCGAACACAGGGGAAGCTTCTAGCAACTTTTAAAGAAGCAACTCCTGTGGCCCCCCCCGCTACCAAAACTTTGCCACATAAACCCATTACATCCTATTTATATGAGCACTGTACAGAAAAATGAAGTAGTGAGCGATTGTGGTGTATATAATAGATGTTAAAATGAGAGAGGACAGAGAGCTGTGTGAAGCACAGTGGATGAATGTTCTAGAGTTTATAAATCAAGGGATGATGCAAAAAAGAGAGCAATTCTGTGTAATGTAAATAGCACTACAGCTTTTGTTCATTTGGCTGAACTTTTCACGCTGTGTGGAACATGCATAAGAAGTGCTTTAAAGGTAATGGCATTTCTGTATTTTTATAACTTTTTCTTTTTAGTAGTCTTTTATTCAATGAAATGTTAATCTTGAAAATATTCATCATTAATGCTAAGTATGAACAATAGTAATCAAATTCCATGGCTCTTCATATAAAAGCTGAGCCCATCCATCACAAAGCATGCCCTATGGCTATATATCAATTTTAAGCATTAAAGTTACACAGTATTATCTTAGCATTAGGTTAACTGTCAAATAAAAATAAAAATTAATAAGCTGGAAAAAAGAAAGAAGAGGAGACATTCCTCATTTAAAATCCTTAACTGATCTGGCATAATTGAAAAGTCTTTTAGCAGAAATGTTAGCTTTAATTCAGATAAGACTCAGCTCTCAATACCATTTTTATGGTAGTCCAATAATTCCTGGGGTACAAAACTACCGGATATAAATGCTGATAAAGTCCAGCCTTCTTCCTCATATCTCATTGATGAGGAGCATACGTTTGCAATTAAAGAAGATCCAGGCAAGCTTTCAACCTTGAGATCTCTGCCTCTTTGCTCAGAGAGGTTAGTGAGGTTTAAAATTCCATGCAGTCACCAGTTTTCAAACTTCTGCTGCCATTTCTGTTGCAGTCCTTCAGAGACATTGGGGAGTTGGGGCATCTGGCTGCAATGTTTTAAAAAAAAATTGTGCAGAAGAGTTGAACGCTGGTTTTGGTTTACATTTTAATAACTGTCAGAGCAACTGTGATAGATTTTTGTCTGGTTAAATATATGTCTAGGACTAGATGTAGTATAGCTTTCTTTCCTCCCCCCCTCCCCCTTTCCTGTTCTCCAAGTACACCAGATAAGGTATTTACCTTCTGAAAGTATCAGAGCAATAGAATACTGTTGTTACATTCTCATTTACTTGGCTTTAGTTCAGTGTGATATGGGAAATACCATCTTTAATGTCTTTTCCTAAAATTAAGCATATCTAAGGAAATAAATTGTAAAAATTCTCTTATATTCAATTTGAAATATTAAAAATATATGTATTTCATTCATCTCACTTGTCTTAAAAAGAATCCAATGCAATGAAATATTTTTAATCAGTCAAGCCTTTAATTTTTCAAGCCTTGTAGGGAGGCAGCCTCTGTTCATCAGTGTTGACTCTGCATTTTTCTAAATTGCTTGGTTTTGTTGTCACAATTATTTGTATATAATTCAATTGTATTTGTATGGCACTTAAATCAATATGTAGCATTTTTCCTGCTATTGTTTATATTTATTTATTTTAAATTTGCTGAGTGTGCTTTGCTCATAATGAGATTATCATTGTGATAATATTGTAGTCTTCATGAAGTTTTCACGTCTTGTAAATTCTGAATGTCAGAATACAAAGTTCTAGTAAAACAAATTTAAAAAAGCTCCTTCTTTTGGTTCACTTTAACACTAAAAAAGATCCTTGTTGATGGTTCTATTTTTGTTGGTAGTCAGGTTTAAGCTATAAAATAAAAAAAATCTACGTGGAGTACGTTAAGTTTTGATCATCTCATTCCTGCAAGATTCTGTCTTACTTAAACAGTTTTTAACACTGCAAATACATTTAAAGATATAATAGAAACAATTTTCCCCTTGCTACTAAAAGGAACATATTGGTGGTGTTAATGTATCTTATTCCTCTCATTGCTTCTACTAGTCTCTACTTTGTTTTGAAAAATGAGAGAAACTTGGGTCTCTGTCCAGTGAGCTGATGAATAGGAATCTACAGAAATTAAGAAGGTCTCTTCCCATCTCTAATTTAAAATAAAAAAGTAAGCAAAAACATTTTTCTTAATGTACTGTGAGCTTGAACAGTAACCAAATACTTCTGTTCGGGTATCAACCAAAGAATGAGCATCAAAAATACTTTGTGTGATGATCATGGGGTGCAGGTGGGATTAGGAGTGGTATTATATCATATTGCATTGATAAACAATCAGGTGAAGCAGTATGCTGGTAGTTCAGAAAGATCTATAAAACTTGAATATCACTGCTAAGTAAGTTATTTAACCTTGCACTATAAATGCTTAAGATTTTGTTCTTTTCAAGTGTGATGACAAAAGACCAAAAACATTTCTAATACAAATGTCTAATGCATTACTGTCATAAATGTTCTGTCAATGTGTATATATAGAAAGAGAACAATAGGCTGCAATGTACTGCATATTCTGATAAAATTCACTTAACAGCTGAATAAGCGATCTTAAAAGCATCTGTTTCAGGCCTCTCATTTATACAGTTATTTTGTTCACTTTTTAACTGCTCTCAAACTTGGCTGTTGTCTTGTTGTTTATATTTCCTGTGTGAATGTTTTATATTGGCAGAGGTCTTTAATAAGAGGTTGCTAACTCCCCTCTCCCAGTATTAATTGTGTAATAGGCATAATTTGACGTGATCAAAAATTGGCAAAATCCCATAAAGCAAAAGATTGAAATAAACGGCTAATTTTCACTGTTCTGAAGGACTGGAGGTAGGATAACTCACTGTTCTGTAGCTCTGTACCAGTGAGGGTAAGTGACAAGATAATGACATTTGTTGCTGATGATATTTTTTAGGTTAGTTATGACCCTTTTCCAGGTATAATTAGGATAGGTGTGTAAGCAGTATGACAGCACATGAAGTTCATTGTTGATGAAAAAATGCACATTAGTTTGAAAGAAATGGTACTGTTCACACATCTGACTATTCAAAAATAACTGTCCAGTTATGGAGATTGACCTGAGTTTTGCTTCGTGTGAAAAATACGAACATGCAGAAGGAATGAAGTAAAAAAAGACTACTAAAACTTTACAGTGGAGTGGCCTTACTTATAAAGCTATATTGAATCTGGTCACCTTACCTAGATTTATAAATGTACATGATAGTTGTAATAAGTTTGGCTTTGAGTATAACATTATAAAACTAATTCCAAAATTAATTCTTATGTAAAATACAGTATGTCTGTTTGTCTTGATTTAAAAAAACAAAACAAAACAAATCCAAACAACAAACAACAACAAAAAACAAAACAAAACAAAAAAACCCCAGCACTTGAGAGCTCCAAACTCTGTCCTGTTAAAAACATGTTTCTTATTCCCAGTCTGGAGTTGAGATTCTCTAAGAATTCAATCTTGTTACACTGTCTGTTGCATTGAAGAGCACATTACTGAAATTTCATACTGTTTGTACACACTTGCTAACTGTTTTCAGGTCACTCCTTTATTTTATTGTACTAGTGTTGAATCAGATTGATCTCCTTGGCTTTTTGATATAAAAGATATAAGAGATGCTACCTACCATTCTAAACTTTTCTTGTGATTCTTCTCTAAACCCTTTCACTTTATCAGCCTTCTCTAATTGGGGATGCTTGTTGAAAATGATATTTGCATCTTATATGCCCTTATGCCAGATATAAAAGATAGTTTCCTTACTCCCCAATGTTCTTATAAATATACACCCCGTCATCTTATTATCCCTTCAGTGTTGTTTTGTGTAACAGAGGAACTGCTGATTATGTATCATGGCCCTCGGGCCTTCTCAGAGGTTTGGAATGTCTCCACACAGCAGTGTGTTTAATTGTGTCCTGTGCTTCTACAAGAATGAGTTTACATTTAACAATATTATAAAATAAATAATTTGCTTTTCAAAAGGGATATTGCAGAACAGCAAAGACTTCACACAGCAGTGATGATAAATGGTATGAGCTGTGGAAAAGCTTGTGAATGGAGCAAGAAGAGATTATGATAGCTTTATGTTAGAATGGGCACAAATAAAATAAGATGAAAACTCTTCGTTTGTCTAGAAAAGATAGTTACTGAGCTCTGTCTTTATAACAGCAGAAAAAAAAAAAGAGGGAGTTCAGTTAAACAGGCACATTTGCAACTGGTAAATGTTTTCATTTGCAGGGTTGACTAGATTATGCAGTTTGGTATGGAGTATCATTGGTATCAAGAAACAGAAAAAAACCACCACCTCAGAGTGTTGATAAGATTATATGAATGATAAGAAAATCGGCTATTGACACAAGGGTGTTTGGAAATGGTGAAGAAACTTGTTTCAGACTCTGAACCAAATTCAAATTAACATGTAATCTTAGCTTCTGCCTGGTCTATTCTGAAGCATTTCCTACATGTTGCTTAAGACAGTGTGGGGAACTGTTTGAACTAAGAGTGATGATCCTGGTGCAGTTTTAACCCATTAATATTTGACCAATCTAACCTTGTAATAGAGTATCAGCATTTAATATTCCTGTGTTTAAGCTAATTTTAGGTGCAAAAGATACTGGGTTTTGTGGAATGGGAGTAATGAATCATGAAAGCTTTTGGAGCTTTCTGAGCCATGTGAGTTCACAAAGGAAGTAGGTTTTGCCAGTCTCAAAGTAGGTAACAGCCCATCTTCTCTTCAGGAAATATTCAAAGAAGGGTTTATAGGGACTCTTTTCAGGGGCAAAATTAGAAACATGTTTAAGTAACAAGACATAAAGTAAATGGCTAGGTTATTCTTGGCTCTGTACATGAAAGTACCTCCAAATATGACAACAATGAAATTTATAGAACAAATGAACCACCAAATGATGTAATTTTAGTCATGTCCTGAATCAGTTCTACCTATCTATAGTATTTAACATGAATTCTACTTGCAACGGTGTTGTACCTGTTAGGCAGTTTCATAAAGGCACTATGTTTTTTATATAACATTTTGTCCCTTTAGAAATTATCATGACGCATGTCAGGAGCTTTCACACTGAAAAAAATATGTCACATTAGCTTCCAAGTTTCTGATTGTCTAAATAACACAGTAACTCAACATACAGCTGTCTGGCATTTTGACAGTACAATAACCCATAATTCTTTCTGCCACTCAACACTTCAAGGTTAGCATTTTGTAGTTTGCTCTCAAGGAGTATTCATTTAAATTTTCAAGAGGCAAAGAGTTGAATGCTGTCTTATACTGCTCTTTTGATTTATTTTTTATTTACTTTTCTACTGTATTCGGGTTTTTTGAACCATATATATATTTTTTTAACCTGCAACTTCCCAGGAGGTAGGACGTTCAACTACATCTCTGTTTTTCAGAATATTGGAGGCAGTGAGTATTTACAGCAGAGCTTCTTATAGCAGGAGTTTATCGTACAATATTGGAAGCATCACTTCCTATAGTATATTGCAGAGGACCACAGCCTTGCTTAGTTATTGAGTAATTTCTTCACAGGAAAATGTGGAGTGAATCAGTGGCCTTTGGGAAGAGTTGCTTTCAATTCCAAATTTAAATCTTGAGATTTTGAGGCAAATGGAAATTTTGAAATTCACAATGAGATGTCTGAGCGAAGTCTTGTTTGTGAACTTAACATAGTTTAACCTTGTTGGAAATGACTTGTAAATCAAATAGTTAGGCAAATCCTTCAGTCTTACAAGCTTTCAGATACAAAGACTGACTTCACTTGAGATTTTAATAGCTTAGACTCCTCAGTGACAAAGGGAACAATTTTTGCTATAACAGGAAGTTTCTGCTGAGAAAATTGAGATTAGTAAGTAATGAGAGGTCTACATTATGTTAATATTGTAGACTCTGGTGCAGATAACATTTTAAATTTTTGGTGCAAGTTATTCCTTAGATAAGTGTTCTGGCCTGCATTTATGCATATCAGTACGCATGTCCGAAGGCCTTCTACCATGTCTGACTGAACTTCCTGGTAAAGAAAACACAGAAAGATAAAAGATGCTGAACTTCCATCTTTTTTGGAACAATTCACCTGGGGCAAATTTTTAGAATTGTCCCATTAAGACAGAGCTCCCACCTGTATATACAGATTCATGTTTCAGTGAAGACATTCAGGCAAAAGGCTAAGCACTGTGTTATTTTTGCAAAGATCAACATACTAAAACCTGACATAAACATGTCAGAACCTCAGAAACAGCAGTGCTGTTGACACTAATTTTCTGGCTATTTTGAACTTAGGCTTGCAAGCCACACCATCTATATTTATGGTCACACTGATTACTGTATTGAAAAATATTTAGGTTTTGTTATTAGAAAATAAATAGGTTTTGTATATTGAAAGTGAATGAGATAAAAGACAAATATACCATGATTTAGAAAGCAGGAAAAACATTTTTTTGTTATTGGAAAAAACCCTAAACCCTAACCTTTCCATGCACTCCCCCCCAATATTCCCTGGCTATCAAGAATTAATTACTGCTTTTAAAGAATCAAAACTTCCATGTACTACTAGCTTGTGTGTGCACATGCGGAGTATAAATATGTCCCAGAAATGCAAAAGAATACATTAAGTGGATTTTTTTTTTCTTTAGTGTGATTACTTTTCCTATGGTTCTGAGAGGGATATAATTCAATCTTTTAAGTCTTGGGAAAACAGGGTAGTTTTTTAGCTCTTTAAAAGAGGAATTTGACCTGTTTTGGCCAAAAGAATTGTCAACACCATATCTGAAGAAAACTGGGGTGAAATTAAGAACTGTTTAAAATTCACTAATGAGAAACAAAACAGCCTCTATATTACTGCCAAGTTCCTCCTAAACACACTTAAACTTTTACATGATCACTCCTTTCATCTCTTGTGCTATTTTTTTCCTTTCACTTCTTGAGCTGAGCTTGAAAAGAGGGCATACACTTAAAAAGACTGAAGTGGTTAACTTAAAAAAAAATAATCCTTAACTAGTAGTACAAATAACAGAAATTGAATACTATTCCAAAATGTGCCTGAATTACCTAGGTAAACACCTAATGATTGTTGTAAGGTAAGGCATCTGGGGGTTTCTCACTGAATTCTTGCTGAAGTGCAGCGTTATAACTTCTCAAGGCATAAAAATATGTCTGTGGCTAGTGCCTTCTTCAAGGTGTAAACCCCAGCGGACAGGATGAAACATAGCTTAATAGAGCTTTATTGTGTTCCCTTTCCTTGTCCACCTTTGCTTTGTCTTCTTACTTGCTGAGTTCTTTTGCTGTCATTCTCCAAAATTTTGATTGCTCTTTCTATTGTTACTCTTTTGGATAGGCTTTCTCTCCCTCTACATCCCCCCTTTATCTTCTGGGGAACATCCTTTCTGCTTCAGGGTTTTCTGTTCTTTGAGCAATATTTGAGCAATATGATGGAGAAGATGCTGGACCTCAAGATTATGTAAGTGACCGCAACATGCATGTGCCTGTAATCCCATCACAGATGCTAAGCTGGATATTGGGGCATTTGTCAAGGGGAAGTAGAAAGATTGCCTTGCAGCTAAAGAGTGTGCTCCTTATCAGGGCTTTGTTGATCACAAGGCTACAGTAGAAAGCACATAGATCCTGATGCGAGAGAACATCTCCTGTTGTGGGAGATACAGCTGGTCAGTGGGTGCAGCCACTGAGCTGTGTCTGACTTCTGAGATAAACGGACTGAGAGGGACCATAGCTGTTCATTGAAATCCATAAGGTACAGGTGGGAGGGTGGCACAAGAGTCTTTTTAGAGACCTTTTGCTTTTTGGATTTCTTACAATACTTTTTTTTTCTGTGTGTGGAAGATGCCAAATTTTTTTTTTCAGTTTATGGTGTTTTATGTAACCTACTCCTTCTATTTTTGACACTCTCATAAACCACTTTGCCTTCTATATGACCCCTTTAAAATTTTGCATGGAAAAAAATAAATTTCTTCACAAATACAGTATTGAGAATGGGGGAAAGAGCAGGTGCATGTTTTGTCTACTGCTGGGACTGTAGCTTGCAAGTCTACAGGAATACTTTAAAAATTTTTGCTCAGAAGCATAATAGCATGTTCCAAAGGGTACAACTGATGCTTTATATTCAGCTCACCTGGCAAAACCTCCTATCCCATCAATATGTCATCACCATTTTGATTTCCAGTACCTTTCAGATGTTTAAAAAAACTTTGCCTACTATTCTTATACTAAGCCTATATATTAGTTAACTCTGTGAACCTGTCACATCATGTTTTGGATAACTGATTATGAAAGCTGTGACTTAGTGTTTTGTGATGCACTTGGCTACCAAAAATAGGCTTTAAGAAATAGATGCTGTAAGGAAAAAAAAATTAAAAAGGAAAACATTGGAGACTGTGGATTTTAAAGCATATATAATTATATGTTTCTTGGATGCTTTTTGACTGATTAAAAATAAAAATAAGATTGGAACAAAGCAAGCCTTTAAGTGTGTGCCTGCAGTTCCTCTTCTCCAAGTAATTGAATACAGGATTTCTTCTCTAACCCTGTTCCAGCAAGAATATGCACTGCTTAGGTATTCATTTCAGTGGCATTGACAATACTGACAATATAATTGACCTAAAAAGTTCTGGATTTCCTGTTAATGCACTTTAGAAATGTACATCAACTACAAAAAAATCATTTCTATCTACATTTCACTTGATTTCCATTTTGAAGAAAGGAGGTTTCATCATTATTATTCTATTTGAATAGCACTGATATCTTGAGAGATGGAAGGAGACTTCTATTGTATGCAGGAGTACTTTATTTCGATATTTTCTTTGTCTGATTATACATGATAAACACACATTAGTGACATTCCGTGCATGTTTTGAAGATAAATGGGATATCTCTTTAAACCATTCCTGACACTTCCTAACCTGTGGGCTTAATGGCATATTCTTTCTTTGATTCAATAATTTGTCTGTCAAAAAAGCTGTGCTGACATTCTCGTTGTTGTGGGACTGAAATGGAAAGAAATCTCTTATCTTTAAGATAATTTTTGAAAAATCGAGGCGAACATTTTAGGATAAAAATGTTTTAAAAATGATTTCAGTTGGAAAAAAAGATGTAAGTGTTGACATTATACCAACTGCTAGATGGCAAGTGATAAAAGGAAGAATGTTATCTAAAACTGTAAGTCCCCTTGAATTAATTAGGGAATGTGTGAAATCTTAGAAATGAAGACAGTTTCTACCACTATGCCTTGCATAAGTATTAGTTCTGTCAAATAACTGGTAACTTTTAAAATAATGGACTATAGATGTAGCTAAAAGAGTCTGGTTTGTCAAACCGATGTCTCTTCTCTGTGTAAGGCAAATATTAATATGTGCATGCACACATGAACATGTACTTGTGTATGCATATTGTCTGTGTATGTATCAATACCTATGTGACTCCTACGCTGTCTGTCTAAAATAATCTACTTGGGACTGTTTTATTCACAGAACTAATGTAGAGGATTAGTTCAGACAGGTTATGCCGAACCCTTTCACTTTTCTTACACTGTCCTTTCTAAGGTGCTGGTGTAACGTGGAACAAAAAGGGCATAAAATCTGCATGAAACAAAAACTAACCCCCTGACTCTCCGGTTTTATTCTGATCAAGTAACACAGAACAATATCAGAGGCCAAGAGTTCAAACAGTGTTATACGATTGTGGAAGCTGCTTTCATGCTTTGAAAGTTTTCACTTGAACCACGTGAGCCGGCTCTGAGTTCTGTCTGCTGGGTGTGCTGGTTCTACTTACTATTTTTTAGGGGCCTGACAGATGTAGCAATTCTAGTAGTTTTACACTTAAAATATTGTGCTTTTATGAGAAGTAGTTTAGGCAATAGGCTTCACAAGAGAATTAACGAAGTCCAAGCATTTGATTAAACACTCAAGTCTCACTTTCTTCATTGTTTTCCCTGAGTTTCATTTTTGCCAATGAGTGCTCCTCAGTGCTTTTTCCAGAGCTGGGGATTCCTCAGCGCTCCTGTCAAATGTGCCACTGGCTGGATGGCTGACTAACAGGGATTGATCTTGCACAGGATGTCTGCCTTAATTTGTCTTTCCTGATGATTAGTCTTGTCCCGTTTACATTATAATTGTGAAAAGCTGAGCTGGTGACTGTAGCCTATAAGTTACGATTTGAGGCTGAAGCTCCTTGGTTCACAATGCTTGCAAAGGCTGGAGAGCTACAATGTGTATTGAGATGCTTGTCACCACGGTAAAGTTCTGAGGACTCAGGTGGTTTAAATATATCAGCCAACCAGCAGACCTGCTGGCACAATAAGTGGAATTGATAGGGAAGGAGCAAAAGTGATGCAGACCTGTTGTGAATTATGAGAGAGAGAACAGAATTATCTGGAGTCCTCTTTTCCAAGATTCATAACGAGTAGTCAGACTCTTACCTAACTATGCTCAAAGGCAGAGAGAGAATATAGTTTTAGCAACAGACATAAACAAGATGAAAACCCCTCCCTCAAATAATTCTTACCCTCCAAAAAAAACCCACAACCAAAACCAAAAACCACAAACCCAAAAAAGGTGCAAGGGCTGTGTTGGTCTAAAGGAAACCAGGGAGTCAGAGGTCAGAACACTGAAATGAACTTTCTTTATGCACTCAGAGTTTGAAATTTGTCTACCCTGTAGCTGCTGCCATTGTAAATTCTAGTTATGGTGCTGTCTAGATTACCTCTGATACCTATTGTGGGGAGACCCTTTGGTCAATCTCAGTGGAAAGGTATTCTTTCTTCCTATACTCACATGGTTGAACAACAGTTCTTGAGATGTTCTAGTGGATAGCTATCTTGGAGTCTAATCAAATAATTTACAATATAGCTGTATTTAGAAATCATGAAATGTGTATTGCCAGCTCGATAGGGTATTAAAGTTTATGAAAATGTCCATGTCTCTTAACTCTCTGGTAGCATTGTTCTTGAGCGTAAAGTTATCAGGTGTGCTAACATGCTCTCAATTAGTCCTCTTGTACTATGTGATATGTTTAAAATAGGAGGGTATTTTCGGGAAAGATGTTTGCAGATATCTTACTTTTAAAAGGAAAAGATGGATTTTCCTAGTAGCAGCACAGAATCTAAAACTTGTGGTCATATTAGGAGATTTCATTGGCTGTTTCTGAAATTATTCATAGACTTTTGGGGAAGCACGGTGTCATATTTACATATGCCATGACTTTTCTTTCACAGTTCTTTATCATCCAGATGGAATGAAGTCTAAGGTCTAACTAGTTTGGGAAAGAGTGTTACAGACGTGATACCTCGGAAAAAGGTGGAGCCTTCTTTCTTGACAGTGGTGATACTTGTGCACAAGCTGGAAAATCTAATTCAGCATGCTATCAGCATTAATAAGCAAATGTTTACATTTCCAAGGTCTGGCATCACCAGTGTTAATGCTTAAACCTGGACTTCACAGTTAAGCAGCAAAATTTTGTGGTAGAATGATATTTGGTTGAGAAATTTTTAATAATAGTAACTAAGGTTAGGATCAATGTAAATGTTATTGTAAGCTTATCTATTTTTAATCTTTTTTAGTCTGAAACAGAACTGATGGTGTTTAGTTACCATCAGAAACAGTAGCAGTTTGTATATTAATGTCCTCTGGAATGAGACAAAAGCTGTTGATCTGATTGCATATTAAACCTTAAGCTATTATTGCAGCAGTGTTAACAGATTCCATTGATGCGAAACAGCCTGCATAGGGTTGACTGATCTGTCTTTGCACTAACCAACTGATGAAGTATTCAAATAAAATGATCACCCATAGATCCCTCAAAGAAGGAGTGAGAGAAAGAAGGAGGAGGGGGAGCTCTACACAATAAACAAAGCAAAAGCACTCAATCCTTTTCAAAGACTTATAAATATTTAATAATCATCTGTCTATGGCCAATCTAGAAAAAGAAATCTTTAAATAGACTGTTCTAAAGGCCAAAACCTGAATTTTAATTGTGGTTCAAAGTACACGTTAGTTAGTCTGGCTTTTTCCTTGGATGTAAAGGCAATGTTTTCCTGGGGCAGGGTGTGAATCTTTCAAAATGTAGATATGATAAGTGTAGGCAGATTTGGATTTTTGGTGTGGCAAAATAATGCTGCATGAGACAGTATTTTTTGCTACTGGAAAAATACTTTTAGCCTGGTCACATTTGTTTTGACTGAAGGTAAATCTAAGCTGCTGTGATTGTGTACAAAAAATTCTATGTCTCTATATGTACAGATGTATAAAAAAAGTGTGAAATGGCATGATCTTTAACAACATTAACAAGTTTTTAAGAACTGCCTTTATTGTCCCCATCCGTTCTCCTAGGTGATACCACTGAAGGCACCTGATTCAAGCGTCCCCTTGGATGAACCTCTTGTATCTCTCACTAGCCAATTTCGACAGTCTAAGTGCTCAAATTGAGCCATTTTGTTCTCTGTAAAATAAACCCAGGCCCATTATGCGTGATTTTTCATTCACACACTCCTCCCCTTCTCTTCATCTTCTCCCTCCTCTCCTTACTACAGCTCTGTAAATGTGGAGTGGCAACATTGTGAGGACCAGTGTTTTCACTCCAGGCATGTCAACTTCAATCTGCTGCGATTTGGTGTGAAATCTGTGCCATGGTGTGGGGCAGAAAGGTCAACCCCCCCATAATTGATGTTGCTTATTCATCTGCTTCCCATGTATTTTTCTCTCCACACACTGGCCTTTGTTTGGATAAATTGTTTGAAGATTTACTGTAGTTCTTAAAGCCTGAGAAGCGGCTCCTGCTGTACAGCTTCAATGTCCCTGCTAGGCAGGAGGCTCAGCTAGGATGACACATAATGGCATTTAGACAGAAAGATCTTTTTCTCCCAAGACAAAATGTAGGGGACATCTTCTGGCATAACAATTAGGGCAATTTTCAGACTAATTTACTATGGAATCGCTTTGTACAGTCCCCTTGTACACTGATATTTAATATGTTAATTGATATTAAAACCTGAAATTTTTTTTAAAGAATTCATAAACTTCAGCGAGTCAGTGTATATCTGGAGAGGGTAAGAAGGCAGGGTTAGAGAAGAAAGAGAAACTTTTAATGAATGTGATGATTTAAATTCCACACAGGTACTTTTCAGGTTATTAAGGAAAACCCTCCATGGACATAAAGAATCTGAATGTAATAATTTATAGTATTTTGGGTCATCAACCTTTGTTCTGCTTATGTTAGCAAATGGCATTATTTGAGGAAGGAAAAAAAAAGGTGCTGTTTAGATACTTGGAGAGGCTTAATGGAGATTTGAAAATAAGTTTTAATAAATGTAATAATATTAGAATTCCGTGCGTTTTCAGATTTCCAGTGAGCATACATGTAAAGATTTGAGCCCTGTGGTAGCAAATTACAAGGACATAAACCTACAAACTTTAAAGAATGTCTGTGTCCTTGTGGCTGTAGTACTGGAAAAGGTGCATAATTTACTGAAAGAAATCCTTAAAAATAGGAGAAACACTTGCTTCTTTAGTAAAGAAAAGAAGGAAAAAGCTTTAGCACCTAGTAATCCTGCCTGTAGATTGAATAAAATAGTTTGAAATCATTGTTTTGATTCCCATTGACTGAAGGCTAGAGTAGCTTTATTGGTTAAGCTGTTAAATCTGCTGTGGTTTAAATACTTATTTTTTCCTGATGCACCCTTGCTTCGATTGACCTTGAAACGCATTATCTCATCCTTTTTTATTTTTTGGAAGAAAATGTCTATTGTATCAGAACATTTGAAGCTGTCTTAAAACACTGAATAAATATGCTTTGCTACTATTCTTCTAATCTTTTCAGGGATAATATAAAAGTATAATCCATGAGTATTCTTCTGTGGTCTACTAGATGGTGCCGGCTCCTCTTTGTGATTCACTGAGGAGACTCCACCTGCAACTAGTAAGCAGAGTCTAAGATGTGTGTGGCACTGTGAATACTTCTTCATTTTAGTAATGGAATACAAATAAACTGCATCTGGAAAAACACCCGGCACTTTCTTGCCTAAGGTGACCAATCCAGGGCAATGCTAAGATGTTAGAATTCTGAAAAATCATTATCTTGATCAAGAATAATGGATTAAAGAAAATCCTTTTAGAATTGAAAGTAATTGACAGTAAAATTCAAATAACTGAAGTGTTATAGAATGCCCATTACTTAGGATCTAGAGCAGGTTTATAGTAGTGCATGCACCCAAAAGCAAACCTCTCATGCAATCATACTGGTTTCATCCTGAGTGTAGTTCTACTCATGGGCTGAAAATCTTACTAGCTGGTTTTCCAAGCTCAAATATAGTTACTGCAACATTTTTGTAAGAATATATTGCTTTTGCAGTATCTTCTTGTCTGTCATAACGAGTTTGCATGAAAGAGTATGCAAAGTTTCTTATTACAGAATTTGTACATATCTTAGGACTAGCTGCAGCATTTATTTTATGGATTTGGCATTTCTGTATATTCTTATTAGTCAGGATTTGTTTGTGCTCGTTCTTTAAATTAAAAATGCCTGTCGCTAACTGAAATCTTCTAAAAAAACCTATGTCGTCTGTCATTTTTAAGACCACCAGTATGCATCAATAATTGAAGTTTCACTTCCTTTTTATTCCTTTTAAATAATACACATGCAGTCGTGGATATATGTGAAATTGTATTTTGAACAACAATAAATCTAAGATACAAGCATCAGTTGGGAAATAATGAAACATTTCACACAGCTCCACCCAGTTCATTAGACAGTCTGACCGTATAAAATATTGGTGGAAAGAATCGATAGCATTGAAAAAAGAGCAACACATACCTAATTTATTTTTACATATGTTCCATTTTGAAATGGGGGGAAAAATCATATCATATGTTAGATATCTGCAAACAGAAGTTAAATTAAATGCTTAGCAGAAATTACCCTTCCTTTAGCTTCCTAGCTACTTTAATCCAGGCCGTGTTCATCCCTTTTAATAGTCAAAAAATTTTTAGTTTATTCACATTGTTGTTCTTGCCAAACTTGGAATATAACCTTGCAGCATAAGGCTAATTTCCTTTCCTTTCTTCATTTAGAAGTGGTTGGAAAGCCTAAAAATACAGTATCTCTTTGCAGAGTAGTATGCCTTTCCCATCAGGTGAAAAAGCAATATTTGAATTTATTTAGGATTATTTTTAGTGAAATGGCAGCTATAATGCAGGGACAACTGCTTCTTGTACACTTGTGGAGGTGCACTATAGTGGATCTAAGCAATCTGATGGCCTGGATGGATGTTTTGCCAGGGCTCTGTTAGCTTAAAACTTTTAAGTGTTTTGGAGCAGGCTGGATTAATGCGAGAATTGGAAATACAAAGCGTGTTAAAAACTGGGTGACTGGGCTTTCTTGTGAGCAGCCTTGCCAAAAAACTACAGCTTCCAAGACTAAAAAGCACGTATTTCATGTTCACTTCTGTACTTTATTGTTATATATTTGTACCCACCTTTTCTTTTTGCAAATAATGAGTATGAGGAACATGCAGATTGTTGTTTTTTCCCCAGACAGTTTAGACTTAACATTTGTGGAAAAGAAAGATTCCACAGTTTTGTGATATAGGAAGTTGGATTTTGGAGGAAGGTTTGTTAGTGATAGCAGGAATAAGTTAAACAGATATTTATTTATTTATTTATTTATTTATTTATTTATTTAAACGGCCATTGTATATGAATATATGGGATTACAAATTTGCCATGTAGTCAGAACACGTGGTAAATATGGATACTAGCTGCATTCCTAAGTTGTGAATTTTTAAGACTCTCTATGTAATAAATATACTTTATGGTGTAATTTTTGATGCCTGTGTAATACTAGTCCAAACCTTGTCTACTCTTGTAGCATTTGTAATTCCATTTTATAAGTGCTAGATCAATTCACGTTGAGGTGGCTTGTTACCTCACATACGTCTGTGCCCAACTTGTATTGCTAGTAGCGAGACAGGTATATCACAGTTTCTTTTGAGAGTAGGATTAGTCATATTTGTTTAAATGAAGTGTGAATTCAGCATTGGTGAAAAGTGCCAGACTGACAGCTCTTGAAGATGAGCTCCTGGATCTCTGTGGAACAGGGAACAGAATTGCTTTGCTTTACTGGTGTACCTCTGCCCTGACCTTGGGCACATCACTGCTAATAATTGGGCAAGTTTAGTCTCCAAGTTGATTTTGAACCTGTCTTCTGCTTTGAATCCGATGGCAAACTGCCAGATGAATTTGCCTGAGATGAACCTTCTCACTGGCAGCTGGACGAAGACTACAAAAAATACATTCTCTTTGTCCATCAAATAGTCTTCAGTAACAACTTAGGGTTTAGCTTGCTGCAATTCTGCTACTTCTTGCCTTCCCTTCCAGCTCAGTTTTAACTGGATCATGTCCCTGAACTGCTTAACCATGGGAGTGCACAAGAGTCAGTGTGTAGCTAAAGGGAGGAGGAAGTGAGGTCAAACAGTAAAAGCAAAGAATAGGACTATAAGAATGTGGCAGTCTAGATTCAGATTTGATTAATTATTATGACACTGTAACATTGCAAATTAGTGGTCTAAGCTTGGTTTAAACTAGTAATTTGGGGTGAAAATTTCTAGCATTGAAGTCCTATTATGACCAAAGGCACCCAGCTCAGCTGTGTCATTCTAAAATGAGTTAAAATAACATATATCCAAACAAAGCCTTACAGATTCCTACAGAAAAATTTATTTCTTCTAGCCTTTTCATTTTATATTGAAACTCATACCGAAATGAATTATGAAAAAGACCCTTGAATTATTTTGTAAGCGTGACATGGTTATATTGACTGTATTGCATTAATCTTGCCTGTTGTAGTCCCACTATGTTTTCAAAAGGTTGGGTCCATCTGTGTCTGTTTGTTGGCTTTTTTTTTCCCCCTTTTAAAAATCTCACCCTGAATGAGTTTTGTAAATATTCAGTCTTGACTTCAGCTTGCATTGCGGTGTCATCAATTATGACAGACTGCTGCCTCTTCTCTCCACTCTTCATCTTTTCCCTGTCAAAATGCACCCTTTGGCAGAATATTTTTCAAGGGCTAAATGTGAGTCTAAGAGAGTCACTGTCAAGGTATTTTTCATAATTTCAAAAATATTTTTCTCTTTCTCTTGTTTGTAATTACCTCTTGGAAACTTCAAATTGAAATGTTTCTTTACTGTTTTTTCGTCACATGCACACTGTACTGAGATGGCAGGGCAGATTTGAAGGTTATTAATGTATTTTTTACCCTTTGGGGTTGAGGGAGAAGAAGGGAAAAAGCTTATGGCATGGTACGTGTAATATATTCCCCCCTTACTCCACCACCTCAATAAATACTAAAGATTTTATGTGAGTACCAAAAACTGGTCTGATACCCCTTTCGTGAGAGGGCTTTTCCTCCCTCCTGTATGTTGAAAGGCCAGCTGCTCATGGTCCTTGCATCCTGTAGTAGATGAATAATGAAACCCTAAGGCCACAGTAACTGTTTGCAGTCTGGAAGAGCCACAATTGAATACCTAGGGAAGATAGGGGCTTTCTTTGTCCCTTTTCTCTGCTGTTCTGATAACTGGTTTAGATGCCAAGGTATCTAAAAATCTTGTAAGATAGCCAAGCAAGTTTTGCTCACCAAGAAGCCTATCAGATATTTTCATTTTATTTTTTGATCTCCTTAGTGAATATTGAGATAGCTTCATTTGTACAGTCTCTGAAGCATTAAAAGCAACACTCATTTTCTTTCTTTTGCTATAATATGTATGTTAACTTTGCCTACTGTGCTACCAGCATGTCATTTTATTGTGAGCTTCATGATTATGGATTTTCTTTTCCCTAAAGTTTCAACTCTAATTTTTTGTTCATGAGACAGTTTTGGCTGTTAATTGAAAAGAAGGTATCTCTTATGAGCATGAAAGCAAAACCAAGAATAAACAAGAAAATCTCAAATTAAAAAAATGATGTAATAATTTGGGAGCTTATAATTTTGAAGCTAGTCTAATTATTTTGCACATTGGGGTGATACTTCAGCTTTGCCCATGAGAGTGGCTCTGTTAAAGTGAAAGATATTTGCTACAGATTTCACATCTCAGGCACCCCCTTTCCATATAGCCCTCTCCTCTGCAGCTGCCTTTTCCCTGTAATAGTTTTGGGGTTTTTGTTTGTGTGTTTGATTTTTGGTAAAATCTCTTTCCTCATAGAGTTCTGATTTTATAAGGTGAAAGACCCAAAGACACTCTAGAGAGTGTGTTGTTCATGTTGATTTTTGCCTTAAAGTCACAGGCTATTTTAGTAGTAGGTGAGAATATGGCAGGTTGCTTCTATCAGATTACATTATATCACCTTCTCTTTAATGATGTAAAATGTTGATTTCGGATATGGAAGGATGCATACATGCATACATATATATTCACCTCTTTTTCATTAGATTCTATTTTCCTCCATGCTATGGTCCAAATTCCAATTTCTTATAAATTTTAGAATTTGTAATTCTGAATTTAATTGGTGTGTAAGAATTTATCATTTGGTAAACATGAAAACCTGTACCCAAGATATGTTATATTGAGTGTAGAAATAGCTGTGCTGTTTCTAAAGGCTACTCTGATGGAAGAGACAGTGTAAATACTTTTTTTGCATGGCTTACGCAGATGTCCAGGTTTGGCTGAGGGTTCCACGTGATCCGTTTTGCTTGCGTGTGCTAAGAGCTGAGGTATGGTATTGTCTTAACTCATGTTGGTTTTGCAGGGATTGCCTGACAATGTAAGGTAGTGGTGACTGGGCACTAAGAAGGTGAGGAAACTAGAACCATTACATTAGGTGATTCACAGACTTTTGATTTGCTTTCTTCATTTAGCATTTTGAATCTATAACAGATTATTTGAAAGACTTATGTTTGTGAAAAACCTTTTTTCAGTATTTCCATGGCTGAAAGGCTAATCCAGTCTCCTGCTTCTAGGACCATTGGTTATTGTGCATGCACAGAGGAGGAGTATGGCCTGCTGGTTAAAACAGAGAACTACTAGGATACCGAAATTCCTGGCCCTGCCCTATAATTTCCATATGACCTTGGGCAAGATATGTCAGATAAAACTTACTTCACAGGGACATAATATAGCTGAATTGATGAGATTGTAGTGCTTTTAGATCCTCTGGAGGGAAGTTACACAAAAAGAAATTACTGCCATAGTAGAATAGTTGTGAAAGTAAGGTAGAAGAGCTGGCTTGATTAGGAGATAATTTATTGACTTTCCTTTCTGGCTATTTATAAACTTTTCTAACTTATTTCAGGTTAGGAAAGTTGATGCAGTGTCAGTTTGTTTCTGTCCTTGATATGCACGTGCAGCTCCCATTAGTGCCAGCAGGAGCCCTATGCTTGCATCACGAGAAGAGAATAGACCCCTGTGCATGTAATGATAACTTAGATAGCCTCTTGTGGCTCTGTGTATGATTTCTGATCTATTGTGCCAGAGATACTACAGCATGAGAGAGAGCTGCTGTCATTTTCAATAGGAAGTGAGAACTTTAAGAGCTTGAGAACTGTCCTCTTTTTTGAATAGCACTTTTGCTGCATGAAGTGTAATTTATTTTTATCACAGCAGGCATAAAGCTTCCAGGTTTTCATAAAGAAAAATGATCCATATAGTGCCCATGTCGACTGAACCATCATTTGAAAACCTGTAAATTCAAAACACAGCCCTTTCTCAATGCAAAGTATTGTTCTTTTTTGCTGCAGCTTTTAATTTTTTTTAATCTTGGACTTTCATTAGTACTTCAGACATACTATAAAACAGTGTTTTCATCTCAGTAATTATTTTTCCAGCCATCAGTTTGCCTGTAGCAGGACACATTATTTAATTATAGTAACAAAAACTTCTTCAGACAAGACTTTCTGTGCTTTCAAAATCTTTCAAGGCGGTACTTCCTAAACTTTCTCTTTTTTTTAAGTAGCAAATGTGAATCAATCATTAAAATTTGGGAAGAAAAGGAAAAGGAGAGGAAAGGGTGGGAGCAGGGGGGAAGAGAAAGAAATGGTTTGTATCTTGCCTGATACACAAACACACAAAAAGAAAAGAAAACAAAGCAAGACCTATTATTAGTCCTACAACTTGTCAGTTTGATTAGTGAACAGTTGCCTCTCTCTCTTCTGAGAAAACACTATATCTTTAAATAATGTCCATTCTTAAATGTAGAAACCCCTCATTGTGACTGTTAGTGCATAATTGGACTGTCTTTTAATACAAGCAGAGGCACTTGTTTCTGAATATAAACCCTGCACCTCAACAGGTCAGGGAGATAGTAAAAACCTGTTGTTTGGCTTTGTCTTGGGGAATAATGGAGTCACTAATCTACTTGATCTCTGGGAGTCAGATAAAGAAGAAAGTGAACGATGCATACATTTCAAAGATGGAAGGCACTTGTAAAAGCAATTTCTTTGGAGGGAAAAAGTAGAGCAAAGGCTGTTGGAAACCTTTTAATTAGTACTAATTACCTCAGCAGAAAACGTTGGAGGCTTGAAAGGATTTGTGTCAGCAAGTGAAAGATCAAAGATTGCGGCGCTCGCATTTTAATCTGTTGGCTATAAAAACGAATAAGGGGGTGGTAATGGGGCCCATGAGAATGACAACCCAGGTGGTGGAGGCCTTAATCCCTTCTTTACTGCTAGCGCCTGAGGCCTAGTTCCAATTACATAATAAGATGATTTAATTTTTGCTTTAATTTTAACAAAAATTAAGTTTATTTTAGCCTTCAGTAAGGATGAGACAAGGTTTCCAGAAAAAATCCTGTCAATTTATTTCCTTTAATGTTTTAAGTCCAAGCCTTTATTTAGCCATTTTTTTCCTAAGTGGCTAAAGTTGCTCTGTAGAAGGCCATGAGGCAGCAAAAGTGCTTTGATGTGGTCTCTGGAAACAGGGAGGGGCTGGCAGCGGGCAACTGGTGGCCACTGTGATGGCTCTTGGAAATCCGGTAACACCATGAGTGAGCCTTCTTTCGTTTATTTGTTTATATGTATTTGGTTTTTTTTTATTGTGGTGGTTTTGTTTGTTGTTGTTTTTTTTAAACAAACTGCCTAATAGCATCAGCAAGGAATAGTTCATAGGCGTGCTTGCTGTGATACTTCACTTCTGTGTTTTCTTTCAGAACACTTCGTGCAGGTTCACATGGTCATGTGTGAGGTAAATTACATGTTTATTTTTGTGGCTTGAGCAGATTACGTGCCCTGAGAAATCAAATTGTCATCAAATTCCTCTGTGGACAAAAGAGTGAGCATGTGGCTTAGGCTGAAGATAGGCTGATGGCTGCAACATAGACTTCAAATGGATAAATTTATGTCTGGGAATCTCTAGCACTTCCACACGGCTGGGCCTAGCCATTGTGTCCAGGGGGAGGTAGATACATCTCGAAGTAGCACTGAGTTTACAATTCAGCTCATGCAGTCAAGTATTACCTATACTCAGTGAAGTGGTAGGGATTGAGTTTTTTATTAATTTGACTTGTACAAAAGGTTATATTATTTACGCTGTGAGGATTCAAGCATAGTAAGTCGTAGCTGCTTGTGTTTTTATTTTTACAGGTAATGGACTAAAAATCTGGAGGCAGTGGCAACACAAATAATCAGGCCTCTATTCTGGGTTACACCTTTAAATATCATATTCAGTGTTTATTCAGCAGCTAAAGCTTGAAGTAAACTTTGAACTACATACTTTATTGAGTTTTATATTGAATTTTTATATTATTTAAACATGTATATGGCTTAGTTGTTTGACAGTGTATATAACAGCACATCCTCAGCTACTAGCCTATTCTGCTTGTAATTCAGTCTTCAGCCTCAGGTTCTTATGGTGTTTGATTTTATTCTGACGTGATAGAAAACAGTGTTGATTTTTAAATAATATTGTTTTGAATGAAGTCTTTTGGTCCCTCAGTAGGCTTTGTTTGTATTGGCATGACAGTAAAACATGAAAAAACCCCCACATATCAAAGTTCAGTGTTGTCTTCCTTTTGCTTGCCTTTTCCTAATCTGTGGAGTATCCGTTGTCTTCAAGGATGCTGTGGAGAAGCTTGTATTGAATCTCTTTCTTGGGCATGGAAAAACTACTGAACTGAGACCTGAACCTCTTTCCAGGGCAGTGTAGGGGAGTAACACTAGCTTGTTTTTTTCAGGGTGGTTCTTTCCTGTCAGAGTGCTCCATCATGGGGTCAGAGTGCTCCATCATGGGCCACAGTGCTCCATCATGGGCCACAGTGCTCCATCATGGGCCACAGCAGGTGACTGGCCCTGTGAAGCTGCTCGGAAGGACCCAAGGTTCCGCAGGGTTATCTGTTGCTCCAGGAGATGGGTAGGGTTGTCCCTTTACTCTAACATGATCCTAGGACTCTTTGTATTGCTGTCTGGTGTGAGGAGCATTTGAGTATGTACAGGCACAGTGACCAACTAAGAGTGTATTGATACGATCTGTGTTTTGGTTAATTGTTCCTCATCATCTTCCTCATCCCTAGCCTGTCAAACCCAGAGTTGTATACCTTTTGAAGGTGGGATTTATGCTGGACTGTACTTTCCCAGTCAGATTTTAGACAATCTCACTAATTTTAGGGATTGAAGAGGGGAAAAGAAAACAACACAAAAAAGCCTGCCATAGATTCTCTAGTCCATCCTCTTGGACTGTAAGATTGTTACCTGCTATCTTTCCCTGCCAGTGTTTTGTGTGGTTCAATTTTAAATGTACTCACTGTGTAGAAATGGAGAACACTGACAGGAGGACACTATCCAGCATTTTCTGAGATGTGCATGTTCCTTTTTTTTTTTTTAATTGTGTATGAATTGGAAGAAATGTAGTTGTTGTCTACTATGTATGTTTCTAGGAAATTTTATTTGCTCACATTTCAGAGTGTGATAATCTTTGTAATTTCAGAAGCTGAGTTCTAGAGTCTTGTTTTGACCAAATGCTTTTCACTGTATGTTTCCATTGCTGAGGTAATGTGTTAATATTACTCATTATTTTGCATAATGTGAGCAATGGGAAAAATAACCAAAATAAAAAAACTAAAATGAGCATTAAAGTCAACTAATAACTTTCTTTGTTTTGACCATGCATTTATTGTTTACTTATGTAAACAATTTTAATGCATGTTGCAAGAGGCTAATTGAAATGTCCAAAGCCCCAATTTGACTAAACAGATTTAATGAACAGGTTATATTAAAGCATTATCAAAAATCAAAAAGACATAAGCACATGCTTATCTCTGAATTTGAACTCACACATAAATCTTTGCAGGATTACTATAGGGCCCAGTAACACAAAAAAGTTGTACAAACAGTTAGTCCTGAGCAGTTATCACGCAGCAGCGTTTGACTGAGTGCAGTGTGTGGTAACGATTCCCAAAAGTCATGGGGTGTTTCTTGCTTTCTGCTCTTTGCAAGGGTGATTTATGAGTTTACCAGTTCCTTCCCAAACTCCATAATTGCCCTGACAGTTCCCCAGATGGACTATATCCAAGTTGGTATAAAACAGTACTCATTGCAGCTGGGCCTTCTAATTCATCTTGAGTTAGGTACAGGACTTCTTGTTCTTTTTGTCTTTATTTAGATTTGTTACCTCTCTAGAAACACTGTGCTGTGGTAATTGGTACTACCTTCCCCTCATACACCAGGTACGCCTGAAAGCAAAACAAAGTTCTATTTAATAAGATTTAACTGAAAGCTTTTAGGTTTAGGAATGGAAATAAGGACAAATACAAAACTCAGTCTTTGCATATACTTAGCTGAATCCATCTTCTCTAGGATTCCTGGAATGGATTCCAGCAGGTACTGCTCTGGTTCCAGGTGTCTCGGCAATGCATCTTCTCAGTCCTGCCATCCGTTCTGATTTAGTGCTGCCAGAAACCAGAAACTTTGCTGATAATGTTTGGAAACTGTTGGTGCTTCTCTGTTTTGTATCAACTGACTTGCTCCTCTTTGCTCTGAACACAACTATTTCCTCTTTCTCCCCGGGAGTGTCAAACTGGCGAGTTACATCCCGCTCCAGCTGGACTTGTCCTTCTGTACGGAGTTCATACCTTCCTGCTAAGTATTACACAAGAGACATACATACATTTCACGAATGATCTCTGGTGTACTGCTAGTTTTCTATAAAGAGATGAAACAGGTTATAATGTTAACACTGATGACAGACCCAGTAGCACAGTTACTTTGTTTAAACAAGCCTGTGAAATAGTGTTTCCCCTCATACAGCTTTTCTGGTGTTGCAAGCTTCCACTTGCATAATGTACAATTGACTGGAGATAGCGCAGACGTAAGTAAAAGAAAAGGTTGTCTCTTTGCTTGTGTATATTTGCATTTTAGACAAAAGCACATCCATGTGGAAGATGTGCTGTTTAGCAGTTACGTAGCCTCCTTGAAAGGTTTCTGGTTATTCTTATTTGGCTCAGTTGTGCATAGGTCTTGTATGCTTTTATCCTAAGTTTTATAGATCTAATAATCTGTTTACTAGCTTTTGGGGCTTAAATGCTAGTTACAGTAAGGAAAACTGTTACAAATAATGGTTTGAGTGCAAAAATAAACATTGAAGAGTAAAGATGAAAATTTGCCTTGCACTTGGAGATCATTAAAAGATTTTTAAATACACAACAGAAGTTAAATTTCTGAAATTGTTGTTAAGGCACCTAAGTGATCTGATCTTCTGAAAGCACTAATGTCCCAGCTTTTTGTTTTAAGGTCTACAAGAACTCTGTTTGCTCAATACATTTAAAAATAAAAGCATTCTGATTTCAAAACTAGACATGTAGCTTTCTGATTCAGGCACCTGTGCTAACATGAAGCTTAAACCTGCAAAGCTTGAACAGTCACCTTTTTGCCATCCTTGGACATCTCTGGACTGATACTTTTCCTTAAACTTTTTTTTTTTTTAAAGTATACTGTAAACTTAGTATGTAACAAGTGCTTGAGCATTAAGGATGCTGATGAGCAAAATGTTTAGGAAGGGGATATTAAAAGTTGTACTGTGATTAAAATAAATATTGAAGGACAACCTGGATCCTTGCTCCAGAAACACAATGGTGTAAAATATTCTTGAACAGAAATTTTAAATATATAACAAATTCAGAAGCTTGTGTGAACAATTTTGTTGAGGTAATTGACAAAACTCTCCTTTCAATAATCAGAAGCTATGTGATTTTTTGGAATATTACTAACAGTGGCTTACATGTTGATTCAGTTACTCATATTTGTTTGAGAAAGTGCATAGTTAAGTAGATCTTATCAAAAAACATTAATGCAATGAATCTCACTTTAGTACTTTATTAAATCCATTCAAATATGCATTAAAATATTTCAGAGACATCAAACTGAGGACACCGTTGAGCGTTTAGAAAGAGATGAATGCAGTGGCTGTTAAGTTTTAATTGTCTCTAATCTCTTGCTACCATGGCAATAAAAATAAAAACTTCTTAGAGGAATATTCTATATAATGCATTATTTGCTAGGAATATTCTTAGTCAGCAAATCCATGTAGGCATGAACATATATTTTCAGCTTTTCTGTCATTTTAATATGTCGTATGCTTCTAATAATCTTTGTGTTCTTATCTGCATTTAACAGCATTTAGAAATCTTTCTTAATAACATTGAAAGCTGAAATATCTTTTAGTCATTGTCTTCTTCCCCCTTCTCAAAAAATTTCATGAGAAAATTAAAAATTTGAAATGAATCTTCTCTATCTTATTTTGCTGTACAGTTCTAAAGTATGCTGATGAGCCTGGATAAGCTGATGTGGCCTTTAGGGAGAGACACATCAAATATAGGGAGGCAGCTCCTGTGTCTGGTAACAAAGACTGAGGAGGTCAAAACTATCCCAACAGGCCTGAGCAGGTCAGTCAGAGGCAAATGCTGAAAATAAAATTTGGTGGGGAGGGGAGTAAGGGGCCTGGGTCAAGTCCTGTTCAAAAAGTCAGCTTTGTCAAAAGCTTCAGTCACATACTTACCTACAGGCAACCTCTGCTGATCCCAACTCATTAATCGAACTGGAGAGCCGTCTTGACCCTGGCTCCTTCCCTTTGAAGTGTGGTGTCCTCTGCAGCATGAGGAAATAATTTGCTGCCTGATTCAATGAGCCATCAGTAGAGCCAGCAGACCTAATGACATGTGAGAATATTAACCTCCTACCACGAAGAGCTGTGAATCTTGAGAGGCAGTCTATAATTCACCCAGCACTCCTGAGCCTTCCCTTTCTGTCTTATTCTTGCACTCACTTTCTCACTCACAGCGCGCACGAGAGAGAGAGAGAGAGAAGAGAGACCCTCATGTCATAAAACTTTATTTCCTTCAGTAGTGGGAGCCTTACTGAGCTGCTTGATAATGAGTAACTTTCCTTTTGCAGTTGGATAAAATTTATACTGAAAACTAGACATCCGTCTTGCATATAATCACTTCTGTTTAAAATATGACATAGGCTACATAACTGACATCAAGGGGGTGGTAATCTGAATACTTACCCAAGTAGACTGTTTTATGTTTCCTTATTTATTTTTCATCATCAAAGGAAAAAAAGTAAAAACAAGAAAACAAACATGCATAACAATGATGTTATTCTGTATAATGTGCTTTCTAGCAGCCCTCAGTCAAGAGGATCTTTCTGCAATCGCCTTCTTCCTTCATTTTTTTTTTCCTACCTAAAGGGAAAAACAGTTCTGCCTGGCCAAGTACTGTGTGGTATATGCCGCACACACAAGGGTATGTTCTTGCCCTTTGATTGATTCTTAACAAATAAATAGTTCGTTGGTCTAATCTTGCTGCTTTAAAAGTCAGAGTTGGTTTTTCTCTCGTTAACTCCTTTAGCATTTTCAGTCACAGATTCAGGTCTCAATGTCTGGTAAGCTTCAGAAAGAGAGCCACTGTTATTCCTGTGGCTAAATAATGAGAAAGGAAAAGCAAAAATGGCCCTGTGTGTATATGCTACTCACCATGAAAATGGTGGTGACTACCAGACTTTACACCCATATACAGTAAAATATTGTAAGAGTTTTGTTTTGTTTTGTTTTTAATGTCTTTTCATGGTGCTGACTGGTGCTGCAAAAGGTCAGAACTTAGAGGTTATGGGTACAGATGGGGGACAGTATTCTACATAGCAAATCCCAGGTCAAAAGGTCTGTTGTTGGCAACTTAGTCTTGTCTGTGCTAGAAAGGTTTTAGGTTTTATTGCTATAACTGTAGTGGAAATTTCTCATATTTGGTGGAAACGTAGCTTGCAAAAGCAAATGAAATTACACCGAGTGAGAACTCTTCTGATGATAAAAGATGTTTCTCCACTGGGAGTGAAAGTTAGTGATATAGTTGTGCAGCCAAAACCTTTCTGTTGGAAATTGAGCCTGAATTCTGTTGGGTCATAAGTAGAGGGTTATTTTGATTCTGAGGAGTTGTTGGTACAACTATTGGTGTGTTATGTGGACTAAGATATCATGCAGAGGGGATAAGGGAGGTTAGGGAGACAAAGCAGGGTAGGTAGAAGGAAATAAATAAATGGCAGTTACAGGCTGTGTAACAAGTACTACAGTGTCTGTGGTTTGCGCATATGTAGATCCCTGTGATTTTAAGTTGTTCTAAAGATATTTTTTAACATTGAGGGATTCGGTGTTATGCCCATTAACAATTCTCTGCTATCACGCTTAAGCAGTCTATTAGTCGTTCTCACCTCTTATAGCTGGTCACAAAGGCCAGTCCCCTTGCCTCTCTCTGCTTCATCTTTTTTATTAAGTTTATTAAAACTAGTCAGATTATACTTTCTTATGGCACAGGCTGTGCTTGGTCCATTCATTATAGTTTCTTATCTTGGCAGGCAATCTGAATTGAACGGCAGCTAGTCCATTATGCACATATGAAGCCCATCACTCCTCCAGCAATGGCCAATTCATCAAACATTTATCTTTTGCCCTCTGAGCAGTGCGTCAATTTGCTTGTCAATCCTCAGCCTTGGTTGTTGTGGAAGATGGGAGAAAAATTACTTTTCTTTTCCCTCTTCTCACTGAACTCTGGTAGGTGAAATGGGCTTTACTCTACTCACTCTACAGGCTTGTTACTCCCCCCTTCTCTGCGCAAAAAGGGGAGGGGTCAGGTTACTATCTGAATTGCAAAGTGACAGATTGATCCAAGATACAGTAACGCTTTCATTATGGCACTGCCTTTGTACTTGAATTTGCTCATATTTCCATTATAATACTGTTTTTTAGAGGGTTTATAAATAGGTTCTCAATTTGGCACATGGACCTGAGAGAAGCTTTTAAGAATAAAGGCATTATAGGGTTTTAGGTTGTGTTTGGTTTTGGTTTTTTATTTTTTTTTTTTTAAAGGTAGGTTTATATTTTGTAAACCCTGGGTTGTCTATTTGCTTTTTTCTAATCACTAATACTTCCTTGAATTCTTTGAAGTTCAGGAAATGGCAGTATTTGCATTTTTTTTTTAAATTCCATTTGTTTTATTAGGATTGAATTCCATGTTAAGACTGGGGAAAAAGACAAATGAAGCAAGAGACACTCACATGAAAGTTTTTCTCTTAACTCCTCTAACGTTATTCTTCATCGAATACTTCTAAGAAATTTTAGCAGACGTATGCTGAAGTCTGTACTTAGGAATATTATTGAAGTGATGCATCCATTGAACTGCAGGGACTTCCTAGTGGTGGTTTTTCCAGAATGCCCTTCCATAAAATATGAATGCATACAGTCACTTCCTCTCTGCTTGGTAATTTTTAGCTGTGTTTTGCAAGCTGTATTTTGTTACATGATACTTGTTCCATCACTAGATGACTAAGAGCTCATTTTCTGATCAATTTTGTATTATTTTAGAATATTTTGTATGGCTTATGTGAAAACCACCTTGCCACATTGCCACAAGCTGTAGTATTACACTGATTGTCATTTTATTTAAATTTACACAAAATGGTAACAGTAATATCATACAAAATCTTGGCATGTTTAATACTAAAGATGTAATATAAAAACTTAAGCAAAAAGAAGCCTAACATGAAGGATAAAGCTTGATCTGTGTTAATGGGATATCCTCTTGCGAAGAGCAGTATTAAATACACATAGTGAAATCTGAGACTTTTAAGAAGTTCATTAGAAGAAAAATTGAACCCTACTCCAGTCAGTCTGGTTGCTTCATGGTAGAGTTAGGCCAGGAAAATAAATTATCTTTTTTTTTTTTTTTGAAACTAGAATCTTGGTAGGAGAGAATGGTGGTTAAACGACTGAATGGTTTACTGTTTTTGTGAGCTACTGAAAAGTGTAATTGGGATTTGTAGTTTATTTCACCAGGTAAATAATCAACCCATATGGGGCACAGCTGTAATGGTTCATTTTACCTTAATGTTGCAATTTCTTCTAATTTCATTGCAAGACTTTGGACAAATAGGCTGCGTTCATCCCTCCAAAATGTATGTACTTCACTGAGCCTCACCTGAAGGTCTGATTCACCTTCTGGAAGTGCCTGTCTTTTGTTGCTGGCTATAAGGAGTTATGAGTAACTGGGCTTCTACAGATGAATGAGGTAAAACTGCATTGTTGCTTTTCAAATAATTCCATCATTTGAGGAGCTGCTGCTTAATAGCAAAATCTCTCTCTGCCAAGAAATTCTGCATTTCTGTTTGATAGGAAAGGGTTTGAAATGTTGGGAACTTATTTAGAATTCAGAAGGCCTCATCTTTTTTTGTCTGTTTATTTATTGACTCTACTTTTGTTCCTGTTTTCTTTGAGGTTTGGGGGTGGGTGATGGCTTGTAGGGGTTGAGTAGTTTGGGCTTTTTTTTTAAGCAATGGAATTTGCTGTGTAAGACTCAGAACAAGACTATAAAAACCAGATGAATATTCTGGGTTTTCATGAATCCCCACTATTTTAATGTGCTTACATAGCTCTAGTTTGATTGTTTTGCAAGATGTTTTCTTATCAATCTGTTTTGGTAATAAGGTGTCCCACGTAGTCTTGTATGCGTTCAGTGTATAAGAAAAGGAAAAAAAACAAGGGATAGTTATTCATTTTATTGCATGTCTGAAAGTTAAGTATGATCTTTATATGAAGAAAACTAGAAACTAATTGTAGATCCAGTTCGTAACACAGGGTTAATCTTTTCTCATGGAGATCTTTTCTTCCCAGGTATTTAACGACTCTACTCATTGATTTCTTTCCATTTTCTCTTTTGCTGACCATATTCACAGGTTTGCCTTAAATTTTATTCAGAGCCGCTTCCAAGTATTTTCTATCTAGCAACAGAAAGCTGGAAACAGATTGACTGGAAGTGATGCAAAATGCTACCTCTAGATAGCCTGAAAAAAATACTAACATTCCTTCTCATATTAGACAAAACAAGGAATTTCATGTTTTGGAAACATTGGTAGGCTCGTTCTCCATTGAACAGAATTTCGTGATTCCTGTTTTATGATTTCTCTGGTCTAACTTGGGGCCTGGCCCACACTAGAAATTTTGGAGGTTCTTTACTTTCACTGGAGCATTTTTTTTTTCTTTTTTGTGTTCTGCTTTGGTCTAGAAATCATGTCAGAACTGTCCATTACATCCTCCATTCTGTTTTCTTTTTGGATGTATTATCATGCACAAAAATAGGTATAAACACTGAGAAGGACTGCAGAAAAGAAAAGCGATTATGTTTGCATGGTGTAGAGGTCATTTTTTGATGCTTTACTTGTAGTTTATCTGCCATTACTATCTCTGTGTGCAGGAAATACATAAGCCTTCGATTTGCAGTGTATTTGTGATTATAATAGTGAGAGTGTTTTTTTTTTTTTTGTGGAATTTGAACTGAATTCTAACCACTCTATTTTCTTTAAAATGGTTATTTATTTTTCTGTACACACAGGTGAGAGTGAACCCCCCAAAGCAGGTTTGAGAGTAGAATTCTGACAGGGGCCTCAGCCTGAGGGAGTTTGCACAGAAGATTCACCAAACCCCTTCCACCATCAGAACAGATTTGGAAACGGCTTGGGTTTTTCCCCTTATTTGTATGCTATGTTTCAGAGTAAAAGGAATTTAAAATTGAGCAGGAATCAAAGCAAGTAAACCTGAAATGATGTTTTGTGTTCCCAGGGAATTATGTAAAATCCAAACTTACACATGTGTCTGTCTTATGTTTTTATATATATAGCATTTATTTATTGCTCTTTGTTTTGTTTTGGTGAGGTTAAGTCAAAGGACTAGAAGTCAGGAGCTCTGGGTTTTATTTCTTGTCTCTTAGAAAATTGCTGGAGGTCACCTTTCGTTAGTCACTTAACCTCTCTCTGCTTTACCACAAAATGGAATTTTAAGCTCAGCAGGTTTTTGAAGAGTAATTCATTAATGTTTAAAAAAAAAATGCTTTGTGCTTCTTGGCTGGCAGGTGCTGGAGAAATAGAAATTGCATTTCTATTCTTTAAATACTGAAATTATCTAGTACTAGGGTTCTCATGTTGATTCTGCTCTCCTGTAATCTGTTAAAACATAAAAGGCAAGAAAAAAGGTATTTTAAAAAGCTCTTGTTTTGTAACAGCTCTGTCTTTAACTTCTGGTAATGGCTATCTCTTGTCAACAGAGTGCAAATCAATTTCAAGGCTAAAGCCAAACTCTCTCATTTACATATTGTTAACTGCTCTCTCTTTTCCTGTTAAACAGGAGGAAAAAGTCATTAAATATAAGGCAGCTGTCTTATTAATGGAGGGGTGGGGTAAAATGTGAGGAACACTTCTTTTTCAGCATATACTTCTGAACAGCTTGTTCTTCTGGACAAGGACAACTGCAGAGTACCAAGGTTTGTCCGTTACTTGAGAGGCTTCTGCTTTCTTTCATTTATAAAATCTTGTGTTTTCATTGTCAAATATTACCAAAATAAAGAGCTGCTCTTTACTTTTGTTGTAACCAAATCCCCATCAGGCCAGAGGGACCATATGAAATAGTGTAGTTGACAATTGCCATGCATACACATAGAGAAAAAAACCCTCTGCCATGACATTCCTTTATGATTAAAACTTTGTTACAAACCATGAATGAATTATGGAAAAGAAAGCTGGAAGAAATCATACTGATTAGCCAAAGGACTTGGATAAAATGACATTTCTGAGACCCTTATATTCTAAAGGATTATTTACTGTCTGCTTACAGAACATCTTAAATCGTTTTGCAGAGGGAGTCAGTTTCCTGTTTAGCGCAGTGTTTTTGTAAGCTAATGAGGGCAAAGCGTGAGCCATAGGCAATGATGCTGTGATATTAGCTGTGACAGGGAGCTTGATCATAATTATCTTAACGAGGATAGGGTTAATTACAGTGGAAACTTAAAGTTTTTTCTGTTTGAATGAGGCGGCACTGAATACATTGTGATGTTTTGTCGGTTTGATGTGACTTTGGAAATTGCAATGGAAATCTCTTGGCAGCACTTGCTCTCCTCTGGGAGCAGAGTGTGAGCCCTGCAATGAGATAACTGAGATGGTACCTGTGGGTGAGATAATGGGCAGCTTTCATGTCATTAGAGCAGGGAAAAGCAACCTGCAATACACCTTAGTGATGCTTATTAGCCTTTTGAAACTAGGGAAAACAACTACTTGCCACTGCCCCTTCAGTGCTGATTGTACTGTGGTGGCAAGATTGTGTGTTTGTTTTAATATACCAATATGTGGAGACATTTTTTTCTCTTGTGAACTATGAGAAAAGGGCGCAGATTTAATTTTAGAGTGGATCTCTTTCTTGGGGGATCTCCCACTTTTTATACTTGTCCCTTAGGGTGTTTGTGTGCTTCTTGCTATACTGTGTATATATACGCGCTCCTCTTCTCTTTTGTAATGAGCTCATAAGGAAATACTTGGAGTACATTAATATAGCTACCTCACCCTCATTAAAAATAAAAAAGCCAGTATTTTATACTGATTTCTACCTAAGCTTCTCAAAAATGCTTTCTATATACTAATTCATGATTGCAATCCTATCTTATCCCCCATTTGCAGATGGGAAGTTAAGGCACATAGAAGTTATGGGACTTGTACCATAAAGTTTGTAGTATAAAATCTATTGTGTGGATTGTACTTAAAACTTTTAGAGTACAACTGCTGGGCAGTATTTCCTTATATATTATGACGGTAGAGATTGTTGCATTGAATTTAGTAGCTAGTATCACTGAATGGTAGCAAACATATTTTTTCCTTTTTTGTTTCTTTACAAACTGTGTTACCAATTTTGTTTTGGTGCTATTTTTTTCTTCTATTTAAGGTGAAAAAATAAGAATTCTGTGAACAGCAAAATAACATATGGATGTAAATTTATGTTAATGGCTACACCCTCTCTCTGTACTGTAGCAACCCCTCCCATCTCCCTCGACTCTGAATTTAGGTGATTAAATCACCAAGTGCACACTGCTCTGATGACAGGAAAACAACAATTAATAAGCAACCCCCTGTGTAACATGGCTTCTTTTTAACTGAGCAGCTAATAACATTACATGGCAAAAATTATCAAAACCAGACAGGTGTAAGGAGATTTGTGCACAATTTTCTCTGCCTATCTATGAAGTTAGTACCCTTGTGTTCAGTCCAGTCTTGTGAAAGAAAGGCTGTTTCAATAGGCAACTCCCTCTAGTGTTTCAAGGCCTTTTGTCCCACTTCATGGCTTGTCATTTTGTTTTATGCCTCCCCTGCAGCAGTTTTGGATGTGTGCTTTCTTCTCCTTGCCAGTTGCCAACCATTTGCTGATTCTCATGATAAGAGTATTATATTTGCATAACATAACTCAGGAACAATGTGTATTTTGATGCTGACACTGACCAGAGCCCCAGCAATGTTTTTTCACAAAGGACCTATTAACATCCCATAAGGCTCTGTGGTGTTGACAAGGAGGTGGCCTTCTCTGAACTCCTTTGGCAAGTCAAAGTCTTACATTGAAATGTGAGGTTTGGAAATAATCCACTATTTATATAATAAAGAGTATTTAAGGGGAATTTGCTAAACTAGGTTTGTCAAATAAACTGAAATGAAAACTTGTAACAGCTTGGTAAACTCACTGCTACTTCCTTTGGGTTATTTTGCCTTTTAAAGGTACTTGGGGGAAAGCACTGTCTGAAATGTTTGCGGATCTCTCTTCTGCTCTTGACTTTGGCTAAATCAAGTCTGTTGCGACCCTTTGCTGAAATAGCTAGCTTAATACAGCATGCTAGCACAGCTGTTAACGGTGTACAGGCTGAACCGAGTTTTCCTGAAGCAGCTTGTTAAAGGCAAGTGCAAAAAGTGTGACTGTTACTGTGGTGGTTGTTTCAGTATAATGTTTATAACAGAGGCTTTTGTTCTTTCAGCTTCAGAAATTGTAGTCTCAATGCATTGTAACAATATAGATATGCCGTATGGTGTAGGCATGGCAAATTTTCTTCAGATCTGGCTGCCCAGCATCAAAATGGCATTAGTAATAGCCGTACCTCCCTTTCAGAATGCCAAGTCAACAGACTGTAAGGGCTTTGGAGTCCATGCACTGAAATACACTGTTTCAGTGCTGTGCAAATGTTACTTGAATATGCATAGTTTAGTGTACAGTACCCAGTGTAAAGGTCACGGACTTGATTTCTTTTGTTTGTTTGAGCCCTCTAACTGTGATTTATAAGTGGTCAATAAGTTGTAGCTACAAAAGCTGTATCTTGTTTTTGTTGGACAGATGAAGGTTAAATTGTCTGATTTGAAACCCATATACTTTCTAATAATATTTGTATTTTCCTCCAGTAGTAGTGCCTGTAGAACTCTCTAACAGGGACCTTGGCTGTATTTTGATCTTTGCCCAAAACCGGGGGGAGCGTGAGGAAATCCCTTCAGTATAAATGTCATTGGAAACTGAATAAATAGTATAGACTGCATCTCGCTTATTCATCACATTTTATAAAACAGCCAGGAGATACAGTGATGATCTTCCCACTGGTAGGCATAGTAGATCAGCTGTCAAGTCATGCAATCTCAGCATATCTTTAGGTGTCTGGTAGGTGAATGAGCTGTGAATGCATGTCTGTGCGTATGCTCCATATACTATGTGTCTTAGTTGATTAATGTGTGGGTTTGTGGTTTTTTTTTTTTTTCCTGTTGGAATGTGCAAGCATTAAGAATCAAGTTTGGAATACATGCCTTACTTAGTTTTTTCCCACTGTACTTTGCTATCAGAGGAATGAATACCTTCAGAATCTTGTTTATTTACAAGCTATCATCAGCACTTCCATGTTGTGAAATGCTCCTTTTTAAAGCTTCTCTCTGCAATCTGACCTGTGGCTTGACAGTGGGACAGTAAGTCCCAAAAAGAAAGCAAATGCCTTTTCTGTCTGGAGTAATTCTGTATTTTGTAGAGAACATTTTATTTTGTTTGCAGGGACTCAAGAAGCAAATTAAGTGGTTAATAAAAAGAAAAAAAAATTCTTTCTCCATTTCCTATTATTGCATGTAAGGTAACTGCTAAGAAATGATACTTGAAGTTGTATTTATTATTGTTAGCAGCGTATGATATTTCTTGGCAGAAATGATGGATGACAACTTAAATTTGTGTCCAGGGAATGAAGGTGAACTGTGACAGAGTTATTTATCTTGGGAATGGAGGTTAGGGTCAGGCGAGGCTGGGTGCCTGAAGGCACAAGACATTGACAAATTCATCCTGCAGGCCCCATATCTGAAGCCTTTTGTTTTGGATCCTGGCTACTCACTAAGTGACCCCCATCCTTCATCCTGCCAGCATGTGAAGGATGTGTTGCAGTGCCAGCACTCCCCTTGCCACTAATGCTTGTCATTCACTCTTCTGACAGGCCCAAACCAAAACTATTCCCACTCCTGAAAGGGAAGGTTAAAATATTTATTTCAGCTAATAATGGCCTTCCTGATTCAGTAGAGTATCATTTTTCCTGTTGCCTTTGTCGTTTGCAGGTCACTAGAAGGACTGAAAACATTCAGTTACTTGGAAGAGCTGATCTTGGACAACAATCTACTCGGAAATGACCTTCTGTTACCCAGGTTACCCCACCTCCATACTCTAATGCTCAACAAGAACCAAATATCCTTTCAAAGAAATACCTGCAAAATGTCAAATGAGTTTTATGTGTCAGCCAAATTAAAGTATGTGAAATATAGTTCATGTGCAGACAAAGCATTCTCTCTTTTGGCACCTGGAATACTTCATAGTAATTTATTATAGGTCATTCATAAATGAAATGCACCATTATATCTTCCTGTTGCTCCATTTTAGTGAGAGATCTAAGTTATGGCTCTGAAGAAATCTTTCTAATAGATAAAATAGAGAAAGAAAATAATGTCAGTGCTACCAGTGTGCAGCAGTTCTTGTGTTTGCTTGGGGTTCTGTTGCAGGCTGACCTCTAGTGGAATAGAGAGTGCAGTGAAACGCTATTAAGTTTTTATACTTTAAATAGCTCTTAAAACATTAAAGTAAAATAAAATTATAAAAAAAAAAAGCACCAAGAAATATAATACCTTTCTCTACGTTAATGAAGTTGGTAATATGCACAATTTGGTAGCTGCTGTGCGACTGCAGCTGTAAAAGCGAGTCACTGTATTCTCGATGTTCCAGCTCTATATAAAGTCATATAAAATGCTGTCCAAATCAAGGTCTTAATACATTAAAGTATTTAGATGGATGGTTAAGTCCATTCATAGCCAATCAGTCACTTCTCCATATGCCTGAAGTTAGTGCTTGCTTACGTTTATTCAGAATAAATATTTCAGCATTTGCCTAAGTACTCTGCTGAATCAGAGCCCCTAGTCTGTAGGCTTATAGGTAATGGTCTGTAAAAACTAATTATCTGCAAGGGGCGGGGCATGGACTTGATTATTAAATAATTTTCCTATTGTTTGACCCTTCTGAGTATTTGAAGATGCATAATATATGGCTTTACAAAAGTGAAGTGAGATCAAATTGTGGCCAAAAGGCCATCTGAGGCCTGCAGAGTCATAGAGCGCAGACCATGAAAACCCTCTTGTTCTAACTGCAGCATGAGGACAAGGCTGCTCAACTGTAGGCTTTTATTACAGACAATGTAAACAGAGAGCAATTTACCTCCTACTAAAGCAAAATCCTCCTACTGAGAATAAAAATAACTGCAGATTCTACGATTTCTGCACTTATTTTTGACTCTCTAAATAAATAAAATTCAGCAGAGTAACTTTTATGCTTGGGGCCCTGGAAATTTGCCAAGAGTGTCTCTTGAGCAGTGGCGATCATTACTGTACTAGGTATTTGGGTAGATTTCTGGTTAATGCCAAGATTCTGTGGGTTGGCTTTGAGTAACTGGTTTTATTGTTTGCTGCCATGGTAAAATTTGAACTGGGCATGTGTTGATGAAGAATGTACAAGAACATTTTTGCTGATGCTATGGGTGCTGGTGTGTCTGGTGCAGCGTATCTCCTTCTACAAAGCATGAAATGTAAATTTGGCCGCAAGACCCGAAAGTATGTGAGTATATTTGTCCTTTGTGGGGGTGTCAAGGAGGAGCTTTGCTCTTACCAAAAGGAGGGCAGGTGTATTGAATAAGAACTTGGTGAACAAAATCAGAGGGGAAAAAAATTATCCTGTCAGTAGTATTCTTTAAAGAGTTTCTGCTGGTCTCACAGCCATACTTAAAATACTATTGTCAAGTGAGTAAGCTCTTAAAGTCAATGATAACATGATAAGAAGTATTTGATCTATCCTGGGATTTTTTAATTCAGTCTTAAAACTATGAAGTTAGAGCTTTGAGAATATTGTAGTGTGCTGACAGTAATTTAATAGAGGAGTTGCAGAAATGCTTGTAAAACACCTAATGTATACAAACTGCCCAGAGAAGAAAAAATAACCACTGTCCATCATTAACATTTTCAGCCCTAGTGAGTAGTGATCTCTTGTAGGGAAGATACAGCAGTCTTCAGAAGCACGGAGACCTTCCGGATTTCTCACTTCAATGTTGATACCATATTTGAAAAAGGCCTCTTTTGAACTTGAGTCACTTCTTTTAATGAGTAATTCCTCTATAGAATTCTTTGAAAAATGTTCAAATAAAAATATACATTTAATAGAATAATGAAGTACATTACAGGAAAGATTGTTTAGTATATAACTGACAGTAGCACTACAGAAATGACACAAGTGAACAAAGAATACCAATCTGAAACAAAACTTCAATTGGTGGAACATTACCGTGTATACATAAGTATATACATATGGGGAGAGAGAGATATGAAAACAAACAAAAAGCCAGACTGAACCCTGTGAAAACTGGAATAATATGTAAAGTTTAAAGCTCCTATGAGAGCTTTTCTGGGTATCTCTTAATATTACTTTACTCTTTGCTATTTCTCTCCTTTTATTTTGTCTTAATTTTGATCCACATCCTGTTTTGATAGTTCTGATAAGAGCTTTCTACTCCTTTTACATGGTTCACTTATTGTGTAGTGTGGTATATGTAAATAACATTTGGCCTCTCCTGATATAATACAAATGTGAAAGCTTATCTCTAGATCAGGTAAATACTTAGAAGAATCAGCTAGTATATTTTTTCTTCAAATAGTGCTTGCGTATTTCAGTTACAGTTAGGCCACTACCAGTTTTTCCACTAGAAGTGGAAGAAGCAAATTTAAATATTACTATTTTAGAAACAGTTTCCTAGTGTTATACCTCAACTTTTCTGTAATGTGTAATCTGTTAAAAATATGTTAAAATGCAGTCTGTATATCTGAAATATATAAAGGATAGTTATCAACATGGTGCAGTATTGGATTACATGTCTAATGTGCTTTTTTCATGTGTATAGACACAATGGATGGCTGAAAGCAATACAGATTAAGATGGATGGATGGTAGGTAGGAAGTTGATTTTGGAGGAGGACTCATGGCTGCAATCATCTATGCTTGTAATGGGAAGCCTCATTTCTCCTTTTAAGTGTGTTCACTAGATACTAAGAAACAGTCAGGAAACTTCTAAATAGGTTTCTTCCTCTGTGTGTGTTACAGCAGTGTGAGGTTTCATGCCTTTTCACTGTGCTTATCATGGCTGTGTTACAGTGCAACTACATAGTATAGACATTTCACTTTCCTTTACATTTAAATCTTTTTAGTATTTGTTAAAACTACTCAAAAGAGCAACAGTGATAGTTTTTCGAATATATATATCCCTGTATGCTGAAAATCAGATGGTGTTCACTGCCTCACTTCATAACAGACAAGTCTGATAACGAACTAGATCTGTGATTCTCTGAAGTAAAAGCCCTGTTTCTTTATTTAGTCCAGTCAGTTGGTCATCCATTTAACATACATTCTATACACTTGGGAAGAAGTGATACCAAAATTGATTTAGAATAAAGGTGTTGAATGTAGATGTAGACAGCAGACATTGAATCTAGCTCTAGGTTTTGGATGCTTTAGAGGAAAACCAAAATATTTCACACCATAGAGTGGGAAATCTAGAGCTGGGCAGAATGCCCATAATGGTATATGCATTACTTATGACAAGAGCAGTTATCAGCGTGGTTCGGATCTAAAGAATGTATGTTCTCGCGACTTTGAAAACAGCATGGATTGAGTAGCTCAACTGAGGAATGTACCAATAAGCACTTCTGGTATAATCTTCACAGAGGTCTCATCGTAATGCCTAACAGTTATGGATTTGTTTAACCCCCAAACTGTAGGTGGTAATGTATTTTGCCTTTGTGCTTGTTCCTACATTGTCCTGAAGTGCTTGAAGACCTAAAAGTCCCAGTCTGACCAGAATCTCATTATGTTAAGTGCTGGGGATGTGATGTTTAGATTGAGTGAATATGTTAAAGACATAAATTGTCTCATATTATGCACAGATCCCTATCTCCACTAAACAAAGATCTAAGCTGAAATGGTACAGCAGTCTTCCTGCATATACTTCTCAGCTCTGCACTCCACAATTCTGGATTTGGATAAATCTGGTTGTGGCTTGTTAGATAACTGTGATACCTGATGAGCCAAAAATCTTTCTTCTAGAATAACGTGTACCTGAAGTAAAAATTAAGTAAATAATCTATGGATGATACATCTACTAAGTAAAACATCTGTCAAAAAGGGGAGGTAGTCTTCAGTCCAGGTGATTGTTTATCCTGTTCTAAAGCAGTGCTATGGACCAGTTCAACTCCAGATGTCAGAACTTTTAAAAAAATGGCGAGCTGCTGCTTTAGTCTTGATCGTCTTTGTGTTGCTTTGGGAACCTTGAGCAACATTTGGGCAGCATAGTGTTTAAAAAAAAAATCCAAACAAAAAACAAACTTTGAAAGAAAGAACATATGGTTTCAGGATGGACCTCTCTAGGGGACCAGAAATGTAATTTGATTGCAGGAATAGAAACATTTCTTCTTTTTCTCACATTTGTATACCTAACAACACTGAAACCTGGTCTTCAAATCTGCAGCCTTGGAACCATGGGCTTTCCGAAATACTCTTAAAAGCACTGGCAACTCCAGCTACACAGAGAAAACTAATACTGCTCCAGTAGGCAGAATGGGATTCCCCCCCCCCCCAACTATTCAGTATGCAGAAAGTGCTCCATGAGATGTATGGACTTAGTTAATTACCACCTGTGACACACCTTCTTTTCTTGAGCAAAATGATTTTAGTCAGTGAACAAGGCCTTATCTCAAGGCCCTATCTCCCTACCATATACGGTTCAAGCCAGAATGTGGCATACAAACAACTGTGCATGACATCCTATTGCACACAGAGAAGGGGAAGATGTATACTTGCATATTGCAAGCTATTTCTGTGCTTATCCAACCTTGAAGACCTAGTACATTCTAATGGAAAAGCATTCAGGTGGCAAAGATCTTTTCACACTGCATTCAGAGGAGAATTGGTAACTTCTGCTTCAAGGCTATTTGCCTGTGGAATAGCTTGTGATTGCTACATTGTGTTTGTGATAAATGTAATTGAAGCAAATGTTTCAATTGGGAATAAATACAGGTAACTTGCTCATTTATGAGTCTGGTAGAAGTGCCATCCAGCTGTTTTAATGTTAGGTTGATTGCAGCACCTGCATGGCAGATGGTTAGTTGGCAAAAGACTTTTGAATGATAGGTTTGGGTCTTTCTACATGGTGGTCTGGAATTCTGTGTGATATTTATGATACTCTCTATGTAGGTATTTAAAAAATATTTTGAATGTAAAGCTGATTGCTCTTTACTTTGTCTCTTTGCTTCCAAGAACTTCCAAAAGCTGTAATCACAGAAGGTCTTTAACACAAAAAGCTGTCCTGCAACTCTTTTGGGGAAGTGGGATGGCTAAAAATTTGAAAAGACTGAGTACAAACTTTTTGAAAGAATATGGTGGAGCATCTTGGAAGGCACTGAGAAAGAGAACAAGAGTGGTTACTTTTCTTATAAAGTGAATGTATTTGAGTGTGTCACTAGTAAAAAGAACTGCTGGCAGAGAAAAAGGTTACAGAAAGAAATCCTAGATTCTCTTGCATACTTCAAACTATATGCAAAATATAATTGAGTGGTGAGATAGGAAATATGTATAGGTTGGTTTGTTTGGACAGTTAAATGTTAGCATAGCATTTGTATAGAGTTATATAGAATAATTTCATTTAGAAACTGTTAGCAAAGGTTGTGTTTCTGCATAGGTTTGACCAGCAGCTGTCCCTGAAGAACAACCATGAATATGGTTATACCAAGAATACTGGCAAGAGAGGAAACAGTATGGTGTTTGGGGATGACCAGCATCAATCTTCAGTACTTAAAGAAGCTGGACCCCTATATTACTCTCTATAAAGATTCATGCAGTGTCTGTGCCCTGGAAATAAGCTGGAGGGATGAGTGAAAGGACACAGTTAAGAGACTCTTGAGAATACAGAGGTCTGGAATAGTGGAACATGTGAGACATCATCCAGTAGTTTCTGCATGAATCCACACAACCTCTCAGAAGTATAACAGAATGGTCTTTTTACTATACTGGCTGTAACAAGACACAGCTTAGCATCAAACTGGCTGTCCCTGCTTGTGAGGTTCTCCTAAAATTGACTAAGTGAAGTGGCATTATACTGTCCACTCAGAGTTTACAACTTTGACCTAGTTCAAACGTAATATTCCCTGGGGACAATTTAACTTTGAATCATACCAGTTCTTCCTTGGTAGTAGTCTTGAATACTGTGGAACCAATCTTTGAAGGTTTTGTAAGGGGCCATAGTCCTATTGAACACTAGAATTTTAATCCAGGCTGCAGGATTTTCTATAAAACAAACAAAACAATGTTACAAGCTTGCACAGACAGTTAATTCTTAGACAGAGAAGGAACATGCATAATTTGCATTGGGCTTTTTCTTGTTCTTTTTGCCTTCTGGAGAACCTCAAAAACTATGATATTGGGTACCAGATAGTGAGTGAAAATAGACAAGTCAGAACATACTTATTTGTAGGATATTTTTGGTTGCATAAAACTTGCAAACAATTATATTGCTCTGCAGCTTCCCTGGTCCCACCATAGTACTGTATTTTCCATGTAATTCTGTTGCTAATGCCTTGGTGTTGCTAGTAGCATTTGTTTTTCTGAACAGAAAACATGGTGACATGGTTGTGTATGCTTGTGTGTATGTATGCTGTGAACAGTCTACTGTAAATATGCCTGTGTGGTATACATAAGTGTAACATGATGAAGAGGCTTAAAAAAGTTAATCTGACTATGAGAGATACCCTGGTTTTATAAATGTTTCCCTATTTTAAAACCAGAAATAGTGCAAGAAGTCAGTATAGTCTTTTGATGAGGATTAAATTTTAAACTATGTCCAGTATGTTTCTGTTAATTATTCATGGAGGCTATGTTGTGTTTTTGGAGGGGACCATTGTTGTATAATTGTTGAGAATTAATGTTTTAGCTTGTGAGCTAAAGAGCTGAAGAGTTTAAAATTTTTATTGTTACAAATTTTTATTTTAGTCAACGTCTGTTAGAAAGAGGCATTAATAGATTGATAAAGATGACACTGTTGAATTAGGAGATGGATTGCTACACTAAGGTGCTTTAATTGTCATAACAGTGGTGCTTTAAACCAGTTTTCAAACAGCAGACTACAGTGTAAGTATTTGCATCACTGTTACGTATTCACCTGGTGACCAGTGCCACTGACTTTAGAAAGATCAGTTCAGGGCTGTTCTCACAGAGCTTTAAATAAATAAATAAAATTTCACGAGCACTGTCCATGGATTTAATTGTGGCTTTCCTTTTTGGAGATAATGGAGCTGAACTTGGTCTTAGAAATGGCACAGCAGGATTTTGCAGCTCTTTGGCTCCGATTGCACCAATATGGCGCTCCTTAGGCTGCAACAATAAACCATAAAAAGGAAGCTGGCAATAAAATTTCAGACTTGCTTTTGATTTTCTCCCTCTGTATTTTTCTAGCATTGTTTCAGAAAGACTTAACGGTTTTGGTGGCATCATATAGTTCCAGTATTGTGATTAAAATAAGTATATGACATGCTAATTAACTAAACAGTACACTGGAAGTGCACCATGACATATGACTCATCTCTGAGAAACACTTACTCATTAGAATTTAAAGAGGATATAATTTATTTTTTTCCTACATGCTTTGTAAAGAATAACTGTGGCAGGTGGATGGGGCTTTCTGGAAAAATAATCTGTACCTTGCATTTTGTTTTGTTTTTAAGAGGGATGAGAAAAGATAGTTTAAAGTCCTAAAGAACAGAAATTTTTATTATTTTATTTATGATATAACTGCCAATTCTGGCACAAAAAAGTTGACTAACATAAGACCCAAGTTGGTTTCTTCTCAAGTGTCACTGGTGTCCTGTTATTTTTGGGCTGTCCAAGCCTGCAAAACTTCAACTTCTCTGTGAATCAGTGACCTTCTACTTTTGAGGTAATTATGTCCAATTCTTGGGATTTATCCTACACGCATGTTTCTGTTGCAGCTGAAATGGAAATAATGCTAGGATGCTAAATATCTGTTTCAGTAGAGGGAGATGAGTAAATGATAACACAGAAAAGATCAGAGGAGTCTCACACAGAACTGTGCAGTAAGAGGTCTGTGCGTCACTTCCAGTTATCCTTGCTTGAGATAATTTTTAGGGGGGTGTTTATGCATCTAAAATCAATGCTAAGGGTTTAAATATGAGATATTAGAATCGAGACACTAATTTCCCAATTTGGAATTTTTAGATTTTTGAGATGCAGATTATCAACTACTGTTATTTACCCCAAACTCTTAGTGAATTTGGTGTCTCTCCCTTTTCCTTTCCATAGGACTTTGATGCATGGTCTTGCACTTTTTGCAAATCTAAGCCAACACTGCTCTTCATCATTACATATCTAAATATATTTTTATATTTGCCCCTAAGTGTGTTGTTAGATGGGAGTTAGAAAACATGTCATACTCCACATTCAGCATACTCCACATTCAGCAAATTGTTGGGGAGAAACAATCTGCCCCAGAAAAAGCTCTACTGAATTGACAAGCAAAAATTCTGCATGTTTGCTCCAGAGAAGAAGCAAAAAGTTTGGGTTTTGGTTTGGGTTTTTTTTTGTTTTTTTTTATTTTTGTTTCTTTTTTTTCTCCTTTCAATAGAAAATGGCCAGATACAATTAAAGCCTTGCAATAGCTAAACCCCTGTGTGTGACTGCTGTTATGGAAATAACTGTCTTTTGTAATAATAAACTATTTTGCTCAGGGAACCTTTTTGCAACTTAAGCAGTCCTGCAAGAAATTAAGTGTTTCTCCTGGCTGAGGGAGGGTGCCAGATTCAAGCACTTCTGTAACAGTCTTAAGAAATTTTAAAAAAGCCTTTCACTTGAACATGTGTGGAAAAAGTTTGTGACTTTCCTGTCACAGTCACATACTTCCTGAAAGAGCCATGAAAAAGTTTATGCATGAGCTTGAGGCCCAGATTTGAGAAGAAGAGAATTAGCACCAAATTTTGATTGGGAGTTCATCTTGGCTAATAAAGATTCATATCATATGGTGCTACAAAAAGAATTTTTCTTAGGGTCTGCTTGATTACTTACTGGCATACAGCATTCCATAATGTGGCTTTGCCAAATTAAAAGTTAGCCTTTTTCCCTTTTTAATTAATTCATGGAACTAATTTCAAACCCTCATTTTTCTCACTCATGCAAAATATTTGAGTATGATTCCTCGGACCTTATGGGACAGAACATGAACTGTGAGTGTAGATACATTGATTTTAATATATTAAAATTAGTAATTGTCAGCATGATCTTCATGTGTGTTTGGAAATAAAATAAAATTTCAGGCTTACAAAAGGAAGACCACATTTTTAACAATGAAGCTGCTCTTTCCATTCTGTATTGGTTCCGTTGCCCTTAAGATATTGAGGTGAAGAAATAAAGTAAATTCCATCAGCTAAAAATAACAAAGATAACAGAAACACATAAATCAAGTATAAATAATAGCAACACAAGTGAACTGAGGATTTAAAACAATAGTTGTGGTCTCTAACAGCGGGTGTGGATAAAAACAGAGCAATGAAATGCCCTTTTATGGTTTTGAATAATTATTACTATTGTCGAAGTCAATTTTTAAACATTGAAAACTTTTTGCATGCATATAAGTGGCACCTTTTTTGAGAATCATGCCTTTTTCTTTGCATATAAATTGAAGTAAATAAATGTATAATTCGAGTCTTGGAGACTGTCACAGTATACTTTAACAAAATAATTTGCTTTATTTGATCAATCAACAGGGTGCAAATGGTTGAATATTGTTGTTATGCTTAAACCTAAGCTGTAATTTCCAATATTGCAGTGGTTAAAAGACAGTTTAACCTTTGTTTACTTGTTTGTTTTAATATAGTTTACAATATTGAAGGTGTATCATCATTATTTATGTTCTGAGGAATATAGTTAAGTTAAAAAGCCTCATGAACACTAAAATATAAGGCTATTTTGATGAAAAAATTTATGCTTTACAAGACTTTAAAGCTTCATATATAAAATACTTGAAACACTGAAGTCTTTAAGTTGCACTTAGTGAAGCATTAATTCACATTACTAATTGAGTAATTACAAATGTGTTGCTGTGGCACTCAAAGCATTTATATGCTGGGAGTGAACATAGGTTGTTGTGGTTTGACTTTTTCTTTTTTTTTTTTTAAACTCATTTTCCAGTGGACTGAATATATTAGTGATGAATGTGCTGTGAAACTAACTGTTTGTTTCCGTGCTGGAAAAGTTTCATGGCTCCAGCAATTGCTAGCCATTTTACCACACAGCATCCATCATTTTGTCAAAGTTTTAATGTTTTGTAGTGAACCACCTAGGAAAGAAAGGAGGAGAAAAGAATGACAAACCAGCCAAATTCTTTCATTCCATGCCAAAAAACTGACTGAAGTTTATCCCTGTTTGCCCTTGGAACAATTAATGTGACATTTTCCCGAATGCCGTACTAAATTTGATTGTCAGTTATTGAAATGTATGTTTAAATCAGCAGTGATGCAACTCTAAATGCTTTTTTTCATTAGTGTCATTGAATCCTTAACCCACAACCTTTGACACATAACAGAATTAGAAAGCCTTCTGGACCATTTGGCTGAAGTTGTGCCCTCACTACAGTATCTCAGTTTGCTTGGAAACATGGCCTGCCCAAATGAACTGGTCTGCAAAGAAAAGGATGAAGATGACTACCAGAGGTACAGGTTAGTGTTTTCTCTTGTAGATATGATAACATGTCAGTTTTGTTTTGTTACCAGAAAAATATTGAACTAAGACCAACTCAGAGTCTCAAACAAACATCTACTCTATTCTTAAAGCATTATGGCTTATTCTGCCATGAAACACCTGGGAATTTGAGTAACCCCATTTCAGTGAGATCACTGTCAGGAACCCTGTTTCAAGAAGTATTTCAGTGCTGTACAGCACATGTTTGAGTTGAGCAGGTGTGAACAGGATTTCCTAAATGTCGGTGCTTTTATGTACCTACTTATGGCCTTTCCTTCTTTAAGGCCAAGGTAAGGCAACATTTACATATGCTAAGGGTGACAGTCAGTGAAAAAAAAATCACTACACTCAGATAGCCAGTTGCATTGTCTTCTGCTAACATTCGATTAAGGTGATGAGTTTCTTCTACTATAGTTATCAAGGCAGTGTTAAAAAAAAAAAAAGAAGAAAGTACTCCTATATTGTGCTGCTTTACTCAAGAGCAGTTAGTGTTTAGATTCAAATAATTTTAATGAGCTAGATTACACAAAAGGTCATTTGGAAATTAACATGGAAGCCTGATAAAATATTGTCCAACTGATCTAACTGAAATGTTGCTAAAAATTACAAGGGTTATGTTTTTAAAAAATAAAAATATTTGTGACTGATGATGACTGTGAGTATAGATCCAAAACTTACGGAATGTCTGCTGAAGTGACGTAATTTTCATAGTTATGACCTTTAGGCAAGTGATACATTGATTATTTAAAAAAAAAAAGTAATTGGATTTCTTTTTCCTTGCTCACATCTGATACAAGATTCAGCCTTTGCATGCTGGCATTTTTCACACCAGCCAAAAATGGCTGTCTGAGGCAAGCCAGAGCCCAGCAGCACTGATCACCATGCTGCTGACCTTGCAGAGCCTGAGCTTACTTTTCATTAGCAGATCACCTGCGGTATTCAGAGTTATATAATAAAACTCTGATTTTTATCTCCATTTAATCCAAACTCTGCTGTAGGAGTTAGTATAAACCAACACAAAGTGGCGGAGACTAAAAGCAGGTTTATTGGGAAGCGACATGAATTCAATGCATCAGTTTAATTGCTCGTAAATGCTGTAGGTTGAAACAGCAGCACAGCTGTCCCAAGTGTGCATACACTTTTTTTATTTGTTCCAAATTTTTCAGAAGGATTTCTATCACTAGCCTAAAGACTTTCATCTTCTAATGATTCAATTTTTGAATCCAGCTTAGCTGTAGCATTTTGGTTTTCACCAAGTAGAGCAGCCTAGATTTAATAAAATATTTTCCCATTGCTTTCACACTTAAGTGGAAGGTATGCCTACTATCCAGCTTACGAGAGTCTAATAGTGTTGTCTCTATGTAAATTTATGTGACATTTGCACTAGAGAATTGCTTAAAAAATGAATGATATTCCTACAGTTTACTGTTTTTCACTTTAAGTATGTTTTCTGACAATATGTCTCCTATTAATCATTTAAGCAAAAGTAGTACGTTAAAGGAGCCATTCAGAGGCAAGAACCCATGGTTCATTTAGTGCTGTCTGAAAAAATTCTTTATTGATTGACATCCTCTGTGGTTATGTGATGTAATATTTATAATATGTCACACAGCCATACATCAAAACAAGCATGTCTGTTGTTTCATTTAATGCAAAAATGTTGATTTTGGGGAGGTCAGGGTAGTTTTAGGTCACATCGTGGCAAACCACTGTGTCAAAGTGTGAAGTGATAGTATTTATGCATCTGCTGGGAACTGCAACATCGCTTCCATTTTCTTTCCCCTCAGTTTTTCAAAAACCTGGACCTTTTTTTCCATATAAACTAGGTTAATTAAAGCTTTTTTAAGAACGAAGAATGGACTTCTAATTAGCTGAATGATTTGTGCTTCTGCTGCTATAATGAAAGCTTCCTGATCCTTTTCTGTAATTATTTGTTACATTATATGAAATGTGTTTGCCAGACAACATTAGACTCAAAACCCAAAAGCATGCATCTGCCTATCTATTTATTTATTTATCTTTAGGGGAATATATTCACCTACATGGTGGAACTGATTAAAAGTACTCTGCCAATTTTATTCTGAATAGCTAATTCAGAGTTTTGAATACATGTTCTGAAGCATCTTGGGCACAACTTTTTTCTTTCTTCTCCCAAACATACAGCTTTATCTCACAGATTTAACAGCAACAAGCTCTCCTGAGTGAGAAAGTATTTTTATTTTATCAAATGTATTGCTTCAAATCTCAAAAGCAAACATTTGAAATGGCCAGTTTAAGCATTTTTTAATGGTTTGAAGTAACTTTTTTCATAAGATTTTTATTTTTTTGAGGAAAATTTGTCATACAGAAAGCATCAAAAGATTGCATTTCAGTGAACCTGAATTACGTAAACATTTTGCTTTACCATAAACTTTAACTGGTTTTGTTTTGTTCTGAATAGGAACTTTTTGTAAATTTTTGCAGTGACCATTGGAACCACAGCTTCATTTTTCACTGAGCTTTAATTTCATTCCTACTGAGTTCAATTAGAGTTCAGGCTATTTAGTTCCTCAGCCAGAAAGGTGCTAGAAACCAAAGCTTTTCTTAATCTTCTCATTCCAACAAACTGAAAAGATCTGTAAAACCCCCAAACTCTCAACCTTAAAAAAATGTGGAAAATCAAAATTTTAAAAACTTAAGGTCCAGTGAGCTACTGTGATATTAGTAAAAGAGAGAAAAAGTAATATTACATCTTTCAAAAATAATTAGTTTTTATCATAAATACTTGGAAATGTATAAAACTATGCTTTCTGTCACGAAGTTACGATCTGGTTTTCAGATAATCCATTGGTATACCATTTCGAACAACTTCAATACTAAAGCTTTTCCCTAGTTTTTCATTAAAAATAGGTTTTATACAAAAACATTGTTGTGACTTTTTCTGAAAGTAGTTATTGAGTGGGATATTTTTTTAGAAAAAGAAAAACTCCTTTTTCCCCCCCATCCCTCTTATTCCTCATTACCTTTCAAATGTGTAGGAGAACAAATTGATGAAAACATTTCTATGTTTGTAATTGGAATTTTTGCTTGGACAGGGAAAAAAAATGGAAAGTTCTCTTCTGCGGTATTTTTATAAGCAAACTTGTTTGGTTCATTTTAAAAACTCATGTTTTTTTTCTGTAATTGTAAAATGTCTTTACTTTCTTTTGGGCAGGAGGGGATGGGGAAGTGCTGTAAGTTCTTACATTTTATCTTATTTTTTAAGCTTTCCATATTTGGGAGGTGATATTTTGTAAAGGTTTATCTTGGGGTGAGGGCAAGGGGAAACAGAATATCTAAAATATAATGGTGAGAGGAAAGTTTTAAAAGCTTTTGGCTCAAACAGAAAGCAAGAAACACAGAAAAATAACTTTCAAAACAGTGCTTCCTCTAAAATAGCCCATTCTACAATCTCTACTTTGAAAATTGCGTGAAAGCAAAGGTCATGACCCGGAGATCAAAGTAACAGAAGTCAACACAGTAATTGCTGGTTGCTTCTCTTGTACCTGCACTTGGTCAGTTCTGTGGGTGTATTGTTTGCAGTGAAAACTTCAAACGTGGTGTTACTGAACTGTGAAAAATCATCTGGGTCAGAATGTATTGCAAAGCATTTGCAAATGCTGCAGGTGACCTCACCTATTTTCATTAAAGCGATATGATTGTGAAGGATGCATGCCATGTGTGAAGTTTTCAGTGCTTGTTCATTCTTCTTTGCTCCTTATTGACATTTCCTGGAAAGATGCATTCATTAAGTGCTGTTGACATGGAAACAAGGGGAAGTGGAAACAAATGCCTGAGTTTATTTTAAATTAGCTTAAAAGTACATATACTAGATACGCTATCTTTGGCAGGGGGAGCAAATGGTGATAACCTTATGAAGTCCTCTTAAGATATAACAGCAAGAAGGGAAGTGCATGCATTTTGTGTGGATTAACTTTTTAAGCTAAATCAGCTATTCCCATCCCACAGGTTTGATTCTGTGAAATGCTGGGTCCTCTTACAGCATTTTTAGTTTCCTTGCAATTTTGTTTTGTTTTATTGTGGTTTTGTTTTGGTTTAGTGGTTTGGTTTTTTTAATTGAGACAGAACCTACTATCCGTTTTAGTCTTGTTATTGTATTTAGATGGTAATATAAATATGTAAATAGATATTCAAGAAGCAATAGGAGATTAGAAGTCCTCACTCGGTAATGAAAATAATGCTAATATACTTGGTCAGTATCGGTGAACTTACTCTTTTAGCAGGAGGGACTGAAGTCTGTGGTACTTCTGTATATGCTTTTTATGTATTTAATGAGGTGATTAGGTATTCCTTTACAACTGTATAATCTATGAATCTGTGCTACTTCACTGTTTGCATAAGGCCTTGTTATTTCTGCAGTACTTGGAAGGAAAAAACCTGTATTTGAAAATAGCCACACAACTTCCATCTGAGATCAGTCACTGTAAGGGTTTATGAGCAAGGGCTATTGTGATGTTTTTGTTCAGCAAATAAATTAAAGTCTGTAACACCCCAATTTGTCCATACTAATACAGTAAGTCAAGACATAACTAGGATTATTGTTACATGTATAGAGAGATATTTTCCTAATTCATAGAGTTGTTTGCGACACTGAAGTAGGGCAGAGGATGTTAAAGTATTAGGAGGAAGTCTGGATTTCTGAGTGACTTGAGAGCCCCTCAGAATTACATGGTCATCAGCAAGCAGTACCAAGGTTGCACAGAGGCTATGTGATCCTCTAACATACCTCATGCCAACATCATGCCCTCTGTTCTGGAAGACGTTGGTTTAAGTTTATGACCTGACTTCCTTAACTCTGTATTGAGGAAGTTTTGTTGCAGATGGAAATTCTGTAGCCAGCTATATGCTGTTTGGTGGGGTGAGGGTGGGGGTAGGGGGTTAAACTTTTTGGTGGTGCAGAAGAAACAATTACAGGAGGTAATCTAGTTCATAAACATGTTTGCTCAATCCTTCTGATTTTTGTTTTCGTCTCTCCCTGTTTGAATGCTGATGTAACTTTGCCAACTTCAGGTTATTTATTATTTCTAGCTTACAATAACGTGACTGAGAGCATAATCAGCCCTTCAAAGTTTGAAATAGGTATATTATTTTTATGTTCTATGATTGTCAAATAAAGGAAATGCAGTAGCACAGAAAATAGAAAAATGAAAGTAAACCCTTTCTGAAAGAGAGAGCATGTTGCAGTTATGATACGGGTAGAGCTAGACATTTCTGCATTCTTCTGGGCAAATATTTCTCAAATTTTCAATGCCAGATGAATTTTGAGTTTTAAACTTAAATGTTGATGCATACAGTACAGTTCTATATTCTAGGTTTTGCTAATAAAAGTACAAAATAAAGGACTATACAGAATCTAGTTCTTACCATAGTCTTTCAGTAAATGTCCAGTGGAAGAGTTTATTTTCTCTGCAACTCTAACATATACAAATTTACTATACTTTTCTTGTAGTAGAAGGAGGGGAAAAAAAAACCCAAAACATTCTTTCCTCAAGTAATTTATTGCCACTTTTAAGATTTTCTTATAGCGTGGCTCACAGGTGATGCCATTATCTTTCAGTATCAGGAGGCCAACCATGTTCTACAACTTGTCTGCTTTTCCAAGGGAGGTAATAAATTAATCAAGGCCCTTAGATGCTATGATATTATGTGATTATTTTTGTTTTGGTTTGGTTTGTTTTTTTGTTATGGTGTTCACAGCTCTAAAGTAAAAATTTCCTAGAAGTGTATAATAATAGTAAGGAGTAGTGTACTGAAACTCATTAAAACTGAAGGAATTTTTATGCCTGAACCTAAATGTCTACTGAAAAAATAGATAAGAATGAAATTACACAGTAGCTATTTAACAAAAATAAGGAGTTGACATAAAAGTTACTTACACCTGTGTGTTTTGGATCAGGACTGACAAATTTCTTGTATGTGTTTAAAATAGATTTGTTCCTTTCTTCCATTTGATCCTTTAAGGAACACTTACACATTTTTTTTTGAACCCTTTTGCTTCACCTTTGAAACTCTCTCCTAAGATTGTGTGAACCATCACTGATTTTTGGGGAGTGAAGGAATAACCCAGGGACTATGTTTTAAGTAATGACTGTTACACAGTAGAGAACTAGAAACATACGCAGAATATGCCTGCAAGGTAATGGGTAGATCTTAGTTTCTGTGTTTGTAAGGCAGAGTTAAGACAAGAAGTCTGTCATTCAGTAGAGGCTGTAAAGTGAGTCAGTATCAGAGACAGTATTTCTTTATATAAAAACTAGAGTTGTGTATTGTTTAATAAATAGCAATGGCTGATCTCAAAGCTGTCTTTGTTCTGTCCCTTTCTGAACTCCAACATGTTTCTTCAAAGGAAGGCTTTGCCCCATTGAGCTTTTGCCAATGTCAATAGCAGCTGAATCCCTAACCCACTGCATTCCTTTGCAAATGCCCCCTCAAGCCTGTCCCTCTTTTCCAGTATCTTGACAGGTCTGTATAAAAACTATTAAAATAATACTAATCACATGCAACGCTTACAAAATTGGTAAATGAATTGTTAATCTTTATTGTCATTTTTACTTAACTAAGACTGACATAACATGAAATGTGATATTCTGTGGCCTTTTTCCACCTCTAAGTGTTCCTGTTTGTGTGTGATGGATATCTGTTATTAGCTTATTTTCACAGGACTCTTGGCACTGGGAGTCAAGGCAAGGGAGATGATTCTGGACAAAAGAAGATGCAGCTTTACTTACATAGTTCATTTCCTTAATCCATCATGAATTAGAAGATCAGTTTACAGGCAGTGATAAATGGATCTCTAAGCACCTTCCTGGTGTCTCTGGTTTTTTTCTCTCTCTGGAGCTCACCTTTATCCTCATCACTGAAGATAATAACCTTTTTTCACAACACTGCAAAGATGTTAAAACACAGTAACAGCAGTCTCAGAGTATATGGAGCAGTGCTAAGTTTCAAAATGATTAAAAAAAATAAATGGGGTGGGGGACACAGGGAGACCCCAACCTCTAACCTAAAATAAACCTTGCTAAGCCTATAATGTAAAATTTAGATGGATCTTCATTAAACAGTGTTCTCTTAACTAGTGATTTTACAAGTCTAAAACAGGTGCCATGTGTCATGCAATTTATGGATCCTAGTACCTGCCATAAAGTATTTTATGATGGCTGCATTCTGTGTTATTAGTAGCTGTCTTTTTCTGCAGCCATTGGTGTTTGATAATAGTCTTAAAACACCCAAAATTACTTACCTGCAAGCAACATTCCAGATAGTCCCTGTTGACAGTTTGAATAAGTTTAGTGCCCTTTTGTTGTACTTTACCTTCAAAACAAACTGATTGAACCATCAATAGCTCCTGAAAGCTGACAGAGGCATGTCATCTGGTCTAACGCTCTGATAGTAGGTTATCTGTGGGAGTTAACCTCCCTGCATTGTTAACTGAAATGTTTTATGTACTATGCAACTTTAGGATACTGCTGTGATAACCTTAGTAACTAAGTCATACATCACAGTAAAGAGATTTTGTGCAACAAATAACCCTGGATTAAATTTACAAGGGTTGAATTGATATTGTAAAGTGTTCATTCCAGGGCTTTGGTAATCCTTTCCTGTATTTTTTACGGCAAACTTGTGTTACATTTAGATTGAAGCAGCATCTTCATATTTCTAACTAAAATATATCCAGGAAGCCTGATGCTTTTCTTCAGCCATTTAATAAAGAAGTATCGTATTATTTTCATATAACGTAGATTCTTTTTAGCCCACGTTTAGTAAAAGGAATATGAATAAATGCAATTGTATTTTGAATCACCTTTTGAAAGAATTAATCACTGATACACGTTTGTTCTACTGGTGGGATAACCTTTATGGTACTAACTTTTTAATATTTGCTCTCCTTAAGGAGTGCAAGTTAAAAAAAAAAAAATCAACCCCAAACCTGTGACTCTTGATGTAGTTTGCCGTTTTGTTTACATGGGTAGGGTTTTTTGCTTTTGTTTTTGCATTTGGCAAGTACTGGTGCCAATTCTGGTTTTTTGAAGTGCAGTCAGGATGGCTTAGAAATACAAAAATACATTTGTATCAAGGAATGCTATTATAATTTTAAGCTCTTTTGAAATGATTGAGAGACTGACATTAGGGCTGTGATCCAAAGTCAGCATAGATGACAGTGCTGTCTTAGTCTGTTGTCATTTTTGTTGCAGCCGGCTTTTTGATGGCATATTTCATTCCATCATTAAACATTTGCTGATTTTCTAATACCGATGTTTTCTTCACCTGAATATTCATCTTTTCTCACCCTACACTTAGTGGGTGTCCTTACTCATTTTTAGCTTCACTATTCTTCACTCTTGACATATTGTTTCCTTCTGTACATGTCTTCATTTGAAAGAATCTGTTGTCATCAGAGCTTTTCTGCCAGTAACGCAAGATGGATAGCTTCTCCTCCACTGAAAGATAAGGGCCAGCAAAATGCCAGGGAGGACTGGAAGGGCAGCCAGGAAAGCTGGGAGGAGTCTGAGAATGTGTCAGTCTTGTAGATCTGTGGCTGTTGTTTAATAAATGGTCTTCGGACATGTTCTGTTTTGTGAGGTGACTCTCTCTTTTTCTTCTTCTAATATCATTGAAAGTCATAGATTGAGGATTCACATTTAAGTTGTCTGAGCATTTCAGTACTGAGCATTTTCAGCTTACTTGTTAACAATTTACGAAGCTGTTGCCTCAGAGGAAAGGCATACTTGACGGAAAGGTTTATTTGCAGCATTAAATTTTGCTTGGTTGTAGAAGAGGAATCTTACAGTTCTTTCACATTTATCTGGTCTTGAGAACAGTATTATAAGATAACTCAACCTTTTAAAGCACGTTTTGTGTGGTGTTCTTTTTCAAAATGTTATGTTATGCACAGTTTTCTACTACTTTGATTTCTTCCTCCCACTGCCAGAAGGGATTGGTATGATTAGGAGGCTCTCTGACTGACTGGAGTTTTATGCAAAGCAGCTAGGGATGGGGAACATTATCAATCACCTTTCTACCCCCTGCCAGGAAAAGTCTGGCACTTCCCTCACTTTGCAATGTCTGCTTCACATTTGGTTGACTAAATGTAAATAGCATGTACTTGAGGTGGTTAGATACTTTGATTTGCCTTGGTTGTGTGCCTTACTTTGTTTCTGATCTGCCATGTTCTCTCCCTCCGCAAGCAGGGAGCCAATGGTATCTTTTTGAGGCTAAAAAGCTGCTGTACTGTGAGTAAAAAAGATAAATAGAATGTAGTACTGATGGATCCTAACAAGACCTTTGAATTCTTAAAACATTTTTCATAAAAATAGTCTCTCCCTGTGTGCTTCTGCATTTAATCCTGAGCTGGGTTCCATATGCCATAAGGACACCTTGTCTCTCTGGCAGGACAAGATTGGATTTCTCCTTCCAAATGATGTCTGTGTGAAAATGCAGTCCTGGAAAGCAGAGACCAGGAATAACTCTCCATGCTCTCTCTTGACAAATTCTTTTTTTTTTTTTAACGTTAAGATTTTTGAACACTGACATATACTCCTTTCAGAACAAAGGATGGTGTTTTAGGATGTATGGTAGAAGACAAATTACACTCCTCCCTGATTTGCTGTTCACATGTCTCTAATGTTGCTGGTCATTGTGGTTTTAGGAAAATAAAATAAAAATCTGAAGAAGTGTTGGCAAATGAATGTTTTCTGAGAATTCTTTCAGAGAAGATAGCTGGCAGTTTCCCATGTCCCAGATTGGTTTTCACCTGCAATGTGGCATGGAATCTTTGGAATCACTCAAAAGTCCTTTTTCCAAACTGGCAATTCAAAACGATTTCCATTTTATTCTGTTCCTGGGTATACATTATACCTTATAAATACCTATAGAGAACATACATGCCCATGGTGGTAATTTTCTTATCTGTTTGATCCAGCCAGTATTAAATTATTATGGGTGGCTTACAACAAGCTTCATTTGAGAGAGTAAAGTAAGTATTATAACTTTTTACATAAGCTACGTTGCATGAAAAAGGTGAACAGAGAGAGAAAACAAAGGCTGTTGCTGTTTATTGCTGCTGTTACTTTTTAGTCATTTAGTCTGTGTGTCATTGTTTATTACCGGGTTTTAACTGTGTGCATTTTGCTATCTGTCAGATATTTTGTTCTGCACAAATTGACAAACCTGAAATTTCTCGATACTCGGAAAGTAACCAGGAGGGAGAGAGAAGAAGCCTTGGTAAGAGGTGCCTTCATGAAAGTGGTTAAGCCCAAGGATGCTAAGGTAGGAGAGTAAATGGAAAAGTAACAATAATGTGGTTCATTAACACTGTTTTAAAATAACTCCAAGAGCTTGGCTGCGTCTTCTGCTAAAGTAACAGACAAAACCTTTCAAATGAAAGGACTGATAAATGTGGTCAGGTGAGGGACAAAAGCCTTTGTAATTTTTATGTGTTTTAATATCAAACTTTACTGTAAAATCTGGTTAATGGACTGTGGTTATGTTATCAAATTTCTGGTTTCCAACCTCTGTTTCATATAACACAGTAACTAATATGTGTCACTGAGCTTAAAAGAATATTTTTACCCTGTCTAAAGGTATGTAACAACTGTGTGATATGCTTTTGTGAAAGAATGCAGGTTTTCTGACAAGTTGTCCCCTGCCTTGTATGTTAAACACAAATGTCTGTCGCAGAGCTCACACCTATGGTGTTTATTGGCTTTCAGTGGACCAGCTGATTCTAATTTTGTATGATGTTGCTTAATGTGGTATCCTGCTAATAAGCATTGACAACATCAGACAGTTTCAGTAATCTGAGCTTTTGATACCACTTGCATACTGCTGATGCAAACAGAACGTGAATGTGAATTCTCCACTTTACCTTCTTTTTCCCTTGTTGATCAATACACGATAGCAGCAGCCTGAGCTGCAGAGTGTTTTAGTGCTGCAGATCTTTCTTAAAACTCCATTCAAGTTTTCAGTCTGCTTGCTTTCTGTTTGCTGTTTTGTTCTCTAAAATATACCATCAATAATTTATTGCAGATTTCCAATAATGCTGAATAATAATGTAGCAGTTATGGAAATGCACTGTTTGGTAGCATAACAGTGTTGCTAGATAAATCCATTATCACAAGTACAATTGCAGTGCATAACAAATAAATTCAGACTGATTCATTTATAACTACTAAAATGTTAACAGTTCTGATACAAGCATAGCTTTGATATATTGTTTTATTATTTTCAGCTTCATATATGTAATAAATGAAATAATTTATTTCTAAGCTGTTGTGGATATCTTATTCACAGCAAACCATCTTTGCTGAATCTGGCCAAATGCAACAGCTGAAATCTGTTAGATACAGCATACAGATGTTGTCTTCTTTTATAATTCTTCCTATCTAATCAGATTTTGGATCTGGCAAAGTGTTGTTTGAATTTTATTAGCAATTAGATTTTTCATTTAAGAGTCTGCTCTTTGAATTTTAACCAACTTAATAGTGTAAAAGAAGAAAGAAAGAATCTGTTTCTTAAATTTGAAGTTCCTTTTCTGGATAAAACCTCTTTTTAAGTTGATAGCTAAGGGTAAATTACTTCACAAATGTAGGGATAACATCTTTATCTTTCATAACTGTAATTGAACCTTTTGTATAGTTTTGAATTATTTACCCACTAAGTCTATGATAAAACATACATTAATTTCAGCAGATTTGCAGAATGCTCAAATTTACTGTTGTTATTGCCATACCACAGGGGTTTTTTTCTTCTTTATAAATGGTTTGGTACAAATTGCTGATGTAAAATCATCGTAAATGCTTTTCATGGCATGAATTAATGCTTCTTAAGGTGCTACAAAATTACCCTCATCATACAATATTATATACATATTACAGAAGTGGCTAATATATTAAATTAGATGCAGAACAGATATTATAAACCCCTTAAAAGTTTTGAATTTGTGCTTGTTTCCTAGGATATTCATGCTTATAGTACGTGTGCATGGAAACTCTTTCTCTGCATATATGTTTTCAGATGCAGATATGTATGTATATAGCTATTTATAGCTATACTCGAAGACTATAACAAGCAGCATTCCTCCACGTATCACAAAGATGATGTGCGCAATAACTGTACTTTCATATTCTATCATATGTTAAATATTGAACACATAATGGTTTTTTATTCTTCATCTTTCAGGTTTCCTGAGTCTTGTGCTCTCTGCCTGTTCAGCAGTTCCCCTCCCATATAGTTGATATTTTTGACCGGCTTCAGCCAAATTTAACAGACAGCTAGTGGTAATATATTCTAAGCTTTCTGAAACTAGCTAGAGGAGAATAGACCTTGATCCAAACTAAGAGGAAGACTGCAGCACATCCTAAGAAGTTGACCTAGTGATATAAGACCCTGCTGATAGTGAACTTACTAAGAATGCTTTTTTCCTTCCCCCTAAGGCAGTAGCCACTGTGTCAGCCTATGCTTGCCAGGAATGGAGTTGGAGTGACTAGTATTTATGTTGGTGGATGCCACATGGAAATGTTGTTCTGCTAGATGTATTAACAACAGTGAGCCTATCAGACTTCCTTTTTCAGAAAAAAACCCAAAAATCCTAAGTTAGGTGTTTTTGTGTTTTTTTTTTTTTCCCATTATGATAAACAGGAGAGGGTATGGCTTATTCAGCATAAAAAACAGACTGATGATCTAAAGAGGCTGTGATGTGGGGAGTTGTTTTCATTTTTGTCTTGACATGAAATACTTGGGAGAGCAAAATACCCCACCAAGAAAAATACACAAAATGAGAATAAAAGCAAGAAATTTCCATCTGACTAGCTTGTGTTTACTTGAATGCAAAAGTATCTAGCAATCACCAGTCATGACTAAGTCATAAATATTTTATTTTGTATAATTTTTTTTACTTTCATTTTTCCCTATTTTTTCATTTTTTTTAACAGAACACTGCACTTTCTTATGCTTTGCTTCATTTCATCCTTTGTTTAAAATGCATCGGTTTGTGATATGACTGTCTTATGGAAAGATGCAGTCATTTATTAGAAAACACTTTAATGTTACAATGCAGTGTTCCATCTTGCTATGTAAGTGAGCTAAACTTCATTATTCTGTGATGTTTATGTTTTCTTTTGTCAAAATATTGAACATTGTATCATGCCTGATTTTAATAAAGATTGGGTAAGCCGGGCTGGGTAAGAGGCATTGAGCTAGATGAGAAAGTCTTGTTTAATGACCAGACCATGACCTCATTTCAGCGGCATAAGTGTAGATCAAAGTGGAAGATGCCTGTCCAGTGTGAAGTGTGTTTCTGGGCATGACAGCACTTCACATCAGAAAGACAGCTCAAGAATACGACAGTCAAAATTGCTTAATTATGTCCCAGCTTTGTAATTATTCATCCCTGCTTCTACAAAGAGTACAGTTGTCATTTCTTGACATGATTATTTAAAACTGTACCCTCCTTGGTTTATAGGTATATGAATTGTGCTTCCAACTGTTTCATCTTTAAAACTTAGAGATGCAAAACACAATGTGATTTGAGAATACATTTTAAGACTCCGTATTTTTATGTTGCATATGGTACAAATAAACAAAATGAAATTATGATGTAACAAAGCACATAATAATTTCATATTTTAATGGTCTATATTCATGATCATTTAATCTAGATGATAAAATGTGGATATATCCATTATATCTAAAGTGTGTTGCTATGAATAGGTACACACTGTCATAGGTCTCTTTAAATATAAATTTAATTGCTTAATACTGGGTCAATGCATGTGCTTTTATAAAATACATATATTTCCCAGTATTTTGCAACCGCTCTGTCCAACAACTATGTTTTAGCTTACTGCATTTTTAAAGTTAACATTTTTGTCAGTTTTATTTATAGCGGCAAAAGCAAGCAGCATGCATTTGGTCACATGTAGCGGTCTTGCAGCTTATAGCACCAAGTCATCAGAGGGTATCTGTGGGTATACTTCCAAGTAACAGACTCAATATTATGTAGAGTTATTCTGCTTCCTTGCAACTTTACCAAAAGCATCTTGTCCACTGGGTATAAAGAAAACTCTGTACAACAAAAGATGGCAGTATAGGTGTTTTGAATTTTTTTTTGCCCTCAGATGCATTGTTTTCATCACAAGTTATAATTATAAAACCTGACATAGCATTTGTTCTCTAAGGAGCTAAGATGGAGACGCTTAAGGAGAAAGACAAGTCTAATATCTGTGTTTCATGTGATAAGTGTATGTGGTTTTGCTCACACTGTTAGTTGGAGGGTAGAGGGAGATTATTTTATTATGATAGGAAGAGTAAATATTTAGGCAGTACAGCTTAAGAAATAAGGTGAGCTAAAATCTACAGTGTTGCTTTCAGATCATTGTCTGTATTCTGGTATTTAAGCTCATAGGAAAAGCTCATTATCAAAGTGACCAATGCTGATACGTGCTTTTTCAAATTCTGTTAAAATCAGATGAGGCATAGGGAGTGATTTTAGTAATTTTTGTCCTTAACTATTTAACAAGAATCATGTTTTTCTTAAATATATCCTGTCTGCTTCCAAGAATTTAGGCAAGGCATTTTTGCTAATGCATCTCATGGACCTTTTTTCCCTTCTCCCTAAATTAGGAAAATGGGGCTGGTTTTAAAAAGTAAATAAAAGGTGACAGATAAACCTTTGGAGAACATCTGCATTGCTCACCATTTTTTTTTTTTTCCTTTTACCAGCACCATTGTGTAGAGATCTTGGCTTATGAACTTACAACATTTGAAGTACATACAGAGCAAAGGGCTTTTAAAGTGTAAAGAATTATTGTCTCAATGAACTGCTAGCTAGCAAGATACCTCTTTGAGAGAGCTTCTACATAACAGAGTTTCTTATCATGCAGATGTCAAGGTTTCACGTACTAAAACAGAACAACGTCACAAATTTAAGACTCCCGCCTAGACTGTGATTCAGTAAACAATACTGACTTCAAAGTCATTGTAGCAGTCATGTTACTATTTGGCACACTGAAGCATCCATTTTGCTCTTTGGGAAGTTTAAGTATTTTAAGCAAGAGTCCATAACGTGATTGCCTCATAATCCCCTAATGACACATCAAAATTAGTAATAAAGAATAATTAAAAAAAAATGCCAGAATTTATCTTTCTCTGTATGAACACTTTGGCGGTTTAGAAGAAAACACTGCTGAGTAGGATGTGCCAGATACAAGAGTGGTACTTGCTAGAACTAAGCTGACAGAGCTAAGTTCAGTCATTAAAAAATTTTCATTTTTAAAATCCCATTATCTCAAACAAGTCCCATGATTCAAACCAAATGTAAGCAAACATACCTATATAAAAATTTTATTAAATAATTGTGTATGAATAGCATTTGCGTATTTTTTTCTAAACTGATGGATTTTACTTATTTTCTAAAACTGGGGCGTGACATCTTGAACTAAGCTTTTTTTTGGCCTGCAGGGGAATAGGTATGATGATTAATGTGGTAGAATAAGAAATAAGAAAAGCATTGTGAAATTCTAACATTAAGAACTGATCAAGGTGTTGGAGAACTGAGAGATGACCTTAGGTTTTTCCTTCTGTTTGCCGATTCCGTATGGTATACTGATCTAATATATTGAACTAATTTGGAAGTTTAGATTCTTCTATGTTTGTATTATCCAATTAGTTGCAAAGATGACCAGAAGAAACTTTTGGATATGATCCAATCCTTGAAACATCAAATAGTATTTTCTACCTCTCTGTCTCTGAGAATATCTGTGTGTCCTCTTGATAGTCACATTGCAATAATAGCAGTCTGTTTGGTATGTGTATGTCTGCATGAGCTCACCATGAAGCACAATGAATCCAGAAATGGAATTTGAGCTGTGATATTCATAAATTCAAGAATACTATGTTCAGAAGACTTTAAAAAGGTCACTAAAGCTGTCCTCAATTTTTGTAGCAACAACAACAAAAAAATCAAGTCCCCAAATATCTATATGTCTTGATTTGATGTTGAGAGAGAAAATCTGCTATCACATCTCATGGTGCTTGTAGGGTAAACTAGTGGCATGAGATTTTAAGAAATGGGAAATCTAGTTATTGTAGCTGTGCAGGTGATAAGTGGCTTAAGGGTGTGACTGAAAATTATATACTAGACTAATATGCAGAAAGCTGGTAGTTCATCAAATGGCTAATTAAGTTCTATAGAAGACACCTGTGAGAGACTGGAGGATGATATGTGGACCTGAGAACATAGTTACAGTATATAAAGATACAGGTCAACAGGCAGCGCTACTGTAGCTTGGATCTTGCCTAATATGTAGTCTTTGGATGAAATAATTCAGTAATTAGCAATATGCGATAGCTTCTTTTGTATTTCCTTTGATTATATATCAAATTAAATGTGCATATGATGGGGAGCCATAGACTTCATTCTTTTGTTGAAGTTATTGTGCAATAGATCCCCCTGTCTTTGCATATGATCAATAGCAGACCAGTGTTGCACTTGTTACATAGCATGTTGTCCTAGTGAAGAAACCTAAAAGTAAATAAATTTGATCTGGCTGTGAATTTGTGCACTGTGGGAGGAAGCTCTTGCCTCTGGAAAAGGTGGAATTAATAACAGGATCTAGAGCAGTCTGCTAAGGCCAGTCAGTAAAGAGATGCCTTCAAAGTGCCTGCAAGGGCAGCTGCGTTACAGCAAACTGAAAGGCAGGCTTGGGAAAAAGCAGCAAACAGGGAAGAGAAGGGTCAGTATCCAAAGAGGAAGCAAAGACAGTTACGATAGTAAAGTTAAAGGTGGGTATCTGAGCTATAAAGAGCTTAGAAAGTAAGAAGCTTGCATGCAATACTTGAATCTGCAAGCTAAGACATTTAAAGGGAGTTGATTTGTTTTTTTTTCTGTATTTTGTGTCTTCATGTATGACAGGTCACATGATTAGAGAGAAAGAACTCAGTAAATGAGAGAAAAGCAATGAGTTTAAACAGTGGGGACTAAGCTGCAAACATGCAGCTGCTGAAATAGCAAAGGAATGTTATTCTCTTTGCTTAGCCTGCTGTAGTTCCAGCTGTCAAGAAGGAAGAATAGACGTGTGGGACATACATGTGTTAGGGTAGAGGGAAATATTCTTTTTCATTGTTTTTTCTTGTAGCGATAATGCTTGAAAAACTGATATATATTTAGTTCTTTGGGAAGGTATTATGTGAACTACATTTCAGTATCTAATTGCTATTGAAGATACAGAATGCAAAAGGTGATGTCTCTTTCCTAAAATTATTCCTTTAAAAAAAAGTATATGATTGTCACGAAGCCAGTGTCCTTTTAGCCATTAATGATCCCAATGCCCTTTTCAGATAGGAAGGGGTGTTACTCCTGGAGCCTTGGCCTGATTCCAATTCAGGTAATTACATTCTGCCTCCATGGATTCCTCTGCAGTCTCAATTTACTAAGGCATTCTTCTCCACCTTCTGCCCTAAACTGTTATGTAGTGTTGCAGTGTGCTAGTTAACCAGCTGCTACTTTGCACCTGAAAGGTGTCTGTCTTTCAGTAGTAGTGAGAAAATTGATCCCTTTGTAAGACTTATTTAATATTTGTAAAGCACTTGGTGGTTCTCTGGTGAATGGCAATAGGCACTGTATATCATTAACACATCTATTTAATTGAAGAAGCTAGCATGACAACTTGTTTATTACTGCTGTTATTTTTTTTCTTTTTTCTATTTGTGGGCTCAGAACTATGGAAACTTCAAATATTAGATGGTGCAAGCATATGGTCTGGCTTTTGTCTTGTGATCAGTCTATTCAGTCTACTTAACAAAATGCCATTAAGCAGAATGTAGTACTGTGGTATCAGACAGTAGGGCAAGAATCATGATTGGTTTAAATTCCCAATGGATCAATATGGCTAGAATTTTATCCTATAAGTTTTGTTTGTTTTTCTTTTGGAAATGGAAACACTGCTGCTGTACAAGCAGAGCTCACTGCACTCTTCTGTAGTACCTCTTTTCAGAAAAACTAATGCAATGGATCTCATTATCAGATGACACCACTGGTAGGTATAGGAGTTGTTCATATGTTGCATTTTGTAAAAAAAAATAAAAAAATTATTTAATATGACATTGGCAAAACTTTGGGCCAGCCTATGTCTATCCTTTTGTTCCTATAGATGATTCTTTTTTTTTTTTAACTGGAATTTGAGGCACTATGTCTCATGTACTCTCAATCACATTGATGAGTCATTCCCATTGAAACAGAAATAGTCTTAAGTGTGGTGGTTGGAATATATGTTAATTCCTAGCCATGAAACAAAGTTCCAACTATAAAATATTCTTTTTTTTTTTTTTTCCTGAAAGCTGCTTGTCACAGCAAGACTTCTGAGAGAGAAAATCAGTAGCAAGCTAACACTACCAAAGGGTCTACTTGTAATTTTGTAAACATGAAGCACCTGGTTCAAAAGCTGGTTCAAAAGTTGGAAAGAACTGTCATGGCTGATTTTATATTTACTGCTTGTTTTGACTATGACTGGATGTCATATAGTTTTAACAGCAAGCTCTGCAGTGTATATGTATGCTCTGTTGAGACCTGGCTTCACTGTTTCACTGACCCATCAAAAGGTCACCAGCTGTTAGACAAGGGCCACTGCAAATGAAGACAAAAATGATTTGTTGTGATTTTCTCAGTAGTGTACCTTGCAGTGAGGGACGACATGCTATCAGGAAGATCATGATGTAAACAGAGTTGTATTTTACATTTTCTTAATCAAGTTCATTGGCATCCTCCCTGGCACAGGTTATACTGCACGGCTTTTAAAAAGGTGATTCTCACATACAAAGCAACATTGTGTGACCTTTTAAAAATTTTTTATATGCTGTCACGATTATGACTTGTTCTTTCACAACAGCTTATGTTGCCACATAGTTTTTGGTTGCTGGTATTTTGAAGAAGGGAAAAAAAAGCTAAAGGTTTATAGAGTTTTAGATAATAAGATTTGTTTAATTGGACAAACACATTCAATTTAACATCCATGAAATGAATAATTGCAAGTCTTATTATAGAGATGATTGTAGTTGTTGTCATTACATCTCTGTACTCTTCTGTTTTTCAGTAGTCTCTTCCCTTCCTGGTAAATCCTAGGATCTAAATTATTGAAAGCTTCCCTCGGTGTTTACAGGGTAATATTTCTGTATTTCATGGTACTTTTCTATTTCTCTGCTGTAAATTTCCTCCTTAATTTCTCATCTTCTTCCCTTCTTGATTCTTAGGGAGCATGGAAGCTGAACAGGAAGCATTTATTTGGAGCATTTTACCAGATCTTTGTGATTCAAATGACTGTATTATTTTTTCTTCTTTTCTGCCTTGAAGTACTACTTTCCTTCATTAATGTAAATCTTTCAAGAAACTTTCTCTTATGAAGTAGTTGACAACTTTGTGGTAGTGAAATTTCTATATCCAGACCAAAGTAGTCAACAACAAGAAATAGAGTGCTTCAGCATGTCATTCTCTGCAAATTGTTACTCCTCTAGTATTTGGTTTTGCTTGCCCTTAGCAAAATATTTTTGGTTGCACGATGACATTTTTAATGATGTCTGTGATAACGCTGTAGTCCCTGTTTCTACAGAAGCGGATTTTATCTTCCATGTGTTTCCTTTTGACACCAGTGGCATTGTGGTTAAAAAGAACATTCTATCAGCAATCTGCAGGTTACAAGTTCAGGTGTGAAGACCTAAATTATATCGGGGGATAAAGGACCATGTCTTTGTTATACAAAATGTGGTGCAAGCACATCATATAGCATCTTGTTGTGAAATGAATGCTAGACTGTTTTTAGTGTTGCCATAGTCAAACTAGATGGGTGGAATAAGAGGACAGGAACAAAAGGGGAGGTAGAATGAATGCACCTGGTGTTGGCGAATATTTCTAATCAGTTTGAAAACAATGCAAGTGTCTAAAAATAGCAGTCTAGTGCCATTTCGTATACCCTGGAGTATACAGCAGGTCCCTGCAGGGATGGCAGGTAAGTATCTATGGGAGATGCAAGCTTTTCTGGAGCCACCATGGGAGGCCAGGCCCAGATACTGTAGGGCAGCTAAAATGGCAGTAGAAGCTTGTGTTTAAGCAGCTGAATCCTGCCTTTCCTGTTGCGCTACAAGAGAGACCATGTGCTGCAAAATATTGACAGGTCAGGAACACCAGAGCATTACAATAATAATCTTCCCCAGCACTAATGTCAGCCAGAGTGTGGTCCAAGAGGCACATAGGGCTGGTAGCAATGAGGTCATCTCCTAAAAGCTCAAGCATATCAGTCATTCTCTTTTCATTAATGACTAAGAATATGACCAATTTGTAGGTGGTTTATGAGTTATTTCAGGAAAATGAATTAATAATTTGTTTTCAGAGAAGGATTAGTATTTCTCCCCTTGTCTCCACACTTACCAGAAATATATAGACCAAAGGGATATTTTGTAGGAAATCGTGAACTTTTTTGCCTAACGAGTTTCTAAAACTGCTCCCCTTGTCAATGAAAAAGGATGCAGCACAGTTTCATTTGCTCCCTTAAAATCATATTGAACTTACAGATTCTGGTTCCAGTTCCTGAATGTTACTTGAAGCTGATGCTAACCCCATCATTTTAAAATACAAGGAGAATAATTTTATTGAATTCTGTGCCTGGTTGTGGAAGACAGTGCTAATTATAGTTTGTGCTAATCAGGCTGACCGTTGAAAATCTTACCCAGTTTTGAATGAAGCAACAGATTTTCAATTGACTTTAGGGGCAGTGGAATATTCTTTATACAGTCTGTTTCCACACGTGGAATCTTTATTGATCTAGGGAAAAGGCATACACAAACTTGTCCTGATCCAAGCACCCTATAAAACTCCCAAGAAATCTTCTACCAAAATCACATGTTGTGATTTCTCTGAACTTTGAATTTTCACTTTTTCTCCTTTTTTTTTTTCCTGCCCACTTTACAGACCAATGTTTTACCTTTCTTGAAAACCTTGACTGAAGAGCATTTTGCCCATCTTGCAGACAATGGAGCTGACATAAAACATTTAAGATTTGGTGACTTTGGTTAGACATCCTTGTTTCAGGGGAAAACGATGGGTTCATTGTGTGGATAAAAAGCTCAAAACCATTTGTGATTGAGGACTGGTGTTCTGTTTGAAGGAATTAGTGACAGTATAAAGCTTTTGCAGTAAATTGTCCTAGTTTATCTTAGTTATTCACAAGGACAAAATGTTCATAGGAAAACATACAAATTGTAATTAACTCTGCCATTAGGAACTTCTCTGATAAATAAAGAAAATTTGAGTCATGCTTCAAAAATGGCATTGCTTTGAATCCTGTTCTGTGAATGATCTGTTTTGAAGCTAGGGTTTCTTCTGACTTTAGCAGTCAGGGAATCTGTCCTTAAGTTACCCATCTTTAAGTGTATTTGAGGTATGCTTCCGTTCTAGAGTATCAAATGTCATGTTATCGAGGTGCCTAGTAAATGCTTGTGCATTGTCCCAAAGATGATTCATTTCTCTTTCAACCTTGGTGGGGCTTGAAAACCTTAGGCATTCTTTCTTGTTAAAGAACCTGTGGGATATTTGCTTAACAATTAAATTACAATTGCCTTTGTGTTTCTAATTTATGAGCTTGAAGCGGGCGATGAAGTTTTCTGTTGCGTCAATACAGCAAACTATCCTACATATTTTACTCTGGCAAGTTTCATTAGGAAATGTATCATCTGGGTTAAAATAAGAAGTAAATTCAGGATTGAGAAATTAAGACTTTTTGTTTCTTCCCACATTGTAAGGCTAAATATCCAACTTTGTTCACATAACGGTTACAAACAGTTCACTGTGTAGGCCAAATGCTCTCTAATGCAGTAAAATTAAGAAATAATATGCTTTGAAAGTGATTTATGAGTGTGGTTAAACTGCCAGATTTACAAAGAAATAGTTCAGATCTTGGGAAGCCTCAGGAGTCACGTCAAAAATGAATTTGACCATGATTTAAACTGCTACTTTTCTTACATGACATTTAATATGTGTACTTTGGAGGCCCATATGTCTTTAATAAAATAGCATTAAGTTTTAAATATGATATGAATGCAGTCAGTTTCTAAATTCATAACCTTTTCCACAGCTCCAAAATGCTAACCAATAAGGGAGTCATACATGCAATAAAACATAAAACTTAGAAAATAGTTTTTTATTAGACCGGTTAGACAGTTGGCAGCTCTGTTGTAATGTAATAAATACACGCAGCCAATTTGGGTTTATCAGTCTTTGTTTACACTGTAAGCAACTGGGACCAGACAACTAATGTTTGAGCACCAAAGGTCATGAAAAGTGTATTTTGTCCAGTGAGTGTGTACTTGCTAGATGAACCTTATAATGCTAAGAAAAGTAATTTATTAAATAAGAAACACTATAGTATGCTTCCCAGTTGAATTTGTCTGAGAATATAATGTTTATTAGTCATATACTTTAAGACTGTTCTGAAGTACTAGAGTATTAAAAAAATTATGAAAAGACATACACAGTTTACAAAGGATTTCAGTTTTTAGCAAATGGTGGCCAAAAGAGTTCAGTGTTTCGTGAAAACAGAAAGTTTTTTGCTGAAGTTTATACTCAATGACAAAAGAATGTTAGCATATTTTGAGGGATATTTCTTTGTAATATGAGGTATTTTATTAATTTTGCTAAAATAATGTATTTTAAGATTACTTTCTGAAACAGAAGCTAGCCCACAGCAAAAGCAGCTTTCTAGAAAGCTTGAGCTTTTATTCAGAAGAACAGATTCTGGTTTGCTTGCTGAGTTACCCATTTATTCAATATGCATAGAACAATACTGCAAGCCTGATCACATAGTCTAGGTAGTCTTGACATTCTAATGAAAGCTATTGAAACGGTGTGGGAGTTGGGAAAAGACAGATTTTCTGCATACTCTTAAGAGTGTGTGGGGGTGGGGGATAAAAACTTGATTGTGGTATACTTTTTCCTCCAAAATGTTTTCAATTTTTTGATTTCTGGTTAGTGTGGTTCTAGAAAAATCGCAAAAAAATAAATTTAAAAAGTCTGCTTTGAGGTGTATTACAAAGGATATATTCAAATGCTAATCTGTAGTCCTCCAGAATTATGAGTACCCTAGAGCATCCAGAAAATTATTAACAGCATGTAATCCAGCTCAGTGTGAATGCATCTCTACTCTGTTAGCCAAATCTTTACATAATACAAATCATTCTACCTATAAAAGCACAAATATGTTATTGTTCTCAACAGGCAATTTAATGCAGCTATAGGGAGGGGAATAAGAGAAAAGAAGATTACAAGCTAGCTGATCATGCTTTTATTTCTCTTAAATCTCTCAGCATTTCTCTGTGGTTGTACTTGTTTAAAGATTGTACACAACTGTGCTGTCTATATGATTTGGAAAGCAAATCAGCCTAAATATGAAGTTTCAATGGGTGTAGTTTTTACGGGATTTGATACATTTATCACAAATACACATTTTACCCCAGAAGCACAGCTGAACCTGTAATCTTTTTTTTTTTTTCTTATAATTCTTTTGAAGACTTAAGTTTTGCTGTAGAAAGCTCATTTACATTTGCCACCCAGTTGTGCAGCTTTAGCTGCAGAAGAGCTATTAAAGTTAATTATTTTCTGGAGGGTTTTATCAAAAGGACTATTAGTGTGAATACATACAGAAGGTATGTGAATGAGGAGGAAAAATGTTTTCTTGAAATAATACACAACTATCTCCAGTCACCCTGTGGAGTCAGGATCCTGCTCCAATGATATTATGTGAATGTGATTGAGTTTAACTGGTAACTCTTGTAAACAAGGAGGTGGATCCACTGTAGCATAAGTGTGCCAATTGTCATCGTCTTTTATTATTGCATTCTGCTATTTTCTTCCCTGCTATTATTTTGCTACCAGACTGGGGCTTGTGACTCTCACTGAAAGTTTTTGATCTATATGAAAATAATGATTTTGCTGTTTGTATTGCTTTTGTTATTTTCCACTAAGCACATGTCATTATGGTGTAGGGGTACTACCTAATCACCAATGATTGGAAATTTATGTAAAGCATTTAGATATGAGTAAGCAGTCAGCCTATTATTATTATTATTATTAATTAGTTGCCAACAGAAAATGTGAACTAAATGTTTGTTTTAAAGTGAAAGGTAGAGGTACTAACACCAGAGAAGTAATTTCTCTAGGAAAAAGAACACAGTGGTAGAGGCAATGAATGTTCCTGTTCTACCTGTTCTCATCAAGCACGAACTGGAAGAAACTGTACCTAGTTCTGTGGAAAAATAGCATTCCTGAGTTTGAAACAGGATGTCACTTGCATGTTTCTCAGTTAGCTACAGGTCAAGTCCATTGGACTGTTGAACATAAAGCATAAAATATTTGTGCTGCTGGGTCTTAGAGCTGTTCTTGGACAACTTGCTCACTTTGCATGCGTTTTGGCAGGAGTGTTGTGCTTTGTTTCATACTGCGTATTGTTCCAGGCATGTCTAACAGGCCACAATATCAGTTCATCGCCCCAGATCTGCTCAAATTTATAACTATGTTGCTTTTGCATAATATCCCCCAGCTTTTTCCTTCCTCTTATGTGATGATTTTTCATACTTTTATGGTCTGAATAAGACTCTACTTGCTATTTACTTCTAAATAACAAGTCAAAGATGTTGTGTGCAATTTTGAAAGATGGAATGCTGTAACAGGACTAGGCAAAAGCACTGTATGTGTGGCACGAAATTCTTCTTTCATATGAAGAAAACCTTTGATTCCATTTTTACTTCTGTTGAGTAGACTCTGAAAGAGTAGTCTGCTGTGTCAGTGTGAGCAAGAGATGCAAACATATATCTGTGCCATGTCAAATGGTCTTTCCATAGCAGAACTCATTAAAATGTCTGCACATGTGATTCTAGTTTCAAACCAACCAAACAATAATTCTCTAAATATAAAGAAATATTGCATTGGTAAGGTTTTCAGCAGCAGCTATGCAGGTAATTTGTTGATAGGAGTACTTTGGATTTTATGATTTATTTCTTACAGTAGGGAATTCTTACAAGGTAAGAAAATAATTCAGACTGTGAATAGAAACATATCTTTAAATTGAGTTCATGTACCAGGCCAGAGCGGCACATGGTTTCTCAGTAAAGGACACACCTAACTTTCTGGGAAGCATTGCTGCAAGGCCATTGCCAGTTGCAAAGTAAGGAAAGAAAAAGAATAGAATGGATTTTATTTTCCTGATTTATTTTTGAACATGAAACTAGAGGTATTATTTTTCATAGTAACTTCTTGATTTCAAGGCAACAGCAACATAGCTTTTGGGTCTTTTTCTCCCCCGTATGTTTACCGGTTTCTCTGGAGAAAACTTCTGAAGGACTGTTGTTTATGTGAAGTGCTCTTTTTCTCCACCCTCTCCTCCACCTCCCCCCAAGTAGAAATGAATAGATATGTTGTTGGTAGAGAACTTACTTGGTTTGTCCTCTTGAGGTCATATTTTGGCAAGTGGGAAGTCTATTTTTTGATTTGATAAACCCCTAGTGGAATATGGTATGGCTTGTAAAAACTGCTGTATACAGAGCCAATGGTTGTCTTGTCCTTTACAGCCTGGTCTTCTACCTTCTGCCCAGAATCCAGGGGAAACCAACGGTCACTGGCGGAGGCAGTGTCATAAGAGGACTACTGAAAATTCAGGGAGCTTAGCTTTAACTTATTTATTAAACCTAAAATGCATTAATTCAAGCCCTATAAATCTTGTGTAATACTGGTACAGTAAAGTTAACGTGAGGACTGGTGTGTTCTGGGAGAACAAGGCACATGCCTAATATTCTTTGCAGTTTTACAGCTGGGAAGCAATTATGTTGCAATCTAGACTGTCTGGTGATCCCAAAGAAGGTTCATGGAAGTTAATTTCAAGTTTATTTTCAGTCAGGGGATGCTGAAATGTTGTGTGTAGATATACCAACTATTGCAAATTTGAAAATATCAGGTACCTTTTTTTGGTTTATATGTGGAGAAGAAGTTCAACTGAAGATCTTGCCTATACTATAGATACCTGAAGATGAGAGTACTCTCTTCCAATCGCTGTATTGATAATAATGATGAAAACACTGCATTATCAGGGCTAGTATTTAGCTGGATACATGGTATATTTGTTCTGTGTGGCGGAAAATATTACTCTTTAATATGCTTTCTTAAAGAAATAGATTAATCAAATACTAATATGCCATGTAAATTGAAAATGGTAGCTACTTGATCTCAAGATAGAGAGGAGCTTAAATTGCTGGTGTATCATTTTCTCATCTGTAGTACTGGCGTGGTGGAACAGTTTTAGTTGGTAGAAACTTGCTGGAGTGGGAATAAAATAAAGCATTTACTTATCCTGTGGCTGAACTTCTGGGCCTAGGCTGAAAGGCCACCCCTTTGTATCTGTAGTAAAACCCTGCCTGCAGTGGTGAGAAACAATATGCATTATCAGTGGAGACAGGATTTCATGCTTTCTCTTCTGCACTATTCAAAGAAATACTTACTTTTCTGATGTAATTTGTACTGGAGAAGACTTACTTTTTTTAAAGGGAGAATGGACTGCATGTTGGCTTTCAGGTAGGCTTTCAGTGCTGGTTCTTCTCCACTCTGAAACAAGTCAGAAAAACAAGACAGCGTAGTCACTTTTTCCTTTGTTAGGGGTATGGAAAAAGCTGTCTATCAAGAAAAGCAGATGGGCCAGGTAAGAAAAAAAATCTTGTAAGGCAGCCTGTGAGCATAAGATATCACTGTTGGAAAGCTGGTAGCGTGGCCCAAATGTGAATCTTGTGCGCATATTCAGACATATATTTGTGTGGTATTACCAGCCCTCCAGATTTAAGAGGGGTTTTTATTGAGGGCTATGAGCTTCATTGTCTTTACAAAATCTCTTCTTTCTCCAGGTTCTGTATATGTTGAAAAGTCTTTTAAAGCTCTGTGTCAGATCTGCTCTTTGTGTGAAGTCTTTATAAATATTTATATAGCCCTGCTGAGGAAGAGTCAATCCATTAGAATGCTTTAGGCTAAGATTAGCACTTGTGAAGCCTATTTAGCCAGATACGAGTTTACTTTATTTAATAACATTAAAGAGATAGTAAAGAAAGCTTCTTTATCAGATAGTGGTAAGATCCATGAAACAGGTTTATTAATGTCTAACTATCAAATTATACTTGCCTCAGAATTCATGAAAGTAGCAGAGTAATTGCTTATTTGCTTTGAGGCAGATTAGCATGTTTGTTAATGTTGAAGCTGCTTCCTGTGTGCGCAGGCCCTTGATGAGGTCAACAGCCAGCCCTGCTTTCTTGACTCCCATACCTAATGGAGCGATGGTGGTCTGAGATTGTATGGCAGCTAATGCTGATTTTTTTTTTTTCTTTTTCCTTCTCAAATACATACTATTCCTGATTTTATGATGTTCATGCAGAAGGATCTTGTGATTCATAGTTGACTCACGCAGGTATCAATAAGTCAACGAATATTTGCCACAGACAACTTGCACTCAGTTAAGTGGAGTGAACCAGCATCAAGGTAGTGATACTGGGAACTTTTGGTCTGCCACTGGTCCAACACTGCTAGCAGGCTGAAGATTCCTTGTATTACTGTTAGCTTTCAGGATAAAGAAAAAAAAAAGGTTTATTTTTGCATAGTAGAGACCTCTGGCAATGTTGGAGTCAAATCTCCCAGGCAGAAGCATAACTTTATGGTTATTCTTGCAGACCTGTATGAAGGGTAAGTATACTTCGGATTCAGTCACATATGCCACATAAGGGACACCAGCCATTGCATGTGTGGATGTCTATTTATAGTAACCATCCAACCACAGACCTCTGAAACAACCATTTCCTTTAATGTTATATATATTTATTATCCCTGGATCTCTGGTATGTTTTCAGAATCTTACAGTATTCTCTTGGCAGTAATATAAATGAGAGGGTTGTAGCTCTTGAAACCATCGTATTGTCATATTTTAAATGTACCCTTGAGTTCGGGATTATACAGTCCAGAAAACAGTTCTTGCTATTCCTTTGTTCTCTTCCCCCCCACCCTGTATCTAGAACATGTTGGTCCCAAATTCCTTCTATGTCACTCTGAGGAAGAGGCTTTGAGAGACAATCATTGCAATTTGAATCTTCATTCCTTCTAATTACTGTCTCTGAAATAACTGATGAATGCGGTTCCTCAGTTCAGAGCGGCTCCCATCACACAAACTGCTTTTTTTCTTTTCTTTGGGACATAGATATTCAGATCTCCCTTTCTATCTTTCTCTACTTGTCCTTGCTTCCCAAAGTAGGGCAGATTGACTCATATATAAATGGTGGCATTTGGAATAATCTTAAAAATTATGTCCAAAGGGCATGATCAAAGTACTTTTATAGAGTGAGAAAATGCAATAATACTGAAACATTTCTTTTCTTTGCAGTCACAACAGTTCGGTTTAGTTTGCCTTCTGCTGTGCTTCCCCTTTGCCACCCCCTCAAGAAGAAATGTAGGCTGTATTAGAAAAGCTTCTGTTTTCAAGGCTAACTTTTTCCTTGTTTAATCTGCTTGTTGCAGCCCTAAAAATATAAATGCTGTAGACTGTTTCAGTTTCATACATTTGACTTTTTTTTTACTGAATCTCCTGCAGGCAATTCTGGAACCACTAACTACAAGTTTTATAACTGACTCCTCTCTTAGTTCCTTTTGAGTTTTCTTCTGTTAACTGGGCTTTTTTTGTCTCTCTTTCATTCATATTTGATTATCTAACTAAGGTCATTACAGGAAGTAAGTTTCAAAGTAGCAAGTGTAGGACTTTACCTTTTAAGTTATTTACCTTAATTTTATTTTCTGAACATTTCTAAAGTTAGTTCAGCACAATCATACCTCCAGGTTCTTCCAGATCAAAAAAGGTTATTTTTAACTGACTCTAAAATACAGTAATTCAGTTTGTAAAGAGGAGATCTGCCTTTTTTTGTCACCTTAGATCTGCACTTTGGTAGGTAATCAGTAGATTAGACTAGAACTGCAGCAGCTGCTCCTGAGAAGTGAAAACAGGCTGTAGCTGTGGAGAGGTGGTGACTGGGAGAATGTGAACAGTAAGGCCACTATCCCTTTTTGTTTAAAATAACATGCCTATAAGTTGCTTTGAGCAGCAATGATAGAAAAAAAAGTTGTAAAAACCCAACAAAACCAGAAAAGACACGGCAGTGTTAACTGGATGGGAGGAAGCTAGAAGTATAAAGCAGTTTATATTTATCTATCTTGTGGGATCAGAGAAGTACATCTTCTTGAGTGAACTTAAGAAAATTTTAGATAATGCAAATGTTAAGGAAGGTTAAGGAAAGCGTGCCCCCTCTGACAAGCAAGACCAGAAGACTGGCAATAGCAGATGAGGACAAGGCTGAGGTACTCAATGACTTTTTTGCCTCAGTCTTCTCTGGCAACCTCTCTTCCCACAACTCTCGAGCGGATGGACCTCAGGGCAGGGACTGGGGGAGCAAAGCCCCTCCCGCTGTAGGAGAAGACCAGGTTCGTGACCACCTGAGGAACCTGAA
>JAVKLA010000093.1:17074753-17096897 GCA_034782735.1 Sagittarius serpentarius | reverse complement strand
CCCTGCTCACCACAGGGGGGTTGGACTAGATGGCCTTTGATGGTCCCTTCCAACCCAAGCCGTTCTATGATTCTATGTTTCCATTACAGAGAAGTTGTGCGGAAGGAAAGTCCTCTCTGAAATCTTCTTAGCACAATTCAGTTAAAGAAATGTTACGTTTCCTGATCACTTCAACAGTTGAAATACACCAAGTTAACACACATTTATGGAAGTCAGGGACTTTTGTTAATTGTAATTCAATAGATAACGGTTTAGTTAACAATCTCTATCTTTTGAAGAACTACATCCTCAGGTCCAGGTAACTGGTCATTATAACTGCTTATGCCAGTTTTAAAGTACTTCTGGGTGAATTTAATCCTATCTAGTATTGAAACCTCTTTAAGTTCCATTTAAAATACAGCATTTCTGTGTAAGCCTCATTCATAAAAAGTGAACACATTTTTAATAGAAACTCTGTGAGTGTTGTGTTTTATCACTGCATTTGTCTGACTAATATTAAGGAAGATTTAAGTTTTACATATCGTCTCAAAGATAACAAGAGGTCACACAGCAAGCCCCGCATCCACAGATTAGTTGCATTTGAAAAGCTGAGTCATGTTTTTCATATAAATCATATGGAATGGCCCATTATGAACACCCTGTAAAACTCAAAAGGCTTTATGATTGTTAATAGCTTCTGCAATAGTGATTTACTGGCTAATTTGAGACAAAATATGTTGCAGTGTGGGCTAAGAGAATGTGTTATCCTATCTGCATAAATAATAGTATGTTATTGGTTGTGCACTTCAGAAGCAAGTGGAATGTCTATTACCTTATATCTTCCAAGTAGATTTGACATTTCAACTTTTACTTATGACTTAAATCAGCCCGGTTAGTGACAAACTGTAAAGTTGAATCATGCGTTAATTTTTTTCCCCTGCATGTTATCCATCACTGTACTAACCTGTGAACTAAATGTAAGTTGTAACAGTGGTAATCACTCTGTAACTGCAATTTATTCAATTGAAGACCATCTTATTAGTGTAAAAATAGTTTGAAGCGACATTTTTATAATGACTGTGATAAAACTTTGATGTATCCTAAATGTGTGCAATGTAAGACATTTATAATAGCCCCAAGTGTAATATTAACACAGCCTTTTAATGCACGTAAAAAGAGATCAGTTAGTTTTGATTATATTACCCAATATAGGTTAGATTCTCTTTTAGAGTTAAAGCATTGCTTGCTGGTTCTAAATGTCAAAATTAGTGGAATTTCAAGGCAGTTAAATGAATTCACATCTTTTGAGATGTACTGGACAGGTAGCATTGCAAAAAGGAATTATACTGTTTATACATGTGATGGCCAATGTCACTTTATCCCTGCTCTGTACACATGGACTCTGCTAGGGTACTGTGTCCTATACTGACGAAAACCTGAGAAGTTGCAACTGCCATGTCAGCTCAATTCTCAGCTTCTCTGTTGGAAATGTTAAAAGCATAATGTTCAAGCAATGAATAGATACGAACACTGTCAATAACATGGATGTTGGTCTCTGAAGAGTGTTGTAATGGGATCTTGCCCACTACAGATCTGGTGATAGAGTCCAAATGATAGATCAAGAGGTAAAAGGATTATCCTGAGTGGATTATCCGTTATCCTGTGTGGATTCTTGAATATAATGGGATTTTCCATTTTTTTTAATTTGTTATTTATAAATATTTACATTATGCCCTTGTAAATACAAGCAAGAATTGAAATTCTCAGAACAGCTGAGGTGAGCAGTAATGACTGGCTTTTGTAGAAGACTTCTCCAAAAGATAGGAAGTGACAGGAAAGAATATTATCAAACATTTCCAGTTCAAAGATTGTCTCATAATTGTGTGCCTCTATATCTGCTGAAGATTTTGCAAGACTCCGCAGCATCTCTTTTTGATATTCAAAGTTTCTTTATAATCTTATAATTTTAAGAAGAAAAGCCCATCCTGCCATTCATTAAAAGCAAAGAGATGCCTTAATGTACACTTACGTTACTAACACATGATTTTTCACTTGGAATGACATTATTGCATTAAAGTTTCTTTTTAATCCTTCAAGTGTGTCACTTTTCCTAAACATTTCTTAAATGGCCGCCTTATCTCCCACAAATTCACCTTTTGTCAGAGAATTTACCTCATTTTTCTTTTTTCTACCTATGATTAAGTTTCGTTAAAGTAACCAAGCACAGGAAATCCATCTGTATTTGATAAGCCAGTAATTGCAGGTTACTTTTACTTCTGTGTAAGGTGATGAAATAATTAATGATATTAATTATTTAAAGTATTGTTATTAGATTTTTGGATTCTGTATCCTTTAGATAAATGAGCCTGCCTTTAGAGTGGCTGCATAACAATTTCACTGAATGAGAATGACTTTGTGGTGGTCTGTAAGATAGTGGGGGGTGGGGGGGAAGGGACAAAAAAAATTCTACTGAAAATAGTGGTTATTTCAATGTATAGAGTGTCAAAATATCCCCGAAAGTGTGTTTGTTCTAAATACTGAAGATTTCAAGAAAACACCTAGTTGTCATATGGCTTTGTTGTAAGAGTATATTTCTCAGTGATTTTTCTCTCATGGTAAAATACATAATAGAACAGCTGCACCAGTCGCTTAGAAAATTGTATGACTGAATCCTTTCCGAGTTGATAATGGTTAAGGATGAGGTTTCCTAAATGTCAAAAGAAACTAGGATTTTGGCATTGTACAAGACACATTTTTATTTGTATTGACATTTTAGGCATAAGTTTCTTCAGTTTATTTACATTTAATGAGAAATATTTTAAACATTAATTTCATTTGACAATATTAAAAATATTAAAACTGTGTCACAGACTACTGAATAATAGTTTAAGTACTTCTATGCTTTGTTTGCTCTTGTTGTGGTTTAACCCCAGCCAGCAGCTAAGTACCACGCAGCTGCTTGCTCACTCCCCCTGTGTTGGGATGGGGGAGAGAATCAGAAGAGTAAAAGTGAGAAAACTCGTGGGTTGAAATAAAGACAGTTTAATAGGTAAAGCCAAAACTGCACACACAAGCAAAGCAAAAAAAGGAATTCATTCACCACTTCCCATGGGCAGGCAGGTGTTCAGCCATCTCCAGGAAAGCCGGGCTCCATCACCCATAACGGTTACTTGGGGAGACAAATGCCATCACTCCAAACGTTCCCCCCCTTCCTTCCTTCTTCCCCCAGCTTTATATGTGGAGCATGATGCCATATGGTCTGGGATCTCCCTCTGGCCAGTTGGGGTCAGCTGTCCCAGCTGTGTCCCCTCTCAACTTCTTGTGCACCCCTAGCCTACTCGCTGGTGGGGTGGGGTGAGGAATGGAAAAGGCCTTGGCTCTGTGTAAGCACTGCCCAGCAGTACCGAAACCATCTCTGTATTATCAACACTGTTTCCAGCACAAATCCAAAACATAGCCCCATGTTAGCTACTATGAAGAAAATTAACTCTATGCCTGCCAAAACCAGCGCAGCTGTGCAAATGTCATAGTTTCTTTGTGAAGTAGGTAAGATATCTGGATATAATACTCCTGAGTTGAAGAGCTATTGTTCATCAGAAGACTCATTCTAGGATGATTATAGTAGAAAATAATTTCCCATAAACCTAGCTGTAAATCACTTGAGTAAAACCGACTATGCTTATTGTAGGCAGTCTGTCTTATCTGGTGATGGTCTTAGTAAGCTGTGATGGGTCACTGGCAACATGTGGAGGTTCAATGGGAGTCAACTTCCAGAGTTAATATTCTACTTTCATATTCCGGGATATGTGAGTAGTATTTCTCTCCATCTCAGGAGAGAAATAATTAAATTTACTTTCCCAATTAAGATCAGACTGTAGAGTAGTAATTGGCTTTAGAAAAAGCCTACTATTATTCAAGCTAGAAATTACTCTCAGTGGCCAGGTCTTGGCAGATAGTTGGACATCACTATTTTTGGAGGGATGTGCTGTCCCCATCTAGTAAGGAATGGAAAGTTTCATACCTAATTTAATAAAGTCATAGTTAGTCTTGTCAGGATTTCAGTTATGTCCCTAGTTCAAAAGCTTTATATGTACCAATGAGAAATAATTTTGAGCTGAAACATTCCCCACCCCCGAATCTCTGCTCAAGACAGTACTGAAAAATAAATGCAACACCTGAATGTTTTATTTGTACAGAGACAACTGTAGAGAAAACTCCTGTGATTTTGGGATTGCTGGAAGAATTAGCTGTTATAAACTGCAAAAACATGTACATATGGTGACGAAAGTAGCTAAAAAATAATGTAAAATCTGATACAAATAAGATGTGCATTTACAGATACATATTACTTAAAAATGTAAACTAAGGAATATAATAACAAGATGCTAGTGTTGAGATTGAGAAACAGTACAATGTTAATGGTTTTCTAAGTTTATAGCAAAATACAAAGTAAAAGGTAATTTTTACCAAGAAAGATACAGAAGTTCTGTTAAAATGTTTTTTATCAGAAGATTTGTATGAACTTCCTGCCTCATCACAGTAAAAAAAAATAAAATCATTCCATAGGTAAGAAATAATCACTGCATGCCTCCCCAGTCTTTCATCAGCTAAATGAGGTAGCTACATAACAGTTAAGGAAAGAGGAAAAGGAGTATGAAACAAGATAAATTATAAGTCTTTGAATATGAAAAGTCAAATCGTTAAGTGCATCTTTTTAACCATAAATAGAATGCTAATGTATGTTTTGTATTAACTTTATGCTAAGCAAAATAGCAGTGTGTAGCAAGAGATAATATCTACAGGCTGACTAGCATATTTTCTCCCTTTGTCAGGCAAAGAGGGGACATGTCCATCTTTTGAATGCAGTAAACAAAAGCAGCACTTCATAATTTCAGCAATGAAGCACCCCATTTGATATATGCTACAGAAAAAAACAGTAATTTAAGGAAAAAATCAACTCCCATTACTTCTTTCCTTTCTTTTATCTCTGGTATCTCTGTGCACGTAGTATTCGGAGGAAGATGAATTGCATTCCCAGTTTAGTTTCTTGGTAGATCAGTTTCCAGTGAATTATTTTTGTGGATGTCTCTTTGTGTGCTTTTAAAATTTTTATTGAGACAAGGTAGATTGTAACTTGCTGTACAGTAGGAAGGTCTACTCTTAATGCACCATTAAATGATCTTGTTCTAATTAGTTCAACAAACCTGAATGCTATCAATGCCACTGAATCATATAGTTTCCCAAGTAGCAGTGGTTTTGACTTCTAAATGCAAGTCTGTTTCCTTGGGTCTGTACTTCGCAAAGTACAAATACCTTTGAGTGCTGATGCCTTACATGTTGAAATGTGGACTACAAACAGTAATGAGCGTTTCTGTCGTGAAGCAGCATCCATGTTCCTATGACAAAACACAGTATTCTTTTAAGCTTCTTCCTCCGATTTCAGTGAGTCAGTGTGTTGTGTTGTTGGTGAAACGCCTACAGTTGTCTTTAGAGATTCTCAGGTCAGAACAGCCTAAAACTTTCTCAGGACGTGGCTGACAAGTCCTGTGATTTATGCAGTGAGCAGCATGGGAAGGAAAGAAATTCTTAACAGCAATTCTTCCTTTGACCAGTTACTTTAACAGACACAATTTTTACAGTAGTTACTTTATTTCTTAAATCTCTGAAGCTGGTTAAAGATTTAAAACTTCAAGGAGAGAAAATTTTATATATATATATATGTGTATGTATATTCCCAGTTCAAAAAATAACCTCCTCTGGCTAAAAGGGCAAGGCAAGAGTAGTACTGAGTAGCTGGTTTTCAAGTGGAAGCCTCAACTTCTATGGGAAATCTGCTCAGTTTTTCTGTACGTTTGGGACTATGATGTTGTTACTTCTCAAAAGCTTAATAATGTTTATATTATACACAGATGCAGGAACTGTTAAGAATTCATTTTACGTTGCTACTGTTCAACTCATACATCAATACTGGTGGGAAATGTGGAATGGTTACTGAGAATTTCTACATTTGTGAATACGTGACAAGACACCTGGAATCTATGTAGCTATTCAGGTCTGTTACTCATGTTCTGAAGATGCATGCTTCTTTATGGTGTTCAGGATATTAATCTCAAGAGTCAGCTTTCACTTTGTAAGGTAAAATCACGATACCTGTAGTTGCTGTATCTGTAACAGGGACAGTTTTGGCTGTGCCTACATTGTAGTTTTGATTTGGGCTTAATTTGGGCTTTGATTTTTAAGCTTTGACCATGAGAGTTTAGCCTCTAAGTTGTTCCTGGGAGGTGGGTCTTGCTGACTGGGATTCTGCCATAAACGCTGCCTCTCAGCAGTGCCTGTTCACATGTTCCCATTGCTCCCTACTGTTCTGGCTAAGCTTATCTGAATGCAGGTGTGAGCCTTCATAGGACGGCAGGAGCCTCATCTGAGACTGATGCTAGCACGTGAGTGTCTTACGTTTAAATACCGTTGGAGCAGAGGATGAAGATGCGTATGCTAGTCATAGCTGAGCAGCAGTCATTTTCACTACCCAGCAGCAAATGGTTCCTCTCTGTACCCATGCCTTTGCTATGCTTTGTTCTAAACTAAGCTGCTTTAAAGACAGTGGTAGAGCAGAATGGTCGTTCCACTGACTTTATTTGGGAAGCAGGAATAGCAGCACTATTCCCTACCTGAGTTCAGAGCCCATTTGCGTAAGCATAGTGACCTTCTTGGGAAGAGGTGCACATTGATCTTGATACCAAGTTAGTCATTTTCATTCCAGCTTTCCATAGATGTAGCAAAGAATGAGTATGTGTGCAGTCAAGCTCTGATTTTATCTGAGAAGCAGCAGCTAGAGCTTTCTAAACCTCCACAGTTAGGACTTGCTACTTTGCATACCAAAACTCAGTATAGCACTATAGCCCTCAGATTCGCATAGCTTAAAGGGGCTTAAGCGAGGGAATACATCCTGGAGTTTAATGATATAGAAGCATGCAAACTGTGGCACAATGTGTGCTCAGAGTCGGGGAGAGTACACAACACGGAAAAATAGCTTGCGTGTTCCCCCAGGAAAGAACTAGGGAATTATTTCTCCTGCTTCTTTTAACCTAAACCAACTCACTGAGACTGAAATATAGCCACTTTTTAGGTAAAGCTAGTATAAGACAATTCCTAGAAAGGCATAGCACTGTAAATGGACTGTCGCTAAAGTGAAGACCTCAAAGAGATATAATCAAAATTAACTCAGAGTAAGGATAGGTAGACAATTGCGTCTGACTTGGTCATATATTTACAGAAAAATATTTAGGACTTGTGAAATGGATCTAATAAAGAGACAAAAATTATAAAATGGAAGCAGCAAAAATGGTTTCTTTTGCATTTTTTTCTCTTCCTCATTCCAGACGCTTGGCATAGATTTAGGTGTTATCTAAAAGGCAATTGGATTACTTGTCTTAATGAATTCATCTTTGGTATTTTTTTACATGGGCTTTATGCCACATTTCTAGTGCGTTCCATTCGTTTTTTATGAAGGTGTGTTTAGTGTAATCTGTATTTATTTTGCATGTTTCCTCTGTTGGACTTCAGCCATATAAAATAAATGCTGTGTTTATTATCCCCTTTGACTGCAGTATTTCAAGGACTTTCCCTCTTGGCGCTTCTCTTGGAGGCTCCTTTCCAAGGGTTCTTTATGTCCAGGCATGTTAGACTTCACAAACTGGGATGAAAAGATGTGTGTTTGTCTTGCCTCCCTTGAATGCATTTTCAGTTGTTTCTGAACTAATAATGTGGAATTTGGAACTGTTTTGATAAAAATTTAAAAATTCTTAGAAGGTTTGGTGCAAAATGAGCAGTGGAGTAAACCTTTTTGGAAAGCAAATTTGCCACAAAAATATACACATACTTATATTTCTGTATTGTGGAAATCATTATACTTTATCAGATACTTGTATGACTGATAAATTCTGAAATTAAGCTGTTTTAACATATACTTTAAAACAGTTATTTTATAACCATATCATTTTCAGGAAATTGTAATTTTTTGTTGTACATTCACGTACTTTACAAAGCTGATGGAATTTTTAACTGACACCTCATCCAGAGGACCTTGAGTCTTCCTTTATGCTGGAACAGCAACTCAAATGGTAGTAAGACCCAAGAAGCTATAGCCACACAAAAATTAACTTCTGAGGAGAGATGCGAGCTGAGTTAGAGAGCTTCTTATGTTGGTATAACCCCAAGGATAGTAAGCTGATACAGTGTTCACTTAGCCTAAATTTGAGATTCGCATTTTAGGAATCTGAGGTTGCATTTATTATTTCAGCTGCTTGTAAACTGGACTTAAGCATCCTCAAACAGCATTCATAGTTTCAGAAGAGAGGGGGTGTGACTGTTTCTTGGAATAAGAGTACTTTTCCTACACACTGTTTTAAGGGACTAATATTAAGTATTTGCTTTATGAGTAACTTTCTTATCCTAGGGCTTTGTGGTTTTACTATAAATTTTACTAAAATAAAAATAATAGCCACTTGTCTGCATTTTGAAGTTCTGTCTGTAAATGTGGATCTGCTGCATCTGAATTTACTTTTCACTAATACTGAAGGACAGTGATGTGGAATGCAACTACAAAATCAGGTACAAATAAGGGAAAGGGTCATTTTTATTAAATAGAAATGCTGAAGTGATAAGGGTACAAATTGTAACAAAGCCATGGTTGAATAAGCTTTTTGAGAAATCTGGAAGAATTTAAAAAAAGGAAAGAAATGTCTGAAGTTCCCCCCCCAATTCCTAATTCCTTCTGCTCTCCCTCAAAAGCCAGGTAGGTCTCAAAACCACATTTGACTTTGAGATTCATCTCCAGTTTCAGCACATCAGAATCTACAGGGCAGTTGATATACTGTTAGAAGCATAGGTGAATTTAGACTTTTAAATCTGTCTGGAGCATACATTCTCTCAGCTCACACTGTGTACTTGAAGAGAGCAGTGCAAAGCTGAGCAACAGTGAAGTACAGGTCTTGCCTCTAATGCAGCAGGGATTACCTTTCGTTACAATGGTTAGGTCTGAATTTACAGGGGTGTTGAGGCAGATTTTAAGAGGTATCTTGATAGGCTTAGAAATCCAGCCCTGGTTTCTCAATACCCATTCCAGGTCAGCGGGATTTGTGTTTCTGTCTGCCTGAGGAGTTACTAGAAATCTTGGCTGGCATGTGTCTGAATATCTGTGTGGATGTAGATCTTAGTAAATTAGAACATTCTCCTACCGGTGGAGGGGTAATTGTGGTTAATGTTAGCCTCTACCAAGGTTGCAAGTGGGACAAATTGTTTGAGAAAAGCTATGCGAAGGTGGAAGAGGACTAATTTTAGTAGGAGTGGCTTCATGGCAGTGGTTAAAGAAATGATGGATAGTTCTCAAAGAAAAAATTGTTCTTCCATCTTACATGGTTCTTCTAGGTGCTCCAAAGGTTCTTTTCTTTCCACATTTATCCTCCAGAGTGTGGACTGTGCAGTCCTTTGAGAACCCAAGATTTTAGGAGCAATGTTAAATTTTACTTGATACCTTGTGCCTAAAGTTGTCCAAGCACCTAGGCATTGTTGATTCCCAGAAAAATCAGTGCAACTTGGGAATGCTTGGCAGGTAATGTGTTGAAACCCCATAAAAGTATGGCATGGCTTGGCTTCATATTTACTAGACAGATGTGGTCTTTTAGAATGGGAAAAAACCACCAACCCAGTATATTTGACAGGACAGATATGATTGCAGTGTGCTACAATAAGTATATCAACTTATAGGAGACAGTATGGATTTATTAAGGGTTATTTTACAATCAATCTCTGATGCTTTAGGGTGATGAAATCCTAATTTAAATTCCATTTATCAAACCTACTAAAATAAACTTAACAGGGAAATAGCAGCATTAAGGAATTGCTTTCCCTAATCTTAATTTGGAGATTGCTATTTTTCTTGACAAAGTGCTGCACCTGGCAAGAAAGTCAAATCAGTATTTGATAGATGTAGCCCGTTTGAAGGTATTAATGAACAATTTGAAATTACAGTCATTATTTACTTTATTGGAAACCTCTTAGAGAATATGATTTACGCCAGCGACAAGCTTTTTGATGCAGTGTAAGAATCTAGAACTGCAGGCTGGAAACCAGAGAGCTTAGACTACAGAAAGTTCATTTAAAAGTCATGTTTTCAATATAAATTATATGCAGTTGTGCAAACATGTCAAAGTTTGGTAAATTGGATTTGTTTAATGTAAACAGTCTTTGACCAAAATAATAACATAGCTTCAGAAAAAAACATTATGCTACCATTTTCAAAAAGTTTGTATAAGTCAATGCAAGAAAGAACTCAGCTGTAATTCTATGGAGAATTATGATTTATTAGTTCCAAACTCCATAAAGCAAGCTCATAAACGTGTTTTAATTTCTTTTATTGGTCTACATTCTAGAGACAGTGTTAAGACACAGGAACATTCTTTTTGATTGGTTGAAATTGCTTGGACATGAGGGTTATAATAGCTGCTATTAGAAGTAACTGCTTAAACAAAGAATTAATTTGTGCAGGTGTTGGCTGAAAGATTGGAAAGAAATTTAATAATAGTTATGTCTTCCAGATACAGCAAAAAGCAGCGTATGTAATTTTACTTTTAAAAAGGTATATCTTCAATGTGAAGAGGCATGTACAGTTGTAGCATCAATAAATATTATTTTTGGATGAATCAATGTTATTGCCATTCTCGGATTCCTGTGTGTGCTAGGAGCTGTATAAACATGGAACAGAAGTGGCAATGCTTTCCCAATGAATTTAACGCTTAATATGTTGACCAAGGGAGAATCTGAAATTTACATGTAGGCCTAGAAATAATCCAAAGTGTATTTTTTTTTTTAATGTGTATAATTTTGTGAACAAGATTGCTGACAATTACAGTGTTTTGGCCAAATCCCGTGAAGCATTGAGTATTGTGGCCCTAATGCAGGACATTACCATGATATATTATAAACAGTTTTGTTGGTGTCTTCAAAAGTTAACCTTATCCTAAATGCCTAGTTGTCTGAATAAAGGCTTTTCAAGATAGAAGCTGAGGTGAATTAGTGAAATTTTATGATCGTTGTAGAATTGAGGAAGAATTCTTCATATCCACCTGGTTCAAAAGAGTAGAGTCCAAAAACATGGGGCAATGAACAGTGGGTTTTTTCCAAAGAAGTCTGTGCAGTGTCACAGTTTGCCAAGAGGCTGCCAAGACGATTAAAGGTCAGTACATACCAAAGTAATGAGTCTAATCTAATCCCTGGAAGAAATAGGCTTTCCAGCTAGAACTGGAACATTTAATTACATTTTGAATTATGCAGATTCAGGAGATATATTTTCCCATTAACTGGGGAGGTTGGGAAGGGGCTGCAAAGTGAAAAACAGATGAAGTTTGTTGTTACTGGTTTGAGGATGGAAGAAGAGCTCCGCCAGGCAGGAGATGTCTGAGGCATCTGTACTGTCTTATACTCATGTGGTCTGAAATGTCTGCACTGAATCTACCAGGATTTTTCAAAGCAGAAAAGGGAACATAAATTCACATTGACCTTACCCTCCCCCAAAGCAAAGTTAAAACTCACCATCACAGTCCCATTATTAGTTAATGAGTCATTCATCTGCAAACCTGTGCCTGTGACATGAGGCCTACCTTTTACTTTCCCTTTGAAAGGAGAGAAAATGTATATGGCTGTTCTGGTTTATCAGCAGTTGAAATGGCTAACTAGTATGTATTGAAGCATGCAGAACTGTATGGGCTCAAAGTCAATTTTTGTGTCCTCATTTACAGGTCAAATCACATGCAACTTTACCTGTTTTGCTGTTCCAACTACCACTTGTGTGTATATTCTCTGGAGAGAGCTTTGGTTTAAAAGGAAGAGAAAATACTGCTCTGCTGTTGACACTGGGGTAGCTGTCAGGGACATTTTGCCTTCCACGGAGGTCATAAGTTGTCACTGAATCCCATTGTTGGCACGGAAGGGTCTGGTTTTCATGGCATTGCTATTTGTTTTGATTTGGTCTCCTCCTGGGTGCAGAGATTATAGGCCAGTAAACCTTTCTTTCACTGACTAGTGTGGGAAGTTCCAATCTCTCATAAACCTTAAATAAGTCTTAACTCCAGAATGCAGCCTTTTGGAGATTAAATTTCTCAATGTTTGGCTGTGTTTTTAGCCCAAGGGTGCTGTTGACAGAAAGCAGTGTTTTTATTCCCCTATTGCTGTCTTTCTTTATAATTTTTTTTTGTGTGTTGCAGTTTTCTGCATTAGTGGAGGTATCTGTGTTTGAAAAAGGATTACATTAGTCAAAACTTAAGACAGATGATTTGCCCTCTTTCCTTACTGACTGACAGGAGCCTAAGCTGCACATAATCTTTTGCAAAATACAGCCCTTTTGCAGCATATTGGAAATTTCAGAACCAGAAGATTTAACCTCTTAATACATCTAACGGTGCCAGCCAATAGTGGTGTAAACTGCCTGAGATTTGCTGACATAGATTTTTTTTTTTTTTTAACTAAACAGATGATTTTCCCCTATATTTCCCTTATTTAGGATAATTTATAGTCTTTACTGCAGTGAAGGCAAAAATGAGTCTTCCTTAAAGAGTTGCCTTGAAGGCAAAAGAGAAATCATTGCTTTAAACCTGAATTTTGAACACTGTAATTTTGGAGAAGCAAACTTAAGCAGATCGCTAATGTTCTGTTGAGAATTTCCTGTAACATAGATATATCAAAGGCATAGCATGTCTGTGTGACTTTCAAGTACTCAGAGAGTATCTTTCAAATATTTTTCAACTGCTCTGAAGGAAGAGTTACCAAATCTGAATATATTTCAGTCAGATGTAAAACTATTTTGAGTACAAAGTACTAGAGATGCTTCTCGGTGCAGATGCTTGTGTCACATTTTATTTTTCTTCAAGAACAGCCTCCAGAATTTTCACAATCCTCTGTCTTCTGTTCCTCTGTCCCAACATGAATCTGTAATGCAAAACTGGTATGAACTTTCTGGAGAGCTATTTCCTAAGACCTTCACTGATAAAGCATTGAAGTTGGGTACATTCTGCACTCCAATCAGAAGAATTTTTGTCCTGCAGTAGTTCACAAGTTCACAGGTAAAGTTAAAAGTTACTTGCTGCTTCTCTCGCAAAGCAAGCTGTCTGTTTGCCTGCTATGGAAACCTTTCCTGAGATTTCCTACTTGTCAAGGATGGGTTCAGAGTTCATAGAGCTTTTTATTGTGCCCTTTTTGAGGGATAGAGGCTGACTTGCAGCACTATTTAAAGCAAAGATGCCAAATGAAAGTTCCTCGTTTTAAGTTTTTGCTTACACAAAGCTTCTTTGTGGTTTTTTAGGCCTGTCAGACTTGTCAGGCGTGGTAAGAAAAAGTATATTGTTTCCAGCACTTGGATTCCTTTCCTTCTGACATCTGCCACTCTGTAAAGATGATAAATTCCTGCCTCATTAGCCAGGGGTGTGGGATTACAGGCTGACAACACATTAATCACCAGCTTCTGTGGCAGGCTGACTAGCAATAGGCATTGTTAACAAAACTTTTCTAATATGTCACTCTTCTCTATGACAGCCTGTAATCAATCATCTTGATTGACAGTGCTGATAGATTACACTATTTATACTTTGTGTAATGAAAGATAGCGTTTCCACCTACTGTCATTTCTAGGCTAGCAATGGAGGATCACTGAATAGAAACAAACACAACAAAAAAACCCCAGGCCTCAGCTTGGCATTGTGAAGTTAAGTCAGACAGCATTGTAGGTCTTTTGTGGTAGCTTTCAGATGAGGTGTATTGTTGGGGAACCTGGTAAGCACATGCCTTTAAGTAACTCTTGAACTGAGTGTTTCTTTGCTGACTTTGTTGCAATAGCTGTCAGGTCAAGTTCAGGCAGGTAGGAGACCGTGTTAATCATATGGTGGCTATAGCTTCCTTTTTCCATCCTGTCTGTCTTCTCCCACTGACACCCCACCCCAAACCCAGCCAAGATGAGAGATATTTAGATGTTGATCAAGTATGTGTGTTTCGTGATTTAGAAGGCAAAATTATACGTGTTTCCTGTAATTGTATGGTGCAGGGAAAGTAAACACAGGGAGGAAGCGCAAAGCCAACTTGCCAAGACACAGCAGAATCTGTGTTGGAGCCTGTTTGCCTTTTGAAACTTAGAAAATTAGAAACAAGATCAGGATTAAAGTGTATAACCAAATTAATTTGGTGGTTTGGTTTTGATAGAGCTGTTTCTTGTTCTACAATCACTTGATTATTACCTTTAATCATTCTTTACCTCCTGAAGTTATTTCATTCGGCTGTAGTGGAAGATTTAACGTCAACTATAGTAACAGGACAAAAGTTTCTTGTAGCAAATGTCTGTTAGAATGGATTATTTTTTTTACAGTTGGCTCCTTTGATTTCGTGATAAGTACAAATAAATGCTGCTTTAATGTTATTATAGTGGCTCAGTTATCTTTGTATATCTTCATTTGTATATGCATGCTGAGAATTTTCATAATATACTTTATCAGTAAATTTATTTCTTTATCTATCTGTCCTTGTAAGTATATGCTTATTTTTTTCTCATTGGAAAGGTTCATGTGCTCAGTCACAATAAGAAACTTAAAATCAACCTTCGGATTTTAGGAAATAGGAGCTGGAGCTTAAATTATACTGCTTGGGAGTTGAGCTAAATTTAGGCAGTTGGACAGGAACAGAGGTGGAGAAGATCATCTAAACTTTAATCTCCCTGAGAAGACTTTCATTGTGAGGCCACAATGATTAATGAGAAACCTGACCATCTGATTAAGCCCCTCTGTGTCACAGGACATGATTAGTAGGTGACAGAGACTGTAACAGTATCCAGCCAAGCCTTGTTTCTTTCACAGCTCAGACTGTTATATGATTAATGTCCCCAAGGGCTATCTCCAGGTCAGGCAGGGAGAACCTGTCAGAACAGGTGGAAGTGACAAATTCTGCAGAAACTCCTTTTGCAAGAGAGGCAGCACGCAAGAATGGATGAATGGGGAGGATTCCAGATGGGCTGGTTGACCTTTCTTGTACTCTGAACAGATACCGAGAGCATCATGGGAATGAAACATAGTAAGTATCAGAAAACTGCAGATGTTCCATAGTTACTGAAGAATTATAGCATTGCCAAGTTGGGGTGGTAAAATGCACAACACATCATATTATTGCCACTGGTTTACGCTTTCTGATATGCTACAGGAGACTATAGATCTAGCGTGTGTGTGTATAGACTAGATAAAATACCACACACTGTGTTTTATGGCAAGAGGGGAAGATTCTTTGTTTCAGTACAGATAAGGCTTGATAGAGTTGATGCTTTAGTATAACGTTTTCCTGTGCTAGTATATATAATCTATCTCATTCTCATCAATACTGCTCCATTTAGGGCAAGACAATCTTGGAAGTTAAAATAGTTTATAAAAATCCTCATTCCTTTTTATTAGGTGGTGGTGATCTAGTAAGGTATTTTATATCTTCCAGGGTACTTTCACCTCTTGGGTCATAGGTTCAAATCCCTGGCTTAAGTATCTTGACATGTTCTACCTTGCAATATCACACAACACAGAATTAGCAAGGGGATTGCTAAAGTATCATCTTCCAGATAAATAGACCTTTTCATTTTATCATAGGAATGGTATAAAATATCTTTGTAGTACTATAGAGGCAGAGAAGGGAATGTTAGCACTGGGGTCTTTATGGAATTCCTTCTGCACATGGTTAATATTCAAAAGAAAACCAGAAGTGAAAAGATAGAATAAGATTCCCCCCCCCCCCCCCCAAATGAGGAAGTTTCTTCTGTGCAAATTTTATTGCTGTTATGCCGTTGTTATTATTGTTTGGTACTATTTTTAGCCACTTATAATCTTGCTTTCTTCAGCTTCTGTTTTAGCATATTCAGAGTATCTTCCTCAGTTTAACTGTAACAGGTCATATTTCTTTTACATAATGACTGTTTTTTTCTCAGCTTTATGTACCTTTGAGAAGCATGGCTTCTTTTGGTTTTACAGTTGAAAATGTGGAATACAGAAATGTGCCATAGCATGGTCAAGCTGGCACAAGTTAAGTTATTGTGCTCCCACATTAGGCTTTTGCATTTAACTTCTTTAGTCTGTATTTTCACCACTTTCAGGTGACCCATTCTGAATAAAGTCTCTCGTTTCTGGGTTCTAAGACTGACGTTTTGTTCTTTGCCACTGTTTAAGCTGTCAGAGCCAGCTTTGGGTATGGTAAATGCCATGCTCCCTTGAGCAAATCAGCTGCCATATGCTATAATTTACACTTTCTGAATATTGGCTAGGCAAAAGGTCATTTTTCAGAGTGGTTTTCCCAATATAGAATTAATAGAGGAAACAGACACACTTCAGTGGACCAGTGAGTGGAGGTGGCAAAGCTCCTCTATGTGCATAGTCACAGAGTGGCAAATAGAGAGAATACAGGTAAGAATAAGCTCTAAAAGCTACGGAGGGAGTGAACCAAAATCCCTCACTTGAACACTCCAGACTTCAAAGTCCAAGTGTGTTTGATTTTTATTTTCTATTTTTGTTAAAAAGTCCACAAACACACAAATCTGTGGTAGCGTAAAGATTTTAATAGCAGTTTCAGGTACTATCGCTTACTGGGTTCCCACAAAAATGATAGACTTTGATAAATTGTGACAACTTATCTTGCAAATACTTTGTCTAGCTATTGTTTGTTTCAAACTTTGCTACCGGTTTTTCAAACTCTTGTCACTGTATATCCTTTCCCGTAGGTTGATCAGTAAATCAGAAAGTAAGCCTGGATATGAATTGCTTATCACATACAAGAGGAGACAAGACTGACTTTTTAACCCTCTGTGCATTCCTAGGGGGAAATGAAAGCTATATAAGCAAGCAAAATGCGTAGAATTTTACTATCCAAAAAAGGTTAAAGAAGGGCTTGTTAATTTTAGGGCTAATCTGCTAATCCAGATGCAGAAAATGAGTATCGTGGTGGACTATTCGAAAGTGACCCAAGTCCTTCAATGAGCTTTGAAAAACTTTGCATTTTTGAATGTGATTACATTAGCAACCTATGACATCTGTCTCATACAGTTCGATGCCTGAGGCACTCTCCTCAGTTTAGAATTACCCTAATGATTCTTAGGAGTAGGGAGGTGCAGGTGTGCATCTGTTGTGTTTTGTAATATACTCAGGTGTGTTTCTGTTGTTATCAGTAACACTAATGAAAGCTTAATGCCAGTTTCCATAGAGAGTTGCAAGGATATCTCCATTTCCTTAACTTGTAGAATGTCTTCTTAGAGTGTGAAAGAATCTTGTGAAATAGTTGTAATTAAGAAGTATGATTCCAAGACTGATTAAACATTCCTGTGGAAGAACACCTGCAATACAATGGACATCCTCATCCAGAGAAAATGCAAGATGCAGCTGTAATAGAGTTAAAACACAAACCTATACCTCTACAGAAAGGTGCATTAAAATTTTTAAATCTAGTGAATATAGTATAGGGCATAAAAGGCTGTCCATGTTGTGCATACAACTTGTACAGTGATATTTCTTTCCAGACCTGTATTGAGCCTTGTAGGGAACTGCCGCTGCATTGCCTAATGAATGAATTCTGCAGGGGTATTTCTGGTTTTCATTTGAGATATTTACTGGCAATACCAGGATTGGGAGGAGGGAGAAGAATCACACTCCTCACTAGTGTAACTAAGCCCACAGAACTTAATGTGCACCCCTGCTCCTTCAAAAAAGCCTGTTTCATTGAGGACTAGCTGAAACTGTGCAAGCAGGATAATTCTTTGAGCTGACACAGCTGCATGGAGAGGACTTGTGTGTAGAGTGTAGAGCTGTTCTGGTATAGCTGTATCTGTAAATTCTTTCTAGCACACACAGAGCCACAGTTTTTGAAAAAAATCTGTGTGTGTGGTCAGCATCCTCAAAGATACAGCTAGGTCTGTCTTGCCACTGCTGCATTGCTACAGAAGATCTCAGCTGTTCTTCACAACCACATCCTTCTTTCCCAAGACAGAATATGAACTGAAAATGAGTTCGCATTTTCATCATATTGCAGCTTGCAGGGACAGCATCATGCTCCACCAGCAGGGCTGAAATGCTTGGCTTCCCTGTAACCACAGATCTGAGTTCTAGCTGAGCTGCTGCTGTGGAAGTTTCATGCAGTTTAATCCCAAATAGATCTAATGCATCTCCTCTCACCTGTCATCTTTACAATATGTAACAACAATGAGGACAGTTTCCTCTTGTAATGAAGATGAGTTTCTCCCTGTATTCTTGGCCAAATTAGGAGTAATGGTAATTGTCAGCCTGTGAACATGGGCACAAAAATGGCCATTTTAAATTTTGTACTCTGGTGATTAATCTATGTAGTAAGTAGAGGAGATCTTGATCATCAGCTTCTTTTTGTTACAGGGAAATCCAAAATGTAGCTTTGGGCATTCCTAAATGCCCAAATACTGTAACATGTCTGGATTTTCTTTATATTAGCAGTTCTTTTTAACATATACATTTATAGTGTGAATGCTGCTGTGCTTCATTTCTACCTGAAACAGTACTGTGCTAATAACTATGTATGATTTTTCTTGGCACAGTCCATTGTGAAATTCAGATCAGGACTGTGCAAAAGAGAACCTTTCTAATACTGTGCCAGCTACCGTACCACATTTTAGCAGTTTTTCAAAGAACACAGGGCAATATGCCAATAATGAGCTTAGAAAGTGTGTATGAAGTTCCTGATAATGTGACATGATTTTTTTTTTCTTACTTTTGCTCTTCATTTCATCTTAATTAGTCCCAGTAGGAAAGATTGATTTTTTTTTTTTTTTTCCCTTTTAAAGCCTTGTAGCTAACATCTGTTGGTATTCCTGGGGTCATTCTTGCACTGTCCTATGTTTGACATTTCTTGTAAAAGAAGAGGCATTTGTTCATATTGACATTAGCTGCCTCGGTATCTCTCAGTGGTGCAGATGGCCTGTGAATTAAGACATCAAGCTAATAGGCAAGATGACAAGCCTTGATAGCGCTGGTGCTCCTCATGCTTAAGTGGCAGGGCAGCATAGATTGCTTTTGCTGGGGAGGTGCTAGGTCTGCTAGCACTAAAGCATATGGAATTAGTTAAAAATGCAGTGGGATCCTGGGAAAAGCTTAGTACCATGAAAATCCCTGGCTGGCTATAACAGTTTCTTTTTTTTCAATGTATTTTATATTTCCTTGAGTGGCAACACTTGAAGAAAAGTGTATGCATATGGCAGAGAGATCTCTAATTTACTCTAGGTATTTAGTGATAGTAAGTATTTAATGCATCAGAATAAGACATTGCTGTAAGATTTCTTCATTACATTGTTTGCTTGTGTGATGTTATTCGAAGAAAATAACAAGTGTCTTACGTGGCAAGAAAGGTAAAACAAAAAATGTGACTCTAAATGAAGATGCGCAAGATGCACTGTAAGTGCATATTAAAATATTATTGTGGGAGTTTTTTGGAAAATGTCATAGAGTCCCAAATATGGAAAGTCTGTTTCTTCCACAGTGGGCATTTATATTATCCTCTGGAGAAGGTGCACTGGAAAACTTGGCATTGGACAGTCAGCTGATTATTTCTTGGGGTAGAATAGAAAGAAAAGCCGGAAATTCAAAGGCTAACAAACAAAGCATGAAAGAGAAAGATAATGAAGCTCTCAAGAAGCAAAAGATTAATAAGTTGCTATAATTTTAACAAGGCAGTTAGTTGGCAGAGCTAGTGGCTTGGGGATCCTATGTCTATATGGTGTGTAGATCCTTTTCCTAGGGCTCATTTGGGATAAAATACAGCTTAGGAAAGTTCAGAGAAATCAAAGGGATTTTGCCTAATCAGTGTAGGCTCCAAATGCAGGCTTTCTAAAGGAAGCATTTACAAAGACTGACTTTAAATATTATTATCATGGTGTTAAAACTGGAAAAAGGGGCAAGAAAGGAACTGAACTTTTCCCTCCCCCTACTTCTAATGGGGATAACTTTATTTTAAATGGAAAGACAACACTCTCTTTTCTCCAACAAAATTTGACACACAAACACTGTAAAGTTAGTAAGCTGTTCTGTAATAAAGGAAAAGCAATCTTGGTTGAAATATTTCTACTTCATGAAAAGCAGAAAGTGGACAAATATATAAATAAAAGCCAGATTTAACTTTTAAATTCAGTTCCCATAATCTAGAGTATGTAATTATAAATGGGTGAAATTGTTAAAAAAGCAAAGCAAAAAACGACAGTCACTTAAAAGTATTTTGGCATATACTTCAACCACATTAAAAACCCAGTATTTTCTTCAAGTTCTACCTCTTGAAAAATCACATTTGAATTTACCAAAAACTCAGTGAGCAATGCAATCAAGAATGGTCATGTATATTGTTGCGGTATGTTTGAGTCCAGCGTAGCTAGAAACTGCAGATTGTGCTCTTGTTTTTCAGGAGCTTAAAGTCATCTGTTCTCACTTGCTTTGGACAATGTTTTTGAACTTCTCAAGATGAAAAGTGATTTCAACTACTGTAATACGAGATTTTAACAGGTTTATTTGCTTTTTAATAGGGCTCTGAAGGCAAACACCTGCACCAAGAAATATTTACATCAGTGAGGATTTAGGAGTGTTTGTATCTGTAATGCGTAATGATAAAAATGTTATGAGATTAAGAAATACTGTGTTTCTCCTCTGCCTTCTCCTCTCATCTCAACTTTAAGGGTTCTTTATGGGGCAGCCACATAGTAACTTTTGTATAAGGATCCCAGAACTTTTCAAACATGAATTAATTAAGCTTCTTTGTGTACTTCTTTGAAGTAAAGTAAAAATTTGCAAATTACACTTGCATGGTTTCTTGAGATTGCATAGCATACATTAGATGTATGAAGTGACATCGGAGCAAAAGGTTCAAGCCTGGCAAACTTTCAAAAGGTTCAGGTTTTAAGTCACAGAACTGCTTATTCCAAAAGGTGGAAGTTCAAAGAGCTACCTGGTAACCAAAATAGACTTGTTAAAGCAGAAAATCATGTAAGTGGACTTGACAGTTGGCAGAGCTTTTGGGAGATGTGTGTGAAGCTTTATGTGCAAAGATTTTCATGCACACAGTTGGTCCAGGATGGTGCAAATCCAGGGATGTTGGCAGAAATGGTGTCTTATTCTGTATCTGGCAGACGTTAAGCCATCTATTACACCTGAAAGACAGCCGTGACTAAGGCTTGCTAGTGTTCCGCTTACTGAGTTCAAGGACAGTTTTTGGATAAATGGTCTTGTGTATCCAGACCTCTTAGTGGCTCAAGTAATCAACTTTATCTACGGCTAGAGAGTTTCTCTTTAGTTGCTTCTTTGCCAGGCCTGTTGCCCTTTGCACACCTGCTGAGATATTTTTTCCTTCTTTTCATCCCCTCCTGGTGTCTCTTCTAAGCACTTCATATGGTACACAACATGATCCCCAAGATACGGGCCATTATTGGAGGGACCTCTTTTGCCCTTTCTGAAAATGAAGGACTTTTTCACAGATTTCATTCTTTGCATTCCTTCCTCCATAAACATCAGCAGTGAAGGTAGATCTAATAGACCTATTAGGACATCATCTGCTGGTTTTAGCTGGTAGCTTTGTTTGTGGATGGCTGATTTAGCTACTGGCAATTCATTCACTTGTATATTACTGTGACATACTGTGAAGCCACATGATTTTAATAGGGGGATTGTGTTGTTCATGCCTGTATCTTGAAAGTGGTGCTAATTGCACAGTCATAAAAAATTGACAGCCACAATGATGATGCTTGAAGACCATGTGGCAAATTAATCCTCAAAGTGAGCTAAGCTTTCTGTTTAGTAGTCACGTAGTAGGCTGTCTTTCACTATAAAGCTAAGGAACCTTTAAATCCCTTTGTTACAGGTGATTCCATAGTTCTTAAATAGACCAAGGAATCTGCTTTTCAAAGTCTTTCTAGTGCTCAAAATACATTTAATGTGTCAGAAGACATCCTGAAAACCTGAAGAGAGACTGATTTTTGTACAAATAAGGGCTAAATTTCTTTTATGCTGAAGAAGCTGGAAAGCTCTGGAGTCCTCAGTTCAGGAAAGACATGGACGTGCTGGAGCAGGTCCAAAGGAGGGCTACAAAGATGATCAGAGGGCTGGAA
>JAVKLA010000093.1:16997341-17064886 GCA_034782735.1 Sagittarius serpentarius | reverse complement strand
GTACTTTTTTTCTTCTCAAATATGTTATCACAGAGGCGCTACCACCGTCGCTGATGGGCTCGGCCTTGGCCAGTGGCAGGTCCATCTTAAAGCCAGCTGGCACTGGCTGTATTGAACACAGGGGAAGCTTCTAGCAACTTTTAAAGAAGCCGCCCCTGTGGCCCTCCCGCTACCAAAACCTTGCCACGTAAACCCATTACACTTTCTCTTTGGGATGACTATATAAATGCTTATGCTACAAACATCGATTAAGGATTGCTGCGGCAGTGGCAATCTGTCTTCTGAACAAAATATCTGTAGAGAAATATGAATTTCTATACTTTACGTAGGATAGCTGTTTAATGCTCTGCAACGCTAGACAATGTGGTAAACTTTCTGGTTCTCATTCAGAAAGAAATAGTTTGTGAACCAGCTCTGAAGTTCAGGATATGTGGTGAAGAGCGTTGGCATGAGAAACGCATTTTCTCCGTTAAGTTGTCTTGCTCTCTGCTATTCAGTAGACTTAAAGCAAGTTTACAGGAAAAGTAGTAATCTTCATGGAAATTCATTATGCTTGCAGGGGTAGGAAACATGAATGCTCTTTCCCACATTCATGCTGAATTTTTCTTTAAATAATTTTATTTTTTTAATAAATCAAAGGGGAAACTGATTTAAATGAGAGGTTACAAATTACATAGAGTCATAGAATTGGAAAAGACCTATAAGATCATACTTCTCTGTGTGAAAATGTTTCATTTTTTAAAGTTTTTCTTGTAATTCTGGTGTTTCTTTCCATAAAGTTGTGGTGCTTTTCCCTTCCTTACACCAAAAGGAAAACTTTTGCAGCTATGTTTATCTTCTGGCCAGCTCTCATTGCTTTTTATCTTAAATATCCTTGTATGAATGCTAATAACTCTAATACAGTTTCTAAGAAGGATCTATTCAAATAGCGGGGTGTTACATTTCAGCATAAAAATGGAAGCTTGAATAGTAATAGAATCTGAATTGTTCTTTACTCCCGTCCCTCTCAATCTGGAAATCAGGTTTGGGCCACATTGTTAAAGTACCTGGGGTCAGCTTAAGTCTTGTTCCCCATAAACTGTACCAGTTCATAGAAGTACAAGAAAGCATAATTGCTGGTGATACCAACCTGCACATTTTCAGCAGCATGGTATTAATTTTAAGTCATTTGCATGACTAAATCAGTGGTAATCATTAGATGATAGTTCTTGATTTGTAGTTGTATGATAATGAAGAGAGTGCTTCTCTTGGGTACTGCATTTGTGATATTTCATGATCTGTTTTTAGGGGGTTTTATATGATTTGATCAATTACACTATATGGTGATAAATTTATTCTGTGTAATGTTTGCATGCTTAGAGCACAGACTGTAAGTCAAAGGCAATACATTTTCATCAGCTTGTTTGAGCAAGTGACTACCTTGTTTCACCAACATAAAGTTAGAATAAAACATTCCCTTCTTTCTTTACACACAGCAAAGCTTAATTTAATTAGTAAGCTTATGCAGTTTGAGAATTGGGTGATGATGCCCAAAAGAGTTGTCTAGAAAGCATGCTAAGTAGTCAAATGCTCAATAAAATTGGAAATTAATTAATGGTGTGGAATCCTAGTTTATGAACTATGATGATTAATATCAGAGGAAAGTCTGATTCTCTAGTTCAGTAAATACAGTGCTGCCTTGCAATAAGGTAGACAATTTGACTAGCTCAGGAACCAGATTCTAAGTGGAAGTGCCTCTAGGTGAGATGCTCTACCCTTTATCTGTTTGAAGCGCCAGCAAAAGCTGGTTCACACCATTAGGAAAAAAGTACTGCCTACACAATCTTGAGTACAACAGTTGGTGAGAAGGCCTTGTGCTGCCTAGAACTGTTGATTACTTTACATCACTAAGGACCAAGAATAATTTTCTTGGCGTAATCAAATTTACTGCGTTGAACTTCAAGGCAGCAGGAGGATAGTCACACAGAATTTGGAGTACCAGGATATGAAGGACAATCTCTCAGAAATTAATAACTAAATACAATGCAATGAAGTTAAAATATTGAAGTAGATTGTGCAAGCATTATCTATTCCTATTGGGCAGCCTATAGCAGAAAAGTTTGGTTCAGAGTTTGGAAGAGCAAGAATCTTGGTGAAAGAGTAGAAATCTATGGGTTCAGTAGTTTTATTTGATTCAGTAGATGGACCCTGAGAGTGCTTTATAGCAGAGTGCTATGTGTATATCTCTTCTCATATATATTTATAAAATGTTTGGCATTCAGTGTCAAATGCTTATATCATCTGTTACCTGTGTACTTGAAATGGTGAACATAATTTTAAAAGTTTTTGTTATTCATTATGATCATATTTATCAATATATGTGTATATATATATTTATTCTTCAAGCTACCTATATTTATGATGATTTTAGTTAGAGATCAAGAGTGCCCTTAATTGTGAGGAACAGTTGATCTGGAAATAGCAGACCTGACAAAACAGTCAAATTGCTAGTAAAAACTTGTGATATGGGCTCAACTTATCAGTCTAATACCAGTCAAGTAAGAAATGAAGAAAAGTAGAGTTGTATGTGGAACCTTTGACATTTGCCAACTTGAAGCCTTGCTGTCAGAAAACAAGTTGCCAGTTGGAATAAACAAAAAGCCTTTTTCAGGGCTGATAAAATGTGTTGGAAGTGGCAGCTAGATTAAAGTCTCCACATCAAAATGAATGCAGAAAAAGCTCCTTTCAGGACTAAAGAGGAGATTCAAGTTGTCAGCAGCCAGTCTGAGTCTGGCAAACAACGTAAAGCACTTAGGGCTAGAGAACTTTAATTAGAGTTCTCTTCAGGCTAAACAAAAGTTCTTAGTCTTCATCCTTGATAACTCATTGATTGGCTTGTGTTGTACCAACAAATATTGATATTAACTTTGACAAGAGTTCGTGTATGTGTGCCATGCAATCAAACTCTATATTGTTATCTGAGCAAAAAGTTGTCTTGTTGGGTGCAATGGATAATGTGGGGGATATATTGCAGCAGTGACTCGATAACAAGACTGTTGAACTTCGGTTCCTTTGTATTGTGTGGGTGCTGTGTTTTATATAAAAGAGCCTTTGAGTAATAAATTCCTTTATGTTTTATCCTTCCCTCACAGAAAAATCATTGTGTATAATTTTTACTAAAGTTTATTACCCTTATGAAGTGAACTGATCTTGGCAAGTTTTGTAGATAGATCAGGAGTGTTATTATAATCTATTAGTTTCAGTGTCGGAAGAGTTTTAAAAAAGATAATTTTGTTCAAAAGCATGCTCTTGTGACTTGAAAAATTAATTAGAAATATATACTAACAAATGGTATACTATAAAATGAGGTATATTATGTATGACATGCATTAGAATTTGATCAGGAATGTTTTAGAAACAGTATTTTTGTACTTTGATCAAAATCTAGTTATTTTGACCTTGAGTGAAATTATTCATTAATTTTTTTTCTTAGGTTGTAAGGAAAGATCCCTGTTTTCCTAGTAATGACTTGGTTTATTTTCCAGATTTTATCTCTTTTTTTTTCTCAGTGTATGTCATGTATACATGATGGTGAGGCTACAATTTAATACTTAAGTACTTTAATATAGGAAGCACACCTTTTCTTTGGAGAAAAAAGGGACACATGTTGCTGAGTTGTTACCATATCCATTGAATAGTAGTAGGTAGTTATTACTTTTGGTAGAAGCAAGATAAACTGCACTTGACTATTCAGTGAAAAGAGGTGTTTTACTATAGCAAATGTATACTATTACAATTAGCTACAGAGATGAAATGCTATTTAAAGTTTTGCAAATGTTTCATTGAATCCAAAACTACGAATACCTACATTATTTGGAGTAACTTTATGTTCTAGAGAAACTTTAATAAATTTCTCATATTTGTCAAAAATAAATTTGTCATAACCATGAAGCAAAATGGATCCTCTTTTGAAGGTCAGTTTGCCAATGATTTTTTGTGATCTTAGTCCTCTTATGGAAAGTGTGTAAGTTCCTCAAATATGGAGAAAGCTCTTGAAAGCTCTTAGCATTTAAAATGTAAATAATACTCTTATGTTTCTGCTTTAAAATCCTTATGTGTTTTATCTGCAGATTTTAATTCCTTTGTCAGGAAAAGCAGCATAAAATTAAGAATAAAAAGACAACTTCAAGACATACATTTCTTTGATCTATTTAAGGCATTTTAGATAGGCAACTAACAACAGTAGCTTTAATTATATTACTTGTGTTCTTTGAGTATTTATTTATGGTACTCCTTTAGACCAAGACACCTGAAAAATTCCAATTCTTACTAAAATTATTTTAAAGATTTGCAATTTATTTTCCTTTAAAGTGTTGGACGATTCACATGCATTTCTTTGCCCCCAATACACTTCCAAACCCCACCCCCTTTTCAAAAAATTGTTCTCCTTAAGGTAATCCCTTTAGAAATCGGTAGGTGTAGTCTCTTTTCTTAATGAATTTCTTTTCCTGTTCTGTTCATCAGGGAGGCAGCTGGTCTTTTCAGGATCTTTCCTCTACCCTTTTCTAGTGTAGGATTTCTTAACTTTGGTCTGGGTTTTTTTTATGCTTGGCATCATACTTCCATAGTCTGATTTTTCATGTTCTTTACTTTTTTTTCTCCATGATCTAAGCTGCTTTTCTCGTAGCGTTTCCGAATGGAAGTGACAGTAACTCACAGATCTCTGTCTTCTGTTTCCTTCTTGCTGCTCAGATTAGCCTCAAACCATGCCAGAGGTATTTTAAATTCTGGTTCATTCTGAAAATCACTATGACCATTGTTTTTTGATAGCTAATATATAATCAGTTGTCTCTGGGCCTCACTAAGGTTGGTTTTGAAGCTAATGGGGACCATTGGCCTTTGGACTAGGCCTTTTGTCTTTCTGTTTTCAGTGACTAATGAAGTGAAAGCTTTTCTCCCCCTGCAGTCCATCTGTGTTGTGTTTGGGAGCATTGTGCTAGTAAGCCAAGGACTTAGAGGGCCTTTGAGTTGGCAATATGGAGTAATTCATGGAGGAAGCTCTTCTGTGTCAATGTTGATGAACCTGTCAAGCACTATTTGCTTGGATTTGCACTATTTCCAGCCCAAACTGGGAAGATATAGAAGATCATGAAGATGTAGAACGTTATCAACACAAAACTTCCTTTAACACTTAACTTTCACCTCCATCCACAATGAAACAATGGGTGCTATGCCATCCAACAGCACTGTCTCAATTCTGGTGTTCAGCATCTTGTCAGAGAAACGCTGTCTCAGTTGTGGTGGAAGGGTTCAGCTCCAGTCTATGTAGAATGTTTAATTACATTAAGGATAGTGTCTAATGTTGTGAGAATCCACATCATCCAGGATTTAACAGGTTTGTACCTTCCAGTGGATTTCCAGAGTAAATAGTAGCTAGCATAGATTACAAAGAACGGATGTAGCGTGCTTAACTGCAAGAGGAAAAAAAAACCAAATGAAACCAAACCAAGTGATGCAGTCACTCCCCACCTTGCATGGGTAGGCCAATGCCCAGCTAGTTCCCAAGCAAAAGATGGCTAACGTACCTAAATCCTGTTTAGCTGCTGAGCATGACATTATATGGCATGGAATATCTTTTTAGTTAGTTGGGGTCATCTGCCTGGTTGTGTCTCCTCCCAGCCCCTTGTGCATACCCAGTCTATTCACTGCAGGGGCAGAGTGGGAAACAGGGAGTGACTTGATGCTGGGCAAACACTGTTCAGCAATAGCTAAAACATTTGTGTGCTGTCAGCACTGTTTTGGTCACAGATCTAAAACACAGCACTATGTAAGCTGCTATGAAGAAAATTAACTCCACCCCAGCCAGACCCAGTACTTCCCCCTTCTCTGTCCCTGCCCTGAGTTTTTAATTTTAAAATGCTCTGTTCAAAGCCAAGAAATATAAACAGGTTGAGAGGTGTAGTTAAATGGAATAAAGATAATAATCAAAGGAAAAAGTCTGTATATTTAGTATCCTAGATTGGTCAAAACCTAACTCGCTTGACAGATAATTGCCTGACAAGGAGTGTCTTTGATGTTAAGCTTCAGTGAAGTAGAAAGTAGGTTCCTCAGCTGCTCCCCAGCAGTCGTTGGGTGGTCTCTTGCTGTCCAATGCTGGAGCACCCTGCCACCCTGCTGAAGGGATTATTTTTTTTATGTGACACACTGAGTACAGGCAGTTACACACCGCTTTCTCTATGAGGCCTTTGGGAGAGAGAGCGAAAGAGAGAGAATGGGAGGGAGCTAGAGCAGCCAAATACAGTTTAAAATAAACAACTTATAAATTAAAAAGAATGTTAAATACAGATCATCTGCTCAAACCATGACAGCAGATTTAATTCCTTCCTCCTTTTACCTGATGGAGATGCGCCTGCAGGGCTCGCATCAATTACCTGTCGACGTGTGGAAAATGATTGATGAGCTGCCTCAGGCACTGGAGTATACTTTGTCAACCACTCATAATTTATACATCTTATGTCTGCCAGAACAAAAGACAGGACAGCATGCGCACTGAAAGGGGGGGAGGGAGAGGAAGAGAAAGAAAGAGAGAAAGAGAGAAAGAAAGAAAGAGAGAGAAAGAGAGAAAGAGAGGTGCGAGAGAGAGAGAGAGAGAGAAAGAAGGAAAGAAGGAAAGAAAGAAAGAAAAAGAGAGAGAGAAAAAGAGAGAGAGAGAAAGAGAGAGAGGGGGGAAAAGAGAGAAAGAGAGCGAAAGGGAGAGAGAGAGAAAGGAAAGAAAGGAAGGAAGGCAGCCTGGCTGTTTGGGTGCCAGTATGTAGCATGAGTTGATAACACTGATGGTTATCTATTTGCTCCCTCATCAGACATCTCCTGCCACTTTCTACTACGGCTGCTTGGGTTTGCTAGGCTATCTGGCCATTCCCTGCAGGAAGAATGCTGACATAGAAAGCATGGAGCAGTCTAGAGTTACGTTTTAATTACACTACTATCTACAAGAGTCTCTGGAGCACTGATGTTTGGTCTGACCTTTTGTTTTAATCAGCATTCTCAAGGCATGCTGTTCACCACCACTGACAGAGATTGATAATTTATACAGTGGGGTCTTCTTAAGACACTTTCATTTAGAACCATTACGGAAATCAGATACTTTTACTTTTGCATTCAGACATCATTTTAGAATGTACTTCAGATAGGTGAGTCTCACAGTAACATAGAAACCAAATTTGAACTTTGACCTCAAACTGTAATCGAACCCAAAATAATATTTTTTAATATTGGGAGGGGGAGATAAAATATTATTTGTATTTCTTTGAGGCCCTTGAAGCACTTTCAATCACAGTCTTTATTCAGTACTTGCTAAGAACTTGCAGATAAGCCTCATATTCTAGTCTAACTTTTCAGGGATAGCTATTAATTTAAGGGGAAGAAGGGGGCTTCTTTGAGTGCCAACCTAAGGCAGCATAAACAAAGCTAATTTCCAAAACACCTGGTATTTAGTGTCGTTCAGGTGTCTCAAACTGAAAAGCAAAAATCTCTTATGAGTTCTGAAAATTTTATTTTCTAGTGTAATATATTAATGAAATTTAATGTGATCATTTCTCCACTTGAATAAGATAGTGTGCTACCTCTTCAGTGTCTACTACTGTTGGGAACAAAATGAGCCTTTTAGGGGTATTAGTCTGTGTTTGTTTGGAAACTTATACTGAGGTTGTCTACAAGTCATATTCATCGTAGTGTATGATTGTAAGCATCTGTGCTGTTCTGAACCCACATGGTAATAGTGAAGGATTAAAAAAAAGGTTAATACAAAAGCAGTCCCAGTTGAAAATGTCATGATACAATGTTTTAGACTATTGGAAGTTTTAGTAAATGTCATGCATTCTACAGTCCTGTGGTATATCAAGTCCAGTGCTAGTATACTGGTAAGTTTAGTTTGTATAGTCATATTTTCAGGTGCTTCTCTTGTCCTCTGTTGTCATCTTACTATTTTTAGAGGCAATTTCCCAGACATGTCAGGATGTTTTCCAGGTTTCTAACAAATATTCAATTTATTTGTACATTTTTTCTGACACTGTGTTTCAGCATGTCTGGATTGAATGAGGTTATGAGGCATATTGAGACCAGCTTACTATAGAAGCTGTTGGTCTGTAGCTCAGCATTTGAAGAATTTGATGGTCTAACAAAGAATGCTTCTGGATATCGGCATCATTTTCTCAGTCATAATTTTACTTTACACAGTGAAAGTGTGAGCAAAGCTTTCAACGAAATAGATCTATTTTGTCTGTGTTTTTTACATTAGACTGCTCCAATAGTTTTCTTCCTTCTATCATGTTACGCATCCAACAGTGGATCAGATTACCAAGTCACAAAGAATTAAATTAATTACCACAAGCCCAAACCTGCAGTCATGCATGGGCTACAGCAGCAATTAAGTATGCACAATAGCTGCTGGTTGTTTAATTCCCACATCACTCTTCATACATTGTTCAAAATGCTATTTAGTTGTCTCAACAGAACTGCTAGAAAAATGTGACTTCTCTTTCCTAATAACAGCATATATGTGTTTGTGCTTCTTTGTTACCAAAATAGACCAAAAATTCAGAATTGGTAAATGCAGCAGCAAACAAGAAAGCGGCTGTACTCTGAGACTGGTACTGTGACCTTGCATAGAGTGGCAGCTGAACAGTTTTAGCTACAGAATACGAGAAATCAGGACTGAAGAAAGCAAATTAAAAGTTTTGATCAGGCAGGTCATTTTGATGATTACAAGTAGCATTGTAACATTGCTGTAAAAATAAAATAGGAATTGCTTACTCGTTAAAGCCATGAGACTAGTAAGTGGTGAGACAGAAACTTACTTTTGCCCAAGTTCTGAGCAGTTGTAAGCTTGCTTTTCTTGTGCTTCAAGCTGAGAAAAAGCTAATAAATGTAGTCAGTATGAGCCTCAGCCTGTGAATCCACCTTCTCAGCAGGATTTATTAGCTTCAGTATAGCACAAGAGTAATATAGGTATATGACATTTTTTGGTCTGGTGTGGGCAGGGTAAGTTCCTTTCTGTCTAATGAGTGTGTAAGCACATTAGAGTCTTGTTTAGAGAGGGAAACTGCTGAAAATCATAGGACTAACATGCACTGATCAATATGAAAAAGAATTTCATACAAAATTGCTTTGAGAGACAAGAATATATATTACAAAGGCAGTTTAAACAGACAGCAATTTCCAGTCAGTGAGAGCAAGAGCTTTCAATGTGGGAGAAACACTTGTTTCTTCCTTTGCCATCAACCTGTTATATGTCCTTGAACAAGATACTTATATCTGTGCTTTATGCTATTTTTTGTCTGTCTTGTCAAGTTAGATTGTATGCTGTTCAAGGCAGGGCCTGCATGCTATTCTGTGATTGTGAAGAGCCCAGCACTGGCGGTATCTGACCTTGGATAAAGCATGTAGGTGTTGCTCTAATATGAATGAATAACAATAACGGTGTCTTTGGGTAATAGGAACTGTACTGTTGCTGTTATGTATGACAGCAAATCAGTAGCAATCATATAAAAAAAAAAAAAAGGTCAACCGGCTTTGTGAAAATCTTGTCCAATTACTAGGATTATAGCTGCTAAACTATGAAAAGAGCACCTTTTGTTTCATTTCTGTGCTCTTTCATCCTTCTGTGCAGAAGTCTTTCATTTTGGAAATAGTCTAACTTCTAAGGAAGCTAATTTCCTTGCCAGATAAAGCCATGCTTATGACTTTTTATAAAAGCACATGTTTTTATCCAGCTTCTGTGAATGGTGTTTTACAGACGTGTGGTACACCTTCCCATAGTTACATCTTTACTTTCCTGTACACCTGCCCCTCCTTCCTGCTCCCCTAGTCCACATCCCATTCTCTGTGGTAAGCCGGTCCTCATAGATGTCTGAAATGGACTTAAAAAAAAAATAATAAAATGGTGTCCTTACTTTGTTTTTAAGTATTTTATTTCTTCCTAGTACTGAGCTGCTTTTTTATTTTTGTTGTTTTGTTTGACAGGCTGCTTGTAGATAGAACAGTTTTCCATAAGGGATTGAAATCATACATCAACTGTATTGTTTTATATGTAAGCCACTTGAGAACAATGAAAGCAGTTGCTGGAACCCAAATACCATTACAAATAGATTTATTGTAGTATGTTTTCTCCCACCTTTTTCTAGAAGTTATTACTTTAATCTTAAGAATTTATGTAAGTAGGCTTGTAGCTTTTATATGCTTTATGCATTCACTTTTGAGACTTTTTAGCTATTTAGTGGCATGGTGTTTAAAACAAGTGTTATCAAGGAAATAATTTCAGCTTTACATCATTTTTTTTATATTTCCCTCTGAATGCTACATATAAAATAGCCAGATGGTAATATAAAAGAGTTATAGTAAATGTCATGGAAACTTATCTTCACAATGCCCTTTAGCTTGGTGTGTTCATCTCAACCTACAAACATCAAGAAGAGATAAAGATGTAATATCCCTTTGTCACAAAATTATACAAAATTTCAATGTCTTCAAACTTTAAATGTATCTAAGAAAAAACTTACTAGAAATATGTGCAATTAAAGTCATTCCAGTATTTGTAAAGAGTAGAAATGCTTTTAAACTGCTCTCCCCTCCTCACCAAGAACAAAGCTGTTTTGAAGTGAAAATAATTCCCAAACTGTAATTCTGACAGAGTAGATCAGATGTTCCTGAGAGAATACATCTTTATTTTTCTGTCATTTTAATATTGCGCCTAAATCGGATTGTGAAGGGGGAGAAAGTTATTTACATATTATTGACCGAGAACTTAATACATGCAATAAGCATCAAAATGGAACAACACATTTAATTTTCAGCAATATCTTAAATGCTTTAGTCATCATACTGGATGAACTAGAGTCTTGATAATTATTTTTTTTTCCTACTGGTTTCAGAGGATACAAGATTGCTGGTTACTCAGGAAATATATTTGAAGTTCACTGTGTTGGTAGGTGAAAAAAATGCTGATTAGATAGTTGTTACAAAAAGTGGTGTGTTTCCCCAGCATTTCTCACTTTTCCAGTCCCAATAGCCATATGTATTAAAATGGTGTCAAATGAAGTTGTTACGGATCTTAATTTATTTTAGGTGAGCTATCGGATGAAATGTAGTACTGATAAAGCTGACAATACAATAGAAATGCAGCATTGAGTATTCAGCTGATGTCCAGAAATACTGGAGGTAATGTAAATGGTAGGTTGTGAAGCCATACTCATCATTGCTAACAGACACAAGATTATTAAACCACTCTTGAGGTGGTTACATTCTTTCAAATGTTGTAGCTTTCTACAGATTGACACGAAGAAATTAGAGAAGTAAATATCCCAGTGAAAAAATAACAGTAATGATCAAATGAAGACAAAAAACATGAAAACAAATTAAGGGGGCTAAAAAAGCCAAAATTGTAGCTGTGTTGAACTAGACTGGTAATCAAAATGTTGTGATTGAGCAGTGAGCAATTTCCTGCTGTCTAGGGTAGTCCTTACCTTCTCTGTGAGAGTGGCACAGAATTAATTGTTATATTTCAGAAATGCATTTCTTGGGGAAAAGGAAAAGGCTATTTTACTTTATGGATCTAGTTGTCATGTAGCACCATTAAAGTTTGCTGAAGAGATGTCAGCAGCACCTCAGTTTTGTTGTTAAGTAACCCTCTGCCTTGAAGTCTATGGTATATATTTTAGTTAAAATTTGGAAGAACGTGAGCTACAGGTGTAATGTTAAGTCTCAGTCCTACCTTACAGCCACTGGAATATATTTTTAAAAAAATTAAAAAAAATCTTTTGACACTTGCTCTTGTTGTATTTCTTAGATTGAGGCTGAAAACAAATGACATCACATGCCAGAAAGCAAGAGTGGACTTTCTGCTTCTTTGACGACACATCCTTTAAACTTCTTTGTTTCATAAAGAAATCAAAATGATACCTAACTGTACCTAAGTGATTCTACTACCTTGTACTTTAGGGTTGATACATGGATAGATCTATGATTTGACAATTCTTTTTTACTTCATGAAGAATCTCATGAATACTACTTGCTACAGCAACAGTTTTGTTAAGATCTTTTTTATTGATTAAAAATGAATTGTTATTGAAGGGACAACAACTGTCCTGTGGGTACCACACCAAACCAAATCCAAACTGCTTCCATGGCTACCTACTAAAAAGTCTGGAGGGAGGATAACCTGAAATAACTGTGTGAGTATCACATGGCCTTTTGGCATTTTCTTTTTGGCTTTTCCTTCATTAAACTTTTCTTATAACAAGTCCTTTCTTTCACCATGTTCCACCAGTTTTTCCCCTAAGCCTTTTTCTTCAAACAGCAGGCTTTCCATGGGCCTTCTAGCTTCCACATCTTCCTTAGTAGTGAGAATAAGAAGTTATTTATTTCTGTCTGAAGAAACCTGCAGGTAGTATCAGCTTCTTTACAACGCTCTTTGGAGGGAAGAAAAGATAAAACCGACCACTTTTGGCCCAGTGTCTTTATCAGTCAGTAAAGCCGATGTGAAGAGGAAACAGATGTGTAATGCTTCTTCACTCTACTTGTTTTGTGCATGTTTTCTCTCAAGGAAATCAAAAGGTAGAATGTGGGCACAGTGAAATCCATTATGATAAGATAGTAGATCTATTACAAGATCTATTATGATCTTGAAATGAAAGATGGGATTGGTGATATCAGACCCTTGCATGGGTGTGAGCCAATGGATTCCTGTTTAGTTAACCCTGATTTAGGTTTTTAAGCATTAACACTTTAGAAGGAAGTTTTCATGCATACCTTCGGTCTCCTTAGGATTCTGTGGTTGCATGGTAAGTGTTATATCCAATCTTACAGAAATTTTGCTGATTGGTTTTGGCTTTGCATTTGTAAAAACAAGTTCCTTTCTTTTTCATAAGAAGTAACTATAGGCTGAGAAGAACAGTATATCATTTAGGCTGTGCTTTTTATGTAGAGAAAGGGAGGAATCATCTTCCCTTTTTTCCTTCTAATCCTGGAGCAAATGGTGGACATAGCAATTCAGAATCTGAGCTCCCATTTATTTTCCAATATGTAACAGAATTTGAAATGTAGTTTTGAGTTCCAGGCCAAGAACCTCAATTAGTGCCCTGTGGCCATAGAATATTCCTAAAAAATTGAAGTTGCCAGGTTAGAATATATTTCTGGAAGTAGCCAGTGGCAAAAAATCACAGGAGCAAAATGCACTAATTCCTAATAAAATGTGCTGCTGTGCTTGGTGACATTGTAACTAATAAAGAGGTTTGGGGTTTTTTTTAATATATGTGTAATATAATATATAAAAACAATCCTCCTTCACCATATAGCTTTAGAAGCAAATAGCTTAGCATTTTCGCACACGCATATCAATAACAGTTTTTAAAAAAAAGGAAAAAGGAAGTCTGAATGAATGATGCATGAGAAAAATGAGCATGTAAACAGCATTTTCTGTTTCATTTTTTGCAAATATGAGTAAAAATGTATTCAGACTACTGTTTTCTGTTAACTGGTCAAGAGAGACATTCTTCTTTGTTCCTTCAAGAAAATCTGAATTGAACATGGGTGCCCTTATTTAGCATGATCACTTTCATGGAAGTAACTGTACTTCTGTCAGTATAGTAGTTCTTTCATTTGATTTTCATTTTCAGTCTCTCCAGTTTCTACTTTAGAGAGTTGCAGAACCCAGCATCCTGAATCCATTGTCTCTTTATTGTGATGCATACAAGGAGAGCAGTTTTAACCTTCCAATCTAAAGTATAAAAAAATTGGATTGCACATTCGAAGTGGAATGAAAATGATGCATAGAGAAGTAGATCATTTTATAGGCTACTGTTCTATTTTATGGAATGATAAATAATGATGTAAAATATGTTTTCCTTTGCATGTTTAAATTGCTCAGTGTACATAACTGAATTTAAAATAAATTCAAAAATGAGTGCCTAGCCTCGCTGAAGGACTTGAAGAACTGCTTTACTCTTACTATCTTTTCTAATAAATAAGCTGCTATGAATACAGCTTCTTGTTTAGATCTTAAATTTTAACTGGACTTTGACAGATTTAAATTTAATCTAGGCGCTGTAAGAGTCTATACTGTCACTATTTGTCTGCTGATTTTCAAGTGACTGATTTCCCCCTCCTGTCCCCCAGCAGTTTTCTATACCTTTCTTTCAAGAGCCAGCTGTGCTATATAAACTGACTGACTAATTTCTTTAAGTATATAAACTTGTGCTTGGTCTGGCTGGGATGAAGTTAGGGGTTTTTTGGATTTGTGACTGAAGCAGTGTTGATAGCACACCAATGTTTTCGCTGTTGCTGAACAGTGCTTGCACAGCACCAAGGCTTTCTCTCTTTGCCAGACAAGCAGGCTGGGAGTGTCCAAGGGGCTGGAGGGGACAGAGGTGGAACTAAACTTTAGAATGAAATCAGTAGCATCAATAAATCTAGTTAATTGGATTTAAAAACTGTGAAGAGATACTATGATCCTACCAAGAAAACAATGTTAAATCTATAAATTCTTCCTTGCACATGCACTTTTCCTAAACATGTGGTGTTAGTTCAAATTAAATCTTTTCTAAAGAAATTTTTACTTTGCAGGTGGTACATCAGAAAAAAGGAAAGTTCAGTGGTTTTATTTTTGTTTATGAAACTTGCCTTGTATTACCTTATTACTTTGCCTTACTCTTTTTTTGTCTTTAGAGTGATTCAAGTTAGCACAAATTGCTTGTTCTGAGATTAGCAAACTCAAAATGGAGGTTATAAATTAATAGAGAGTGTTAAGGGATTACTAAATAAACAGCTTTCTATTCATTTTTCCCGTTATTTTCAACTTCATTCTCATATAATATAAAACTATTTTAAGTACTGAGGATTGATGCTTGTATTCATTCTTTGATACTAGTATTGCCTAGCTGTTTTAAGAAGGGCATTATTTGGTTTCTACGTGTGTGTACACACACATATATATGACAGTGTTGTGACAGAGTAAATTAGCAGCAACATCCTTTGGGCACTTTTCTTAAAAACAAGACAACTCCCTTTACTGTACACAGTGGCTCTTCTCACAAGATCTTTTACCCTCATGACTTGCTATTTGTGAGATGCGTGCCTGAGTCAACAAGAATAAATGTATGTGGCTAAGAAAAGGTTTTGGTTGTTCCAGAGATTTGAATGCTTGACAGTGTAGATGTGGCATAAATGTCTTGGGTTTCACTTTATTTTATTTGCTCTTAGAGTGTGTGTCACACTTGGTTATCATTTTTAAAGCTTCAGCTGTGAGAGAATGATACTGGTGTGAGAATGATGTCACAGCATGAAAAATCCAGAGAGGCTTTTCCAGTCATTATTCATTTAAGTACATCTCACCCACTGGCAGAGATATGGACTAGATGACCTAATATGTCTCCTCTGCCTCTGCCTTCTGTGATTCTATGAGTGATGGGGCAGTACAGGAGATCAACAGTGAGTTTATTGGCAGTTGCAGAAAGACAAGGCACTAAAAATGCCTGCACATCCTAGATGGGGATATACGATTGCAAGTGGCAGTTACCTGTAGAGATCACACTTGAACACTGGGAGATTACTTATTTCCCTCCTTCTGCCAGTCACCCAAGAAAATACGGCTTTCACTATTGAAGCTGATACCTCTTAGTTACTCAAATGATCAGTTTTCTTTGCATTCTTAAAGTAAAAACAGTATGTTGGCATGTGTGAGAACTGATACAGAACACTTCCTTAAGTTGCCTCTCACCTCTCAGGACATCTGGAGAAGAACCCTTACCTTCCCCCCACCTCCTCCCCCCACCTCCCCCCTTCAAATTTTATATCAAAGCTTTTTAAAGAAATTGCAATGGGCAAGAGAAGAAACTATTTCTGAAAGGTTTTATACATTAAAATAAGATCTGCCCAGCTTTGATATTCAATCAGAACTGGGCTAAGAACTTGAAACTTGGAAGGCTCAGGCAAATTCTACACTGTTTTTTTTATATAGCACATTCTGTATTTTGAGATATATACCAAGAGAGGTTTTAGCTCAGGGTATATATAATCCATCTAGAGCTTTCAAAGGAATCTAGAGCAGTTAGTTACTCAAGTTTATTTGGAGATTTGACTTGGAATTGGAATATATAAAAATATTATTAAAAAAAACCAAACTTATTCTGACACTGTCCAAAATGTGATTGCATTTTTTTTTTAAATACAGGAAATAACATGAAATAACGTAAAAAAAAAAAGTTTTGGAACTTGGGAGAATTTGGGCACAGTAAGGGAGAGTTCTCTTGAGTCTCCTTTAAATGCCCTCGGTAAATTCAAAAAGTTCTTGCAGCTGGTCCAGATAACATCAGCGTATGATCTGGACTCACCAATGCAGATTCAGTTGCTAGTTGAAGTTTTTTGCAATAAACAAATACCTGAAGATTCCTCACAAAGTGAGAGCAGCTTTGGTATAAAGAGTTTTGCCATGCCTTAGAAATGGGAGGGAAAAGGATGGTGTCATATGCTTCTCTGCTTACTTCACATACTAAATACCTTTCTCTAGGGCTCCTTATGAGTATTCAAAAAGCACTATCTTGAATGTGTAGTGGAAAAGTGCAAATTGTATTGTGGTAGTTCTCCCATTACTTGATCTAACTTTACTAACATTTGGGAATAAAAATGAATACTTCAAAATGGAAAATTTACATTGTTTTCTCTACAAGTTGCCCTGATAACTGTGGATTGCCTTATTTGTTGAAAATACATCTGATATTGAGACTTCTCAAAACAGAGTTACAGTTCTCTGTGAATAGAGTTTGAAGCAACATTTTGCTTTGTGACTGAGGAGATACTATGCAGTTGATGGAGAAAATTTAAATATTGTAGAGATGACATATCTTTGATGAAAGTGAAAGTAGAAGCCTGAACAAGTTTGTCCTCACAGAGGATGAGGGTCTTCAGCAGAAAATGAATGCTTTTTGTGCATGATATCACCTTAAGTTTTGAGCACGTTCAGTTTTCAGATCATCAAACTGTTTATTAGGTCTTTATTTGTCAGTCATAAAGGTATCAGGTTTGGGTGTGTTGCGTTATGGTAGAAAGAAGAATTTAAGAAATACAGAATGGCTTTCTGCTCCAGCTTATTTTCACAGACATTGCAGTGAGAAAATCAAGCAGTGAAGGATACAAAAAGAAGCTATGCAGTAGGAGGATGGATGAGAGGATGGTATTGTATGGTGAAAAAAGCGTGGACAGGAAGCTTAAAGGAATATTAATGCTGATTTGAGAGGATAAGAATATCTCTCCTAAAAATGTAAAATTAAGTTTAAAAAGCTATGTAGATCAGTTGTATTTATCTAATAAATAAGTTGTATAACAGTATGGAAAGAGTAAAGAATTCTTTTTGACATGGCAGGGATATACAATATTGAATCCATAGCAACAAGAAGTAGTTTTTATTCTCGTTTGTCAGTAACAACAAAATATTTACATACTGTGTTGTCTTGTTAAAAGATGTGGCTACTTATGGCATTACTTACATGATTATGCATTTATGGCATTATAAGCTAGAGAAAAAGTTCTTTATCTTATTATGGCACTTGTTCATGTGTTGCAGGGTTTTCACTGTGGTTTTCTTTTTAATGTTTTCTGTACTTTGCTGTATATCCCATTTTATTAGAGGTTTATTAGACTTGTCCAGTGCATTGGGCAGCTGATGAAGGGAAACAGACTATTTGTGAAAATTACTACTTTTGTTTTAAAAAAAACCAAGAAAACAAAAAAACCAGCCTAACAAAAGAAAGGCAAGATAACTCAAATTTAAGTATATATTTAATTTGTCTGTGTTAAAGTCAAAGTCTAAAAATGGCCTAAGCAATAAAGGTGCTGGACTATAGTGTTTATCAACTTTATTGCAGGGTTTTTCCATTCAGAAATCATAGATGTTTATATAGGATATTAGGTATCTGTAGTAATCTGTGGAGAATAGCTGGGAATGTTCATTAGCTCATTTAAAGGGAAAAAAGTGAGTGTAACTTGCTTTAAATTTAAAAGCCGTCACAATTTTTTTAATCTGAAAGGCATCTGTCTAAAATGTAGCCATTTGAAGAGAAGGATAAGGCCTGTCAAGCTACTTTTCCTGGGCCTCTTGTGTTAGTGCTTCATCTGCTTTGTTTGACATCTCTAAACAACTCTTTAAAAATGTCGATTTTGGCATGCTCCACAAAGGAGTACTGAAGGGTGTTGTTTAAGTTATTTGGGCCTTCTCTGTTTTTCTTTCTGTGGCACAAAAATGTGCATTTTTTTCCTCCGCCTTTCCCCCCAACAAATGTGTGTTTTAGCCTCAAATGACCCTGGCATCTTAACATGTCAGAGTGTTAATAAAGCGCTGAGGCTGTCATAATGTGGGGTTAAATAAAGTCTTCATGAGCTGTCTATTAAGCTGATTTTTTGTTTGTCACTTTCTGTAGTTTCTTTATGGATGCAGCTTGTCTTGGTTTGTGGGCAGCCAAGCAAACGGGCTTTGTCTTTGTTCACTGCTCTGTTTAATTCTCCCCCTCATTCATTAATCATCCCTTTGACTATTTATACCAGTGGCAAGTATAGCTAACACACTTAACGTTTTCCTTTGTCTCAGTGGCACTCTTTGTGCAGGCCAGAGGAGGGCTAATTATTAACTGTAAAGTGACATTAAAAACCTGTAGATAAGCATACAAATGCTGCATCCAGTGAAATGCAGCTTTTTTCCTTTTTTTCTTTCCTAACCTTCAAGTGCTTGTGGCCAAATGAATTTTTCTTGCTCTGTATAGTTGGGAGTTCACAGTAGCAGTGCCAATGTCTAGATAATTAATGAAGAAGCTCTGTTAAACCCAGAGAGTCTGCCAGTGTCAGGTTTTTTAGTTTCATCTCTGGACAGCTTAGCTGGATAGTTTGTACCTTATCAGGCAGAAGCAGGGATTTAAATTGCTGCTGTTTAGTTGGAGACAGTTCCTCTTCTCTTTAAAGGTCCCATTCCTGTGTTTATTATTGTTCTGTATACACAAGTCTTGGAATGTGGTTTTTGTTTTGATTTCTTATGATGTGAGAGTTTTCAGCGTTTTCTTTCCAGCTCCCTTCTATTTATGAGGTTGTCCTGAAATTGTAAGTTTGATCTTTGTTTTTTTGAAACACTGGCACTGATCACACCTTTCTTGCTTATTATCCAAAGTCTTTCTGACCCTTTTCCTTCTCACTCATGATTTCGTGATATCAGCATGACAGTTATTCTGGAAAGACTTCTTCGAAAAGGTAATATTTAGAAAAGGTGCATATTCTAGCTGTTCAAGGGAACTCAAAATGTCACAAGATTTTTGGTGCAGTAATGATTTTTATTTGTATTTTGTTTGTACTGCAGCATCTACGTAATTCCATCACTTGCTATAGGTTTGAAACAAGATTTCCTGTTTTTCTGTGCCTTGAAAGTAAAGTGCTGCTCTGTGAGGTGGGTTCAGAGATATTTAAGTAATATTGCAGTCAACTCTATTAACTTGGAAGTGTAAGTGACTTTTCCATTAACTGATGTTGCAACTGGAGCCATGTGTTCATGATTCATAATCATGAATATAATACATAGATGAGGCCTGAAGTTTAAGTTACAGCTAATACTTTTATTGGGTGAAAGAATATGGTCCAGTAGTGACCCACTGAACAGAGTTTGAGCATTCCTGGCTTGTGTCATAGCTGACATTTTTCTGGCTCTCAGCATGAGCAAAGATCCTACTGAGTGAACATAAAGCATAATATCCACTGAGATAGGTCTTTGATAACAGAGCTAGGAAAAGGTTATGCTCTCTTATTCAAGGCTGTATATAAATGAATAAACCTATTACTTCATTCTATTGTTATTGCCAAATTGAATGTCTTTCAAAATATTTCAAACAAGCGATAATGTTGTGAGGGTATGACAGGGCAGTCTGCTTCTGGCTAACTTAGGCAGATTACAGCTGCAGCTAAAGCAGTAGATCAATAGTTACAGATTGCTTTCTGCATGTTTCAGTTAGGAAATCGGTATGTTGAGTCTAGAGAATCCTTACTTGGGATGAAATAGTGAGTAGTGGGAAAATTTTCTGTTTAAAAAAAAGTATGGTGATACAGTAGACTGTGTTGCATAAATATGTTTGTTTTCTGTGCTGTGTAACTGACTAGGTTTTAACATTTAAAAATAAACCACTTTAGAATGTTGTGGGGGGTTTTTTTTGTTTGGTTTTCTTTTTTTTTTAAAGAACAAAGATTGCTTTTGTACCTTATGCTATTTTCTTGTTTTCACATGCACTAGGTACAACTCTTTTGCTCTGCATTATAAGTCAGCTTGAATGAGCTAAAGAAAATGAGTTTTGCGATGGTATTATGGAAGAACATTTACTTTTCCAGAGTAAGCTTCCAGCACTTAAATTCTTCTTATTTTGCCAGCCTGACTGCTGATATATTTCATATCTATTTTTAGTAGCAAGGTCCTGAAAATAAGAATTCTTATTTAAGGAAGTTGTCCTGGCATGATGAATCAAATTAGTCTTCAGGTAGGTAAGTCTTCTGCTGCAAGAAAGCAAAGCTGATTGACTTTTCATTAAGATTTTGAGTGTATAGTTTATACAAGACTGGGCCTGTCTTTCAGGAAGATTGTCAGCAGCCCAATAACAAAAATGAGGTTAGAGTCTTTGATATTTTAATGTACTAAAAGTAAGAGATAAAAATCTCTGCAAAAAGAGAGGTAAATACAATTAATTCATCTAACCTGAACATATAAATATGCAGTACCTCAGCCTATGGCATGCCCAGGCAATCTCTTAGATGAGGTCATACCAACTTTGTGATAACTTGCTTCATTAACAGAGAGCTGTTAGCTTTAGCAACGTAACAGTCTGAAATAATCTTTCAATTTTTTTTTTCTGGATGTCAGTTACCAGAAGATGTTTGTTGATAACAATCTTATGGAAGCATACAGTATTTTAACAGCTAGAAGGCTCTTGTGAAATGCTGCTGGACTTCTGGCATCAGAAGATGCTGGAATTTGATTGTAAGGAATGTGGAGATGGTCAAATGCAGATCTGATCTTCTCAGGTAGGGAAAAGCTGTAATGATATAATAAATGAAAATGACCATAAACATTGAGTTGAAGAAGCTGTATGTGATACTGAGGTTTTTTACGTGTTGTTCTGTTCTCCTGACGTCTCTGCTGGGTTTGCTTTTGAGTCAAGGTGGATGAAGTCTGTATTCACAGATTTATTATGCTTATTCATTTAAATGTGCTATGCAGTTATGGATCCCTTCATTTCTTACAGACTGCATTTTCTTAGTTGTGTTTATTGCATCAAGACCACTACACAATATTGGCATTTCTGTACACTGAGAAAGCTGTATTAAGAGAGAGATGAGTCCATAACTCAAGTTACATCACACTGAATACTTGGTGCTGTGGTGAATAAATTTTTTTAAAAATGCAATCATTCTAATATGCCACCTTTTTCCTGAAGTGTTTCTCTCATAAAGAACATTTTTCATGTTAAAATTATTTATGAAGTGTTTTTAAAAAATAAATAACAATGATTTACACAATGTCAGCAGATGCACCCTGGGCATCCTCTGGCATAATCAAGAGTGTTGACTCCTGTGACCCAAGGGTGACAGTTTTGATCAGCTTTGCTTTACAGTTCTCTCATCCTATGGAAGTGTGAGGCAACACTCATGATTAGCCAAGAGGCACCAGATTACAGCTACATGCACACACATGTGCATGTACAGTATTTAAAATAGTTGCAAAGTGCCAGAATTAGGAGTTCCATAGATTTCTGGCAATGAGGTTAAGACTAATTTTATATTGGAGAGCTTTCTTATGTTAGACTTAAAACTCAGGATAGTCTGGTGTTCAGGAACTGTGTTGGAAAGCTAGGGGAATTGTTTTGAGTTCATATTTCTGCCTTTGACCTGTTATGTAGCCTTGGGCAAGAGATTTAATCACTGTCTACCTCTGTTTTCTTTCTCCTTTTTTGTCTTGTCTGCAGCTCTTAACTTTTAAAAGCCCAAAACTGTTTTCTATTACATTTCTGTATTCTACTAAGGAGTGTGATCATTAATATGACTAAACAATAATTTTATGTAAAATATTGAATCTTCCCAATTGCAGTTATAAATATTGCTGACAGTTGCTTTTTCTGTAATACTTTTTGATATAAAAATAGCTGACAGAGAACAAAACTAGAAATTGTTAATTGTTCTTTGGTGCTTTAATGTTACTAAAAGGTATTGTCAGAAGATTTTGTGCGTTAAAGACACTAGACTGGACTAGACTATCAAGAAGATGGAGGTTTGTCTTCTAGTCTTGAGAAACTGGTGAGAGAGAAACAGACACGTGTGAGATATGGGGAAAAAACAAGAAGCGAGACACTTCTCAAATGTTTGGCTCTACAAAGAGAGGATGTATTAGAAGATTAATTGAAGAAATACAGAAGGGAGAAAGATTCTGTCCAAGTCTCATGTATTCCCATTCAAATGAATAAAAAAGACAGAGAAATGATGTTTCCCTTTCTTTGAAAAGTTTCTTCCTCTTCTGGTTCTTACTGAGTCTAATCCTACTGTATGAGGTAGGAAGGCCCTAAGCGTTGACCTTACTTGAGTGTTTCCTTTCCTTCCCTGTAATTTTTTTTTTTTAAGTTAAGCTACTTCTAAAATTTGCAGAACTGCACAGAGTGAATTGTATCTATGCACAGAAGTTGCCAGCTGGGATTTAACATCTTTTCCATACATGTAAATCTTTACTTCTTTGTATTTTTTTACAATTCAGGCAGCCACACAGTCTGTTACTGTGATTTTGCCTTTATGGTATGGATATTTTTGTTTTTATTTGCCTGGCTGTTTAGCCCCATTATCTTTGACAACACTAGGAGTAAGATTGAATATAAAACAAATTAGCAGGTCGCCACTTATGTCCACATTGGGGTGGGGAAGAAGTAAAGAAGCAAGAAATCTAACTATAGTGTAATTTCACCTTTAAGATTTCTTATTTCTTGAGCTGAGGTCACAAACTGTGCCTTTTTAAAAATTAAAAAAGGGGGAGAGAGGACTAGATCTACTTTCCTTTTTCACTTGTCACACGCAATTATAATTATTCATTTCTGCTAGTTGTATATGGATGCTCTTGAGCTTAATTTAATATCTTGAATCTTGAAAAGATTAAATCCAGGCAGGGACTACATGACTCTCCTTGAGTTTCATTTTCTATATTCAGTCTTGCAAATATTCCTTGTCGTTGAAGAATAACCTAGCTTTCCAGTGTTTTAAGGGTCATCATCTAGAAGGAGTTTGTGCAAGTAACATCTGAGTTCAAGGAGGGATAACCTAGGCATCAATATTCTCTAGTTTATGGTAATTATTCTTTCATTCAATCAGTTTGTTCATGTTTAGGAAAGGTGCATAAATGAGATTGTTGATAGAGGAGTACAACTGAACATGTGCTAAGTGGTGCCCTCATGTAAGTATCAAGGACTCTGTTATTTGTACATACATGGCACAGAGATCTATGTCTCCTTGTAATGCTGTCAGAGAAAGATAACAGTAGCTTTATTTTCAATATGTGTTACTTGTGCTGGGCTGCTTGTTGATGGATATTATAATTTTTAATTCCAGTGTGTGATGTCAGAGAAGAGAGCTGTTTAGTTTAAATGCTATAGATCTCATTTATCATTTGTGAGTGCTGGGAAACTGAGAAATCTGAAGAGAAGTGTATCCATCTGTGCAAAAGTAAAAATACTGCATTATTTCTATTTAATATTATACCAGTTACTTTAATTTTACTGTAAAATTCCAATATGTGGATCTGGATTTAATCATGAAGCACTATTGATTTTAAAGTCTATGGAATGAAAGCGCATTTCTAGAACTGAAGAGAATTCCCTATTTAAGGGAAGTTTATGGTCAGGCAGGAAGGAGAAAAGTGCTATTGGTCAAGAGGAGTAACTGGTAGGTCTGAAGAGCACTGAATATAGTACTTTTTAATTATAGAGAGAAAGATGGAAAATGTGTAAGTGTGTTGAGTGGCACAGCAGAAGAATCTCCTTTTTAAAGTCTTTTTTATGTCTGTAAATTTGATGTTTTTCAGAACAACTTATTGGCTTAACTTGCTTGATCTTCTGTCAGTTACCAGAGAAAAGGGCAAATGCCTAGATCTTAAGCTGGGACAGAGTGAGGACTCCAGACAGCATTCCTATTTTTCTATATAGACTCTATAAAGAAGTGGCTATTAGTTGCTTCAGCCTCTGAAGTAGATATCTGTTACTCCAAATGGAAAGCTCTAAATGGTAACTGAGAACCCTAGCAAAAGTAGCAACTTATTTATTATGTTTTAAAGCCTGATATTCTCATCACAATATACAATTGTGTGGGGTTTTCTTGGTTTTATTTGTTTTTGTTTTGTTTTGTTTTGTTTTACTTCAAGAGATCTAGGCTTAACTTTCCTACTAATAGAAATTGCTGTTTGGAAGTTCCTTTCTTTCCATAGTGCTCATTTCTCATTCCTGAGTTTTTAGCCAAGACCGCATACAAATAAATTCTGATTACATGCTACAGTATTTCACAGATGCATGAAAGATCTTAACTAATAACCTACCCTGTATGAGAATGAAGCCTCACATTTTATCCTGAGCACTTATAAACTGCATAACACCTTATTACTACAACTATTAGCAATGATAACTGTAATAACATTGATGTTATACTGTTCTTCTAAACCTTGGTCCTGCAGAGTGTGGCTGAATATTTATTTTTTCACATTCTGCATAATCCTGGTGCAGACATCACTTCTAAATATAAATCCTTGTAGCATGATGCTTCCTGATGCACATACAGGTATTAAAACATGAAACCCTGAGGAATCTAAAACACCAAAAGGAAAAACTGGCATATAGACAATAATAATTCATGTATCATTGCTGGTTAAACACCACTGAGTGTTACCCTCCCTGGTTATACGGGGTACATATATAACAGTAATATATCTGACATTATCATCTTCCAACAACTTTCCCTCCTTGTACCTTTTTTTTTAACCCCCAATGAGCTGAATATGGATGTCACCACAACTGCATTGGCAGTGTTAAAAACATCCTTGGTTATAAAAATGAATGGAGTTTGTAATATAAAGGAGTAGTAAATTACTTTGTCATTGTATCATATCAGGCTTTCCAGTCTTGCTGCTTAATCACTTGTCCTCACACTGAAGTAGAGAGAGGGAAAACAAAAATCTTTATACCCCTTTGCTGTATTTTACCATTGCAGGGGATGGCAGAGGCTAGGAATTGCAGAGAAAAGGACTGGCCATGGATAATTTGTTACCAAAACTATGGTGAGAAATATTATTCTGTAGCAGCCAACAGACTTCGCCTGGCGTCTGTTTTCACAAGCCCCAGAAGACACATCTTTAAGGGAGAATGCTATTAGCCAGTACAGATTGAACATCTTCATCAGCAGTGCGAATGGAGGCCTGTTCTGTAATTGAGACGCATGTGGCTCTGTCAGCAGGTGATGGCAGACAGACACACCTGAATGACAGTGTGACAGGGAGCAGAGACAGGGGCCCCCATCTAGCCACTCTTACTGCCGGAGTGATGAGCGCACAGGAACACAGTCTGTGAATTATCAGCAGGCCAGAATGAGATGAGGCTTAGGGAGGGCTGCCAGACAGTTTGCAATGTGCTACACATTTCTTTCAGCAGTTACTATTTTGCTATGCATAGCCCCTTGCTATTAAGCAGACAGAACAGCTCATATCCTGTGGACGGATGATAGATATGTCATATCACTGAAAAATTGTTTGTCTTCCACAGGTGTATGGGATGCCTTCTAAAGCAGACAGAGCACATGACACTTTTCAACACTCTTTTCGATACTGATTTGGCATTCAGGGTCTATCAAAGGAGAAATCTTTCACATGCAATTATGACAGAAAATAAAGGTGATGAAGTGTTGTATACAAAGAATGGAGAGAGATCAAAGGACTGTAATGAAAACTGATTACAATAAAAGAGCTGCTTCAACCCTGAGAACTCCACAGAACTGCTTGGGGCATGACAACACACACACTTGCATGCGCAAAGGAGAAGTTGTAGATAAAATCACAGACACTATTTCATAGGAATAAATGAGGAAAACTGTACGTAGCTGCTTGCTTGGGCAGCATACGACATATTAAGACGCTAAAGTGATGTGAAGGCACCATTCTAATTTGGGAGCGTCTGATCAGATCCTTTTGTAAAGCCGCCTTTACTGTAGTATGGGCATAATGTGAAAGTTTTGTAAATTTGTAACTTCTGATAAGATTGTAGGATAGATGACTGTTTTCAATTCTTCTATTGTTTTCTTGATTAATCTCCTGGGGATCACAAACAGAATAAGTCACTCATTTAAGTTTAAATATTAGCAAGGAGACTGTTTAGTACTGTTAGTTGCATAGAAATGTGGAAATTAATCAAGTTTAGTCATTTATCCTTTTGACTCCTGTTCTGATTTAAAGCCTATTCAAATGAATTTTCATTGACTTCACTGTGTCTTTCCCAAATTCCTGAACTGACTATTGAAACCATTCATTGGCCAGTTTCAGTTAAGTGCTAAACAATTTTGTTTCCTATCAAATTTAGCGAACTTTAGGCTAAGCACCTTTCACATGGCTTAAAAAATCTTGTGCGATTGAGTACTAAACAGATTTCTTTTTTTTTATACATGTATTCTTTAATAACTTGCCAATGTCTTTGTAATGAAAGACCTATCATTTTACACAAGGTAAAGAACTGACACTCTTTGCAACTGTGTTGTTTCAAATTTTTATGTTCTGCCAAGATCTCTCATAAATAATGAGCTTAGCTTCAAACCCAGAAGGAAGAAGCATTTTTGAAAACTCTGCAGAGCTTGCTTTTTTCCCCACTTATATTCTGAATGAGCAATTTTATTTTTAGTCCCAAAGCAGAGAGTGTTACCTGGAGCAACATTGACTCAAAACACTTATTTTTGCTAAGAGTTTTATAAGTGATTTAGCTCCTTGACTTGTGTGAAACAAGAACATTTCATTGTTTGAAAACTCGGCTGCAAAACTAGAAATGTTACCCACAGCGCCGATGAAATTTTAACTAAATCCAGAAAAGCAGCTTACCAGTCCTAATATCTTTCCAAGGTCTGGCTTCTCTTCTCAAAATTCTTTTCTATCTCCGTGAACATAAGGCTTACTACTACTTATAGCAATATATTTTGCCCACCAGTTAGTATTTTAAAAATACTGTCTCACATAATAAGCAAAACTACTGCTTTTTCTCAGCTCTTACGTCATTCAAAAGTAAGTAAGGGCTTTGTAAGGGCTATGGTGGATCCCAGAATGAACATCCAAAACATAATTAGAAATGTGCTTGTGTAAAGTGCTAAAACACTCTACAAAATTTCTGTTTTGTTAGACACCTACTAGTGTGTTCTAATGAATGCTGGCTGTATCAGAACATTTTCTTGTTTGTTTTCCAGTTTATTTCTTACTGTTAAATACAGCTGTTAGAATACGAGACTTAAACTCTGTTTACTGTGGTTTCTCTCTTCCTCTCTCAGGCAGCGTTCCTTTCTTTGTATTGTTGTCAAAGTGAAGGAAACCTCTTTCTAGAGAGGTCAGTTTTCAGAGAGGTGACCCTTGATAGTAAGAGTGCCTTTAAAAGTGATGGCAAAACCAAGCCCAACCCAAAACAAGCCAGGAGACTTTGATAAATTCTCCTTTTTACTCTTAAGTTATTCCAAACAGAATGATTGTAAGGTGACTCCCTCTTTCTGTGTTGGTTGATTGAATAACTCGCCCTGCCTAATGATGGCTACAGCCATCTTGTATCATAAGCCGGTGTACCCCTGGCTGTGGAGAATGTCTGTGTCTGTTGCATCAGGCATTTTGAGTTTTATTATTGTGTGGTTTTGGCAGAGCTTTCAATACCATTTAGACTCATGTTCTTAATTTAAAATGAGGAAAATACACATAATTAGCAAATGGACTGGGCTGGTTGGAAGGAGTTTTAAGGCATTTCATTTGATACAGTGGTCACTCTTTTAAGGGTAGTTATTTAAAGTCACCAAAACCATAGCAACAGCTTATGCTCCAGAGAAAAGGACACATCAGGCTAGCTTTATCTTAATTTTTGTTGCCCTTTTCATGACCATGATATTAATATTTCAAACTGAGTATCATTTGTATATGAGAGATTTACAGTACAGATTGTAAGAAAGTGGAGCTAGTGCAGATTTAAACATTGACCTCCACAAGGTCAGGTAGCTGAGCTTTGACTTAGCCTTCTGAGAAGACATCTCTAAATTTTTAAAGGCAGAAGACAACTTATTTTGCATCTCAATAGGACTTTTTTTTTTTTTAATTTGTATAGCCTAAATCTGCAAATGCAGGCATTACTGAGTTTTCAGGCTGAAATGAGTTGGAACAGATTTCTAAGTATTGTATACAGTAAGCAAACAGTCTAAAGCACGTCTACAAAAGTACAGATGGATATTCTGGGAGGTGTGTGTGTCCCTCTCTGTTTAAACTGCATAAAAAGTTCCTGACATTGTCCAATGTTGTTGATTGAAAAAATGCTATTTTCACCTGTACGTGCAAGAAAACTTTTGGAAGCTTCACAATCAATACTGTTCACAAAAAAAGCTAATCCACATTTCTTGAATTTAAGATACTGCTTCTACTGCTTAGCACAGTTGAAGTTGCAATGCTAGCAGAAATTGGCACTCAAAGTGTTTAGTCTTTCCTGTATCTTTAAAAGACATCTTTTTTAAGTTATGATAAAATAATTTTGACTGTTTAATGTACTTCTTGAGAGGGAAATCTATTGATGTTTTTCATAATTGTATGTATAGGACCAGCACAATAAATAGCAGAAAAATCTTGTAAATTAATTGTGCTGTTAGTCACTCTTGTATGTTCCTGGCAAGTTGTAGTACTTGCACTAAAACGACATTTCCATAATAAAGAAAATAGAGAACACTAATTCATTGTTAGATCGCTGCCCACTGAGATGTTCTTGAATTGTCCATATCATGTAGTAATGGTTTGAAAATCACTGAGTCATTTGTTGAAATCTCTAAATAGCCCGTATAGATCCATTCCGAAGTGAATAGCTTACAACTTAATACGTGTTGTTCAATCTTTGTATACATTGTTCAGTAGCTTCAAAAATAACTTTATGTGGAAAACAAAATGTGCTCAGAAAGTAATTTAATTAGGTGATTATTATGTACTAAGGTTCACTTATATTTGTAGACTGAGAATAAAGGCCAAATTTTCTAAAAAAGATGACTTTTAAAAATGGCCTTCATGATCTTTGACAGTGGTGGAGAGACGCAGTGAATAATTCTGTGCCTATTGAAACACAGTAAGGTGCTCCTGTGTAGTTTAGAGCTACTAAATTAGGTTTTAGATTACATCTGCTTTCAGGTGTAGAGAGAGCTACAGTACCTGAAAGCCTTCTTTTCAGCCCTCTTTTACAGTTGCACTTTTTTTGGAAAACAGGTGATCTGGGGATGTCTGCACCAATTCTGTGCTGCCATAGCACTCTCATGTAGCCTTATCTGCTCAGTGAAGCTCCATTTTCAATTTGTATTAGTGGAGGCGACACAAAATGTGCCAACCACTGAATTGGGGCATTTACAGTAAGTGTAAACTTTCAGCTGAATTTTGTATGTATTACTATGTTACAGTTCCCTGACCACCCATTTATATTTCTCTGACAAATTCTTTTTAGTTAAAATTTTCTATTTTTGCATGTTTATTTTTTTGGCATATGAAGACAAAATATGAATCCTTTTCGCTGTGAGAGCATTAAAGACTACTTTCACACTCGTCCCTTCAGTATTATCAAAATGTGTATTTGAAGTTCACAAGCTAAACATTCCTCGTGCTATTTCTCAGAAGCCTAATGTCTGTAGTAATTTTGGAAAAGAGCTCTGTGGCAGAAGGAGAAATGGTTATTTATAAAAGCAAAGTATGAAATGCCCTCCAAGTACATTTATATAGAGTGTTAGCTTTGTAGTTACTGTATATTGTCAGCTTTTTAAGGTTTTATTTTTTGTCTTCTGCAATGCCATATTGCATATATTTCGCATGTACTACTGTGTAACTGTAAACAATTTAAAGTACGCCTGACCTGTATAAAATACTCAGAAAAACACGGACTGTGAGGATGCAGTGGACCAAAGCTTTAGGAGGACTTGTGACTTTGGAAATATCAGTCTTCATCTGCTGAAGATAATGCCATTTGTGGATGTTTGTAGAGATGCCAAAAATTCCTTCCCAGCCACATGCCTGTGGTTGATTTGGCTCTTCTGCTAAAGAAGCAGCGTAAGAGTTGCTGAAGTGAAGGGAAAGTGCGGTAGTGCAAAAAGCAGCCTAGTCTGAGAAACTGAGATCAAAGGATCCCCTGTGGCTTCTAATCCTGGCTCTGACTTCAACTTCCATTTAATTAGAGTCAAATCACTGAGGCCTACATTTTAAAGTGTCCGCTAATTTTGGTGAGTTATTTTTTGGCTACCTGACTTTGAGATATGTAGGGTTATTTTTCTTTCTTTGTGCATCTGTATCTTTCATGAACTACGTGGAATTTATGGATACTCAGTACCTTTAAAAATCCAGTCGTATCTTATTTCACATTAAGCTAAGGACTGAAATGCTCTGAACCTGTGGACTTGTTAAAGTCAGCTCTCTCTCTTCTCTGGGTTAATTCTCCAAAACATGGCCAATATATTACCTCTGTCACAAGACTGCGTTAATATCTGTAAAGGAGTAGACAAAATGTTCAGTGGAATCCATAAATAAGCAATTGAACAGTTATTCAAATACACAAAGTTTTTGCTGGTTTTTGTTTTTTTTTTTTAAATGAGCACTGGGTAAAGGTCCTAATACAGTTTCTAGGGCCAACAAATGTTTTCATAGAGATATTATGCTTTTATAGTTGCAGCCTACAAAACTATTTATTTAACTTTGGAGAAAGTCACCTTTTGCCTTTGCAGTGTAATCGCAATTAGCTATGCTTAGAGGGAGCATTTTTATTTTATTTTATTTTTTTAAAAAGAATAATCAATCATAGTAAGGCCAGACTTGTCTAGATCTATATTATTGTACAATAGAACCACAGTATACTATATTGATATATGTTTGTATACTGCATGGTCTATGCCTAACAACTTTAGTGCATTAAAGTATAAAAATAAAATTTGCTGCTCAGGAGTAAATCTAATTTGAGGGCCAGTTAGATCCTAACTATGCACTGTAGACAAGGTATGATATCCTTAATTTTCGTATCTTCTGAATTTTACATTTAGAATAATAAATTTATATTCACATTAATGAAAGTTTGGGCACAGAGAAAGGGAATAGAGGTCTACAAACACACCAAGTTACTTCTCCTTCTGTATTTGTGTTATTCCTGTATAGACCTCATGTATACTTACTTCTGTGAACAGTATCTGCATTCTGAAGTCTTATAAAAGTCAATTTTGTTTCTAATTAAAGTTCTAAGCTTTTAATGTGCTTAGTGTTCTCCTTCACACTTAAAGAAAAAAAAAGTTTATTGCTTCCTCACTGCCAGGAATACTAAAATATGTGCAATCCAATAGTACCAATAATACCAATGGCTCCTATGTAGTATGACTTATTAAAATCGTCAACTTAACAAAATACATTGTTTAATCTTATGCTCTGTATAGCTTTTACAAAAACAATGTGCATCTTGTAAAAATAATGTGCTATTTATTAAACAGGTCTCTTTTATACTGCTAGAAAGTGCTAGTATGGTCTCATTTGCCATATCCAGGAGAAATTTTATAAAGCAGAAATAATATGTAGCCTATAGGCTGCTTTTGAGTCAGATGGGCAGGACAGGCTTCTGGCAACAGTCATCTTTAGCCACTGAAAAGGTGTTACTAGATCATCACTGCCATGTAACTCAGCCCAGACCTGGGGTAGGGATGCTTCTTTAAGTACCCAGACAGCTCAGTCCTCATATTTCTTTCAGTTTTTGCACTTGGTCTTGAGAACATAGTATCCCTTGTGCTGCTGCTAGCAGGGCCTTTAGTGTATATATTTTTAATATTTTTTGGTTGAAATATCACTCCAAAAGAGTGAAGGTTAATCACATCCTGGACTAATTCGAAACAAGATTTTTTCTTCGGAAAAGATCTAGCTGTATTGGAAAACCCCACTGACAAATATAAAAACTGCAAAAACCCTGAAGTCTTTTGTAATGTGGAAAGAGAAGTGCGATAGCCTAGCTAAAATACAGGTTGCAGGAATTTTCAGTCATCTCAGAAGTACTTCGTTTTCGGAAGTGCAGCCCAGCAGCACTGTGTAGTTTATTTCTGTCTTGGGTATTGCAATCTACATTTATAGGGAAACAAAGTGGTAGTTTTCACTTTTTGTCGCAGCATGGCTGATTCATTGAGGCATTAGAAGTGGTTAATGACTATCAAGGTACCAACATTTTGTGGCTGGAATGTAGAAGTAAGCAGTCAGAAATTGGTAGCTCAAATGTTTTATTGCAACCTGCCTAGTTTAAATAGAATCACCTGTTTCTGTCAAGTAAATACCAGGCATTTTATTTTACTCAAGTACGGAACTCTTGGTCAGTACAAAATTTACTTTTCTGCACCAACAGAGTATGAAAGATTTCTTAGCTTTTACATGCATATGTCTACGGCATCCTTTCTAGGTTGAGTTGCTGTGAGAAAAAGTTGAAGTACATTTGAAGAGCATCCTGGAAAAAGGCTGTACTGATCTCTTTCAGATCAAAAAAGAAAAAGCAAAAACAGAACTAGGAAACCCAATAAAAATCTTGAAGGTCTGCACAGAGTATAGGGCTGGGTTTCTGGCATAGCTCTGTTAAGATTTGGACTGCATCCTTCCACAGCTTCTGAGTGAGTGGACTGAATAAAGAGCATCACATGTTGTGGTAGGAGCTCTGGCTATGGTGCAAGGGAATCAAAACTGTGAGCAATTTAGTTCTGTAGCAAATCTGCATGGGACAAGTGTGTGTGTGATGTGGATTAGTGTTAGCACATGTACTTTCTCAAATTTTTTTTGTTCTTGAGAAATGACAGTTGCCTTACATTCAAGGCTGTCTTGTGTTCAGATCGATCAAACTGTCTGCCTGTCTCTCTCTCTTTTCCTCACCCACCAGAGGAGGAGGAGGAGATCATTGAGCTTTTCAGTCTAGTACTCAATTGGTTGATTCTTCACTGTCCAGGAGGTAACAAAGACTTGATGCTTCAAAAGTGGCTTTCTGAGTAGCCTCCATATGTGGTTTCTGAAATGTCCTTGTGTAGCTTATTTACCACCGAGGATCTTCAATAATTTTGTGTGTGTGTGTGTTGATGACAAAGCTTACTGAATTTATGGTTTTGGCTTAATTTTACATTGGTGGTTGAGAACTGTGCTGGTGATAATGGAGCTCCACATCATGCTTCCTTGTGCTCCAAGACAGAACTCCTTGGAGACTTCTTCAGGAAAATAACATCCTTCCACACAGACATGCTTCTGCTGGGAGAAGGAACTTCTCGGGTGCTTTTGAAAAAAACAACCCTTGCTTTACAGGTAGCATATGGATATGCTGCTGTTCTATACCCCATATGCACTTGCAAACTTTTCTTGGAGCTGCTGTAATCAACTCTTTTGTTTCAGAACAAATGGCTTCAAGCAATTAACTTTTTGTGAGACTTGACTTCATGTTTGTATGAACACAGTGACAGGTGGAAGCCAGTTTAGAGTCAAGAAGTTGTACAGTCAAAGCTATAGTATTTATTTACCGTGGCACAGTTTCTCTGGCAGTACAAAATTAAATCCTGAAATACTTGCTGCCAATTCAAAACGTGCTCATTCTGCTGAAGTTCCAGTATGTTTATAATGAAGGTATAAAGAAGCTTTTCTCCAGTTTTTGGTTCGGCTTACTTGAGCTGTAGGCAGAGTAGTTTCTTGCCTAGAGCAGCAGACAAATAGGGAAGGTAAAATCATGGCTTTAGGTGTGTGTGAGCCAGGCACCCTCTCCTTGTTAACACTCCTGTCTGTGCCACAGATATTGTGTTTTTCTCTCAGATTATCTCGCTGATTAGCATAATCTGGCTAAAATCCTAGCAGCTTTTCTTAACTAGTATTTAGATCGAACATTGCTGATTCTGCTTCACAAGTGAAGAATGATATGCATGTCAGGAGGCTTGTCCAGTTTTCGTAACTATATCCCTTGGTCTAATAAGTTACTACCTCTACCAGTCTTTGCTCTGCTTATAGTGTATTCTTGCCTATTGTGTATCCTTGAGTTTACAACTCAGTTAGTTGCCTCTTGATATAATAGCAGCCTTGAAGAGGTGGGGTTAATCTTTTTTGTTGGATTGATTTCCTCTGCTGCTGTCTATTTGAGAGCAGTTTCCTTGGTTTTAGGTTTGCTGTGAAAGCTTTGCTACCTAGTAGTTTTTGCCTGCTAGGGAATATGAGGACAGGAATTTAGTGTTCCTAAATCAAAGCATGGTGCCCTTGGGCACAAGGTGCTTTGTTTGAGTAATTAAAAACAAAAGTAAATTTTACTAAGGTTTTTTGTCTAGCTAACAACTGCATTGCTTGGTTGAATTACGAACTATAGTCAGTTTATCTTCCTGGATTTACGCTGCTGAGCCTTTTGTATTTCAGGAGCTTCACATTTTCTGGACTGTTATGACTTTATATATATCTTGTTGCAACCCTGAGTGGCTATCTACACCAAGGTTTTCATAAAATTTCTCCTTGGTGAAGCACTGCTATGGGTAGCAATGATGAGAGTTGTAGTATAGAAAAGGCATCAGCATTTTTACCACTGTGTCATCTACTGTTTCTCAGACTGACCCCATAGTGGTAATATTCTGGCAGCTGATGGTGTCCTGTCTGTTTTTTAGTATCCACACTGTTGTTCCTGTTGGGAGTGGTACGCTGGTGGGAAATTTCAAAGGAAAGGCTGTTGTAAGCAAGCTAGAAGCAGCATACTGTCTATCTTCAGAATAACAAAGACAGTACCGCTAAAGAGTGACTCCTAGTTTTAAGGACAGTACAACAAGTTTATAGCCTTAAAAAAGGTGATTTAAATGTCTGTATTCTCTGACTGGTTACCAGAGCAAACCATGAAATCCACATCCACTGTTCCTTCCATGTGTTCACGCTAGTAGCAGCCTACTCAAGTGTTCAAAGTCTGCTCCACCTTTTTTAAGGTATGCAGTAGAGGGAGAACTTGGGTATTTTTTCAGTCAAGCAAGGGACCTCTATTTGCATTAGTTGACAAATACGAGCAGGCCTTTTAATATCCATAAATCTAAATGTAAAGGATTGGCTTCTTAAAGTGATTTTTGAGTGTTCATAGGCATTGGTGGAACTATTACAGGGTGGCAAAAGATGCAGTTAATTGGTAATGATTAAAGCTGTCTGAAACCTGATTCCCTGAGTTTTTAGAACACATAATTGTTCTATGTAATCCAGAGCGGCACTACTCTTTCATCTATATGAAGAGATCAGAAAAGAGAGATTTACAGCTTAGGTTGCCCCAAGCCACACATAGCTAACTTAATTTTCCTTTCCAAGGGAATTTAAAGATTGTTGTTGTGACTGGTTCTTGGTGGATTATGTGTTATTTTGAGGTCACCTGTGAGTTTTTGTTAAATGATTGATTGACTGAAATTAATTTTTCTGTCAGGACTGTAATGGAGGTAAGATTGAGGACACTGATAAATACAAAAGTTAAAGCCATTCTTACAAATGCACTTACATCTTTTTCAATTTAAATAAATCAGGCAGAATACATATATCGTTTATGGTGTTTTGTGTACTTACATTTTTCCCTGCATAGCTAGAATGTTTTTTCTTTGGGGATCCCTAGCTTTGAAGAGAAAATTCAGCCTCCTTACTATGGAACAGTACTTAGCAGTCAAATGTGTTCTCTGACATATTCTAAACATCTGAACTCAAATTCTCTTTCTCTGTTTTTTTTTTTCCTCAGATAAGCCCTTTTGTTCTCAGTCACAGACTAATTTCAATTAAAGTTATGGATTAAGTGAACAAAGTGCAGACAAAACACACAAGATTAACAATTGATTTAACACTGGAAGTGATACTAGAAAAGTGGAAACCTTGTATGAGTTATATTTGTTAGACTGACCTTCATTTAAAAAGGGGAGAGGGGAGAAAGACAAGGAGGGACCATTCAGCTCCTTATCCTTGTCTAAAATATGCCTGGTCAATTAACCTCTTTTAAACGTGTGGCAAGGTGAACGTATTTTTGACGGCTGTTAAAGGAGATGGGAGTTAGTACTGCATGGCAGAAAGGAATGTTCCGTGTTTTGCAGGTGTACAGCTCTGAGGTTGTGTGACAAGTGCGGAGGGGCTACCTGCTATTAATTTTTATGCTTGAATTGTGTTGGAGATAGCTATGGTTTTCGATGAGAATCAGTTTTAATTTCACTGTGGAATGCAAGGCAGTGATTTAAAGGAAGGATGAAATTGTTCACCTAAGGCCTTTAAGCCTTTTGGAACACTCTGGTCAATGTAAATATGTTTGTTCTCTTCTAAAAAGATTTTTTTTTTTTTAAAGTAATGTAAAGGACATATTTAAAGTGTGCTGCTATATATCTTACTTTATGTGAAGGTTCTTATTAAACAAGCAGTTCTGTTCTCTTAATATGCTGTATATACCTCTGAAAGTATTAAACTTAGTGAATCGGTGAGTTCATCAGATGTACCTATTTTACTGATTACTGACTGTTCTCTTTTGACTAATAGTGTGAGATAGGAGGTCCCTAGAAGTGTATATCCATTTTAGTAACATACCATTGAAAAGAAGCTGTGTTAACAGTGTAATACTGCACAGGCGCTACCACAATGGCAGATGATCACATATGTGTTGTCTCTCTTAATAAAGCTGTTTTGCAGCTGCAAAAACAAAAGTTTAAAGGGTAATAAAATGTTTTCTTGTACAAGTCAGTGTGTTTTTATGATTAGAGTGTGACCCACTTTCCCCTTGAGAGTCTCAATATACGTGTGGGCAAGGGTTCACTGAACACTGTAGTAATCTTTCTCATACGTGTGCGTAGAAGATGCCAGACTTTTCTTCAGTTCATACTCCAGCAGTAGGTGAAAACAATTGATTCGTATCTTGGCTCCTGAAGACATAGAGGCCTTTGTATCATGTAAAATTTTTTTTTTTTTGCATTTTTTTGTCCGTTCAATTCATCCTTCTTCCATCTTTTTGATGTTCATGAAGTAGTAGTTTAAATGGCATTTAGAAGGACAAGATCTAATGCATTGAATGGAGCTGTTCCATGAGATCTTGAATCAGGTCTGTACAGAATACTGCACTCTAAAATGTAATAAATGCTTTTCATGTGAGATTAGTAATTTATTGTATGCCTCTTTCCTTGAATTATTATGTAAGTTTTGGCCATATTTCGGTAATCCTTTCTTTGTTGTATATTCTTTAAATTTATGTTTTGTTTAAAAATTAGAAAAAAGAGAAAAGTTGATCCAGTTTGGCAGTACTGAAAAAAATCAATCTTTATTGTATAATTTACTGTAGTCTTATGTATTTTAACAGTATTAAATAGTTGTGTGGTAGCTAACTATAGTCAGGAAACCTCCAAAATTTGTTTCTGCAAATTACATTTATTGATGGAATCATAAATGGAACAATAATTTGGTTCGGTGTAGGTTCGACCTAAATTGAAATTGATACGTAATTTATACATAACTAAGTTTTGAGTGTGTGTGTTACTGAAAAAGGAATGCTTATTTTGAAAAACAAGTATGAAAACTGAATGTAAATGCCCTGTTATTTGTGACTCTCAGTATTAGAGCTGGTATTTAAAAGCAACTCAAATGCTGTGAAAAATATTTAAAACTGAGGTATACTCTTTAACATTTATTGCTGCTCAGCATGTCTTATAAAAAACCTTGTAGGCTGCTCATTGTCTGTCTTAGATACATTGCATAAATATTTAGCTGTAGATAAGACTGTGTTTCTTGAAATCCAACATGTGTCTGGGTTACATTAGCAATATTTTAAATTTGCTTTATTTTTAAATATAAACTGGAAACAGTGCGAGACACTTTTTAAAATTTAAACACAGAAAGAACATTTTAAATACATTAATTGTGTTTCTGAAGAGAGGCCTCAGTCTTGGCCTTGTTTGCAGTTCCAGCAGCTATTTCATATATGCTATTTTATTTGCACGGCATTATTTGCACCGGGGTTTTTATTCTTGTAGATTCTGTTGTAGCTAGTATCTTGTCTAAAACTGGTCCGATTTGAATACGTCTTCAGAAAATTGGTGCTGGAGAATTTGCAGACATGTCAGTCAGCGGAGGTGGATATGTGGTTAGTGCGGCCCTAACCAAGAAGTGGTTAAGATGTTTGCCTTGCACAGTCCTTTTACGTTATCAGTTCCCAGCCGGTTCCAGACCGGAGACTCAAAGAAACTCCACAGAGGGCAGTTATTGAAATCGCCTGCCCCTGGGTAAAGTTTCTACTTAACCTCATCAGTTAGTTGTTGACTGATGCATAAAAGCTTATGTTCCCTTGGAGTCTGACCTAACTGTGCGTGTATTCAGGTCTGTTGGGATAGCTGGAAATGAATGATGTACTCAGTGTTTGAATGTGAAAGAAAGACCATAGTTTAACAGTAATTTGATAGAAAGGAACTAATGTTAGAGTCCCCACTAGAACGCTCAGTTAGAGAAACAAATTACAGGTTTTCAGAATTTTGTGTCATTCTCAGGCATCTGTCTGTTTAGTGGTACTTAGCAAGCTTCACAAACCAATTGTGTCACCTTCTGGGGAATTAAATACATTTTGTTGCAGTTTTTTTCCTTCATGTAGGTATATATGAACTGTCTGGGACAAGTCACTACAGATGTCACTTAAATGTATTTCTTGATCTTAAAATTTACTTGGTTGAAGCTCTGAGGTTTGTCATAATTGAACGATCAGCTCATCTCACAAACTTCGGAGTGATCTTAGGCCTTTTGAACAAATTCCAGGGATATGACTTTTTTGAAGTGTTATGTTGAGCATCTGAAATTAGAACTTGGGCCTTTATGTATATCTGTTATAAACCCTTCCAATTCCTATGCTTGCCACTTAATTTTCATCTGTTTCCTCAGTTCTGTTACCTGCAATTTTTGCTATGAGTTTTGTCATAAATTCTCAATCTGGAGCTGTAAGTCTGTCATTCTTCTCTGAAATAAGACCACGATGCTGTTACAAAACAGCAAAAACTTTGATGCGAGAGAAACCAGTTTAATGTTCATTGATCCATTTAAAAAATTGTTATTCAAAATACAGAACCAAAATGGTACAGAATCAGAATAACAAACATGCAAGTTAGAGGACTGTTTTGTGAATCAACCCCCTGTTTTAACGCCTGCTTAGTAGATATATATGACCCCTTTCCTGTAGAGTTTAATACAACTTTTTCAAAGATGTCACTAAATAAACTGGGATAGGAAATTTGTTTTAATATCACTGTCAGTTTTTCACTACAGAAAAATGCCATCCAGCATGTTGATGAGAAGATACTAAACATATCCATGCAATGTCAATTAGTGTTTTGCTGAGGAAATCTTGTGATCTGTGCCCTGAGGTGTAAATTACAAGAGTTACTCAAGTGGTAGATGTGGTTAAGAGTGTTAACAAAGTGGGCCTTCAGGGTGAGTACATCTGATGCAGCAAACTACAATTACCAGTTGCAAAGATCTGTGCTGTCTTTGTGGATGGTTTATCCTTCCTCCCTTCCTCCCCTCCTGCCCCCTGAAAATACAGAAGCAGGACCACAGTACCTTTTCAGAATGGCTCAAGAATTTTTCTTACTATTCACCTTTAGTTTGACTTGAAAATCACAGCAAAGTGTTAGATACTTACTTATAAAGAAGAGCCGTGAGGTCAATCCAGTGGATGATGAAGTACATAGAAGTACTGCTTATGACCTCCATACATCAGGATTTGGATCTGTGTCTACTTGCTTCCAAAAACCTTTTTCTTGGGTTTTGTGTCATCATAAATATATCATTTTGCTGCATTGTTTGGTGTGTATACACTCACATTTATTCTTAATACTTTTCTTTTTTTCCTTTTTTTTTTCTTTTTTTCGTTAGCTTCAGTCCACAAAGTTAAAGCACTATATTTTTGCCTGTGCTATTTGGCCATTTTGTACATAAGTGTTTCATACCAGGATCTTGATATCTTCTGGGCATTAGCATTAAAGGCAAAATAAAATGCTTCACATGAGTGTTAGCCAAGAGATAAGAGAAGATTTATATTGCTCTGTGACTTATGACTATAAAAAAGTGGGGTTTGTGAAGTTTTAATAGCTCTATGAGAGGGACTTACGGGACAGCAAGAGTTGCATCTTCTAAGGACACGAGGCATTCACCATAAGAAGCAGAATAATACTAACACATCTGAAGTTCATGAACTAAAGTATGTTTTCTTTTTTAAAAATGTGAGCCATCTGGCACATGGTTGAACTGTTTAATGGGTTTGTTTTTAATTTGGTCTATGTGGACTATTTATTCTGTTTAAAAAAAAAATTACTAACCAAACCCACAAAAAACTAAAATAACAAAAAAACCTGTGTGGCTGAACAGATTGAGAGGAAAGCTCTTTGTTTATACACCGTAGTACTGCACTCACTATGGGTTAGGTGGGACTCTCTGGAGATAGTGAGAGATCAGTTCTTGCTTGAAAGCAACTGAGCTTGGTCATCAGAAAACCCACCTAAGCATGAGCTGAAGCAGGCAAGGACCAAAAGAACCAGCAAACAGGGAGTTTGCAGCAGGAGTAAAGGCATGGGAGGCTGTTGGAAGGAACAAGGACAGACAAAAAGCCAGCCTTCATAAGTGACGGAAAGAAGGATTCTTCTGAGAGAGGGAATTGTTTGGCCTAGAGAACCATTAATGCTGCTGGTCTTGAGAATAAGGAAGGAGGGCTCACTATAGAGACAAGGTGGGTCCAGGATGAAGGAATCAACATCTCTTGGGCTGGAGGTGGGGGAACTTATTTAACGTTGAATTAAGTTGATACTTTTGAATGCCATGTATTATCTTTTTAAGATAGTTACAGTGTAATGACTCATTGACAGGCTTACAGTATATATATGTTGAATTATGCAAGGCTGTTGAACAGCCAGTAGGAAAAACATGGCTATGGGTTTAGATAATTAATCCTGCAAAAGCAGTGGTTATCCTATTCAGAAATAGTTGTAGGCTGTTAAAGAGAAGTTGTGTTGGATGAAAATGACTGTTACTGAACCATTTTCTCCAAGCAGGTGTTCATCTTCTGCCTTTTGAGTTCTTCTGGCTAGAAGGATGTCTGGGGTGGGAAATCTGTAACTTGGGCAAGAAGGAGTGCTAAAGTGATAATCGGTGAATCTTACAGTGCACAGAATGTTTCTCACCTTCTCTCTAGGGAGACTTTTCTCAGCACAGGATAAGCATGCTTCTCTCTGTGTTCTGCTGCACTCTTATTTAGGTACCTGCTGCGAGTACCACAGCTTTAGGTGCACGTGGAAACTGAGATATTATTTGCTGTAATGTTTAAAATTCTACAACTCTTAACGCTTCTGTAATGCAACCGTAACAGCTGAGTGAACTGGGGTCACCAGTCTAAGCCACTGGTCCCAAGTGTTTCAAGGGAAGACCTAAGGGACTAAACTCACTGAGCCCACAGAATATGCATCACTGGCATATGAGGTTGGTGGCTTGATGTTCTGCCCAAGTATTCAACTCAGTAGCAGCTCCACACCCATACAGGGAATGACAAGATAGGTGCATTTAGAGAATTAACAGAAAAGGTCAGTGGTTCAATTAAGTGTTACTTTCAACATCTAGACAAAGGTGGGTAGACAGCCCACCGCTTTACGTTATCAATTACTACACAAAGGTGGTGTAGACTTCACCAGTCTCTACCATATGAAGCTACTGTGGTATCTGGTGTAATTGTCTGTAAAAGTGAAATTGTTACAAGTGGCCACCATATGGATGTACGGTAGAGATTATGGAGTATAATGTGTGCATATATTATAATATTGGTTTACAGATGGTTATTCAATAACATGTTTCTTAATAAACAAAATATGCTGAGACTTAAGAAGGGAAATCTTCTTTATATGTTTTGGATTCTAGACTTGTATGTTGGGCATCCCTAGTTTTGCACGTTTGTCTTTATTCTGTAAGTCAGTAGTAGGTGTGCTTTGACAGCTGCATTTTCCTTACGTTCAGCTTCGTAGTTCTGAGCTGGTTCTGAGTAGAAAGAAGTTTTCCTTCTGACATGATGACGAGACCACTGCTGAATGTCAGGAATCTTAGTCTTTTGCTCATTTCACCTGGCATTACTAACTGATGGTCATCCTTCTGCAGAAAATTATTCATACCTGTCTTCCTTTGGGAACTCTACCTTTATTCTCTACCAGATGCCAAATAAGCTTTTCTTCTAGTCCAGTCTGAGTATTTTCTGATGTTGCTGTTTTCCTCATGCAACTCTCTCAGTAGCTAATAACTTTTAACCCTGCTTGCCTTGAGACAAAATGAGTAGATGATGATTAAAAAATAAAGTTAAGGAAGGAGATACCAGTTCTCTGCCCATTACTTTCATGCATTGTTGAAGGCTGTACCTTTATTGGGGAATTGAGAACACCGAATTAGACGTACTCAACATCTGATTCTCAAGAGACACTTGAGCATTGTGGAAGTAGCGTTTTTCCTCTGTGGTACGAGCAGGGTCTAATCCCATGACCGTGTCTCTGTCAGTAGCAATTATCCAGCTTTTGGTTTACCCATCCCAGGGATTTAAAGGAAAAGGAGGATGGGTCTTTGAACTGACAGGCTAACTAGCTTTACAACATTGAAGAGCAGAATTAATTCAACAGTTTTGGAATCTCTCCCTCTGTGCTGTTACATCTTCTGTGCCAGAGACATTTTCTTCTCTCTCTCCCTCTCTCTTTCTCTCCCTCCCTCCCGCTCTCCCCACACTTCCCTTCTCCCTCCCCCTCTCCCACTGTCTAATTTTAGATTAATTACTTGCATGAAAAAAATGATTGGAAGTACACTTTGAACTGAATATTTTTTCCAGTTACTGAAATAACCATACAGTTAGGTTAGATACATTCCTCAGCGTGAGAAAGGTTTGCAACTAGAACAGGTTTTTTTCTTTTTTATTCAGGTGTAACTGAAAGGGTTAACATGAACTGGTAACAATACTATTATTGAGTTACCAAAAAAAAAAAAAAGCCTACATAAATAATTTCTACAAAAGAAGTTATTTCCACATGGTTTGCAACTCCCTCCTATAATTTTGAGTATCTTGCTTTTGTCACTTGTCACATTTCAAAAGGCATTTCTTTACCTTGAGAAGAGCCTGAGAAGTATAAATCCAAGAACATACCCTCATAATAGTGGTAATTTTTTTTTCCCCAAAATTTAACAATCTAATTTTTGTCATCTGACACAAACCAAAACCGAAAACCCAAAAGACATCTTGAAAAACTTATTAAAAGAAGGTTTTGAGTATTCAATGGCTGCTTCTCTAAAGACATCAATTGAATCTGGAGATAAACCACATCTGAGATCTCAGTTTAGGACTGTGATACTCATGAGTGATACTGTCATTACCAAAGAAACACAGATTTCCTTTTGTCAGCTTTCTATGTGAAGGCAGTGATATTTTCCTGCAAAGGGGAATGTTCTGCAGTAAGGTAGAAGAAGCAGGAAATAATCTGACAAAATAATAATGGCCTCAGTTGTAGGTGCATGATAAACAGAATCTCAGAAAAGGAGTGCAAATTTTGAACAGTGGTTGAACTGGTGAGGAGACTTTATTAAGATCTGGGACAGGTGAGGCATATAAAACGCTGAATTCACTGCAGTGAGATATCAATTAGATAGATAGATGTGATGGAGTAGGGAAGGATGTAAGCTGTGCTTGATTTGAATCTTGGGAGCTGGGATCACTACGGTGGTGATTAGTTTCATTAAGTTACTCTCCTAGCCATGTTCCCATGAAGACTACTGAATGTTTCTGTTTGAAATCTTGACTTGGTTGCTGGAATTTAACTTTTGATCCCTGTCAAAGTGGTCTAATAGGAAACAACTGTTGTGAAAAGTGAAAGGTTATCTTGTTGTCACCTTGATTGTCACATAGCTTTTATAGCTCCTGCAAATAACTTGTCTTCCAGGACCGTTTTGTTGTGCTGAAATCATTTGTTCATTGCTATCACAGAGAAAGGAGTTCTACATTCTGGTTTTCCAGCATTGTATCACCAGAATTCTGACAAGGTCTGTGCCTCTGTAGCTTGTGAGGTTCATTATGCATAACTAAAATAACCTAGCCAAACTATTCTTACAGTGTTGTCATGTGCTTACATTAAAGAAAAACAGAGACTGGGAATGACTTCTAAAGCCACCTGCCCCTTCCCTATGGTGGAGGCATACTGGTAACTCATACTTGTAGATACAGCTGTGTTGTGAATTTCAGTATGAAAAATGTTTTGGATCTCTTGAAGAGGGATATGGGACTGGAAGTTCAGTTAGGACTCAATATTCCTGCTTCTGATCATGCTTGAAGGTCAGGATACTCGGCAATGAATTTTTATTTTGTTTTAATAATTAGCTGAAGTATTTTTAATCACACATTTGGTCCTTCTGCCATTCAGTTCGAGCCTCAGGGTTTTATTGTCTTACTCTTCGCTCTTCAAAACCTTTTTAAGAACGCAACTTCCCTTATATCACAATAACAATAGAAGCTACTTTTTTTAAGAAAAGTAATGCACCTTTGGGTTGGATTACTGTCACAATAACCCTGAAGTCATGGGGTATTAACATGGATAGTCATTTATGCATTAGTGCAGCCAAAGAAACACAGCTCCTAATGGACTGGTGTAATGATGCTCAGCCCACAATGTCACACAGTTGACAGACAATTTTATTTAATTATAACATGCTACTTGCAAAATAAAAAACAAAAACAAACCACTGTTTTTGTGTGGGAACTGTAACTGGAAAACATTTCCATAATGAAAGCTAAAGGAAAACACTCTAATCACGAGTAATGGAGTGTCATTTTCAGTTGTTTGTTGTTTGTGACACATTCTTTGTGAGTATTTATAAATTATTCTAGGTGTTGATTTTATAACCTTTGACTGTAGAATCATCCTGTGTGGAGTGTAGTAAGTATTAAATCCCTTCTGCCCCTTTCCTGTTATGAATTTCATGGAGGAGGTAATAAACCAGGCCAGTTTGTACCATTGTCTATCAAAACTGGTTTAATGAGTCCTTTGAGTTAGTGAAATCAAATAGCTATATTCTCACACCTATCATTAGGTTGTTTGTTTATCATCAATTCAAAACAGACTTTTCAGTATAAAATGTAACAGGTTATCCATTAGAAGTACAAAAACATAATCAAACACCCTTAATGTATCTGGACCTTATGGAAAGGGGAGGTCTACAGCAAAGGTGTTGTGGAGGCTATTGCCTCTGTCTACTTTTTGTAATGACGACTTGCAGTGTTTCGATTTCAGTTCTTTGCCAAGGTTTGTGAATTTTATATTAAGCTTTTTTCTTGTTCTTTCTGGTGCTTTGGGTGGTGGTGGTGGTGGTGGTAGATGTTTTGTTTTGTTGTTTCTTTTAATACCCTGTTTAAGTAAAGCTTCCTCTCTCTAGCACATGGGAGGGAACTTTTCTGTTGAAAGTATTGGCAGCTGAGCTTGGATATTTTTTAAACTAAGACAGACAAACTCTTGAAAATAAAACGTGTTTGGTTTTTTTACATAAAAAGAACAAAACCAAACCCCTAGACTTCTCTTGATATTATGCTGTATATGTGATGAATTATTAACCTCTAAGACTATAGTGTCTGCTTCAGTGCTGTTAAATTTTATCATGCTAATCTTTTGCTGTGAATGTGAATATGCTAAATTCCATATACAATTTTAGAGACGGGAAAAAACTTACAAAACAGCAGCAAGTTTATTTTATGAAAATCATATTTCCACAGCAAATAATTCAATCTCTTTTTTACTGGTTTGTTTTTTGTAGCTCCCACAGGCACTGGTCTATAGTGTAAACATCCACCTTGTAAATATGTAGGCTATTTTTAGCTGGTTTTTTATTTTATGAAAAGCACAATATCAGAGCAAGTAATTTAAATGAATTACTTTAATTGTTGTTTTGGGGTTTGGTTTTTTTTCCGTAGCATTCCTCTTAGTAGCGTGGATTTATTTCCTTTTTATCAGTTTTCCTGTTTAGAAATGTGCTTGGTCATGTGAGGAAATAATGAATGACAAGTGCAGTTTTTTTAGAAGATGGCTTTTTATAAAATAAACAGAAAGCTAGCTTGTGGGTCAAAAATCACTCAAAAACTATAGCTAAGCCCACTTAATGACACTTTAATTCTTACCTGAAGCCTGTATTGAGTTTAGGCTTCTATGAGACAACTGTTAGTGATGTGAAGTCTGGAAAATGAGCAGTGTATCAGTTGACTATTTATTAACAGATGAAAAAGAATACTTTAAGTTATTCGGATGCATGTGAGGTCTTTGGATAGTACTAACAGATGACAGCTATAACCTTTAATACCTAAGGGAAAATAATTCACTTTGTCAGATAATTATGCCAAGAACATCTTGTCGTGTTTTCCCAAAACTAACTGCAAACATTGATACAACTTTTTGATGAGTGAAGATGAAATCTCTCCTCCTTTCTAAGTCATTATCATTTAGAAGTGTAAGTATTATCAGCTGAAGAGACATATGTGTAGTATTGTTAGGACATAGATGACTGGGTTTGGGATTTGGAGCAGAGGATCCTTATTACGTAACGCTGGATTTACAGTGAAGTGCACTGAGAGTTGTGTGTTGTGAATATTGAAGAAAGGCTTTTACAAGTGATTCATCAGTCCATCCCATGTTTTATATGTAGTGCAAAATGCGTGTCCTGCCCTCCTGCTAGCTTTTGCAGACAGCACTTGCTCTTCTGCATGCTCGATTTTTGCACAATAGAAAATTAACACCAGTAGATGGAATAAAATTGACCAGTCTTGAGAATGCATAATGGGACCACCAAGAGACAAGTTGTTTCAGAAAGCGCTACAAGCCATCTTTACAGTTCTGATTTTTCAGGTTCCATGTCGTGGAGCATTGGGCATTCTGTTCTCTCGCTGGTCACATTGACATATTGGTCCTGTGCAGTGGGGGGATTTGGGTTTATGTATACCCAAGATTATATCAGTTTATGTTCTTTTTTGGGTAAATATGAGTCAGAATTCTCAGACCCAAGTACACTTTTACTCCTGGAAAAGATTTAGCTTGCTGCATTTAACCTAGAAGAAATATTCCTTAGGTCGTGATCAAGAGAAATCTGCTGAATAATACTTTTTAAGAATTGTTTGCCCCTAGGTTGCTTAGATATCAGGATCCTAGGGAAAAAAAAGTAAATTTGTATAATTGTATTTTCCATTGGATTGCGTTGATGTGTATTTTAATAGTGTATGTTGGAGACATCACTTGAAATTGGCAAAACCTGCACTTTCATTCACAGCATATTCGTGTCTTAAGTTTATTGTTGGATTCATGTGTGACGAAGCTTGACAAAGAGGTTATTCTTCCATTTATTCTTAGATAGAGTCTTTGTATTTTTATCAACTGATTGAATAGCGACGTGTGGTTTGGGGATACCAGAGTGCTTCTGGTATATTTTCTTACAAATTCTTAATGTGACTGGATGCAACTGAGGTGCTATAACAGTGACGGAGATGATACTGCCTCTTGGCAGTGTCAAGCATTATACAAAATAGCAAGGTAATAATTAGCAGATAATAACACATATATAGAATGGAGTGTGAGGGCTACAACAAATTGTACTTCCTACTTTTTATTAAAAGCCTGTTTTCAGTGCCTACAGCTTGGCCAAGCATTGACCATGGTGATTGGAAAACATAAATGCAACTGAATTGCATCTAGGAATTTGCTTTTATGTGGACATTTGCTAAAAACTCCCCTTCAAACTTGCTGATAGACCCCATCTTTTCTGAGTCTCAGACATTTCCTTATGTCCTACAGTGGCAAGGGCAAGCCGCTCAGTAGTCTTTTGTCTGGTTCAAAAAAGTGAAACAGGTACAGTTTTGCCTTCATGATATACCTCTTGGCTGTGCGTATCAAGGTACTGATTATCAGGGTTATTTTTAACTTTTGCAAGATATCAGTGTTATAGTATGTAACAACTTCTTCTGATCTAAGAAATTGCATAAACTAAAATATCTTTTAGGTGATCAAATCAAGTACTTAATGTTTGTGCAATATTAGAACTAGCTTCCTTCAATTTTTTTCCTCCGTGTGTGCATTGCACCTTATGTCAAATTTATAATTATATAGCTGCATTCTCTTGTCTTGCTAGGTGTAATGTAAGCATGATGCATATGGGGATAGGAAATAGAGTAGATTACTGCAGAACCAAGGAGACTGTCCTCTTGCATTTCAGGTATTAACCTGAGAGAAAAGGTTTATACTCTGTACTCGCTATATTTGCTGATATTGCTGTGATGTGAAGAGTATTTGTACAAAGGAGGTTTCAATTAGACTTGCACAAGCAACATTAATCCTGGCATTTCTAATTGCTGAGGGTTGGGGTTTTTTATATTTTGTTTTATTTTGCAGCCTCTTATAGAATGTCTATGTGCAGTCTATCTTTATGTGTATTATCTAGATGGACGGATACAGGTAAAATTAATGAACACAACTGTAAACAGCAATAATTCATTTTGATGACAGTTTTAGCAGGGTGTAATTCAAATTCTTTTTCCACCTCAAGCAATTCTTCAAAACTGAGGGCTAATGTTTTCTCTGAAAACAAAGTCTTCAATAACCATCACAAGATCTTAGAGAAAATCACATGGGATATTGCTGGAGGGCAGGAATGAGATTCAAACATGACACCAATGTATGACATGTAACAGAACTGTAGAGTAAGTAAAAGAATCAAAACAAGCTCTCTGTCTTGGGAATAGTTATTAAATATTGTCAATAGCATGAGAAAGGTGTGTGATTGTTAATGTGGTGCTGAACAAATATGAAGCAAAATACAGTACCTGAAAGAGCTTGTGAGCTAAGCAGACAGACGATGAAATAAGAATTGAATGTGAGCTTCTGGCTGAGGAGTTTTGCAGCTTAAATATCTGTTTCCCAGGGTGTTGGACTGCCAGCATCATAGTTAGTGCATAAGAAACATTCTCAGATTTCTTGGTGAAAAGATTGATATGTGCGAAGGTTTATTTTGATTTATTGTTTTATTTAGATAATGGTGACTCCTTAATGCTCCTTCCCTGCTGTAGTTCTATACACAGTATTTCATTTCTATTAGCACATACTATAATCCAACGGTCTTAATATCATCTTATTGATGATTCTGCTGTGATACCAGCAGAACTTCAGTCTTGAGAGTAAGGGATGACTGAACCGAACTAATACAAAATGTATGCTATTGTGCTTGGTAGGCATATTGGACAAAGTATGCCTAACTGGAAAAAAATAGTTTTGGAATTTTTTTTCTGGCTTTCAAATCCATTGCTCAGAACTATTGAAATATACTCTTTCAGCCCATTATTATTTTTCTCTGAGCTTATTTGAGAGCCTGCAGTATATGTAACATTCTAGCAGAAAAAAAACAGTGGTTTTGCTTTTTGGTAACTCTCTATCATGCAGTTTAATTTTGCTAATTCTGAACTCTTTCTTTAATTCTTCATGTCGGTAAATTATGAGATGTTCCAGAGCCAAGCCATCTGGCTTCTATAAAAGCCACAGAAAGATCAAGGACATCTCCAACTGCTTTTATTGACCAGAGTGCCTCATGAGCCTTTAATGGGAATAGTGGGGGTGGGCAGAAAGTTTGGTTTTCTTAACTTAAAGTGCTCTTACTTGATGGGCCACAGAAGTGAAGTCAGCTTTCTACACTGTGTTTCATAAACCTTTTATGACTACAAGAGTGTAAACAAGGTAAAGGTCCACTGTGTTTCTCACTGAATAAAAAGGATATTCTGAAAATTTGATACACATTTCTTTATTTAAAAAAGTTCTTCACAAGCTCCATATGATATTCATACTACAGTCGCTTTGAATTGAAATGTCCCAGTCTTTAATGACTTGAAATGAAAGAGAAACAAAAAATATGTCTAGGAATTGAAATACAAATGGTGGTTGGCTAAGACTTTTTTTCATGTGTTTATACCTTGTGTCTGTCATGGTAAATTTAGGCAGAAAATGCTCCTTGTGTTTATAAAAGACAAAGCCTGTGAAGAAGTTTTAGCAGTCTGCGGAACTGTGCAGTCACTGACAGTATTGCTCCATTTCAAATCATTGGCTTATTACAAGTCCACTGTAAGTGGCTAAGTTAGCTTACTCCCTAGTCTCAATTTTACTTTCAGTATCATTTAGCAAAGAGTTGGGATATTGATGGCTGTTCTTGACTGCATTTTGCAACTGTGTAGAAAGGTTTTATTTGTGGATTGGAAAATGGCATTTAATGTTATAGCAGTAAAAAAAATGCTGTAGGTAGAAGAACAGGAATAGTAAAGCTCTTTATCTTTGTTACTTTTTGCAAGGTGCCCAAGACAGTGATCTCATATTTAGGAGCTTCTTTGTCTTTTGACTAGATGAAGGCTTGTTCCCTTGAGTAAATGACTTATAAGAATATAGTTGTAAATCAGGGCTCAATAGAAAGATCACAAATATAAATCTTCAGTTGTTTCTTTCATAATATGAGCCTCTTGCTTTAGTACTGCTTTGAAATGTCTGTATGCCCTGTCTGCCCTATGACATCTTGATGCAGCTGGTAAATATATAGGGCTTTATGACCCTGACTGTCTAAAAGCCAGGGCATGGCCTAATGTCAGGCTCCTTCAAGGCATGATTGCAGAAGATACACCTTCAATGATTTTAAGACCTGTTAACTGTTATTGACTTGATCCATATATTTCTGTTGTTTGTTTTGCTTCAGGTGGTTTTGGAAGGATGCTGAGGTTAAAAGAAACAATTAAAAAAAGTATCATTAGAATCCATGAGATACGGTACAAGAAGATACAGCCAAATATCTTAATCACCTAGAAACTTGAAATCGCAGCATTTTTAAGCAAGTGTAAGAACAACCTCAGACCTGAAATCAGTTACATCTATTAATTTTAACAACATACGGCACATCTTCCAGATGAGGTACTGATGTGAACCAGTGCTGCTGACAATGTGAAGCATTTGTGTACATTTCAGTAGTAGCCTCCATGTATTAACGTAACAGCAAGCCTTCACAGAAGGGTGTTAGAACAGCTGGGGAGTTCAAGAAGCGTCTTCATTACACCAACAGATTACCTTAGCTGTTGTGCCCTGGCCAAAACTTGATCCAGGATTCTCAGGTAGATTTAGCATCAGTTTCCAACTCCAGGATTGTGTGTAAAACAAATAATGCTAATCCCTTCCAAGGTCTATATGCTTCAGTGGGCTACCACCTGCCCTGAGCAAGAGTAAGGCGCAAGTAAATTTTTCTTCTAGAAGTACTTTTGTATAGATGTTGAGTGAGAAAGTAGAATAATGAGACAGCAAGCAGTTTCGCACTCGTACTCTGATTACCACAGCAACAGAATAAATTACGTAAGGACAAGAGTTCATCCATTTGGTTATTAGATAAATTCAGAGCATTTTATTTCTGCAGCATAACCATCTATTCTGCATTACAGACTAATAGAGACATTCAAAGTATGAATACACTGATACGTGCAGTAGATGAATAAAGCATAATAGGAAAATACAACAGATAGAAAAGAGTGGGCAGATTTACCACCCACCACCCAGAACTATGAATCTGTCTGACATCAGAGAGACAGATCTCTGCTTTGGCTTAATTACACATAATTTGGCTGACAGTTGAAATACAAACCTAAACAGTCAGTCAGCTGAAGATACACAAAATTAAGTATTTCACGCAGTGTCCAACCCCTTCAATCTTTATTAATAACTTAATTACATTAATTACACCATGGTTTAAAGTATTGCTAGTACAAGAGGGGGGAAAATGATAGACTCCCCTAAGTAATGAGCTGCATAGCAATTCTGTTAGAATTAAGACTATTAGGAAAATGCAAAGTAGCAGTAATTTGTAAATATATACTCCACAGTTTATAATTCCTGTTGTTCCACCCCATAATTCTTTTCTTTAGCAAACTCCAGCAGACATAATTTTGGAAGTCAAATCGAACGAGCCAGAAACATTATGAAGAGAAGACTGTTCTCAGGCTGAGTGCGTGTCTTAGTATTTCCACTACACTTTCATTCCTCTGGGTTTGTTGCTGTTGTTGTTTAGAGGGTTTTTTTTAGCCCTATCTTCAGCAACCATCTGTAGCACTAAAATAACCAGAATTTTCCTTATTCTGTTCCATTCCATGATGCAATGCAACTGTCTCGCATTGAAGTACTGAAGCCTTGACATATCAACTCATATCTAAAGGTAGTGTGGTAGATCCATGTAGTGGAACAGGTTTACCGTCCCTTAGCCTCTTGTCTACATAATGCTCCCCTTGAACAGTATAAATACAGTTCTTCAGAGAGGTTATGTCCATTCTAACCTGTTGGACCAAGCAAGACTATATAAAATAGCAATTTGCCAGTAAACTTTATGAGAGTTAGGAATTATAAGCACTCTTTCACGGTAGTTAGGTACATCTACATTTTACCTTCTTATGAAAGCAGGCTGAGTATGGTCATATAGCCTGTAATAATCATGATTAAGAGATGTTTATAAATGTGACCTCTCTATTTCATCTATATTACTGTGCACATCTGACAATACTGAATTGTAAGGGTATCTGCTTTCTTTGTCATTTAACTAAAGATCTTATTTGAATCCTTGAAATAAAATTGGAGTATTTTTAGTTTAAGTAGGAAAAGTAATTATTTCTGAGTTGTAAACTGCTTAAAATCAGAGGGATGGCACCTTCTTAATGGCTAAATTAGAGCTGAGGTATTTGGTTAAGCATCGTTTCTAATCAAGTTAGAATTTGCTTCTTAAGTCAGGTTCCTAACTTTAAAATGTCTTTAAAAGGCTCTTTCTTTGAGGCATTACCTTTGGAAAGAAAGTTGCTATCCCTTTCAGGTGATTCTTTTACAGTGAATTATTCTGATGACTGCAAATACACATTCCTATTAGAATATACCTGTAAACTTTTGTAAATTATTTCAAGAAGTTAAATTATTGAAATTATTTCTGTTGTCTCCAGAATAAGGTTTGCCTTTATTAAAATTTAGAACCAAGTGTTATTCACAGGGGAAATATTACTATACCTCTTGGCTGGAACCGATGCAGACAATTTGAGGGATCCTGCTAACTGTAACGTTTTAAAATGTAGAGATACAACAAAATGGAAAGGTATTTAAAGCATTCATATTTGGGCTTGCTTGAGCAGTCATTCAAAGTTAAGGAGCCAGTTGCATTTGCAGTTTCTCAAATATTTTGGTGCTTTGTTGTTCCATGCTACTTCACTGAGTGTGTCAGTGTGTCTGCCTGGGAGACATTGATAACTAAATCACTGAAGCACCTGCCTGAAGTGTTTGACTATTGTTCTACTTACCATCTAAAGAAGCTGAATAGCTCTATGCTATACCCTGCATGAGCAACAGAAAGGTGCTTTTCTTCTTCTTGCCATGATAAATTATGGAAGTGTCCATTATAGTCGCTTTATTATCATTCTTTCTTTTACTATAGTCACCTGTCGTCTGCCTTTATCATTCAGATCAGTGATTTGATGCTTAGTCTTTGAACATTCCCCAGATGTGATATTTTTATATTCTTTAATATTTCTGAACTTTTGAATACCTAGTTAAAAAGCTGTCAACAGTGATGGATATCTACATAGATGTCTCCATATTGTCACAATGGTGATTCTGCTTGCCTTCAAAATTATAATGAAAATATTTTTTCATGGTAGAACTGTTAGATTAAAACATGCTATCCAAGGTTGCATGTTTGGGATGGAAGAAGTCAATGGCATGCTACATAGACTGCTTATTTGTCTAGGAGTAATTCAACAGTGATGGCAAGAAATAAAGAAATGTTCTTTGCTTATTTGTACCCCAAGACTCTAGATCTCATTTTCCTAGATTTTAATTCAAGTACTCTGTATAAATTTATTTTGAAAATAAAAAATGCAAAAATTATCACATTAAAAAGAGAAAGAAGACAAGGAAAGCCTGTTACTTTTAAAATTAACTTTTCTGAAAAGGAAAACTATTGTTTGCTTAGCTTAGTCATGTTTGTCTTTAGGAAATGCTGATGCATATCTGAGAATATTGCTGTATTGTCCCATTGAAAATCTTGAACTAGCACAACCGTATGAACTAGGAAAAGTGAATATGGTCCTGAATAGTGCAGCATTACCTTTATACTTCTTTTGTTGAACCCTGATTAATACAAACACATTTTTTATTTTTTGTTTGATTTTAGAATATCTTTTCTCAGCCTTCTGTAGCCTCAGTCCTGGAAATGTGTATGGGTGAATACAACTGGGTGATTTGTTAATTGTTCTGCCTAGTGAATGGTGCTACAATACATCCTGTAGACTCTCTATGAGGAATCTTTTCTATTCTTTTCATGATAGATTCCTAAAATTCATTTGTGTTACTTTAGTATTGTTATTTTTGTAACATGGTAGAAAGAGAAAAACTCTGGGAAACTTGCATTTTGGGGCTGTCAGTTTTAACTGAAAACTTCTGTCTTTTTTTATGAAGTTAATGCATAGAATTCCCAAAGGCAGTTCTTTATGCAGTGCTTTTTGCGGAGTCCTAGTCTCCATTTGTTTTAATCAATGGGTACAGAGTTACTCTTTCCTGAAGAGTATTGCATGAGAACAACTTATACTGAATTATGAGACACAGCATGTGTGTAAGTTCTGTGATGCTTTTCATTCCTTTTTGTAAGCTTGCCTTGATGATGTAATGATACAGAGAAATAAATATAGGCTAATAAATGTAAAATATATCTGGGCATAACTATTTTTTTATTGAACAATGTTGAGTTTCTTTTACTTGAGTTTTATTTTGCTGCAAAAGCATCTAATTTTGAACTTTTTAAGACATTCAAAATGTGGTCAAAATGTTTTGTGTTTTAATGGATTTGTGAATCTAGATGAATTAGGCCAGAGAGTAACAGTCACTGTATAAATCTGCATTATGGCTGGCCGTTAAAGGAAAGCAGTAGGAAAATTGTGTATTGAGAAAGTATCATGACAGTATTTACTTTCTCAGTTTCTTAACTTGCTCTTTCACTGAACCTGTTGGGTATTCTTCCCTAACACTGATTCATATTGGAACAGTGAACGTTCAGGTATGTCCATGGTTGGATCAGAGCCGTTTGTCTAGCCCTGAAAAAGCACCTGTATTTGAAGTGGATTCTGCTATTGTAATATTTGGTGAATAGGATTTCACTGGGAACTGATCTGTGTGCAGTGAGAAATAGGTCCTTTTGCACACTATTTGTAATGGAGTGGAAAATTACATTTGCCATTGCAAGAACAGCCCCATTAGTGAGAAAGCAGATTCTCTTGCAGAGAGCTGGAATGCACCTCAGGCAGTGTCAGGGTGACAGTCCAAATAATGGGAGTTTGGAATGAACTGGGAGATACTAAAATGAAAAAATGCTTCCCTTCATACATTGTGGTTCCTTTATAAACTTATTGCTACATAAGGAACAGTTTGATTTAAAACAGCATGAAACTAAAAAACCCCACACATTTGAACAACTGTTTATAACTTGTTTTGAGGATGAAGCCTACTGTTGTGAAAAAGAAATGCAGTAATTTTATTCCTAGACTATTATCTAAACCAGTGTGAAGCTACTAATGTAAACAGGAATGCTAAAGTGTTTTGTTAGAGTTTTTTGATTTTGGGTTTGTTTTTGTTTTTAAATGACACTGCAAGTGTTGTCAATTCTATCTCAACCATATGGATATTTTAGGAATTGAGTAAAGGATCTTCTGTGCCAGTGCAAGCATCTAAGACGTGGTGCAGCTATCCCTGACCTACCCTTTCTACCACCCTTTTTTCCTCAGTGAAACTCTTTTAATTTTACTCCACTAATGAATGATTAACTTCAGAGTAGATATATAAAAGGAATGGTGTCAGTTGTTTTTTATACTTATGAGTCTTGGACAATGAAGATAAATTGCAGATGCTGACAGTCCAAAGAGCAAAAATCATTTATATTCCCTTGGTGCTTGAAAAAAAATCATGAAAAAAAATTAAAAAGTTAGTAGTCTTAATGACTCTGAAATACTTAATATGAAGAACACTGGGGACTGCAATTCACTTTCCTTCTGTAAATGTATTAGAGGGCTCAAAGAAGTTCTGGTAGAGCTAGACTGTGCTCTAGAATGACAGTCAAATGTATTTTAAATCTGCCATTTCCCTATTGAAGTTGTACCCTTGCTGATTGACATTAAAAAAAAAAAAAGGAAGGAAAAAGTATACACCAGAACTGGGGGGGAGAGGTGGGGTTTGACTGTAGTAACTGGGAATTTCTGCAAAGTCCACTATGAACAGTTGTGAGGTACCAACATAGAGAAACAGTAGTTCTGTCATACAGATTGGGAGTTTAGAGAAAATTAAAAGGTCTTAGGTTTCATTATCATTCTTCTGTCAGAGCTACCTGCTGAGTTTATAGTCATTAACTTCTCTAGGAACTGGTCTAAGTGGTAAAATTCAGATTGACATTTGAATGAAATATTTGCTCTCAAAGACTGCTGCTAATAATTAAGCATATGAGCCTTGATGATTCACAGATCCCAGGCCATTTAGACTAAAATATCTGTTAGGGTTTTCTTATCCATCCTTGTTTTGCAACAGAATTTCTCTGTAGAGCATCCTACTCCCATAGTAATTTCTGCTGGCATTTTTTAAATTAATGTTATTATGTGATTATTCTGTGCTTTAAGCAAAAGCTTATCTTTATTTTTTTGGATAAGAAACTTCAATCATTAGAATATTAACAAATTTATTAAGGCCAGTATTTTTACCTGTGCTTAAGGGAAGTATCCATAATGCAATTAAGTTGCAGCTTTTTAATTCAACTGAAAAGGTAGGCATCAGATATTAGGTACAGTGAATTTGTAGAGGATGGATTTTGGATGGGGTCACCAGAAGTTAGAGACTTGAGCTTCATGTCTGTTACAGTAATGACCCGATTTTTGCTTCACTCCTCATCTGCAGCATACCTCTGACCTGTCTTTGTCTTAGGAATGGCACCTTCTAATTCCCAGCTTAAATTTTGAGTAGGTTCCCTATTCTAACACAGGTGTGAAAGAATTGTAACTCGGGGGTAGTTAGTATCTGTAGTCATTATGGTGTCCATCCACCTTCTTTATTTGTCCTTCTCAGGAGTGAGATTTGTACATGTTGGCTACTCTCCTCAAAGATATAAGCAAATGGGTAGTATCAGGCTGATTTGTGTATTTCTGATAAAAATATTTTTCATCATCAGGGCAGATTACCCCTGTGTTACGTTTCCGTTGGATTTATTCCAGCAGTGATTCTCAGGTGTGGTTTATGCAGTTTGTATCATTGAGCAAAGACTGAGGTTTTCCTTATCCAGATCAGATTCTTCCTTTGATAAATTGGGATAAAAATACGGTAAGTGAACAGGGCCTGATAGCTGTGCCTTGTGAAAAGCTAAGTATAGCATCTTTTGATTGTTACAAGGATGTCTTGACAATCTGAGTGAGTGAATGCCAGTTAGTCTCTGGGACCATTAGGGCAAGTCTTACAGTTCGTGGTGGACAAATGAGCAGCTTACATAAGTTTTATTCGTTATTGAAATGTAATCAATTTTTGAGCTAAGATGATCTTTATCAAAGCGGAGTATCCACAGCTGCACAATGCAAGTCCTTGTACTGTAAGGTTTTAGCTAGAACTGTAATTGAAATACTTAAACAATCTTGTTAGCGGTAAACATTTATTTTTTTCCAAATATTTCTTCAAAAACTTAAAAACTTGAGAACTTTTAATTGGAATGATATATCCTGGTTTTATTTTCTCTGATAAGAGGGTGCAAACTGTGTGGGGTGAAATAAATACATGTTTCTGGATGACACCATCTTGGCATTTATACACATTCTTTTCTAAATATATTCTTTATCTTAGCTGTCTTGAAATACTTTTAATATAATTTAATATAATTAAAAGCACAGAATGAGTGCCAGACTTGTCAATTCGAACAACAAAGTGCTGAAATTTTCAGTGAAACTGAGAGATCCATCTCCCACACATTGTAATGAATAGGTTCATAAAAGGAAAATAGTTTAATTACATTTTAGTTCATGGATAGTTAATAGGCTGGAGTATCTAAATTGAATAATGTGATTCTGGTAATAATTATGTGTAAATGAACTTGTTTAAATGATATTTTACAGCTTCTTTATAAAATTACAGCTAGAGGCAATCCAGTGATAGACAGACAAAGGCCATGCAAAAATTATCATAAACTATTAGCTTGTTTGCAAAGGGTTTTATGTTAATCTTTTAGTACTTAAAGCACTCTGCAATTAACATATCAGGGGGAGCTGCCTCGCAGCAAAGGCATGCAAATTAAAGTGCTCAGATAAAAAGCCATTCACATAAAAAAAAAAATCAAAGAAAGGGTGGCATAGCACTCAAAGGGTACTGGTTTTCTATTTGAGATTAAGGAGGTGTAATGATTGTGTTATCTAACTAGGGTTGTAATTAAAGCTTTTCTCCTGCAGACATGACAATAGATACAGCATTGATTTCGGTGTTTTAATTGTGAAAGTCATTTTATTTCAGGGCAGAAGATATGAATAGCCTAAATCAAAGGGCTAGAAGATTGCTTTGTTGATAGTACTTGTTCAACAGCTGCCTTGTTGCTTAATACACAAATGGGGAGAATGGTGAAAGAGATCCTGGGAGGTGCTCCGTATTGTAATTCTCCTGCTGCTTTCCTTTCCTTTCATGAAGAAGGCAAGAATCTGTGTACTGATTGTAAACAAGCAATCTTTTCATACATCACCAATGTTTTTCCTCCCTTAGTTTCCTCTGAACAAAAGAAGTCATAAAAGCCTTGAACTAACTTTTACTACTGCTCTTTCCAAACTACAAAAGTTTTTGTAATAAAACCATCATCTGCTCTCAGAGATATCACACTTTTAGTGGGGAACAAAAAGTCTCCATGTGGCTGTAATTCCTGTTATCAGAAATGCCACTGTAACAAAAGGGATGTGCTGTGGGGAATTGGATGTTAGATTTTATTTACATTGTATTTGTGGCTGTACAGTCTCCGCAGCGTTAGCCTGGGAAGGGGTGACTTCCCCCCCCTGCCCAATCACTATAGTAACAGAGTAGAAAATGAATGATCAAAATAAATACATCTGGCTAGATTCTCAACTGGCATATGTAGCTGTCCTGTCTGCTCATGCTAGTGGGGAGTTACGCACTCAGAATGGGCAAGGCCCAGGGGCTGATGTGGGAGTAAACTGGACTGAACCTGGTTGATCAATTTGAAAAAGGCTTATATCAATGTAGCTTATTTCCTCTCTGGTATGGAAGGAGTTAACTCAATATGTAACTACATGCATGCAAGAGGAATTACATCATTTTTCTGTGTACCAGTATACTTGAAGTGTCCACAGTCTTTCTATTATAGACAAGATGCGAGTATTAAATGTGTGTATTTTCTCTTTCCTTAACGGAACCAAAATAGGGATTAAAATGGTGCAGGGTCTCACATAATAAGGACTATCCCAAATTCCCTTGGAGCCTTTCTGAGAGACTCAAATATACAGAAATAAGTCTGGCTTTCTGCCAGTAGACCTGCACATTTCCTAATTTGGGTTTAAAGTAGGAGCCAGTATGTCACAAGCGAAACCATTCTATTGTAATTATAAGCAGTAAGGACTGGTGACACTTCGTCTCTGGGATTACACTCCACTGCTGATCCCCACCCTTATTGCTGCTGGAATATTGGGTTAAATTCACATTTTTCCCCCCATAATTTTCAAAGCCCTCCATGGAACTGGCTCAAACTATGTAAGAAATTGCTTTTCTCCAACTGTAGTGACAGATTTCCTTGACAGCTACGTTTCACAGGAACTATGAAACTGTCAACCTTGAGGATGATGCTTGTGAGAGCTACAGACAGAGCTTTCTCAGCAGCTGGCTCAAGGCTGTGGAGCCTAGTTCTGGAGGAGGATAGAATGACCACAAATCTTGCTCCCTTCAAGGCTGTGTAAAATTTGCTCATTCAGCTGATGTTATCCACAGCCGGAGGAGAAACAGTGATGATTAAAGTAAGAGGTGGAAGAGACTGTGGGCAGAAAAAGTTCCTGGGGAAAGTGAAGAGACAAGACCATCTGACAACTCGTGCAGCAGGGTGGTTATAACCTTTGTTCAAATAAGAAGTACTGAAGAGCATGGCTTGCTTATTTTGGAAGCACTGGAAACAAAACGTTGTAAAGATGGTCTGAGATTTCTAACCTGACTTCTAAGCCAAGGGCTTCAATATATTCCATCTATATGTAGTGCCATAGCTAAGATAGCATATCTTGATGAGCATTCAGGGATACAGTGCAGTCCCTATTTATTTATATTTATGTATGTATATATAGACTGTTGAAATTCATCTGTGTGTGATATTATTAATGTAAAAAGATTTTAGGTTTAGGGATTGTTATATCATTACTTTAAATCCAGCCCTGAATGGAAGTATCATACAGATACTTTTGCATAAGCTTCATTACTACCCCCTCCCGCCTCTGAATGTTTAATGGAGTAGCTACTTCTTGCCTGAAGTATTTAGAATAAGTCTGAGGAGAACTAAAAAAGATCTTGTGGGTATTTTGCTGTAGATTGTGTAAGAATTTCCAGTGTGTTTTTTTCAGAAGGTAGAGATTTTTGTAGCTCTCATATAGACTTCATTGACTCTTACTGAAGTTTAATCTTTACTCTTACAAGCTCCCCTATTTGTAGGCTTCTACCCTACTAATTACAGAGGACTCTAAGGTAGCATACCTCTCACTGGATCTGGCTCTTAGTTCAGTATGAAAAGTCAGACTGAAGGTAAAGATATGTCTAGATAGGTTGTGGTAGATTTATCTGTAGCCCTTTGTGGCTCTCTTCAATATTTACCTTTTAAGCATGGAAGATTATAGGATAATACTGTCTAAGAAGGCACACCAGATAGCATAAAAGCATTTTAGGAAAATTCATCTGTTTAAAGAATTGGTGTTACCTCTTTGCATAAAATGAGATTATTTCTAAAAAGTATTCCTTGATTCTGAAAAAAAAATAAAGCAAAGCATTTTAAAAGCTGTTAACTGCATTAAAAGTATTTAGCAACGTAGCGAAACCTGTATCAGCAAGATCTTTAAAGCATCTGCAGAGGTCTCTGAACAGGGCTTTGTAGATTTCTTTTTTGTTTATTTTCAGGAGACTGTTTCCAATATAACTCCAACTGGAAATGTACATGATCTGTGTGTTACTCTATAGGAAAAGGAGTGCTTGGAAGGCAAGTGCCTTAGGCTCTCAACTGTGCTAATGACTAGGAAATTGCCAGTAGCTTGAGTCTGTCGCAGGACTAGACCTCTGAGGAAAAAAAAAAAAAGTTTACAGTGCCTCTCATTAGAATTATGTGTATATGGTAATTGACACAAACAGATGCACATTTTGAAAGCATTCCAAGAGTAATCTCCTTTTGTCCAAGTGGTAAAGTTCTAGTCGAGTAATACTGTCTGCCTGTAACGTCTGCCTTTGGAATCCTCCCAGTATTGAATGCTCATAATGTTTAACCTGGAGACAAAGATCTGTTCCTTTTCAGACATTATTTCTCATGTAAGGCCTTTGTTACTCTCCCATGGACACAGCTCTCCTTTTAGCTTCGTGGTTTCTCAGTTAAACCAAACTCTTCTGTGGAAGTGTATTCCTCTCTAGTGCTCTCCCGATCAAATTTTCTGTGGTTTTGTTTGTGTCTTTAGTGGAACATGCTGAATTCACTCCCAAATGTCTCAGGCTTGGTGTTTTTTCAAACACAGCATTGATTTGCTCTTAAATTTTCTAATGAGGAATTCTGCTGCTGAAGACTGTTACTTCACTGGGATTAAAGTTGTTTTGCTGAAGTTACTTTCTTCCTAATAACTGATGGGAAAAGCACGTATTCGATGCCTTGGTCAATGGCCATCTGTGCTTGTGCTTAATGCTTGCTTATTATTGTCATGTCACTGCTCTGAATTCTGAAACTCTCATATTAATAAATAGGCTTTGTAACTGTGCACTTAGTAATAACTGTCTTCCAAGTTATTCTAGGGGAAAAAAACTAATGGATTAATAAAATGGCCACTGCCATATTTAGCAGTTGTTAAAGATGTAGGTTAAGACATTGGAAGATTAGTATAATTCCAGTTCATTCAGTGTTGCAGAAAGAATATGAATTCCTTAGAGGTTATGAAATTCCTGCATCATTGAACATCTCAGTTTATGTGGATCAAGTCATATGCCATATATCTCCCATATCAGGGACAATGGAAGGTCGTCATCCATAATGACTCCTACTTCACTGTGGAAAATCAGTACAGCTAAACTCTCACATTAGAACACCTTTATCTTCAGAAAGCTGCAGTAGAATTAAAAAAAAGAGGGGGAGGGGCTGTGATTTTAAGTGTGGTATTGATTCATTACATTCAGGGAAACTACTTTCTTAATTTTAGGTATGTGCTTAAGTTTCTGGCTATCTCAGAACTCCGGATCAGACTTGCTTACAGAACTGGCTTCAAGTTGACTCTATTTCTGGAATACATCAGATAAGCTTCTTTTGCAGGATCCAACCCTGTGAGTTACCCTTATTGATTATTTCCATTTTAGGACTGAGCACTTTTAGCTCTCCATGCATTAGAGCATCCTGTGGAAGGAATTCTTCAGTGGAACTGAAGTCTCATGCACTGGGAATTGTGAGCTTGGAGGACTTACAGCACTCAATCCTGAATCAACAGGCCTTTGGTTTTCTGTCCAAGTTTTGCTTTACTTTTCTGAGCTTTGCAGAGTGTCAACTTAGAAGTATGTTTTAAAAAATATTTTCTTTGAATGGCTTGCTAACTACCATGTATTACTATGGGCTATCAATTTATTTTACAAGAAGTTAGACTGTCAGAAATACAAGATCATTCGGGGTTACTAATGGACGTTTTATGTAGTACTGACACGAGGATTTGTTATCTACCAGCAGAAGCGAGTGCTGACTTCATTAAAGTGGAAAAAAAAAGCCCACCCAAAGAAACAACAAAAAATCCCGTACCTTATTTATCACTTCTACTCTTACTTTTTAATGCTGTTGAGTTTCTTATTAACCTCAGCATTTTTATTGTGTGATGTGTATGTTCATGCAGCAAAGCAACTTTAACAGAACAGTTAATAGACACGATGACCCTTTTTTTTCTTTGATTAAAAAGACATTCTTCCTCCTGTACTTTGTGGGTTAGGAAATAGTCGCAACCACAGAAAAACTGCAATCAAGGCTTGTCATGGATTACATGGTTTTTATGGTATTCTGCAATTTTCAGGCCTAGTTTCCTTCCTCAAAAATTTTATGAACTGTCATCATCTTAGGTTTTTTTCTTAAGTGAATCTCTCTAGGTTTCTGCTGCTACCTATTTTGAAAAATGCTGGTCTTTTTGGTACAGGAGATTGAAAGGACTGCAAAAAAGCAGCTTTAAAATTGCTCCAACAAAGTCTGAAATTGAAAGCAGGAACTAGGACAGATATTAGGAATGACGGAAGTGATGCTGGCTGGGGAAAGAATTGCTGGAGGACTGACCAGGCACAGCCTTACAGAGTGTTCCACCGTTTATGAGAGCATGCAGTCATGAAGTCAAAGGCATCACAGGTGGTAGACTCATCACAGACCTGCATGTGAAAATAGGAATAATCACTAGCTCTTTCCCTCAAAGCAACATTAAGAATTCTTTATGTATTATGGTCAAAGCATGTGTTTATTCAATACTCTTTGGTAACTCAGTTCTCATTAGCCAAGCTAGAGAGTTCCCAAAGACGCTAATCTTTCATTCAAGAGACTGTTTCCAGGGCGGGACAAATATGAAGTATGTTCAGGCACTGACTCTGTGGCTGAAAATAGATGGTCACCAAGACTGGAATATTTTATGTATTGGAAAAGGTTAACAATCTGAAGAGTACTCATTTCTAAAGATTAAGGTTATTCTTAATACTACATAGACTGTGTATCACATATCCCAGCCATGAGCAGACAGGTTTTCTTGTGCTTCCTCCAAATTCTGCTCTTGTAGTCCGTGTTTGTCCTGCAAGGTTCCATGCATACTGCTACGTTTTTCCAGTAAGAATTGTTATTTCTTTTTGCAAGTATTTGGTTTTTAGGGTTTTCTTTTGTGCTTTGGTTTTGTTTTTTTTTTTCCTTTTCTTGAGGGCTAGGTGTCTGTCCACAAGAAACACAGAGAATTAATGACAGCAGAAAATGGTCTTTCTTGTCAAAACAGGAGCATTTTCCTGGGGAAATGCCGGCCCAAGCTGTAGCAGGCAGGTGTCTGAGAGGCACCTTTGTGCCAGATCAGCCCTTGGCGTTGGATCAGATGATGTGGGCCCAGCTGCTGTGTACTCGTTTTCAGAGTTGTTTTTCCTTCACTTGGTCATTTCTGAGTCTTCTGCAGGATTGCAGTTTGTTTCAGCTTCCAGAAACCTAAGGCAAGCTGTAGTGCTGAGACAGACATATGTAGTACAGATGCAAAAATGGGGGTAATCCCACACTTTGAAGGAGGTTAGTATGTTTTATAGCAGCTGAATGGAAGTTAGGGCCTTTTAGCTGATCCAGTCTGCCTGTGGTTGCTATGCCTTGACCAACAGAGGCAGAACCAAGAATTTATGTTGTCTTCCAGAGAGCTGTCAGTGTTTCAAGTTTATACATGGCAGCTAGAAGAAATGAGAAAATTTGATGTAGAAATTTAGCAGGAATGATATGGGAGAAATGGAGATGTGGAACAGTGGATGGGCAGGAGGCAGTGGGCTAGAAATCCTGTAGTTCCAGCCCAGGCCAGAATCTTTGGTCATTGAGATAGTTTGGTGTCCTTGAGCTTGTGGGATGATTCAATTGTCATTGCATTATCAAAGACAAAATCTGAAAACTGAAACAAAGTAAAGGGGTGTAATTGAGTTTCTGCTTTCAGGTCAGGGTAGGTAAGCAAAGGAAATGTTTTCCCCACTCTTCACAGTCACTCCAGTAACATCTGTTCACCTCCACCAATGGGGAAAAAAAGAAAAACAAAACTGAAATGAGGAAAAACGAATTAAAGAGGGGCTAAAAAATGAGCTGAATGCTTAGAAAGGAAAAAGCTTACTAAGCAGCTCTAACAAGAGAGACAAACAATTCTATATGTTAGCTTCACCTTGTGTTTAGTCTGAGAGGAACAAAGCAATCCCTGGAAAAGTCAGACAGTGTCCTTCCCCACACTTAGCAGCACAAAAGATGGGTGGCACCATTACGGTGGGAAACTTGCTCAGCTCATGTAACAGGTTTCATTTAAACTGCGCAGAACAAAAATCTCTGAATACACAGAAATGCTCTTTGAGTTAAGTAGCAAAGCTGCGCTAACTCCGTCAGTACTTGCACTTATAACAGAAATAGCCTCCAGAGTTGACTGTTTATTTATCAATTGTTAATTGAGTTGATGTTTACTCATGATTGCAAACAGATGATTAATTTATAGCTGAGTGTTATTACTATGATAGTGAAGAGATCATTAGAAAGAAGGATTATAATAGGGTTCTCTGCACTTGTGAGGCTAGTAATAAAGATTGACTAATATAATTAGATAAAGCTTTGTAACAAATACTATTAAATTGAATCTGGACTTTATTTAAATACACTGGCCTGTTATCTAAAATGTATTAGCAGAGTGTGTGGGTTAAGTAGAACCCCTGCCTACACTGTTTACTGTCTCCTTCAGAGATTAAAATGGCTCTATACTTGTTGGTTAAATTGCAATATTATGCTCTATGCATGAGTATTATTCCTATTGAAAAGTCTAAAAAATATTATTGTAACAAAAGAAAAACATGATATTTGCTTTAAGTTCTAACGTGGGATGATTTCTAACTTTAATTTTGGTGACAGGTTAACGAAACTTAATTCAAGAAGATGGTATTAAGCTTCTTCATTTGCTGAGCCTGGTGACTCCTTTGCATAATTCTATTTAATTGAAATCAGAGTAAGGCTTTTGTGGGAATCCAGTGACAATCTTACAGGGCATTTGATTTTTTAATTTTCATGGAAGCATGGAAGGCAACAACAGAAGCTGAAGTGGGATGGGATGAAGCATTTCAAAATGTAGATCTATCTCCATCCCCCTTCCTCCCCCTTTTCAAACAGTGTATATTATTTCATGAAGCTAGTCCAAATTGCCTAGAGTTCTATAAAGATTTGTCTGTTGTGTTCCAGAGTAAGTTTAGCATAGAGAGGCTCTTCTTTGGCCCATTTGTAGTTGTGGGTACAGATGTAATGTGAATCTAGCGTGAACAAAAATAGGTAATATTTTAATTGTATTTTAATGTAGGATGGGAAGAGATATAGACAGAACTTGCAGCTCTAATGTAACCATCATTCTAGCAGTGAGCATTTCAAATTGTTTGAAAACGCCATGGCATCATAGCAAATGGTGAAATAATACCACAGGGACTGCAACACCAGGCATTTTTTTTAAGAATCTTAATAGGTTACACTCTAACTACTCTGTGGTTTCATGAAAACTGCATGCACAATTTCCACTCTTTATTGTCAGATTCTTTATGGGTAGAGAAACACAGTTCTCACTTTCTATGTCCTGAGTGCTTGAAGACTTAAAGTCTTCTGGAGTTGCTTCAGCTACAGACTGCCAGACTGCGAACCCTCAGGCTATGTTAAAAATGCTCTCATCCTGATAGGTGCTGAGCCTCAAATGAAGTGTCTTGAGATCAGTGCTTGCTGAACACCTGTCAGTATCTGTCTCCAAATGACCACAAAGCATTTCTGTGCTCAGCTGAGACTTGAAACCTTTATAGTATTTATAATGGGAAATGAAAAGTTCTTGCCCTGTGGTTAGAAAGGGCTCCCACTGGGCTGTGCAATTACTGTTGTGCTGCTCTGCTAGCTGTGTGCTCTGTGCTCACGTGTATGATACTCTTCACAGTTAGCAAAGCTGACAGGTCTACAGTCATGTTGCTACCCACATCCAAAAGTTACTTAAGTATTTTAGTACTGGGAAAAAAAAAATCCGTGCGTTATTTTCATTCTGCTTGGTGGAATTTCTTCGTTGGAAGAAGATATTTGGAACAGATTAATTTTGTCCTGGTTTCAGCTGGGATAGAGTTAGTCGTCTTCCTAGTAGCTGGTACAGCGCTGTGTTTTCAGTTCAGTATGAGAAGAATGTTGATAACACCCTGATGTTTTCA
>JAVKLA010000093.1:16952797-16997241 GCA_034782735.1 Sagittarius serpentarius | reverse complement strand
GTTGGCAAGTGGTGAGCAATTGCATTGTGCATCACTTGTCTTGTGTATTCCAGTCCTTTTATTATTATTGTCACTTTGTTGTTGTTATTAGTGTCATTGTTAGTTTCTTCCTTTTTGTTCTATTAAACTGTTCTTATCTCAACCCACGAGCTTCACTTTATTTCTCCGATTCTCTCCCCCATCCCCCTGGGTGGGGAGGGAGAGAGTGAGCGGCTGCGTGGTGCTGAGTTGCTGGCTGGGGTTATATAAATTGTTTGATTACTAAAAAGGTATTTAGAAGAAATGTTGAAATCTTGAGGTTCAAAAATAACAAACTGGACAAATGCTTGAGATACAGGTTCCTTACACTGTCAGATGAGTGGGTGGGAATGTGAAAAATTTAAATGCTCTTCATAGAAATGACTCGGAAAGGATTAATAATGGCTCAAAATAGTCTCAAAGAGACTCTGGACATGTTTATGGAGAGTTTACACAGAAAGGGTCTGCTACTTTGAGCCTTGCACAGCAAGTGAAGAGAGCCTTTTGATCTTGACTGGCTTGATGGGACATGGGATGAAGCAGACTTTAATCACAAGTGATTAATAAATCACTCCCAAAATATAATTTGTCTTTCCTAGAGAAAGTAATTTTTTTTTTTAAACTCTGTGGGGAAATAGAATTTTTTTAATGCTTTGTATAAATTTGTTGGCAAGTTTTAGCGTTATCAGTTTTCACCAGCGCTCTGTCCCAGGGCTGTCAATTTGACTATGCTGAAAAGTAAGTTGTCATTCTCAAACAACTCGTCACCTGCTTGCGTTCTGAAATAGTGCAAAGGGAGGTATTAAAAAAAGGTGGGATGAGAAAAGAGGGAAGCATCCAAGAATGGAGTTGAAGGCAAAATAGAGAAATGTAGAAAAATACCGTCTAAAGCTGAGTTTGAGAAACCTACATATTAGAAATACATTTGAAGAAACAAATGCAGGTTGGTAGGGACTGTGTCATCATATTTGGATTGTGTTCCTTTATGAGAGTAAAACATGCTTTGTTTTCCCTGTGAAAAATGTGCAGTCTGAAGCCCAGCACACAGGGTGAGCTTTGAATGGGTCTCAAGGAAGCAAAATAGCCACTTGTAGGCAATTCGCAAAAACCCAGAGCTAATGGGGGAAAAATTGGGTTTCAGATCAAATTTTGTTTGGAAACAGCTCAAGATTGTTTCTAAAAAGCAGCTGGAATTGGCCAAACCCAGGGATGATTGTATTAAATACTGTTCCTTATGAACTGCTGAAGGTTTTGGTTTTCAAAAAACCATCATAGCGTTGGTGGAGCGCCTTCCACAGAGTTTTCAATTTTCATCCTAGAATTTGTGTCTCCTTTTAAGTACCTGGTAATAGTGGTACTTGTAATAAGGATCCCAGTAGCAACGGACCAGTAATTTGCATATTACATTATTTTTACTCTTAGGAATCCTGTGGAAGGTGTAAATGAAAAGACTCCTGGCTGTTAATAATATAGAATTGAACCTGTGAAAAATAAGTCACTGTTATTATTGCTTTATTCAACTTTCTGCTATTGCTTTGGATTTAGATCCTTTGTTGTTAACTTATATACTCTGGAGACATTAAACAAGGAGTGGGAAAAGTAAGCATTCTTTATAGAAGTTTATTAAAACTGGCACATAGCTGGCATGTGAAAAGCTGTCATGATAATCAAATCTTTGATAGGTTTGACAATGATATACTTGCATAGATAAATCCACGCAATCCCAAAAGACATCAAATGGGTACTTAAATCCTCTCATGTACAGGCCATTTTATTCAGTTGCTGAACATTAAATGTAGAAGAATTAAGTAATTTTAGCTAGTGTATAGAGAGCAACTACAAGTTGACTTGTTTTATTTTCTTCTAATCTTCTTCAAAGTTTCCAGGCCAGCCTTTCACTGAAGAATATACACTATTTTACTTGTTTGATAAGTCTTGCAACAAGGAAAGAAGAAAAGGCAGCATAGTGCAGCTGTTTTTTTTAAAGTAAGTAGTTGTTTGACAGCCATAGGGATATTATAATTGTAATTCATTGAGCAGGGCTCTATGAGGAAGCAGAAGTCCCTGTTGGAACTACTCCACAGTTTTCCAGCTGTTGTCTGTTTCCTTCACACAAGGAGGGCTTGAATCACATCTTAAGCCTTCAAGAATGTATGGTGCGCTGGATATAGTGTGTATTTAATTCTGGACTGGAAAATGAAGCCAATGTAAACTCCAGTTATTGCTGGGCCTTTTCATTTCTCTGACATCAGACACAAAAGGTCATGACTGCTTATGTCCCATTTAAAACAGCAGTAAAGATTCAGAAAACTAAAAATGGCAGTCTCTTAATTAAACACTTCCAGAGAAACAGTCTGTTTTCAAGTGCAACCTGTAGCTCTGTTTATATTCATATGGCATTTCTTACAGTGGTGAGTTTTGAAGATACGTGGAAGAAAATGGCCCTCATCTCCAAAATCAAATGGTATTTGAAGAGTCCTCACTCCACACTTGGTGGGGAGAGCTTTTTCAAACAAACCATCTTGTAAGCCTGTTGTCTGTCTGACTGGGGTGGAACCATGGGTTGTGTTTTGGTTTTCTGGGACTGAAATTTGCACAAAAAGATGAAGTAAAAGTGATCAAAATCCCCAAACTCACTATGGAGTTGTGATCCAGTATGCCCTGTTAACCCTGTTGAGCCTGCTATGCTTTTTAACACGTGAGAAAAGTTAGCTTAGCGTCACTGAGTCTACTAAAGATCTGTGGAGCAAAGGATTAGCTCAGTTGATGTTTGTTCTTTCTAATACTTTGTGTTTATATTAAGAAAAGGAGGTTGTCATTTGTATTACAGTCTCAAAAAGTGGGTAAGATTGAAACAGGATGGGTTTAAATGAGAAAAAGACAATCATTTACAACAGAGAAATAACTTCAGGGGTTTTTTTTTCCTCACTTAGAATAGAGAAAAAAAAACCCAGAAAATGGACCCAGTAGATCTTCTAATTGATTTGGAAAAGAAAATCACTAAATGCCTATGCATATAGCTAAAGAGAGAGCAATCTTAATCAATGTAGAATAAGTAAACTGTTTATTCAGCCTGGTGAATAGTAGAAAAAACCCCACTTAGATTTAGAAAATTATGGTGAAATGTGCCTTGAAAATTATTCACTGGTGGTACTGAACACTGTCATCTATCATCGTGAATTTGTAGTATAAATTTTCATATGAGATATGAAAATTTATTCAAACATTAGAACTGCTGAAGAAATTTTCATTGACAACTTCTTCTTTAAATTAGTATCATTGTGAAAGAGCTGTTAAAGAAGGCTGTAAAATGAAAACATATTTATTTATGTGAGATTCTTTTTTAAAATCACTTGATATATTTTTCACCAAATGTTTGTTTTACAGTGTCTTACATAATTAAATGTTACTGACTTTAGATTTATTAAATTTATATATTAGCTAGAGAAACTGCCATTGTTAACTATTCAAAATGTAATGAAAATTTGGCTCGTGATAATTTTTTGCTTGTATTCAAGAGGAAAAAAAAAATTGAAAAAAAGCTTTTAATTAACATTCTTGCATCTGTCTCAAAACCAGGTATCATGTATTACTGCTAAAAGATGTAACTGGATATCCCTTTATTTCTCTTTCTTTTATTTCTCTTTCTTAACAAAGGACAAGAAAAAGCAATAAGCACTGATTTAGAAAAGCCAAGTGCCTTACAAATAACTGAAATTTGTAATATTTCCTAGGATGTGGTTTAGCATGTTGTCACATTAGACTGCAGAATTTTAAGACTTGTTTAATACAGAAAGCTGGGCAAATCCTTTCAAGTATAGGCTGTGTGACCAAGTCTGCATGGTCAGAGGGCTTGTTCATGGAATATGATTTTGGAGTCTGCATCAGCTGGAACCATATTAATGTTTTATTTCTAAAATAGTGGATCAGATTTGTGCATATTGGTGTCAGACATAGCCTTACACTTATTTGACATATTTAATTGATTTTAAAATACTCTCTTTTGTTTGGCGTTCATTTCTGAATGTCCCGAAAGCTAAATAAAAGTGAAAGCAAGGAATTCCAAAGGAGGCTGAGTGGATATGCTGTCCACTTTGTGCTAATTTTCCAGTGAAATTTCACTGTTCAGCTCCCCTATGCCCTTAAAAAATTCTAGTTAAAGTGTATGCATAGAGGAAGAAAAAAAGTTAACAACTTTCTGATGAATACAGTGACATTTGGGTTTAGGAGGTCATGTAGTGAGGAAGTCGCAGGACTCTGCCCTGTCTATATAAAATGTGCTTTACTTGTTTTCTGAGTGCTTAGCTAGTGATGGATGATTCAGTCCAAATGTTAGCTTTGTGTACCGACAGTCTGTCTCTCTGATATACTTTGAACTCTGGATGAATTTTTATATGGCTTTACATGAGTACTCATGAAAACAGGAGCAAGTTATTTCATTGCCAAATCTCAGGTGGCCAACCTGGTGCAACTGCTATAATTTTTGTAGGTGACTTGAGAAATATCATTATTATCCAGCAGTGGGGAACAATGAACGTGTTAATGGCTAGACTGGCAGGGCTGCACTTGAGGTATTCAGAACAAACACCTTAGTCAGCAGTCACAGGTGGGGAAAAAATACCTTTGACTGTGAAAAATATCACAAATGCTTGATTCAGTTTTTTTACAGTACTTCATCAAATAACTTTACCTGAGGCTTAGTCCTCAGCAGCTGCAAGAAGATTTGTTCAGAGAAGGGTGAACTGGTGTAGAGGGAAGAAGGAAAGTCTATTGAATCTTTGAGCATGGTTTCCAAACTGTAACCGTTAGCTTTCTCTTTGTAGGGAGGTGTTCTTGATCAATCAAGAGATCAGAGATATTTTCCCTTCATTCTTAATGCTTGGTGTTTGCAGGATCTGGGCTTTCATGGTCTATCTTAAGCAGAGGTATTTGTAGAATGTCTTTATGGGAGACTTATTCCTGGGAGAGGGGCTAAAACTACTAAATTTTAGCTGCTTCTGCAGAAAACCCATGAAGTACAAGACCTTGTTTCTTCAGGCTCTATTAAATCACTGGATACCTTATTGAGGGAATGGTTGGTTATGGCCAGTGTACTACAGCTACAAGCCCATTTCCCCAGTGAAAATAACCATGTGATGGTGAATATTTGAGAGCTTTGTAGCACGCAACAAGACCTAATAAATGGTATCTTAATGCTAGCATACACCTGTGTATTGAATGGGCCATGTAAAGGAGAGATGTGGTGGAAGGCATCATGGACACACGATTTCTAGCAAAATAGCCATCAGTGCAGAAGCCCTCCAAATAATGGAGATTTTGTTGCAGTCTAGGCCTGGATTCTCTGCAAAGCTCTGTTTTTTGCCCTCCAGTCACAGCTAAACAGTGAATTAGAAATTTTTTTTTTGGCGCTCTGAGGTGTATGTTGTGCAGTGAGAGAGGGACCTTTTACCTTAAAAGAATGTGAAATGGAAGTGCAGCAGGCAAGAGTACAAGACAGGGGCCAAGTGAATAAATCCCACATGAAAAGCATAGCACTGAAAAAGCCTACTGTCTTGCCATCAATGGCACAGATGTATGGTCTGATGATTGGTGCAAACATGTTAATTACAATTTCCCATGTCTTATGTGATAAGAATCTTTTCTATTTTAAATCCCATCAACTGTGGATTTAATTAGACTTTTTTAAAGTAGACAGTTTTGTTCAGATCATGGTGGTTACAACCAGAAGAAAATTTTGAAATATAATTTTGAAATGTTATTAAAGAGGAAATACCCCAAATCAGTGCTGCTTTAATTATCTGGGATGAAGAGATGAAAGAAAAGTGGTTTCTAAGTAGATTACTTCCAAGATAAAACGTTTCATTTTATTAGTGTTTAACCAAGCCCTTCCAACCCAAACCATTCTATAATTCTGTTATATACATTTTCAAATTTTTAAGCCATGTGAACAAGACTTGATACTATTAAACACAAGATTTCTTAGCGATTTAGACAATGTGGTATGCTATGTGATCCTGTGAAATATCATTCGTGATTTTCAAGTTGGCACTGAAATATAAGTTAAAACAGTATTTGTATATTGCACAGATTAATGCAATCAGAATTATCTCGAACTGTCCTGAACATGTTTTAAAATCTTCTGAAAACTGCATTCATCCATAGAAAGCTGGATCAATGTTTGATGAGACAATGATAGTACTGTGCGTGTTAAGACTAAGTTAGATTTTCCCCAAGATGTGTTTTCTATATTGTAATAGCCTCTGGAATTAGATTTAAGGCTGAAAAGAGTACTGTTTTCTAGTGCTTTTTTTTACATTTAATATTGATTACAAAGATTATCAAAGCAAACTTCTGTGGGGTTTAATACTAAATCTTCTTTAAAATAGTTTGGCAGTGTACGGACATTCAATGTCTTTAGCATACATCTTTGATTTCAGTGTGTTAGGGTTGTGGGACATGTTTGTCTAGTTTAGACTCTTTGAAGATGCCCATAGGCTTCTTTCAGATCAAATCACACCTCACAAAAACACTTAATTGAGTCCAAGTTCCTCTTTTGTTGGTCTTCAAAAGCATTAAAAATAGTCACTGAAAATAAGCCATCCTTTTAGGGGAGATACAGTGTGAACTGGATCTCTGTGAAGCTGTTTAGAAAACATGCTTCCTATTTAAGGTTATCTTCACTCATTTCTTTCAGTATCATGTGAACATTTAACAAAAAAGCTGACATTCCTATCATAGTGCTGTGTGTATTCTTCTCCTGTCCTATGCAGCCATTTCCCACATTTGTCAAGGCAAAGGTTGAAGGGGGTATGGACAAGGGAAATAGGTCTCCCATTCATTCCTATCTGTCAGGAGTTCACTTTGTCATGATAACATTCAAGGAGTATATTTATCTATCCTGCTACTGGAGGTTAAAGCAAGGGTAAAAAAAGGAGAAGGGAAGAAATCATGTTTTAAAAGTTTACAAATTCTGCTGCAATGACTGTAAACAGAGAGAGGCTTGCAGTGGAATGTGTAAAATACTGCCACATTGATAGCGATGGGGCGGCTAGCTGCTACAAATCCGCTCGTATAAACAGAGGAACTCTTGCTGCAGATTGGGTCTGTTTTGGCTTAAAGTCTGAGGAACACATTGCTTTCAAAGTGAATTCTTAGGTGTCACTTCCCATAACTTATAGCAGAAGATTACAAAGCTACTGATATAACATATTAGTTTGATGGACAGAATTATACCCCCAACGCTTCCTGCTCTCCCCAATGACGCACACTAACTTAGTGTGCTGTGACAGCTGCCTTGATTTACCACCAGGCTGGGAGGCCAAGTGGGAGAGGGAACATTCACATGAACGCAGGGGCTGATACTGGCCCACAGCCTAGTTTATAAAGCTGCCCTGTAATTCACCACAAATGTGTCACCATTAAAAGGGAAAAAAGGATTGCAGATAATAAATACTCTTTAATTTATTAGCTAACAACAAAGAGATCAGAGCCAGTTGTGATGTGATTGTTTGACATAATATTGTCAAGGAAAAAAGCTAAGTTGACCAAAGATGTATATTACACATTCAAGCAGATGCATCAACTCTTGGCTTGTCACAAGCGGAGCTAAACAAAACGCCAAACAGAGGAGAGAACTGGCAAACAGCACAGTCATTTATCTCTGAAAGAGACATATTCAAGAGCAAGTGAAATAAGACATCGTTCTTTGGGCTTGGTCAAGGGCCAAGTTCTAACTATTATAAATTAAATGTTTTGTGTATCGTATTTGGCAACTGCAGCAGCTCTTACCATCTTGGTCATGGTAGGAGAGTGTTAGATTTTCCTGCCTCCTTTTGCCAGAATGATGGCTTTTGTTGTGGGGGACAATATTAGAATGTGTCTGTGCATACCAATAGCCACAATGCATGCTGTAAAAAAGGCATATAGGTTTTGCAAATACAAATAAGAGCTCTTAGGCTAGACACCCTACAGAATTTGAATTTTCCAAAGAAAACTTTAAGAAGTCATGACTCTCAAAGTCTCACTCTCTGGATTGTTTGAGTTCACAGAATACAGTCATCTATAAAATTATTTCAGGTTCGTATGCTTTCAATCTGAGTTTTTAACTTCATGTAGTTTATTTTGAGGAACCTTTGCTTTTTGTTTTATATGAGCATTGTTCATGCCACCACAGTTAGCTTGGTATCAACAGTTCCATTATAAATTATGCCTGAGTGGTTTGGATGTCAGCTGTAAAAATTTTTGCCCTGCTTTGAAAACTGATGCACAGAATCAGAGCATGAAGATTCCATGTTTGTACAAGCACATGCATATATTTTTTAAAAAAGAAAAAGAATATTTAGAATTAGATTTACTAATGTTATCCCAGAACATGGGTATCATGTTACACAGGCCTGAAAGTGTCTCAGCAGCGCTGCAAATTATATTCTAATATTGGAGGCACGTAAATAACATGCACAGCCCCAGATCTTGGTTGTTGATTGTTCAGTGCAAAACTGGAGTAAATTCAGTGGAGTATCTCCAGATGTATTGTAGTCTAACTGCATGCCAGAATTTCCAAACGGTGTAATGTAACCTACATTCTGTATGATACTCTTATACACAGCCCTAAGACGTGATAAACATGTAAATATATAGCTGTAAAATACGCTGATTGAGCCAAAACAATGTTTTTCATATTATTAGAAAAAAGAGCTGGGGGATCAGCTATTATTTGGAGTGCTTTTATGTGCATCTGTTGTAAAAAGAATGTAGTTCTGTTCCCTCACCTCTCCAGGTTTCAGAAATACAAAAACTTAGGAATTGTTACATTACTTGTGTTAAATAGAAAATGTTAATTTCTGTGAAGATCATGCCAGCACAAGACTTGAGCATTATTTAAACCCTCAAGCAAAAGCCCAAACCCATTTTTTGTGGTACATTGTCCTCATGCTCAGCCTTTGCACAGGTATAAAAGTGGAAGTTGAAACTCCATATATATTCTTTAAGGACTTGCCCTTTCTCCGTTTCTCTTGACAGCTAGATCATACAGTAGTGCTCTGAAACAGGAGAGGAAAGGCATAATGCACAATGAGGAAAGGAAAGAGGCTCAAGTGATCCCCTCCCTGTTGGGAGGCTGAAAATTCTCTGGATGGTCCAGGTCAGCATCTCTGAAGGTGAATATGCTTCTTGGCACAGTAGCACGCAGGTGTGTATGGGTCTCTACAGTAATGTGGCTTTTCGGATGTTGAGCAGCCAGGGAATAGGAGCCTCTGTGGAGGTATGGATGGAGCAGGGGGCCTTCCTACAGCAGTTTCTAGCACATTTAATGATCTCTGTCCTCAGGGCAACATATATCACATGCTGCACCAAGCTATCTGTGCTGAGTAATTAAAGGAACCTTTTCAGATTATATCCTAAATTAAAAAGAGAGAAGAGGACAGGCTGTGCCAAAATTGATAACTTAAATTCCTCCATTTTGATGAGCAGGGCAGTCAATTCCCAGGAAGAGGGAACCAGCATATGCTAAACATGGAGAAACATAATTTGGGATAGAGAAAGAGCAGTGTGGAGTCCACATGATTTGGGACAGAGAAAGAGCAGTGTGGAGTCCACTTTGTGGCATTGCCCAGGATAATTAATGGCAGGCCAGATAGATATATAGCAGGAAGTACTTTGCCATTTGTTAGAGGTAATATGTGCAAATGTTTCATAGTTAAGCAAAGACATAGGAAAAAACCTCTGCTTTAAAAGTCTGATGGTCTTGCAGTCCATCTCTTCATTCCCAGCTCCAGGGACATAGCTGCAGGAAAGGCCAAAGTCCATCTTCTGCTTATATGGCAAATTAATTTTGATTTTATGCACATCATAGTCATTAATGATCAAGTTGATAGTCAATAATTTCTTATACCTGTCTTCTGAGTTAAATTATTGTTAGAATCTCAAGTGCTTTTTAGCAAAAAGAGGCAGAGATTTAAAATTTCTTCTTCTCATGTGTGCAAAAAATATCTCAAATACGACCAAATTTTCCCCCCAAAACTAAACAAATATAGAAAAAGAGAAGGAATCTACATTTCGCTAGTATTTCAAATCTAAAGTCTAAAAAACATAGAACTGTTTCAAAATCATGCATCCTGATTTGCAGGCATTATGTTCTTTAAATGAAGAATTATGTTCTTTAAATGCTTGGAGTTTGCTGTTTTATTTCCTTATGAAATGGAATTCTGCTTCTTATTCCTTAAATTCGTGAAAGACAAAAGCACAGAAAATATGAAGGTGAAATAGAATATACAGGAGACTATTGTAGTCTCCTGTAGTTTTCAAAAGAAACATTATAGTCTTAACTCCCACTGAATATAACATCTAGAAATTCAGACACAATTCAAATGAATTCAACAGCACACCATGGTGTCTTCTAGGAATCATTCTTTATGAAGTTAAAGACTAAATTGTACATGTTCATGCTTATTAACAGCAACCACATCGTATTTTACCTCACTGCTCTTTAAATATGAGGTAGCTTACAGAAAATTAATGCAGGAGCAGATGAAAACCAAATCACATTAATATCACACAAATGCTCTAAAAAAAAATTAGAAGCAGGATGTAAAACCATATCAAAACAGATACAATGTGTTCTAGAACACATGACAAAATGGATGTAACAGATGAAGAAATGGATACAACATGCTGAGGGCTTAATGTAGCATACAGCAAAATTGATATTCCTCAGACTGAAATAAATAAAACATAGTATAATATATACATTGTAATGAATTGAATAAAGCAGATAAGAGAATTGATTAGAAAGTGTACTGAACTGAATAAAACATAACAATATTATGGACTGAATCAAATAAAAATATAACAGATTGAACTATATTGAAATTACTAAAACAAAAAGACAGGATCTAAACCGTGCTGAGGTGAAATAAAGAAAACACGCAGTGTGCAAAGCTCAGTACAACTCTGAGTACTAGTCCATCAGAGTCACATGACTCATTTTATCATTTTGGCTTCATGCCACAAGCAGAGAAGATCGTTAGGGTACTGGGTTTTGGATAAAGAAGATATATGATTCATATCTGGCTCTACCAGACAAACTTTTAATTTGATTTTATCAAAATACCTTATTTTCTCTCGTGTGTTTTATCCCCCCTTTTCTTGCCCTTTCTCTCTCTTCCCCCTCCCTCTATTTCCCCCCTTGCTCCCTCCCCTCTTCTCCTCCCTCCCTTTCACCCTCTTGCGCACGCTCTTTCTCATTCTCACGTGCTCTTTCACTTGCGGGCATGCTTTCTCTCTTTCACTTTTGCTCATCGTCTCTCTCTCTGCACCCCCCCGCCTCCATGCCCTCTCCCTCTTTCACATGCCTGCCCTTTCTTGCGCTAGCTCCTGCCTCTTGCTTGTCCGCTCATTCTTTCTCTCCTCCTGTCTGTATGCTGTCTGAGTAACAATGATTCCTGTATCCTGGTTTTCTGTGTATTTTGAATATATAAACAATAGAGATGACCGGTAAAAATGATTACCAGATTAGATATGAACTTGAAGTCGGATGTGAAAACCCCAATATTTCGTGTGGTGATGCTGTACAGAAATGGAAATTTCACAAAAAACGTCTCTCTCTAGGCTATCTTGTTTGCATCTGAGCAGCCGTCCTCCATGCTCCACTCTTCTCATCTTTGTCAAAGCCCGAGTTTAAATTCAGATGTGGAGCCTGAGTTTGACTGGGGCACTTTTCTTCTAATTCAAGCAATAAAAATCAGTCCCGAGGTTCAGATTTTACTTACTCCATATTGTGAATATATAATCCATGCCTGGTTATGTTATTGAGTACAGAGATTCATTGGTCTTATTGTTTTTCTTTGGTTTGATTATATCACAAGCTTTAAAAAAAAAGACCCTGTACTTCAAGCTTTGCCAAGACAGATTTTAACATTTAGGTTTTCTTTTCTTTCTTCTCTTCTTTCTTTTTAAAATTCACCCATTAAAAGTCTTAAAAGTTGGAAGGCCAACAAGCTCCTATCTTTGTAGTTTTATTTCTTAGCTATTAATCTCAGACTGTAAATGAAAACTGTATTTCTGCCAAGGCTGGCTTCAAAAGTTTGTCCTATTAAGTTCATTTTATTGTAATCTTTATTCTAAATGAAGTGTTCATTCTGGTTTAACCACAGCTGATGATGACTTGATAGTTTTCTAGTGAAGTAATACTTGACATAGGAAGTCCTCAGTTAAAGAAAGAAGGACAGGAGAAACTTGGTTTTGTTTGTTTCATATTGGTGTCTCTGTGGAAGGAATTTGACTTTTGTAGCTGTTTGGTCATGAAGTGTTAAAAGGAAAGCAATGTTTGTGGATTTTTATCTTCAAAGCACATCAAAGTGTGTATCACAGTAGAATACCTGAGTTTCTCTGCCAGTAATGAAGTTGGCATGCTGTGTCCCTGTTGGTAAGCACCCCAATGTAACAGGATATGTAGAGCCAAGTAATTGGTGCTGTACCCCACTGTAGCCACTGGAGTAACTGGGAGGTGGAGGATTTTGTTTTATATTGTCTCTCTCTATAATACACATAGAGAGTAGTGTCTGGCTAGAGAGTATGCCACATTGAATGGCCGTTTGTTAGAACTTGCAGAACATTTCTTTCCTCTGTATACAGTTTTAAAATCACTTTATTAGAGAACACAAGTAGTTCTATCGATTCAGCCAGAATTCTTGAATATGTATTCCAATAAATATACTCATAAATAAATAAATACTGATTTAAAGAGAAGCATGATGTTGTTAGATGCTGCCCTTTCTTTCCAGGAGCACTGTATTTGAGAGCTGTAGTGGATAAATCATTTAGAAGTGTAAGTGTTGAAGCTAAACAGATTCTAGGAAAAAAAACCATGAGTGTGAGAAAGCTATCCGTGTGCTTTTTTTTAATTTGGTATGGCATAGAATCATCCTATATTTAATATTTCACATAATTAAATAGTTAGTTTCTAACTCTGCTTGATTTTGAGGTTGCACTGGAGAGGCTTATTTGAAAGTCAGCGTAGGATGTTAGTCAAGATAGGTACCTTCGGCTGGTGTTTTCTTGTGGATTCTTGAAGCTTAACAGTAGCTGCATAAGGAAGCTTGAAGAATGCCCTATATGCAGTAATTTTTACTAGCTTAGGTTTTGTTTTACGCCGTAACACTTAAATTTTTTTTTTTTATGAGCCCAGGTGGGCTGTTACACAAATGAAACAGCAAGAAATTTTGAGCTGTGAACTCCAGCTGCAATTCTGTCTTTTTCTGCTAGAATGTCCTGGGACTTTTCTTTTTTGCATTGTATTTTACTTTATTATTATTCTTTTCTGCAGATTGTGTATTTAAATGTTCTCATCTCATTGTCCTTCACCATTCTTTCTGAGGGGTAACTGACAGCTTATCAACAGAAAAGGGAATAAATACTCTACTCCTAACTTAACCTTCTGTGCTTATATCTCTGACACTTGCTGACCATTCCGATCCATTAAACAAGCATTAGTCAACTGTACACTGAAACAGCCACAACTCTCCATCAAATGGAAAGACATTAAGCTTTCACAGCAGGAATCAGACAGCCTTCGAAATGTAAAGGAATCTGTTGTAATTTTTGAACATTCAAACTGTATTAATTCCAGTGACAGTTATCCCTTAAGTCATTTCAGGCAGTTGCACACTTCTCAACTTTCACAGCTTTCATGTGGAGATCATGATTTTTTTCTGATTGAAATATTTTCCCTATCTCTCATACTTATATTCATACTGGGAATGTTTTGAATCTGGAAAAAATACTGAATAAGTTCACAGATAATGGATTGAACAACTAGTAGTTCCTTTTAATGGCACTTTAACTGTGACTCTCATGATATTCTAATCTCTTGGTTTAAATGGATTCGCTGGCTGATACTGAGTAACTTTCAAAGACAGACCCACCATCTCCTAGTTCCAGTGTAACTTTACTGGATACTTTTTTAGTAAATTTTTGAGGAAAAACAAGTGAACTAAACAAAAATATTTTTTTCTGGCTTGCTTGATCTCTTCCATGTCCCTTTCATAAGCTCTTATTCAAAAGCTGTTAATTTACATAGAGAAATTTTAAGAAGCTGTCGCCTCTGGATTTGGAAGCCTAATCTGAGTGTATTGTTTGTATCCTGATCTAACTGTTCTTTTCTGGAGCAGTTGAGGGGTAAATGAAAAATTAGTGTGGTTAAAGAAAACAAACAAACAGAAGGCATATGCATAACTTCAGTGTAATGCATCAGCTGTAATAATTTTTTTTGAACTAGCCTTACAGTGGCTTTGACCGCTGACCTCTGAAAACTTAGCTGTTGTGTATTACCAGTCTTGAATTTACTTCTCCAAAGAGTGTAATCTTTGCTTGCGCTGCGAATCATCTTTTCCCTTTGCCCTTTTTTCCCACTGGGCTAAATTATCAAGGTGTATGTAATCGTTTTCATTTTTTTCATAGTTTTCATTTTTGACACTGGGTCTGCATCAAGGGCATCACTTAACTTCATTTCAAACTATGACCACAATGACTATGTCCATTTCCAACTACTGTAAACCAGCCATAAATCAGGAAAAAGTGCCGTGCTCCTTAAAACTGCTGAAATGAGCTTTTGAGCATTATGCTTACAAGAATGTCAGCCTGTCACAGAGTAAATCAACAAAGTGTCCTTATACCTTTGTTGCATCAGGGAAATCTCTGACTTCATGGCCTGAAGCCTGGTTATTCATTTTACTGCCCTATTTCCTCCCATCGCAATGCACACTTGTGATTATTATTTTGTTTGGACGCTGCATCATGCTTATTTCTACTTTATTTATGGCTAGTAATTATAGGTTTTATTGCTTACTCCTCTTTAAATTTTGTCTGAAAATATTAAATGAAACTTCTGGTGACTTCTAGGCTCTGAAAGGCCACTGATTTACATTAATGCTCTAGGAACTGAGAGTTTATTTTACACTATTACTAGATGCTAATTTTACAGATTTTTACAATTCCCATTCCTGCCTTTCTTGTAATGTTTTATCTCTGCTCTTTGAGGTCAAAGTTCATATGTTGAAAGCAATCATCCCTGGAGATTGCCACTTAATACTGATGCTGAGTGGTAGAGCAACATACACATCAGATCTACTGCTTATATTTGCACTATTTGAATCTGGCCTGCTGTTATTGGGCTTGTTGTTCATCTCCAAATTACTCTGTCTCCTATGAAAATTTGCATGAGCTCAGTGTATTTCTTATTGTTTGCTATTCACTAGCACTGAAAAAAATCACTTCTGTTGTATCCAGCTATTGCTAATCAGTCTCTAAGATGATATTATGTTGAAATTTATCCCCTGACAGCCCTAATCTTTTGTAAGAACCTTCTAGGAGTTGAGTTCTTCTCCAGTATAAGAAGAGGCTGTATTCCACTATAATCTTTAAAATAGCAAAAAGCTGAGTAGGAGTACGTAGCAAGGTCAAAAATCCTGGATAGTATTTGCATTGCCAAGCAACAATTTATTCCTGTTACTATTGAATCCCAAGGAGTTGGGAAAAAGGAGATTGTTCAGAGGTAGTTCATTGGGGCTTGAAGTAGTTAGGGGAGTGACTTCAACACAGTGTAATTGATAGTGATTGCTTAATTGGGTTTTGAAATTTTCTTTCTGTTTTTGTTTCGTTCTCTCTGGCAAAGTAGGGTTGAGAGCAATTTTTCTTTTCATCAGTCACAGAGCTCATATAACAAGTTCAGTGCATCAGAATAAATTAGAATTAAAGTTTGCATTTTCATGCTTTACAATGTTTCGATTTCTGCAAAACTTGGGTTTAATCTCTGAGTTTGTTTATGAATGATCAGTTTTAGGGATGTGTTGGCATTCTTGTGATATATATTATTTTCAATTGTTAATGCTCAAGTAATTTAATCTTCAAACATAATATAATAGTAAATTAGATTTTGCACTGGGATTTTTTTCTTTTTCAGTAGGACAAAAAAACCCACTCAGAAGTATTTCAGAAAATTTGGTTATGAAATGTGTTTGTAGAATCTTCAGATGATGACAATTTAGAAACAAGATAGGGAGGCAAGAGCAATAGAATGACAGGTAATTATTTTTAAAAACCTCCAATTTATAAATTAAACAGCAGTTTACATACACACTAATAACCAATTCATTCTGTTATCAAAGAGTATATATCTGAATTTTATGGAATATACCTTACATTCTTCATTAACAGGAGCATATCTAAATTGTGATTTCATGAGTGAAAATTTCAATTTATCCTTAAATGTTGTGCTCTAAGTACTACTTTGGGAACATGTTTTTCTACATGGAGAGAGAAAGAAATGACCTGAAGGCAGTGGTGTTCTAAGTTGTAGTTGCGGAATGTTAGTTTGTCTTAGATCTGTTTAAAGTAGCTGCAAAGTATTCTTACAAAAGAACTGCAAGTCAGTCTTGACTTTTTTCTTTTTTGGAGTGTCTTTTGACAGTCTTTTGCCTGTTTCCTTATATTTGCCAATTGTCTTTGTTCAGGTGGATAGGGTTGTCATACAGGGTGCATAACAGTGACAAAGTAAATCAAGTGTTAAGTAGGCCGTATTAATTTTCATAATCCTTTTGCAAATCCTTGTAGGTGCATATTTGTTAATGACTTAGATATAATATTAGGAGAATATGGTAGAAAAAGCATATTAATGGAAGCCTAATATTTCAACTTTTTAATTTGTTTGCAGCTATTTTTTTTTAATTATAGATTTACTGGCAAATATTATATTAATAATCAACTTTTTAAATCTAGTAACATTAATAATTAAATATAACAAATAATATGACAAATACACTTAATAAAGTATTCCAACAGTACTATCTAAAATTTTTAATATGTTATTTCTTAAAATCATAGAGAATAAGCCAACACTATACTGCCTTCTCTGAGTTTATATGGGTTATTCTTTTACCACTGTCTCTAACTGTAGGAAGTACTTCATGGCTCAAGTCACTGAAATTAAACAAAAAAGCAAACTCCAACATTGCTTAAGTTATTTGGAAGAATGTTTTTATCCTGTCTCCTCCATAAACCGGTGTCTTTTTTATGTGTGTCCTTTTTTTTTTTTCTTTTGCATTAGTATCTTTTTCCTGGGAAGAAATTTAATTGTAATCTTTTCCTAAAACAGTTACTGAAATAATATGTGAGCCATTGCTCCCTCAATATGTATGTATCATGATGAAAAAGCAAAAATATACGTGCAGTAATTTAAAAAATGGCAGTTGCTGGAAGTGTCTTGTTTGGGCTCAGTAATCTACAAGCTTGAAAATAGATGTGGTATTTACATAGCAGCACTGGGTTTCTAGTTGATTTTGATTTTCCATATATTGTGGTGATTTTTCAGATAGAACCTGAAGAAATCCTGATTTTCCTAGTTGCTTACCTGTATTCTAATGGTTGTAAGTACTTTTTCTGAGAAGTCACTTCACAAGGCCTCTGTGAGGAAAATATCAATAAATGTTTTTAGAGAAGATGTAGAAGTCGGGGCCGACGTATCTTTGCACAGCCTAGTTCAGCCTGGGCCTCTGGTTCTTGACTGGTTTGTTTGGAAATACCCCTGCCATGATGGCAGGGTCCGGGTGTACTACCTGTAAGGATACCGTCATGTTGCAGCCCTCCAGGACATAGCTGCCTGGTCTTCTCAGGGGTTCCGAAAAAAAGAGAAGGGGCCTGTGACAGTTCTAGAAGAAAACAAAATACAACAATTATGAAAGCAAAGGAAAGCAAAAGAATACTGATGATTAATAATACAGCACAAATTGCATAAACTCTATTAGTTCAGGTGGTGAAAGGGATTTGTGGGTGGCATATCCCCCTGCCTCCCCTCCCCTCCCCTCCCCCTTTTATTTTTATTTTTTTAGCTCGCACAGTCTGTGTCAGAGCTCAGGCTATAATGCCAAGTTTTGATTTCTGTAATTTGTTTTGTGGGTTTAAATTTATCCACTCAAATGGAGAAAGATGGGGTAGTGCTTCTTAATTAAGTAAATTTACACCTGGAATGAATTATTCTTATGTATAAAGAAGTAAGTGAAGCATTCTGAAAGATTGCTCATGCTTCTTTAAACAAGCTGTAATTTTACCAAACTGAATAATTAATCAATCCAAGTTTGTTCTGCTCACAATATCTCAAAAAATGATGTTTGGTATTACGTTACCTTACCTCAAAATAGTGTTCTTCAGTGTAATGCAGTTACCGTCTAGAAATAAGTATGCGATCATTCCTATCAACTAATTGGTTTAATTCTTTATAAACATGGTCATTATCTGTGTTACTTCTGATTAATCTCTGGCATATTTTAACTGAGGCATTAGGACACTAATGAATCTTAAGACACCTTCAGTAAATCGATCCAGTAACAGATCATATCAGTAGTTTCTCATTCCATGTTTTTCTTGTTTTCTGCCAGGACTCTGAGCTCCATACTCCTGTTTTCAATATCATCACTAAATGGCTGTTACGTAGTATATTCTCTTACACTCCTGCACGGAGGGAGTTCCGTAACATGAAAGGAGATTTAGCTTCTCAGTCTCTGGAGCAGACACTGTCTTCCCTTCTGTCTGTGTATAATGGTTACCTAGTGAAGGCATGGAAATTTTACTGGTACTTGTAGGTGATCTCACAATCTATGTACACAGTGAAGATAATCATATGATCTCATCTTCTAAGAGTGTTGTTAAATATAATGACCATGCTCAGAATAGAAAAAGATGTGGCTCTGAAGGTTTTATCCAGTTTATTCAGTAATATTACTGTAGTTTTAAATGCACTTTAATAACATTGCTAAAACCTGAAAAGAAATAAATGGTGTTCCAGGTAATATCTAGAACAAATTTGTTTTCAGTTCACAAGAAATGTGTACTTGCCAGAACCCTATAGATGAATAAGGTCATATTTATTGTTCCTCATTCATCTTCCTATTGTCTCCTAATGGAAAAAATCAGTTATGCTTATTCAGCTAGGAAGATACCTAAGTACTTGGGCATCTTTTGGTTATTTTGGGCCTACTTTGTGTCTTAATAAAACAGGGTTTGCGTGTATGGGAATTGAACTTTTGCTACATGCAGTTTAAATAAAAATTTCCTGACAGAATTAATGCCCCTGCCATAGTAAAACACCCAAATGTGGACAAATGAGAAGAGTAAAGAGCAGAGGAGAATGTTTCACAGAGATGGTAACAAGGAAGGTACAATACTTAATACTGCAAGTATAGATGTCATTTGATTTTGCTTGGTACCTGAGGGACACAGCCTTGTAAATTTACCTCATTGTTCAAGAACTTTAGTAGCGTGAATCCTCTGTAGTCATCTTGTAGTTTAGGAATGAGGACTACAAGGCAAAGCTGGGATGCTTTTGTTATTGTATAGATACAAATTACTGGAATATAAAATTCAATGTTTTTAGTGTTTTGGATTTTAAGTGAACTTATATATGGCATCATTAGGAGAGAATATGTAGATTTTCCTCAATTATTTGGTCATTCCATTTTTTTCTTCTCTACCTGAAAGAGTGTTGGGAAGGGATTAGATGATTTTGTGTTCTCTTTCTTGAAGTTTTCACTTTGCTTTGGGAGAAATAATGTCATTGGTAGATCAGTTACTAAGATTTGAAATTTATATTGTGGTTTGGTAAATACAGCTATTTTTGATGGCGCTCATGATTATAGTGTGAGGGGAGGACACCATACAGTTTAATAAAATTTCAGCCAAATTGTTACTTTAGAAGAATATTGTTAAGCCAAATTATATACTCATTCTGGCAAGTAGAAAGATCCCACATGTAAATATGATGCAGAATATGAAAAATTCCTTTTTCCCAACTTCCCAAGGAGAGGGCATAATAAAGAACACTTTCCTGTGATCTGTGAAGTCATCTCCAAATTTTTTTTTTCCCTCTAAAGTATTTAAGTAGGTCAATTTAGTTGTAGTAATTATCAAATGCACAGAATTCTGCATTTTCTGCCCAATAATTTTTTTTCCAGATTTCCTTTAAGGATTTCACAAATTCTTCCAGAAATCTTGAATGCCCAAAACATTCAGCAGATGATCAGTGTGCCTTGGGATACTCAAAGCCTACTGAGTAACATTGTAGTAAAGTTGTAGATGATATGTGAAATAATAATAATAAAGAAGTTCATCCATTGCACAGAAAGTTTATAAGGTTTAGCCTGAAAAGTTGTAGGTTTTTTTTTTTCTCCTTGACGCTAGAGTATGGTAGTTTGTTGTCTGCCTTGCAACTGTTTTGATAAAAGATTTCTTAATTTCTTAATTATGCATACTCATTCAGAAGCAAGTCTGAGAGATTTTTCAACAATTTTGTTGTCAATTTTTTGGGGGGGTGGGGTGTTATTGACACTGTCTGAAAAGTTCAATTTTCTCCATATACGAGAGAAGTATAAGTCCTTGACACAGAAGTACCTGATTATTTGATAGTAACTAAAGTAAAACTTACCTTGTATTCTTTTGCAGCCATTTCTAGAAAATTGAGGATATTCACATAATATTCTTGAACAGCTTTCATAACTAATTTCAGAAATGCAAGTTCAGAAAGATACTAAAGAGTCTGCTTGGTTTTAAACATGTTCCAAAGTCTTACTTTCTTCAGACAAACATCCATCTACTTTAGAAATAGGGATAGACAGTAAGGGATATTTCAGTGTTTTATTATTCTTACATTATTCTTTGCTAAATGGAAAATACTTTGAAATGTTTTTCTCGTATACTATTTGAAGATTGTTCCAAATACCATGAGCCATCTATCTCCTAGACTTTGCGGGTTTGTTTTTGTTTTTTTTTTTGTTTCTTCTCTCTTTTCAGAAAGAAAAAATGTCTTGATTCAGTCATTAGAAGAGTTCACAACTCATGTCAGACTGGTATAACTCTCAGGAAAAGGTCTAAAATAAACCAAGCTGACTCTTCTTCAAAAGAAAATGAAAACAACAGCCCTTAAAATGAAAACAACTGTCCTTCAGACTTCCCACCCTCCACATGCTGTCTTTGATCAGAACCATTAGACCTCCAGTTAAGGTTAAGAGTGTAGCTTTGTAACATTAAAAAAAAAGCACAAAGCAAAAGAAAAGCCCAACAATCTAGAGGAAGTCATAGTTTTACTTTAGCTTTCAGTTCCAACTGCAAGAAGAAGCTGTACAGTATGGCTCTTTGACTCGTGAACCTGTGTAGGTGCATATGAATGGCACTGTTCCTTTGTGGTTGTGCTCTCTGAGTGATGTGGAAATTAATTTTGGTCAATTCTCCTGTAAAAGGCAAAATCTTTGCAAAATTTTGCACCTTGACATCTTGTTCCTTGGCTGTGATGAGACCATAACTCCACCAGAACTCTGAGGGAAATTTTCCTTCCTTCTTTTCACAGAGTTCTCCCCTCCCCCAAAAAATTTATCAGTTTGTGAATCACATGGTTTTGTTAGGTCATAAGTTAGAAAAATGAACACAGAATAAAGAAACTTGGAAAGCAAACCAAATAAAAGTAGACAAAGTTTGTCTATGTATTTCTGCCTATGCCCACCTCATTCTTTGGAGCAGGTCCTCTCCTTCAGGCTTATTCCTTGTCACAACTTGTTGGCTTTTTAGACTCTAGCAAACCCATACAGTCCCCCATGGACACCTTGAAGGTTGGTTGGGAACTTGCTTTCTGTTGTCTTTAAGGCCTGGCTAGTCTTCTCAGTGATCTGCCAGTCTTTTTGTATGGCAGATTCCCTGATGGCTGAATTTCCACCTCTCCTTTGGCTCTAACTTGCATTCCAGAAACTTATCCCAGCTATGCCTTCTTGAATGAGCTCAGTTGCCCATCACAGTAGTGGTCACCTCCCCTCCAAATCCAGAGGCCTACAGTGAGGACAAAGAGGCCTTCTTCACTGTTGCCCTGTAACAGCTCTATAGTGTAATTTCTGAATAAAGTAAGAATTTTTCAACTTCCAAGTGCCCCAAATAGTTTTGATGTCACCCTTGAGTGATCAACCTTTTCCAGGTGTTTTCTACCATGCTTTCCCATTCTGCCACAGGTAGAATTAGTGTAGATTTTAAAGTTGGAGTTCCCTTGGTATAATTAAGAGGACTTTTTTTTTCCAGTTCTGACCAGTGGTTCTTGCTTCCTGAACTGCTCTGCCATAGCTGTACTTTAAGTTATTCTAAAAGGCCCACCTATTTACTCAATGTCTTTGCAATGAGGAGAATAATGGGGAGGTGGTATTTGCAGATTGGTTTGTTTGACTCTTCTTTCTTAGGCGTTTTTTCCCCACTTGGAATTACATGATGAAGAATTTCTGGGGTTTTGTGTTGATTACGCTGTTAATTATTAACTTTTCAAAGATTTCTACAGCTGATTCATTATATATTAATGAAAGGTATAATATGTATATCTTAATTTTAATGAAGACAGACTAACAGGATTGCATATAAATTAAAAAAAAAAAAAAAAGTCACATAACCACCACTGTTAAACCATTTTGTCCGTGTTGTTACTTAGGGTCATTGCCTACCTCTGATGAAAGTGAATCCACATAGAGGCAAAAACCACTCCATATTTTAATTAATACCCTAATTTTTTTTCCGTTGGAAAAGGCTATTTCATCTCATAGTTAGCTGTGACTGGGATATATTTGCTTTCACTTCAGGAAGAATGTGTGCATGGGGGAAGAGGGTGAAAGAAGGTTAAAATAAAAATTATGAAGTACTTACAAATGTGCATGTTCTCATGCAGACCAATTTTATGTCTATAATAACCCAAAGTAGCTGTATTCATGCCTCTGTCAGTCTGCCCACTTTGATTTGTATGGAGGGCATAGTTCTAAATTTTCTCTTGCACTGCACTGCTGACAGTGTTTTAACTGATGTGAAGACACCTTGGAAAGAGTAACTTCTATTCATTGTTAAGGGTGAAAAAACATCCAATTGTCTCTACCCACTAATTATGACTACTTTATATGTTTTTGTGTGTATGTGATAAATACACATGCAAAATGAACTTTTAGAAGCATGAAAACAAAGTAATTTTAAAAGCAAGATGAATCGACAGTGTTTTACTTACTGTAGTTCTTAGCTCTGATAATGAGCCATTTATTTCCCCAACAACAATTCTGTATCCTTTTAAGCACTGTTAATGTTCAAGTACAGTGTTTTAGAGGAAAACTTGCATACTTTTAAGGAGGAAATTTCATATTCCTGTGAAGCTTCTGTAATTGTATGAAGTTTATTTCTGTCCCCAGATGTCAGCAATCAAAATCTGCATAAATATATTTTGTGTAAATCTGTTGGCAGCTGCTCTCCAGTCAGGTTCCTTAAGATATTAGCCTGTCTTTGAGTTTATGACAAAGTTAAAAATTATTCATTAAACTGACCTGCAGTATATTCAGTAACTGTAAAATTGCCTTGCAGTTCTATTTGGTTTGTAGATGTGATCACGAGTAAATTTTTAACTTAATTAATTGGCCGTTTCTGTTGACAAGAAATTTATGTGGTAATAATTTGCTCGAAATAGATGCCGACTGTAGGAAATGAGATATCCATCATAGGCTTGTGTTCCACCAGCTGCACAGTGGCTATTATGAAAGTATTTCAGGCTGCGACGACCCCACTGTTTGTGCAGTCAGGATTATATATACCCACGATCCATTGCCTGCCTGAGAGGCGCTCATGGAGGTCTATGATAACAAAGACTTTGTGATTTATGGCTTGCTGTGAAAGCAGAGCTTGATGAGATTAAACAATTTCATAGCACAAGTGTTTCTTAAGACCTGATTTGTAGTTGCAAGCTGATGGTAAATCACATTTATATATCTGAAAGCATGCTCAGCAGAGGAGTGCAATTACAGTTTAAGACAGCTACTTTTTATTTAATTTTTATCCTGGTTTTGTCTCTTTTATATCCCCTTCGTCTGCAAACCATTCACCTTCACAAGTCCTTTCTTGGTTAGAAGGCCAGAGACTGAAGTCACTGATGTTCTTCCTGTCTTGTGTGCACTCTTATTAAAAAAAGAAAAAGAAAAAAAAATACTTTCAAGTCATTTCAGAGTAGCTTTTACTGGTTCTCGTCTGAACTGAGTTACTGGGTTCAGCTACAGTTCTCGATTTGCTATCATGTTAAAAATCAAGCACACTTTAGGCAATTTCTAATCACACAAATACATTTAAATTTTAAATACAGTGGTTAAAATATAGAAAAGTAGAAGAAACCAGTTTTAGCATCTTGCACTTTGTATTTTATATCTAATAATTTTTAGATTCCTTTTTTCTTATACGCAATAGAAAACGACTATTTCTAGTAATATCAACCTGCTTTGTGTTTGAATAGATACTGGCATTATCAATGCTTCATAAGCAGCTCCTGCTAAATATTGCAGCAAAGCTGTTTGCATCAATATTAAACCATGATTTGTGGGGCTGAGTGCTTCAAAAACAAAATCAAGTGCTTATGATACACTTGGCTTAGATGGACATGTTTATTACTCTTTTGACTCAAGATCAGGTTGGAGCCCAACATGAAATCCCCAATAAAACTGAATGCTTTCAGCTGTTGTTACAAAAAGACTTTGACAGTGGTGAACACATTAAAAGGAGAAAAGTAGAATAAGCCATAGAGTGAGTTATCATTCAAACTGTTTCTCCATTTGCTGTTATAATAGAAGACCTAGTTTCTGAATATGCCAAACATCTCCTGTGGGGCTGTGAGCAGCTCCTCGACTCCCATCTGTTCTCCCCAAAGGCTCTCATCATCTCTACTCAGCAGGCCAAAGTTAGTTTTGTATTGAGAGAGGTGGTGAAAAGAAGTTTTTCATAATGCAGTTTCTGCATTTCAAAATCTTTTGTTTATGCACCACTTTCCTTGGAATAAATTTCTGTGCCACAAATAAAAATGATAATCCTATTACGGGATCAAATAGATGGAGGAGACTGAATTTGAGGAGGGTACTGTTCTTTAAATTGCTTCATATAAGCCAGCGCTAAAACCTCGTTAGACACTGGAGAGGTAAATGCATGCTTTTACAGATGTTTAGATGTTAGAAATTCTAACGATGAAAAGTATGACTCAAACAGGCATATTGTTTTACGGTCAGTTTTTCACACCCATTTCTCATCACTTGGAGTTAGCTGTTGGAATGGTAGAATTTGAGATGTCTTTGCCATAGCATCTAGGAAGTGTTCATAAGGGGCTATGCTTAAAAAAGAAAGTGACTTACAAGGAATTTTTCATTACATTGCATATTTTTTCTCACAAATTTTCAACTGAATTTTCAAGTTCAAAACTTTAGTCAGGCGATAAATTATTCACTGGAAAATACACAAAAATTGAATGGATGTATTTCAAAGTTAAATTCTCTATTCCATATCACCCCCTGCCCGGATGACTTCCACCCACCCCCTGCCCCCCCCCCCCCCAAAAAAAAAAAACCAAAAAAACAACCAACTTGTGAAATAATAGAATGGAAGACCATGTTTGTGGAATGCTTACTTTTTCACATTGCAGTGATAAAGTTTTGAAAGTATGTGGGGTTTTATCCAAAATTATTTGAAATTAAAAGCTCATCTTGCCTTTTGTGGATTTTGGATAAGCCCCATGATGATTCTTACCCAAAATTTTAAACCACAGTGTAAAAATCTGAGAAAATGAAACCTCATGGCATTACTGTTAGATCAATACCTGTTTTGCATATACAAGGACTGAAATTACTAATACATTTTGCCCCAGATGATAATAAATTTCTTCTAAATAAGACAGGATAGCTGGCAAAACAGGATTTATAATCAACTGTGCATTTGAGCTATAGAAAAAAGCAGTTTCATAGAGAAAAACACAGACAACTTGCCACCAATGCTATTTTTTATCAGGTACTAAGTACCAGATTTTACCTTCTCTCTTTAATCAACGGGAGAAAGATGGGAAAAAAAAGATATTTCCCATGCTCTTAACAGATGAGGCCGTGTATTGAAATACCTTGTAGGATGTTTGGTATTTTCCGGTGTGATGGACAATCACTGGAGGATAATCAAGATTAGCTCCTGAGGCAAATGCCTCTTGCAGCCCCAGTGAATTACTAGCCCTCTTGCTAGTCATCCCTGCCAAGGTCCCCCCAGGGTTACTTTTCCTAGAGGAATGCAGCATGCCAGAATGTGCCATAAGGGTTTGAAGAGCTGATGTAAATGATACTATGCAAGGCGTAGTTAAAGAAAGGAAAAGGAATGCTTAGCTTCTGCTGACGTTAGCCAGATGCTTTGGGTTCGTTCATGCTGTACAAAACATCTGCAATTGAGATGATCTCTTTATTACCAGGTCTGACTCTCCTGTTTCATTTTATACTTACAAAAAACATGCCATGAAAAGGCTACTCAGTGCTGCACGTTATTTGTTACCTACTGGTAAAAAGTTTATTCTATTTTATCCTCTTAAATTTGGGCTAATCCACTTCCAGTTAGCCTTTTCAAAGGACCTGACATAATAAAAAATACACTCAACATGCATTCAGTCCTGTAGACATTGAATTTTGGCAAGAATTTGGTGGCTTAGAACAGCAGAATTTCAATTTTTTAGAAACAGGCACTTGTGTTTCCTTGATTAGGCTTCTGACAGATTGTGGTATCAGACAACTGTGCTTTTTGGAGAAAACTGGTTGTGGGGGGATGTTTGGGTGCTTTTTTGCTTTTGTGTCTGTTTTTATTATTAATACGTCCGCCAAGAAGTGTGGCCAAGGGTACATGATGATTTGTTTGCCCCTTTTTCTCGTGATTGGTGGTTGTACTAGTTTGAATCTCTGAATTATTTACTTGTATAGTTTTTAAAGCCACACCTACAGCGTTATTCTCAGTCATAAGGATGAAGGTGAAATTGCAGGTGAGATGCTACAAGCAGGTGCAGTCTCACAACTGACAAAAAAAAAATTCCAAGATCTTATAGGTGAGGATGAGTATAAACACAATTTGCAGAACAGGCTGTAATAATATGGTTCCAATATAATTTTGTGTTTCAAAATCTATTCCATTTGGCAAATCTTATCACTTTCTTGTGCCTCAATTTCTTTGGCTTTGGTAAGAAAGACTTAAGAAATTCTTACTTGTGGAAAATTCTTTCTGGATTTTTAAGCCTCTCCACATGTTAAAAACTTTTTTTTTATTTTATTTTTTCTTTTATTCTTTGTTCTTTTTCTTCCTTTCTTCTTTTCTTTCCTTTTTTCTTTGTTTCTTTTTTCTTTTATTCCTCTTTCTTTTTCTTCTTTCTTGTCTACTCTTATCTTCTCTTTAATTATGAATTAATTATTAGACTTGCTTCACATTATTTTTCTTTTGAATGGGTTTTAAACAAAACCATGCATTCAGGTGGGCTTTAGCCTGCAAACAGAGTGAAAGTTTTCTTCTCTGAAGTGAATAGCAGCCTCGACCTAGTGTATCACAGAAGAGAAAACATTAAAAGACCATGACAGAGCCTTGTAAGAAATGGGAACCCAGAAACACCTGAAGCCCAGATGGCAAAAGCGGGTGTTTGGCAAAAGCTGTGTAGATTCTGGTCTTTTGAAGTCAATCTCATCCTAACATTCCTTGAGAGCAAGCTAATATGTTTGACCAGACATGCTAGAATGGATCAGTTCTCATCCTCAAGCACAAGAGAAAGTCATGCCATTCTTTTGGGTGCTTGCCTGTCTCTGATGTAAACAAAAATAATCTTCTGTTCTATAGCTAGAAAACTGGGATATATTTGTGCTAAAAAGGATATGGTCTGGCTAGATTTCATGATCTTTAACTAATTGTTTACTAATATATTTTTGAAACATGAAACAGTAATGTTTGCAGCATGCTGATGCTTTGGCCTTGACTCATTTATTACTGTAGAGTTGTTCATGAGTTATGAACCTTGGTGACAGCATTTGACATAGTTTGTATTTAGCTAATCTTGAACATTAAAAACACTGAAGAATGAAATCTGTTTCTATTGGAGTCAGTGGCAAAACTTCCAGCATTTCACTCCTAAAATTGAACAAACAAGAAAAAGCAAAAGGTTGGGAAAAAGGTGTGCCTGGAAATAGGGTGAATAAGACAGACAAGCTGCTTGCTTTTTGTACACCTGGAGACTGTGGCCCTATTAGAAAATATGTTTGCGTGCTGTGTGCGTAGATAGTGTACATACACACAGTGAGAAGCAATCCTGTATAGAAGAACTGAGAATTCAAAAGACAAGACTGAGAAATGCTGCAACAGGGAACAGACATGCAGAGAGCTGAAACAGTGAGTGTGAGGTTAGTGGGAATGCCAGGAGTGGAGCGTAGGACTCGTGGTTCTACATCCAGTCACCAGTGGGTCTACTGCTAGACAACACACTGCTGTGTTGTGCCTTTCCTGTCATTCCTTCAAACAAATACTGGTCTACCTTGTTGGGTGCTCTAAGACTATGCTGCAACTGAAAGGAACAGTCCTCTTCTCTACCTGTGTTTTTGGCTGATGACTGTACAGTGGGTCAGTTTATTTTGTTGACCTGCTGGAAAATTAACGCTCTTATTTATGTATTATTTTTCTTTGGAAATTTTCAGATGAGCCAGAGAGGTCATCCAACATGATGTGTGCAAGTGCCAGCTCCTGGGAGAGAATGGAAATGCATTTCAGGCATGACTGGGAGGGCAGGAAAGCCTTTTTTCTTGGTGGCAATGCATCTTAACTGGCTTAATCCAATTGTGAAATTGCATTTTTTTTAAGCACAGAGCATTATTGTGCATTTCTAGCATGACAGTGACTGTACAAACTTTTAGGTCAGAGTAAATGCAAAGTAATTTGATTTAGATCAGCTGTCTTCTAATCTAGATTAAGTTGACTCAAATTTCTTCACATTGACTGTGAGTTAAGAGCTTGCCCACTGACAGTTACGGGAATACTGGTGATGCTCCCTAATTTATTAAGTCAGAAATTTGATCATGTGCCAAAGCCAGAGAGGGGAAGTGAATTGAAATACATTTTAATGTTAAAATTCCAATCTTGTTTGACAGTATAGATAAAGAAAAAATAAATAAGCACAGAAATTATCTTCATGTACATAGGCAACTAAATTTGTGTAAATAGCATACCATTAGAGAGAGAACAGTATAATTTGAAAAGTACATCTGCATCTTTTGTTATTAAAGTTGATACTGAAATGTGCAGTGTTGGATGTTCGTTAAATATCTTCCTTATTTGGAAAACAGGAGTTTAGGAAATGTAAGGTTTAAAAATCTTTGATTTCTTTTACTATTTCACATAATGAATGACTTAAAGCTGATTTAAAGCTTACAATAAAAGGAAACAAGACCTCATTTTCAGTGATATAATAGTAAATGAATGAGCATCATTACAAATAAATCTGAAGTTCTCATCTGTCTCAGGATTAATGTTGCATTTGCTACATCTGGCTTTGTCTTTCTTTACCTTAAGTTCTTAGAGCAAATAATACATGCACTTCATCTTTAACTTCAGATAATCGTAGTTACCGACACCTGGGATAATGTGATGAGCAATGTAAATTTTATACACATATAGTCATAATAATTTCGAATGTCATCTTAATCTATTTATGATCGGCTAATGACTGAAATGTTTTACCATTGTGTGGGATATTTTATAAGTGAAGTTTTAATGGGTGAATCAGTAACACCTGGCTGTCTGGAATGCTTTTCTTTTCCCCCTGTTAGACATTTAAATACATCTCTGGAAGGCCCAAGGGGTGTGATGTGACATATAAGCTCTTAAAAGGAGGAAAATTAGTTCTTGATACCATAATGATCAGTGGGATGAACGTTTGCATACTTAGCATTAATGCTGTTAAATGTAAGAGTTTGATTAAGACTCTTAAGAAGTTTTTTTTTTCTTCCTCTCTTTTAATGCCCTTTCTAGTTTCACTTTGTGAAATTACAAAAGGAGTTGATGGTTTTGCTTCTGCCTGTGGAGGAGTCTTGAATCTTTTAATAGCCTTTTCTCTCTTAGTGCCATTGTCTATGTTTTCTCCTCAAATCATCTATAACACCAGCAGAGCTTCTTAGCTTGTAAGTATACTAGACACCTATGTGTCAACAATGCAAGAATGTAAATTCACTGGTCCTAACAGAATATGTAGTATTGCATTCTTACGTCCAAGAATACCACTGTAGTGGCAGTCCACTTTCTATTATGGCATGAAAACAATGTGTTTGTAACTTTTTTTTCCTTGCTCTTTTTCCTCGGAAATGTTATGCATTTTCAGTTTATCCATTTTTAGATTTTGTAGCTTGTTGCCTGTTTCAAGTTTGAAGTGTACAAAGTGCAAGAACGATAAAATCACAATAATTGCAATTTCTTAAGTGAGTAAGTCTATGACTTTTGTCTTGATAAGTGCACGTGCATATATACTCACATGCTAACTTTATTTTCTTGCTTTAGTGTACCTTCTGGGTGGATTTCACTTGTTTTCATGAGGTGATACTGAGGGTCTCAGTAGTCTTTCTGCTTAGTGATACTTATCTGAAAAATTTCTAAGAACTTTTTTTTTTTAAAAATGTGTCTCAAGTCATTTTCCAGTTAAGTAGTTAGCCTTCTCAGGCATTTTGATATTGCAGAATTAGTCCTATAAACTGTAAAATGACAAGTAATAGCATTCTTCTGAGAAAACCATAGCCACTGTGGTAAATAAGAAGATGGTGAGGGGGGAGAACTGTGGTGTTAATAAGAGAAGAGTTATTAAATTTTGGGAATAAAGGTATACTTTGAGAAATAAGAAAAAAGAAACATTTTGCTTGTGTTCTGTACTGTTATTTTTCCAGAGGATACTCTAAAATACAATCACATTGTATGCCAGATGCATCAAGGTATAAAACAGCTTTAAAATGTGGGTGGATTGTCTTGCTTATAGGTATATATTTTGGGAGGAGATTTGTTGTCTTTTGGACCTTCTGATAGGCAAATGAATGGATGACAAGGAATAGCTGGTTTCTAGAACTGTTGGCACCTTCCTTGTCTTATATTTGAGAAGTGGGCATCCAGCTTTGTCTCAAGCTGTCTGGTCTGTGATAGACTTAGACTGTATAAATCTAAGTGCCTTACGTGTTTAGGAATGTGATTTAGTGGTCACAGTTAGATGATTTCTATCATGTTTTCCTTCATGTTCTATGGAGAAGTTCTACGGTAAACTTTTGATCTGCTTTGTTCAAATGCTTTTTCCACAGAATGACCCTCTAATTACAGTTACTTTTAAGGGAAAAGTATCTAAACAGAGCAATTTGCTATGCAAAAATGAAGACATTGTATCTGCTCTTATGAGTGTAATATAGCTTTGTTTCGGTTTGAATTCCACATGCCTCAGCCCTGTTCATACTCGCTGCTGTGGCACTATTTCCCTGTTCCTTCTCTTCCCTGCTGTTGAAGAGATGGTCTCCAGTTTGGAATAGAAATACAATGGACCTTTGATTTGTAGAAACTCTGGGGTGCATATTTGGTCAGCTAGAGAAAAAGATAACTGGTGTATGTTTCAAAAGTAATTTTGACAAAAGTCTTTTTAAGTACCAGTTACCTCAGAGTACATAAGAACTCAAGAAAGAATTGAGGCTGTCCAACATCACTGGTTACCTTCAGTGTAAGACACTGGGATGCTGGATTTTGGCTCATCTGTTGCTAAGTGTTAGATTGCTGAGTGCAATGTGCTAAGTGCAGTGTGGCCATGTGATTACTTTCCATTATTCTTGCTGCAAGGGATAGATTTCTAGGAATCTATTAATTTGTGGCTACTTTATGGCAGTTACAAGTCCTGGGTTGTTAAGAAAGGCTGACAATTTTAATTCCTCTTGTGATATCTCCTGTTGCTGTCTGTCACCTTTGGAGTTTTTATATGTACATCACTTAATTTTAAGGTTCAACATGTGTTATAAATAAATAGATATACTTCCAGTGTACTGATTTATAATGATCAGCAAAGAAAGTTAGGCTTTTAATTTTTTCTGTAAAGTAGAGGAAATAACATTTCTTCTTCTTTTAATTGTATTTCTTTGGAAGCACTACTTTTGATCACTGCAAATAGGCAGTGAATTTTCATCCTTAGCTGAATGACAAGAGAGATAGCACACTTCACATGGGTCTGGTAGGCCAATGTATTATGTATCTGTGATGCATCAACTTGCATGGCCCTTTTCTTAATGGATTTCAAAGCACTTCCCAAGGCTGATTAGGAATCCAAAACCACCACAACCAGGTAAGCCTTAGATTCCTCAATTTACAGAAGGAAAAGAAGAATGAGCCGATGATTTATAGCAAGCTAGAGACAGAAACCAGACATGCCCTTGTATTAAGGCTCCTGCTAATCAACAGACATTCCCTTTCTAGAGAGATGCTAAAACAGTTGTCTTCCGTTTTGCACAGAAAGCTTATGCCCACAAATACTGCATATATGCCCTCAGACTCTCACAATTACATGTTTATTTTCAGAATCAGCCTCCAAACACATACAAGGGAATAAATTGATCCTTTTCCAAACCAAACTCAACATGCAACATTTAATATTTTTAATAGTTTAATGTGCAAGTAACTGTACAGATGTTGTTTTTCCAGTCTTCTTTATTATTGAGTTAGGCTTTGTTTCTGAGTCTCAGTTCAAATTGTAAACAAATTATTTTTGCATATGGATCAATGTAAATTTAATAAACTTTATTAAAAATTTATAGTAGAACCAAGATACTTTTTTCTATATCATGCTATTTTCTAGCTACATTAGAATGATAACTATAATTTAAATATAAGGACATTTGTTTTGCCATTAATAGTTTAAATATCAAAAAACTGCAGATGACATCATACAAAAGCTAGCAAGTATTACTTTTGGTTATTGAGTTATTTATACAACTACATTCAAATAAGTGATTAATTTTTAAATGTTAGTAATTTCTGATCATTAAATGTGTTTTTAATTTTCTTTTCGGAACATTTTAATACACATTTGGTAATTTTAGGGATTTTTACATCGTATCAAAGTGTATTCAAATAGTTTACAACTAATCAGAAAGTAAATAATAGGATGGCTCAGGAAAACAATTAAGTCTGTGCTTAAATTCCAGCAGGTTCTCCTGATGTGAAATACTGCTATCAGTTTTTAGGTTTTTGCCTTCTGTCTGGTACTGTTTCTGTTGTTTACATCTTGTACAAGGGCCTTTCTGACACTTATGGGGGAAACTGATTCTAGCTCTTGGTTCTCATCAAAACAGCTCCTCACAGAGAGTCTTTGCAGCTTTGCAGGAGCATTTGTTCCCAGGTACCCCTACAGAAATCTTGAAGTGCAGGTGCCCCAGGGTTGCCTGCAACACTGCTTTGGTTGAGTTTCTCTTTGATTTGAATTTCCTCCCTCCATGATGGTATTATGAGTTTGACAGTTACACTCTGATTTACTTATTCACCAACATCAGACTGTCTTACTGGCAAAATGAAGATCTGTATTAAGCAAGACTTAAGGCTAAGCATTTAGGTACTGTGTTGGCAATGAAGTTTACAAGTGGTGCTAGTACAGCCTTCCCTTTCTCTGTTATCATAGTCTGTCCTTAGCTTCTGAACACTCTTCCCACTGTTACCAAGAAGCTCCCAGGTGGATCCAGTCAGGGCTTTTGCTGAGGGGTTCAGGTACACACTCATCTTCTGCCAGCTATTTTCTGCCTTGTCCCTAAAGCTAGGCTGGATTGCTATACTTTCCAAATTCTCCCCAACTTTCTCTTTTGTCCTAATCATTGTTTCCACTTCGTATCTAATACCACTGCAGCTGTGATGACTCATGTTTCTAGTGTCTTTAGGAGTGCAGGCCTTAAGCAGAGGTGTAGATGATATAAACATCTCTTAGTAAAATGGAACTGTTTTATTTTGAATGCTTTGTGACTGAGTTCTTTGTTCATAGCTTTACTACGGCCTCATTTGTCACACAACCTGGACAGTCTTCCAGGCCCAGCTGAGGCCTGCCAGCATACTCCTATTAAATCTGATGCAAAACATCAGTTAAGCATATAATCTTGTCAGGTTCTTGATGTCTAGACAGTTTCTAAGGCACATGGATAATAGGTGTGGCAGCAAGTTGCTTTGCCTGGGCATGCTTCTGCAAGAGAGTTCCTTCTTCCTCTGTGTTTGCTGAGCTTTCTGTTTTGCAATGATCGTAAAGCACATAGGTAAACGTCAGCAAGAAGCAGTATCCAAACAGGCCTTATTTACAGTAGTATTTTAGCAGAATGTCTCTTTTCAAATGAATGGACAAAGTATTAGAGGTTCTATATTTTCTAACACCTTTGCAGCTAAAACCTGTTTAACTTTGGTGAGACTAACCTGTGAAGGTAAAGTTTTGAACTAAATATTGGTGTTCTCTTCAAGGTGAAAAGCAGTTAAGAATTCTTCATTTTAACCTGCCGAATATCTATGATGTGGTAAAGTGATTTTAGACAATTGAGAATAAACTTTTAAAACAGCAATTATATTTTACTAAAACTTAAAATTCTTTAGGAAAGGCATATTCTGTTTAGATTTTATATAATCTGACACAATGATCTCCTCACTTGTCTCTTATTCATGTAGTATTATCAATAATATTATTTGCATTACAGCTTTTAGGTACCTGATTTTGTTAGATGTAGATAACAGATTTTCCAAGAGGGAAAATTCCCTTTGTAGGTTGCATTCCAAACAGACATGCAAGATTGAAGAGCGGGAGGGATTGTTCTATTCTGCTACATGATCAAAATTTTTAACACATGAAGTAGAGGTTTGTGCTCTTTCATTTAAATGGAGTGCTGTCGTCTGCTAGATTTTAAAAATAATGAATGGAAGTTCAATGCTCTTTTTGGGTTAAGAAGTAAGCACAAGATATTGACAGGTTTATGATGGGAGATGGAGACATCTTGTTGCTCCTAGGTTGAATTCAGGAATAAATAGAGAAGAACTTAAAATTCTAAGGGTTTAGTGCCTGTACTTAGAGGGAAGAGAAGGTTTGACTTCACAACATATGGATATTAGCAAACCATCAAATGTCAGATCCTGGACGGTCAGCTAGAAAATAAACTGAGAGCTGTGAAGTGAAGTGCATTTTTGCTACTATGTCACTCAACTGAGGTAACACATGCTGCATAGTGGCTGAGGGCTACATCGCCCTTGGCCTTCCTTCACCTCCTCCAAAATCTATTTATCATGTATCTTAAAATATATCTGTCTGTGCATGTAGAAGAGTACTGGGCAGCGATGGAAGCTATGGAAGTGTTGGCATTGTGTTTCTGTTGTCTACAAAACAGATGAAATACAGGTTGCAGGGGAAAATAACAAAATAAACTAAGAATTCAAAAAAACCGCTTTTACCTAGGATAGTATGCTAAAATTCATGTGCAGTGGTCTGTAGAATGAGTAAGAAGTCTTTAGCCCAGAAGTTGTTTTTGACCTTAAAACCTTTTGACCTTCCTCACAGAAACAGTGCCAGTTCTTCATGGTATGAAATAGCCACACTTGACAGAGAAATCCATTAATTCTTCATTAGTTTCAACAGCAGTAATGGGAAAAATATTAAACACTGAGATGAATGTGTAGGGCTGAGGATCACTGCCTTATAATGTCTCTTACATTTGGACATCACTTGTGTTTTCTGCAAGATGAATGATGAACATTTTTGTTAGGTTCAAGCCATGTAACTAGCAGTTCGCTGATCACTTATTCTTTTCATTTCATCTACATGAGATAAACCTTTCTGAGCTATTTTGTTTTATATTGTATTTATCCTTTGTGCTGTGACTGTAATGTTTCTATCATTTTTAGAAGAATTCAGTATTTTTTTTAATGGCTGAAGCACTCATTAGAAATGGAGGGTAAGGCAACGTTAAGTTTAAAATTAATGGAAACGTTTATTGCGGTTTTACCTTTGTGTTACCTGAAGCAGAGAATATTTTTTGTTTTTGTTTTGAGTCCTCTCATCCACAGAGAATGGGGATTAGCCTTTGGCTAAAGTAGTGCTTTCAGGCCCTTTCAGCATTCAGTAACTGTTTACTTATCCAGGTATAAATGGGTAAAAACACAGTTAAAGCTCCCAGCTGCAAGGTCAGCTACCTTTTTAAAATTCAACCTCATGAGCTCCATTCAGTTGAGGGCTTGCTGGTATGAGCCATTAACTGCCTGTTGCATGTAACCTTCCCTTGTCTTACACAGAGCTGCACACGAACCTCTGGTACTGTACAACAGACCCTCGGTTCATGCCATGCGAGAAACAAAAGCAGTTTAACTTGTGATCAGTGATCATATGATCCATTTACAGGGTGCAAGCTCAGTCAAGTAGAACTAGTAAATCATTAAAAATTCACTCAACACCATTCCTGCTGAGTAGAACATAACAATAATACCATTTTCTCAAAGTTACCAGTCCAACACTATTAGCAGCCTTGCTTGGTATAACAAGCAGCTTTTCAAACCCTAAAGTAATTAAAAAAAGTATAAATCCATTGAAAAGCACAGGATATTAGTTAAAAGCTATAATGCATGGCAAAAAATAATCTCTTGGACTAAAATTGTCTCTGCAGAAGCTAAAACACTGGGATATGCACACTATAAAATGACAGTAGCTCCTATGACTGTTGCATCAGGCCTACTTCAGGAAAAAGCTTAAACTCACCTCAGTTCAGAGTATCCCGTAAGAATATGGTTAAATGCTGGCCTGAACAAAAGAAAGCTATGTCGAGGTTTCCAGCCCTGACCGACTGGTTTCTGTATGTTTTACTTTTACTGATTATCATGCAAAGCTTATTGCCTTTTTTTTTTTTTTTTTAAATTTTTGCAATGCATTTCATCCAGCATCTGGAATCACCGTTTTTCTTTGTTTTTATTAGCTTGGTTAATTTTTCTTTAAGTGTGGTTATTTCAGAAAGCAGCTGCTGTGCATGGAAAAATAACTCTTTTTCATCAGTCTTCTAATGATTTTAGTTATTTGGGGAAATGTATTTTGGAGCTGTATTAACTACTAATAGATGGACCTTGCTGTTTTAATTCCTCTTAGATGAGTATCCAACATTCAGAAACATACCCAGTGCTCCCTGTTCTGTGAGGCTGGAAAAGTCTTCCTTTAAGATTCATTCACTAAAAAACTGTAAATTTTTTAAAATAAATAAGCAACTTCTTTCCTCTGTAGATGGAAATGGAAAGAAAGGGAGTGGATAAAGTCATTCTACAGTATTAAAAGCCGAAAGAAAAAGTCAAGTACATTTTGCAAGATGAGAAACCAGTAGATGAGTGTTTCACTGAAAAGCCTTCTGCTTACTTTAGCTTCATGCTGCTTTTTTCTCAATGAATCTAAGCCTGATGAAAGAGGTTCTGTACAAGTACTAATGGTGGTGTGTGATGATTGCCTTTTTATTTTAAATAGCTGAGCTGGAAAAGATTATTTTCTGTCTCCAGGTGGATTTCTGATGTTCCTGTATTTGTAGCTGTTCATTTTAGAGAGGGCAAGTGTGGTTACAATAAAATATAACTTTGGAAATGTGTTGAAATGTGTTAAAATGTGTAACAGGGTTTTTTCTTCCCTCAGATAAAAATTGAGGTTAAATTGTTCATACATTAAGTACTGTGTTTACAGCAACCATTACTTATTTGGTTGTTTCTCTTCGTTCAAGATTATATCCATAAACTGACAAATGGATTGAGAAAGCATCTGTATTAGCTTCTTTCACTAGTACAGAAGAACACTTAGCAGTTCAAAGACATGCTTTATAGGGAAAAAGAAAATAATTTTAATATCCACAGAGCAGTTTGAAAAATAGGAGCTTGAAGATAATAAGATACAGAAGAATTTTACATATATAATAATATTTTAGAGAGTAAAACGGATAGAGGATCGAAAAGTCTTAATCAAGTTAATGTCTTAACCAACCTGGGACATGCTGTTTTTCTCTTACACTGATGTATTTGCAGTTCTGCTAAGTACAAATGCCTAAATCTGTGAGTGTTAACATGGGAATAATTTGCTAAATGATGCAACAGTTTAAGGATCATGGTGATGGGAATAAACTTAATTCCTTTGGTGTTTCAATAGGAAATTAATGAAGTGATGCTAGCCTACAGGTGTCTACCTGCCCAGTGAAAGGCATATGTCTTCTGATCCTCTCCAGCCAAAATGCATAGAAGTGAGACTGCTAAAAAGTGACCGTCTGTTGGGTGCTCCTCTTGGGGAGCAATATGAAATAGCAAATGTTGGACATTTTATTTGCTACATAACTGGACGTTTCTCAGGTAATGTTTGTGATGTTGGCACTGCAAGAAACAAAATAACATTAAAACCAGAAATTCAGTATATATATCTATGTAAACTACTGAGGACATTTTTCTTTTCCTGCTGTGTTGTATTGTCCTGCCCTATTAACATGTAATCTTCTGCCTGTGGAATCAACAGGAGCTTTGACTTCAGTTTTTTGATTTAACATTCACTATTAGGTGAGACAGTTATTGAAGGCATAATTTAATAATATATTTTGCAGTGGAAAGTGCAGTTTTATTGCAGTAATAAAATATTTCTGAGTAATAAAAGCATATTGTATCTAAAGGGCCAGATTCAATGGCAAAAAAAAAAAACCAAAAACCACCCAAAAGAAGAAAAGAAAAAGTGTCCTTTAGCACAAAGATGCTTCAATGAGAGAAAATAAGTGAACTCCAGATGCGATAGTTGTACTTTAAGGAACTGAGCAGTTTCATTTTTTTAAATAATCCTGTTGGAGGAATTGTTTTGCAAAGTGTAAAACATTTAGTGCATCAGTCTGTTTCTAATAATTTAATCTAAAGTTATGAGTAACAGAAAATGAATTCTGACATAAGTAGTCAAAATATGTCATCTTCTTTTTAACTTTGATACTTTATGCAGCCTATAGATATTAACAAAAAAAGTCATGCCAGGAGGTAGGTGCTGAGACCAAAGTCCAATGCTGAAACAACAGAATGTTATGAAAGATCTTTTTTTAGCATTTCTTCCAAAAGTTTCAGAGTAAGTGTAACTGGTAATAGATCTTTCATTTAATCTGAATGCCTGAAGATATTTGCTGTGATATTTATTTCTGTTGTTCCATGCAGGAAGCAGAATAACTGGAGGAGAGGAGTCAGAGATATGAAAGCTGCCTCTGTCCATTTTGTTTCATTATGTTGTCTGAGAATTCGTGGTTATAGAACAATTAACTCAGTGTTCTAGAAAGTAGACCTAAATGTTAGATTTTCTACCACAACCCCAATCTTCCACTTCTGTATTAATAGATTAAAAAAAAAAAAAGAACAAATCAAAACCATTCAGATAAGCATTTTGGAGTAATTTATGTAAATTCATAGAGACACAACTTGAAGAATTTATTTCCCCTCCTCCCCCCAAACTGTCACTGCCAACAGATGCCATAGCAATGGTATATTTTTCTGTTGCTATGTAAGAGATTTATGTTTGGGCTATGATCTTGAGGCACTTGTCAGAATGGAAGAAAGTGGTCAGAATATGATATGCTGGTCTGTACTGGCCAGTACAGAGCTGAGAAACTTTTTGGGTCAGGATTGTTAAACTCTACCATGAGAAGTTCACAGATACACTTACCACTGTGAAAGAGAGAGTAGCTAGAATATCACCTCTTCCTCTGTGAGGCTACCAGTCCTGCTTCAGATGGGTTTGCAAATTCCTGTTAAATTCTGATCCTATGCAAACAGGAAAAAAATGCAAACATTTATGCAAAAGGAATTGTCCTCTGTAAAGCTAACGCAATGTAGGAAACGTAACTACTGAGGAATACATGGGTCATGTTCGAACAATGGGAAGGACTATCAGAAATGCTGCTGTGCCTTAAGAAACCACTGTCAATGCAAAACTGTAGACAGTGCAAATCTTTATATTTGGTTGGTTAGCTGAATTTTAAACTCACAGTATCTCTATTGATCTCACAGAAATAGTAGTTTAGGAAAAAGGTAACTCCATTTATGTAATTCCAGTGGAATAATTTTGGATCATTTTCATTTTATGCCATTGTTTTGTGCACTTGGTTGTACTCCAGACATGAATGCAAGCAGCTCTTGAAATTATCGATTGTATAACCCAGGCTTATCTTCTCTTCCTGTTTAATTTCAGTTCCATGATAGTTTTACTTTGTCTGAAGTAATTCTGAGTTGTCTGCTTGTGGTATCGGTATTGTTTCTACCCAGTTTCATATATTCAGGGTGAGGAAGTGGGAAAAATTCTTTCCACTCCCTCTACCTACCCAGTTTAATGATCCATGCTTATATCTATAATTTTCAGGGTTCCTGTGATGTTCCTACTATTATAAAATGAGAATACCTCTAACTTCCGTGAACAATATTATGATTCACAATGCATTTGTTACATTCTGTAAATGCATATGCTTTTTCTGAAAGTGTTGTCGTATTGACAAGTGGTAGATTCAACTGCTAGTGAAAAGAAAGAGGGACAAATGAGAACAAGAATGTCAGGAATATGTCTTGTTCCTTTAGTCTGTCTTCTCTTTGGTCAGTGCAAGCTGTGGGCTTCAGTATTGATAACAACACTGACTTTCATTTGTTTTTTTTAATGTAATTAAGCAAATATGGCATACGTTATTTTGGTTAAGAAGCTAGAATAGTACAAATTCAACATGGCATATGTTCAGTGAATTAAGTACCAGTGAACAGGTTTTATGTTGATAAAGTAGGCATACTTTCACGGAGATCAGTTCTTTGCCTGGTGCTGTGTAACCTTTTTATTAGTGAGACAAGACATAAAATCATTAGAGTTTAGTATACACATCTGGTACTCCTTTAAGGTATCAAGTATGAGGGGAAATTTTAATATAATCATTGTATTTGTTAGTGGTACCACTGCTACTAGAACACCATGTTGAAATTTGGAGAAGCCTGTGGTTCTAGAAAGTTGCTGGGAGTCTGAAGAGAGAACTGAGGGGGACAAAGCAAGTGATTTCTTAGAAGACTGAATAACATAAGTTATGGTGAGAAATTCCAGGAAATTCTGTCTATCTTGGGTAGCCAAGGGGGCGTGAAGAGGATAGTTGATCACAGTATGTCAATAGCATCACCTCAAGTGAACAGCAACATGAGGAATAAGATTCAGAGATTCCATCTAATGGGCAGTGGATATGAAAAGAACCAGCTGTTGTTAACTGAAGCTTACGCACTCAGGGTAGAAAAAAAGAAGAATTTTAATGGCAACGTTAATTTGTTGGAACAGATTTCTTAGAATTGCGACAGACTGTACATAGATGGCAGTTTTTTAGCCAAGATTGGAAGTGCTCAGTACATGTCAGCTGTGTAAGTAACCATAGTAACAGCTGAAACCAAGAAAAGTTCAACAGTCCTATAAATGAGCAGTTACTCTGTCTTACAAAAACCCCTCCCTTCATCCCTGAATTGCAGTATGTTCTAAAGTTACGCAAATTTGGGGGAATAGTTTCTAGAGCTGAGGGATAGACTTTATCAAGTGCTTTCTGGATTTTATGGATGGGGACCACTAATAAGAGCATTTATTCAGTGGGAGCATAGATTTATTCAGTGGGAGCATAGAAAGCCTCTCAAAGAAACAGAACCCAATGCATTTTTGGACAGCATTCATTAAATCCATTGTACTTACCAGTATTTCATAGCCACATTGAACTCCAAAAATCCACATACAGAGCCTGGAAAAGGACTTTTGAGATAAAACAACTCTTCTGCTGTTTTTTGTCTCCTCTCATGCAGGATGAAGGTATCTTCCACATAGAATTAAACAATGGACATCACTTTATTAATAAGCTTAAGAAAAGTAATTATAAAAATCAGTTAGGTTAATTATGTTATGAAGTTCATCTCCTTCTTGTTATGCATTTCTGATATATCAATATGGACAAGAAGTCTCAGACAGCTCTGAAATACTTTATGTAGGACATTTCTTTATTTTAGATAGAGTTAAGAAATCCTAAAGCATTAGGGCTGCAACAGTGTTTTTTGTGTACTCTAGTTTTGCCTCTGTGTTTTCTGTTTTTAACAAATTTATATAATTTTATTTTTCAAAGCTGTTTTTGATTACCTTCCCCTTTTATAATATCTAGTGTCTCCCATTGTTTTTAGCTTATTTTGATTCACCAAAACCTACGTAAATATACTGATGTGATACTGCTCATCAGGCACTGTAGTTTAGTGCTTTTGTGTATGAGTTCTTCTCTCTCATGCCTTCATTGTGAAGATCCTAAAGTTAATTCCTGTTCCTGTGGCTAATCATTCCCATCAGAGTTTGTTTTCTGTTTTCTAAGCAGGTGCTTTACAAATTAATAATGTATTGGTTAATCACATGATTTATATCCCTCAAATTCCTGTAATTGTATTATATTATGTCGTGTAAGTCATAAGGCCTAAATGCTTTTTCCATTAGAGCTCAGCTTTACAATTGGCTGTGACATTGCCTTCTTTTGCCTATCCGCTGTTGAAACAAATCTGAATATAGACATGCTTTTAAAATCATCAGTTTTCAAGACGGTTGTACGTATTGACAGGTGGTAGCTGAAAAGCTAAAAGGAAGAGGCAAAGTGTGTCTTTCATACATGCTGGGTCTTCTGTCTGAGAAAGAAGAGGTCACAGAAGAGGGAAATCTCACTTTATAAACACATGAACGGTTCACCCTGCCAACTGTCAGGACATGACAGGGATTCCAGTTCTTCTAATTGGGATCCAGATGTGAAACCCTTCAGAAGATATTTTTCTGCCTCTTGCTCCCTCCCTGCCCCCCAAACCTTGCAAAGTTTATCTTCAGTCAGGTCATCAGCTCTGTAAAGGAAGACAGAAGTAGGAACAGAGACAAAACCAGAAATCTGTTCTGTATTTTTCCTTTTTTTTTTTTCTGACAGTGCTGTGGATAAGTATTTCTAATTGGAACACTAGCTTCATCTTTGCCTCCTCTCTGTTTCCTGTGAGCATGCTCAATTAAATATTATTTTTCATGTATCTCGAAAAAGTCCTTTTAAAGGTTGCCATTGTAGACGACTGCTCCTATTCCTATTTTACTGTCTGATGGCTTTGAAGCAGTGGACTTGCTCTCTTATTATCATGATAATACAGCACAAAACTATGAGGCAGTACCTCTTTTTTCACAGATCTGTTAGTGTTTTTTTCAGTTTGCTCATGACTAAAAGTACTCTAAAACCCTATTGGACATTTAACAAATACAGCAAATTGCATATAGAAGCTAATTCAGCAAAATTATCCCTAGAAATAACCGGGATGGATGTCATGTTTGAGTTACTCATATGACATTTTCTACCTGGAGTTGTTTTGTTTTCGATTGTTTGTTGGTTGGGGATTTTCTTTTTTGTGCATGTGTGTGGATGTGGAGTTTAACATCATTTTGTACCCTCTAGTATGTTCTGAAGGAAATGATGCTTCCATAGGTTAGCCCCCACAGCAAGCAGTACTCACACTAGCTTTAGAATTCAGATCTTTCATTAGACTACCTTTTCCACTGGTAGCTTTCCTTACATCCAGGCAGAGTCAATCACCCCCACACCTTAGGACTAGTCCAATCAAGAAAAAAAGGAGGGTAATTGTGGTAGGTGATTCCCTTCTGAGGGGAACTGAGGGCCCCATATGTCGACTGGATCCCTCCCACAGGGAAGTCTGCTGCCTCCCTGGGGCCCAGGTTAGGGACATTAGTAGGAAACTCCCTGATCTGGTGTGGCCCTCAGACTACTACTCGCTTTTGGTCATCCAAGCTGGTAGTGACAAGATTACAGAAAGAAGTCCAAAAGTGATTAAAAAGGACTTCAGGTCATTAGTGAGATTGGTTGCAGGATTGGGAGCACAGGTAGTGTTTTCCTCAATCCCTTCAGTGTCAGGGAAATATACTGAAAGGAACAGGAAGATACACCTGATTAGCATGTGGCTCAGAGGCTGGTGCCACCAGTGGAGTTTTGGGTTTTTTGATCATGGGGAGGTTTACACGGCACCGGGGCTACTGGATAAGGATGGGGTACATCTGACTCAGAAAGGGAAAAGGATCCTGGGGCAAGAATTAGCAGGGCTTGTTGAAAGAGCTTTAAACTAGATTGGAAGGGGGAAGGGGATGTAACTGGGCCTGCTAGTAATAAGCCCAGGGGGAGCATGCCAGGGTTTGTAGGATGATGGACTAGCGAGGACTGTTGTTCTACTGTCTCAGTGGAAGTAGGGGCTGGAGATACATGCAATGGCAAAGATGGAAGGGTCATTGATGGGCTAGAAGCCATGGAAACACCTGAGCGCGGTCGGGTAGGACTTAGGGCTTCCACCCACAAAAGAGTGCTGGGAACATTAGCCCAACTGAGGTGCATCTATGCTAACGCACGCAGCATGCGAAATAAACAGGAGGAGCTAGTAGCCGTGGTGCACCAGGAAGACTATGATATAGTAGCAATCACAGAAATGTGGTGGGATGACTCGCACAACTGGAGTGCTGCAAT
>JAVKLA010000093.1:16926266-16948344 GCA_034782735.1 Sagittarius serpentarius | reverse complement strand
ATTATTATTATTATTATTATTATTATTATTATTATTATTATTATTATTATTATTATTATTATTATTATTATTATTCCCTGCATACTATAAATGAAAAGAAGGTAGCATGTGTGTTCTCAGAAAGTGAAGAAGGTAAAGATGCTGGTAAAGAAAAGCAAGATAAAATGTATACTTCTTGCTTGGACTTACTTTCCCAAACTCAGACCAGGAGTCAAGGGCCAGCAGATTTTCCTTTATTGTTTTATACTTTTGGGGGTCTTTTGTGGATTTCTTGATTTTCTTTAATAACAGTCTAAGAGAAGAAAAACCATTCAAAAATTAATTTTAGAGATGAGTGTGATTTAGCAACTTTGAATTTATTTTGTAGTGTGATTTTTAAATGGATTTATTCTTATTTTAAAACCTAACATTAAGTTTACAGTGAATAGATTTCTTGTTGGATTATATTAATGGGTATTCCTTTCATTCACTGTTGTGTTGCTAGAATGTTTAAGTGCTCCTTTAGGGACAGATCCTGCTATCTATCATAATGAAAGATACGGAGCCACTTGAGCAGTAAGGTTTAACTCATCGCAAAAGAAAATATTAGAACCTGGTATATGATTAGGGAGAGGTGGTAATAGTGAAGTTACTTTCCTTCAACACATTAAACTGAACTGAGTAAGCAGCAGAATCGTCTTGCATCCTCCTGCTTTTCAACGTAGGTAGCTAAGATACAATTTAAAAAAAAGATACAAGGCAAGTACTATGCAATAAGAAGTCACTTTTTTTTCCTACTGAGCTTGACAAAATAGCGTTAAGAAGATGCTAAAATTCTTGGCTTTTGAGTGATATAAGTTGAAAAAAAAAACGGTCTTGGAAGTCAAAAAACCTAACGTGTGGTTTTGTATGCTATGTGTTACAGTAGAACAAATCAATTCAGGCTCCTTAGATGCAGTCATTGCCTTGTGATTATATTTGTGTAAAGTCTTGGAGCCTTTGATCAAAGAAAGGCATTTGTGACTAGGTCTAATCCAAGCTCTTTAAGGTGTTTAACTTGTGCAGGGGGAGGGAAGAGGTTGATAACAGCTGGGATTTAAATTTAGTTTTGCTGAACTTTTGTTTTGAAAGGATTTCTATTATACACGGCTTCCTTTTCCACACAGAAGATGGATCATTGAGTAAACCTAAAAGGGAAAGAGGATATGGGAGGAAATGGGTGGGGACTTGGAATTAATCTTCTGAAGAAAAATGTTTGATCAGCGGGTAGGAGAGGATGAAAACCTCTGATGTTGACAGCAGGCAACTTTCTGACTAGTGTGTGATTGACAACTTTGATGCTCCAGTGGGGAGCGAGTGTCCAGCCGTGCTCAGGCATCCTCTGTCTGTGGGTGGTAGTGTTAATAATGTGGCAACTGGAAAGATTAATTGTGGACAAGCAGCAGGATTACGAGGAGGGCTTCACAGGTCTAAAAGGAACAGTGGTAGGAAGGCCTCTGATCTGTCAGCCCAAAAGGAAATTAGTTAGGGCAGGCTGGAGCAGGCTTAAAAAAAGGGGGAAGGGCGAAGAGGGAGTAATGGGAGAGGGGAAGCATTTAGGATATTAAAGCAAAATGAAGAGGATATTGAAAAAGGTCATAAGGGGATGGGGCCGATGTTCCTGAAAGACCTTAATACACTACATCCTCTTACAGTACATCCAGAGTTGAGCTTGTTTTGCAGGGAACTGCAAAGTGACTTTTGTAGTGCATAGAGCTGCCACGTTAGGTAAAACCTGTTACTTGTTTTCCAAATGAACCTGAGAATAAACTCAAATTAAGAGTTTTCAAAGTTGTTGAAATGCAAAATACATAGGAGAGAGTTTGCTTGAGCTATTTCTACAAGTTACTAGCTGCTGTGTGTTTTACTTCCCACCCTTTTTGGTAGAAGTAGGGATTTTGCCAATAAATTCTGTGTTACCATTAAAGAGGCCATTCATCATGCTTACTAATGTTATTAATCAAGATACACCACAGTACTCTTAAAATGAGATCATTTTGATAAATCATGTATGACATGAAAAGACTTTATTCCTTTTAAGTGCAATTTAGACTGTAATTTTTTTCCTCATTTATGATTCATGGGAGAAACATGGATAAAATTCCCTTGCACATTTACACCTTATCTTCAGTAATAATTCAAAACTGCTCTTAGATGAAAATTCAAGGTCTGATTCACCAAAGCTGAATGCCAGCTCATTATTTTCTGGCATTCAGTAGTCCAAAAAGAATGTCCATACATTAGGTGCTTTTCACAATAGTTGAATTTGGCTGCGCACCAGACATATCGATTACACTCAATTAAGCCTAAATGCATAAGAATTATCTGATGTTCATTTACATTTTTGATCCAGTTGCACCCTGCTTTCAACCTTGCAATTTAACATTAAATGAAAACTAAAAGGTAGAGTAAATTCCAAGTAAGAATTGATAATCTCTCTTATATAAGAATAAGGGAAATATATTCTGAAATGCTTTGAGTGTTCTTAAGCTCCACTACTTCTGTTAAATAAGCAAAATTCTTTTGCCTTTTCTTGTTAAAGGTTATTGGAATTGGAAGGCCAACCAAAATATAAGATCACTGTTCTCCTTGTCATCCTAGTACGACAATAATTTGGCCTGCTCTATTAATAGCATCACATATGAAAATAAGCTGCTAAAATGTCCGGAATGAATATTTGCTAGGTTCAAAGTCACACTCTTGTTTATAGCTGAAACACTTGTGTTATTTATTAAATTTTAAAATGTCAAAAATGGGTTGCAGCATTTTTTGCTAACATAGGTATAAATATTAGATAATTTTTGTTTATTCTTGTGTTTAGAAATATAAAAAGGAAATGTCTAGTAGAGAGATTTAATTTGGAAAGCAGAGTCATTTAAATGTTACTGTTTCTTAAACCATGATTCAAAGAGGATTGGCTTATCTGAACTACGGTCCCCCCTTTACTTCCTTCAGCAGCTGTAAGTATTTGAAGGAACGTGTGTTGTTGCCAAAAATAGCAGACCATTTGTATTTTTGAACCACTGGTCTCTACAAATTTGTTTTGCTGCAGCAGATGTACAGTGTATCCTGATACTACACAGGATGTTCCTTTACTAGTACCATCCAAATATTGGGGGGTTTATTCCTTGAAAAGTGGAATTCAGGGGTTAAAGCAATGAAACTTTTCTTTAGTCTAATTAGATTCCCAGACTCTTGAGTGCCAGTTGCCAGTGTATGGCTGACTTCATTTTCTTCTAAATGTTACAAAGTGTTATTCTTTTTTTTTTTCCCCTTCATGCTTTACTTTGTGTTTGCATACTAGAAAAACATTTTTCTCTTCCACGTCATACTAAAAGTTATGCATCACAGACTAAGAAGGTCAGACTCCTGATGAATTTTTGAAAAAAGTTGAGTATTAGATTAGTAGGCAAAAAAAGCATAAAGCCAAAAAAATCCCTTATCCTACCAATACCTGCACTTAAGCTCCTTTCTTGTCTCATGAATTCTCTTTATTATTTGTAAGAAAAAAAACTTGGGAAAAAGACTCCCTGTATTTCCCTAGGAAAGTCTTTCTAATGGGATACTTTTATAAAAATAAATTAAAATGGCATATTATTTCAGAGTAATCAGATTGTGTTTGTCTTCTTTATTAGGACTGGTTAAATTACTACTTTTAATTTTCTCAAAAATGGCTGCTGGAGAAAGAAAGGCATTCAGATCTTCGTAATGTTCAGCAAAGTATGAGTTTAAGGCATAAGACTGAGACAAAAGTGGGCGATACCCTTTTCCATTCTTCCCACCTTCCATCCAATACTCATCTGCTTTGTTCTTCCGTTTTTCAGTACCATGGCCAAATGTCTAAAACCAGATTTTAAAATAAATCAGTTTCTATGCTGGGCTAGGAGATCATCTCAGTAAGCCTATAGAGATCAGGCAAGTTGTGGTAACACCATGCATTTTTCCCCCCTTCACCCCCTTAATCAAAGTGACTCTAATTTGTGCTGGAGGTTTAGTAAAGGCAACTACGAACTCGTAGTTAACTATGCTTGGCTGTGGAGCAGGGGAATTGGGAAATGCCATTGCATCAAGGCAAGCTGGCTCTCCACATAAGCGTGCCATGCCACCTGTTGGTTTTCTGGAAGATAAATATAATAATAATAATAATAATAATAATAATAATAATAATAATAATAATAATAATAATAATAATAATAATAAAGATGTGTGTTGGGATGGGTCGCGAACTCAGGCTGGCCCATTTGAGACCGCTAGCCTAGTTCACCACTAGGGAGAAGAAAGCAAGACCTTTTGTAGCCTGTCAAGTCCTGCTTTTGCCTGTTTTCTCATCTCTTTCTTTGCCCCTTCTTTCACACTTTATCCCGTTCTTTCACTAGCTGTATGTTCACAAAAAAGCAAATACATTGTAAATAAAGTTGTTCTTTCCTAACCATTCCCTAGGACGGAATGGTTAAAGATTTTGTGTGTTGTTGCTTCCTGTCGTATTTTCTGCTATCACGAGGCTCTCAAAGACCTCACAGTGAAATCAAAGCCCCATTGTGTTTGGTGCTCTGCAAACCCATGGGAAGAAACAGTCCCTCTAAAGTGGTGTTTTGATACTCTCTGCAAATATGTCATAAATTCAACCCAAAATGAATGAATTTTATCCTTTTTGTGTTAGGCAGACTATGTTCCTCATCTCACATTTATACATGTTTTATATATATATTTAATCCATAAACAATTAATTTCTAGTTAGTTATGTCTAAAATTTGGGAGAAAAAAATCTTGAGGAGGAGTTCCATGGAAAGTTTCTGTACGTTTTATCACAATGTGAACAAATCATTATGGTCCAATATGCACACGGGTTAAGACATGTGAGTTGCTGCTGTCAGTGTTACAAAGGGGTTGAATCGACACATTGCTGACGTATTGGGACACGGATATTTAGGCAAGTTTTCACAATATATGTGAATTTTTGAAGACCATTGCCACTGTGTCTCTTGGGGAAGACGTGTGCCCAAGAGATCCAAAATGAGTTCTTAGCCTGAGTAGATGTTTATGCAGACATTTCTTAAAATTATAATAAGCCATGTATCTGTTAAAGTATGATTAATTTTAAGCATTGAGTGCGTTTGAGACAGAATAAGCTTATCAGGAAAATATTACTGTTTGTTTACATAAAAGGAAAAGTTTTTCAAAAGCAAGTATGAGTTGATCCTTTAGGTTGGAACTATACCACAGATTGTTCCATTAATCATATACCTTTCCAGAGAAATGTTTTTGTCAGTTTAAAAAATGGATAATGCAGTGATTTCCTTCATTCTTAATTGTAGTTTCCCTGTGGATATATTGAAAATCTTTTGAAATAAATCATATTTCCTTACTGAATCCAAGTTTTGCATCTGATAATGTGATATGTACCACTGGGCTGATCACTGCAATGTCACAGTATTTTTTTCCATTTTTATTTGAATGTAAATGACCAAATGAGAAGCAACGAGCTTTCAAATTGCTAAGGTCATTTCTTTGTGACCTTACTAGATGACTTGGACAAGTGTTAAAACTGTGATGAATGAAAATAAACAACAGTATCACAGAACCCAAGAATTCTTGGTAACTGTCTGACTTAGAGAGTGAGTATTGTGCTGCCCCCAAGAAATCTGCCTCTTCATCAGTTCCCTGAAAAAAAAAAGAGTCTTGCTCTGAAATGCTAGTGATTGGAGATATTCCCATACTAGATGAGAAACATGTTGCAAAGGAGAAATCCCAAACACTTAAAATCTAAGGTAACAGATACAACAGAATCCTTAGTCTATGTCTTGAGCTCCATAGTAAATAATATTTTCTTAATTATTTTGGGTTTTGCTGCCACATCTCATTCTACACTCTATCATCTCTCTTTTGGGTAATGTCTTGATCAAACTAAGATTTCTCTTTGTGACTTCCTCTGAAAATATTTTGGAATTAAATGTATTTAGCTAAGGAAATCTTCCTTTGTATGTATGTGTGTATTGAAACAATTTTACTTCCCACATCTTTCCATAAGTGCATTGTACGTCTATTGAACCCTTGTCAGGAACATGCCAACATGCTGCTGTTCTTCCTGCATTGTAAGATTTGTCAGGTATAATACATTAATGGCTACTACAGTTACTGATGCGTATAAATGTGTAAAGAATTTGTGGCATGCCTTAGAAATAAGGGTAAGTATCAGTAGAGAAATACTAGGATACAAATACAAGCTATGTGACGCAAATAGAAGAATATCACTATCAATGGGTATAAATGATATTCCATTATAGCCAATATAACCTAATATCAAGCCACATCTTACTCATCAACAGAAAGTAAAATTTCCTAAACAATAACCATTGCTTTAATTAAAATTACTCGAAGTTCAGGTTTTGAGGGGTTTTGTTGGTTGGGTTATTTTTGTTTGTTTGGTTGGTTGGTCATTGTTTGTTTTTTCTCCTACTGCAGCTTCTACAGTATCTGTAATTTTGATGAACACAGTTCGAAAATCTGGTACTCTCTTACAATCTGTCTATGTAGTATGAAGTACAACAATTCTTAGCTTGGACAAAACTTAGAGGTTAAGATGAAGACAGAGATATCTCAATTTAGCAAATGTTTGGTTATGTGCATAACTGAGGCTGTGAGTAGTCAATTGGCCTTGTAACTTTTATACCTTATACTATGATATACTGGAAAATTTGGATGACTATAACGCTTGCACGAATACAAGCTTCTCCTGTAACAACACTGTTAGAATTTCTTCACTGAGTTATTTCGTGACCTGCTGCTATAAAACTGAAGCCACCACTCATTTTAGCCAGGTTTCCTCAAAGCTATTTGTATTTGTAGTTACTTTCCACTGCAACAAGAACTTCTGATGCATATGTCACCAATACTTGAAGACATAACTGTCACATGTCAGTGCTGTCACTGTCAAAATATTCCTGTGAATATTAAGAGTAATACAATCTATACAAATATCTTTGGAAAATAGCTTAGGGCCAAATGTCAGTATGTGGTAGGGAAAACAAATAGTTGTCTTTCTGCTGGTACACAGGCTTACTCAGAAACGTGATTCAGAACTCCAGCCAGTGTTTGTACAAAACAATCCTAACCCTGGATGATATTCCACAGAATTAAAGTTGCTCTGACTGAATGCTTAGCTCAAAGGTAATGAAAACTGTTCTATATTTGACAGGGAATTATATACTGTACATAAAATAACAGCAAAACACCAATAAACAAACCTTCCTGTTCTTGCTTTTCCTAAAATTGGAAATAAAGCTAAATTGCCCCTTCACTCCAATATCCTTTTTAGAAGCTCTTGAATTTTGCTCACTCAGTGGTATATTGCTGAAAAGGCAAAGTCTCTTCCAGTAATTTTAGGAGAAGCTATCATCAAGCTGTCAACAGTCTAAATTGAGTATAAAAGTACCAAAGAGAAACCTTCACTATTATCAGAGTCCCAAATAAGTACACTTGAATAGGCAGATAACATCTAGAGTGTACAGTATGAGACCACTTATTTGTCTAGCTTTTGGAGTGATTTACAGGGATGAAGTCTTATGTTAAATAGTTAGTGACATTTTTCTTCTTGTCTTTACAAAACAACTTGGCTCAAAGAAAACAGATAGTTGTGAACAGATGCCTGTTCTTGGAATTCATTTCAGATGTCGTGTTGCTGGGTGTTAGGGGCATTTATCTCATCCTCAGATGTTATGTGCCCTCAGCTCATATTGGTCGTCAAAGGGAAGATTTCCAATACTTCATAGTCCAGGGTAGACTGAGCTGCATGTTTAATACAGTTCACTAAAATCAAAGTATTATTCACTCTAGCTGAAGGTGAGAGTTGCGTCTATAGCATTACCTCTCTGAAAAGGAGGTACCCTGAAAAGGGTATATTATCACTGGTGAGTCAGCAGAGGCAGGATTGTCTAGATTTTTATTCATACCCGACAAGTAGCATCCTTGCTGTTTAGGCAAACTTGCCTCTATTAAGATGTTTGTTTTGATGCATGATGCATCTTCATGTTATGACCTGATTTTTGGTAAGGACAAAAATGGGACTATAACTATGGTCTGACATAGAAAGTGACAGCTGCTCTCCAAAAGCAAAAGCTTAGTATACTAATCTACTCAAACACTTACCTCTTAACATTTTAATATACTGTCATCTAGGAGTCCAACAGCTATGACAAAGAAGATTTCTAAGCTACAGCCTTTAACAAACTATTATGATGATTAATTTTCATTATTGTGGATTTCCGATTGTTGTTCTCAGGTTTAGTCTGGCAATTAAGATTTGATTCGTTATTTAAGCTTTTCTTCTCCAAAACATTATAGCCCTATTTTACACTATTATCTTATCCAGATGTTGTAAACCTGGTTTTGAATTCATTTCAATTAAAAAAAATATATATAAATTTTGAGGATATGATCAATTACAAAATAAGAAGTAAGATTGAAGTGGATTCCTTTGATTGACTTTTGCAGTTTATAAGCCAATATATCATTAGGGAACAATCTGCGGGAAGATAGCAATTACTTTCTCAAGACTCCCTGTAGTAAATTATTATGAGATTTAAGAAATAGTTTAGCTTTTGTATTTCTTATCTTTATTTGCCTTATTTCTTCTATTAGAAATTACTGTGTAACTTTTAGCGAACACTGTCCTTTGTGTCTTCTATTAAAACCTATCATCTTTTTATGAACGTTGGAATGGGTAGATTGTAAACACTCCAAAGCAAACTCTGTACCTGAAACTGGACATATCACTACCATTATATCAATCCATCTAACTGACTTTTAAAAACTGTGGTGATGATTTGTATTCACCAACACAATCCTTTCTTTTCACATCTCCTCCTAACAATGCAACACTGCTGCTCTATAACTAAAAAGCAAGATGGTAAATATGGCTTGTCTTGGCTTTATATTGCTCTTTCCTTCAGGTGAAACATCCAACTGGATGAAGATTAGTTTATTGCAGACTATAGCTCCACAGTCTAATATTTTTAAATCAGAATCATAGGATCTTGAAATTTTTATTATGATGAAAGATATGGGTTTCTGCTCTTCGCCCTTAACATTTTGCTTTTAGGTATTCTGAGCAAGTCTTCTTGGTACTTACTTCTTTAAATGTATTAGACTTCTGATGTGGGTTTTAAGTGTTTGTAATTAACAATTCTATATACTTGTCTGGTTTTTTTGCATTATGATTTTTAAGAGATCCCTTCATTTAGCTCACAGGACAGTGGAATGGCAGAATCAGGTTTTTTGCTTAGTTTTGAAAGGTACGTTATCTTATCCCAGCTTTCTATTTTCTGTGTCCTTTCTTACATGTGGAATCACTCATAACTTCCTTCGGGTAAATATTAACGTGTTTCACCAAGAGGAACATTTTTAACATTGCCCAAAGATTTCCTGATAAAGGTGGTAATTTTTTGAAGCTGTGAGCTGTATGAAAATATTCTTTTAGTAATGACACCTAATATCATTGTGTAAACAACTGAGTACAGCTACCTTAAAGGATTGCAGGCAGCCTTAACAAAAACAAATTAATCCTCCACGGCTGGTGACCCTGTGCACCTGTAACCACATCAGAGCACTCATCTCACAGGTGCATCCTCTTTGTGTAATCACTGACTTTCACTCTAAGTGCTGATAATATTTGTTTTATCACACAGGCCTCCAGTGATGCTGCTTCCACCTCTCCAGAGATGCACTATACACCCCTGCCTTCGGGATCCAGAGACCTCACCAATCACAGAGGTATGAACTAAACTTTTATTGGTATGAACTGCTGCAAGGCGGTAAGCTTTGCTGTAAGGCCTTCTCTGTGTTAGTTACTGCTGCACTGGCACTTTACAGAGAACACTGTGCCTTTCAAGCGCTAGATGAGAAAACCATACCTGTCAAGACTACAGATTTTAACTCATATTAAATAGGATTTAAAGGTAGTCTACTGGGAAAGCAAATATATCTATGGATAATAACATTCAGTGATATTTTTGTGTGTGTGAGAGGAAAATGTAAAGAGATTAGAGTACTTAAATATTGCTAAGTAGATGATTACATGTAGCATTGGTAATTTTGAGAGAATTTGTAAACTTTTTAATATTTGTAAAGAGAGAACTTTTTGCCAGTTTAACAATTCAGGGCTATAATTTTGAAATGTTAACACATTTTGATTGCAATAAAAAGGGATTCTTCTCTGTTTTTCAACATTAAAGGTGGATCAGTGTTCAATTTCCTTTTTCACCAATCCTTAGAACTTAAAAAGCACCTTGGGCAAATTCTTGAATTCCTTTTGCATACCTATGGAGCAAAAAGTTCAGGGAACAGGTGAAAAATTGAAGCAGTCAGGAAGGGTGCATTCCAAGCTCCTTCAGCTTTGTTCTAAAAAGGAGAAATTTATAAAGCTTGCAGCATTTTTCAACTTAAACCCAGAGCAACAGTACTCTTATTTATTTCCCACATTACACATTGATTCCATGTTGATAATGTAAACCATTTGTGTAGAGGCAGGTTTTGTATAGGGTACCAGAATCAAAGTCAGTCTTACATTTATGAATTGATGGTAGCTTAGTTTTAATGTGTGTTCAAATTCTGCAGCACTGCAGAAGATTGAGGCAGTGTTAGTAGAATGCCTTATTACTTGAAACCTTGTGAAATAATCAGGCAGGCAATGCAACTGAGCAAGGATCTGTGATTCAGGTGGGAAGGATGAGGAAAGCAACTGATTAGACTTCAATTCGTTGCAGCCTGTATCACTGTTGTGCCAGGGCTAAAGATGGGTGTGAAGCTACATCCTGGTCTCGGCATAAATTGATATGGTGTACCGGAAATCAGATGTCCTGAAAGAGCTGTTGTGCATTGTGTTCTAATGCTAAGCTCATGTAGTTAAGTGGCACTTTTTAAAGAGAAAGGGCTAAACCAAAATCCTGGATTTGAGCAGGCGCCTGGTCTTCAGAGATAAAAAAACCCAAATGAAAATAACTGCAGCCCACTGTCCCTCCAGTTCCCAAGATATGTGTTGTGACTTTGATTTTCAGGTAAGCATATTTGCTTGAGGTTGGGTTTCTGGCGTTGGATTAAATGGCTAGGGTCTAGTAAGACAATAAGTAGAATGACAGTGTTGTAAATGCCTAAGTCCTAGAAAAATGCATTATACATACCATTAAAAGCCAGGTATCATCAGATCTGTTTATTTAGATGATAGTGAATTAGAAGTGTGGCTTCTTGGCTGATTTTCGAATCTGACTTGGTGAAAGAAATGCCAGTAGCATTAAGCGCCAGTAGTTGTGTGCCTGCATTATTGATTGACTTCTCTTGCAATAAGGCAATTTTGTGGCTCTAGTAGGTGTTGCAGACCTGTCCATATGGGGACAGATTCAGAGCTGGAGCTTACCAGGTTCTAAGTACCACTGTCTTTGCTAGAGTTTGAGAATACCTGCTCTCACTATGAAAGGGGAAAACTACATTCCCCAAATTATCAACTTCTTACCCTTAGTTGTTCACATAACTGTTTATTACTTCTGTCTTTACTCTTCCCAGAAATATTCTGCTTTGCATGCTAAACGTGCTGAAAATTTCCTTGATGATTAAGCACACTTACAAATAAAGTGAATGAAGAAGAGAGTGTCATCCAAAAAAAAGGGTAAAATTGGCCCTAAAAGAGACATTTTTAGCATGATCCTGTAATTATATATATATTTGTATATATAAAATATATTTACAAGCAAATAATGAAGAAAACTTTCCAGAATTCCAGGTGGTGTAAATAAAGCTTGGAACAACCTGCTGGCAGGGCCCATTAACTCAATCAACTTTTATACAATCTAAGTTCACAAGCCCATAAAAGATTAATGGGACTCAATAGAAAAATCTCCAAGAAAAGAATGAAATACTTAAACATGCTATTTTAAGTTCTGAATATCTTCAACTTTTTTTTCACTGAATGCTTTCAGTGTTGTAAAAAATGATTGAATCAGCTGTTGCATATGTAAATATTGGCAGTTTTCAATGCAAACTGGAAAGAAGAATGCTGTAAGTATGTGAGTGCTCTTATTTGTCCCTGGAGATACTTGTTTACCAAAATCTGAAAGTCTGGCAAATGGTTTGATATAGCTGTAAATTGATTTTGGGGGGATTGGAAGGGGGAGCAGAAACAAGCTGTATGTATTTGAATGCTACAGTTTTACTTGGACATTTCTCAATCTGTTTAGCTATGAATTTTGCAGGGAAGCAAAACTATATAATTCTGCACGTGTTGCACCATGCATCTTAGCTTTCATGTTCTTGTATGCAGTATATTATATCCAGACAGGAGCTGGTCTTTTTGGGTTGACTCCGTATTTTGTACAAACAATATTCAGGAATTGTAAAAGTCTCTCTCACTTCCAGAGCCCACGGAAACAGAGTGGCATCAGCGTGGAATGATATGGAATAATCACTGTAAATAGTATATCAAGTGTTATGATGCTTGAGTATGTAAGTACATGAAGAGAGCAATAAATAGTGGATACATGTTTTTAAGCTTTAGAAAATTTCTTCCCATCTTGGGAAAGTTGGTTTCCCTTAAATAACTTTGTTGCTTAGGCCCGCTTTTCTACGTTGAACATTTACTTGGTCCCACTGTTCATATATTTTAGCAGAAAATATATTGGCCTTCCATGCAGGTTTTGGGCGCCTGACAGCAATATGACTTGATTCTTTGAGATCTAATTGCTGTCCCATTGGGCAAGCCTTCCAAAGTGGTAATTTTATAGATAGCTTTATTTTTGCTTTGATTCCAAAACAGTGATCCCAAACCCCTAAGTGTCTTTCCTTGGTCTTTGTTAAACTAGCATTTTGTATTTTATTTTATATGGTTTTAGACACCAGTGATTTACTTCTGTAAGATTTGTACAGTTCTCTTACCCAGATAAAACAAGTCAGCTTAAAGACACATCCTCCTGTCATACAATGTGCTTAATTTCTTTTTAAATTCCGTTGCCTGTGTTGTTCTAGTTCTCAGATTTTCTGGTGAAACAAAATGAAATCGGTCCTGCTTTTCTTTCTGCTTGTCCAGATCTACCTTTAAGAAAAAAAAAAAAGTCAATTACTGTTGTTTTTAAATAGAAATGGCTATCCTCCCAATACACAGAAGTAATGAAAAGTAGTGTATTTTAGTAGAAATGTGCTCCAGAAATTTTGTTTCTTTATGTAATTTTTTTTTTAAGTGGTTTGTGTGTTTGGCCTGGGTACCCTTCTATTCCTTATCGACAACTTATTAACTGGGTACATAAAAAAATCTTAAAATAGAGCTTTCAATTCTTAATATAGTTGAAATTGATGGAAAAAGAAATTTTAAAATTGTAATAATGTAATTTTAAGGATAGTTTGCTTGATGTGTGGAAAAAGGCTTCCCACTCTCCACCCTCAGGTAGTATATTCCTTTTTCATAATGGCATTTTTGGTAAGGAAGTTCCTTTGTTATGTGTAAGCATTCAAACTCAAATTGCCTTCTAAGAAGAACAGTGCTTTCTAATTGGTGGGGAAAATAGTAATTTATCATTCTCTCTCGAGAAGCCATATTACTAAATCATGACTATCATGAAAATCTGTTTTTCCCATATAAAAAAAGTGCTGGATGCCCTTTGTATAAACAGATATCTTATAACATTGTCTATTACCTGATTTACTTGAAAACCTATTCATTTGCCAAAGGCATTTGGTTTCCAGTAACATTTTACAAATGACTCCTTTTCTTGTGCTCTTGTTTCTGGGAACAGCCAGTGGTAAGTCGGCCCCGTAGCTTACTGGTAAAAGGAAGAAGCAGCAGTTTCCATTAAAAACTAAGCCTGTATTTATGTAGGTAGTTTTTAGAGCCTTAGCTTGGATTTATGCCAAGGTTTAATAGTTCCAATCTATTCTGGCTTGTAAGAACTTCCTGAACGTCCTGTTTTGGTGTCTATTCAGTTAATTATCCAAGTGTTCTGGTATGCACAGACATTGCATTTTCTTGTTTTATATTTGAATGATGAGTGCCCAAATGAAAAATTGTTATTTATTTTACCAATATGTTTGGGTCAACTGACAGACACGTTGTCTTATTTTCTGAAACAGTCTAATCTGAGTTTGAAAGTCTTAAACTGCATTCAGAAGCAATGCCCAGAAATCCAGGGACAGAATATTTTTAAGGTTTCTATTAACCCTCTGAAGGTAACTTTATAAAGCATTTTTGAACAAAAGAAGAGAGAGGTTCCTTCTGCTCTCAGTTTCTCTTTTTGTCTAACAGGGGTGTGCTGAAGATTTGCTTTGGAATGAAAATCTTTCCGAACTTTCTCATTCCTAAGCAAGCAAAAGCATGTAGGCATATAATCTCTTAGAGAGACACCTGAGCTTGATCTGTCTGGTTTTCTTCTGTAATCATTATACTGTGCTATTGTACTCAGAGTGTTTGGAATATTGAATTTTCAGCAATGACTCGTATTACTATACAGAATGCCGTCTGGTTGGTTTTTTTTTTTTGTTTTTTGTTTTTTTTTTTTTTTTAGGGTGTACCGTACATAAAAACCAGCTACTAACTTTGCAGGAGCCGAGATATGCACTAGGTCAAGATGGAAGTGTACTTTAGAATGCACAACAAACATTTAGCCATACAGTTGTGCTGGAATTTACAATCCAGTAGATGTCAAAGGAGACCTACTAGTTTCAAAATCTGGTGTTCAAGAAAAAAGGTAGAATTTTTTTGGGAGCCAGAAAGAGTAATATAATTGATGTCATGCATGAAAGCCCCAAACTGCTTCAATTTGCTCAGCCTGCTCATACTTTAGAAATAAATATTCTCGGGTTCATCTGGAACTAATAATGTCTATCGATCCTTCAAGAATTGGGTCTAGGGTTTTAAGGTAATACTTCAAACTTTCTGAAATAAAATTATAAAATTGACACACACTTCTTAAAAATAAATTTTAATACACGAAGTTCTTATTTTTGAAGGCTTTCAACTCAATACATATGCACTCTGAAAAGCCATGCTGTCTTTAAATCACAGACATAAAAAGCAAAGGAAATTGGTTTGCATAAAAACTTACTTCCAGAAAGATAATTATCCTGTTTATATTATCATTGCAGTCTTCTCTGCTGTTGGTATTGACACAGTTGTTAGGTACTCATTGTGTTTTCAAGCCAGAGGCTTATTTAGAGTTTGAAATTGATTGCTGGGAAAGTCACAAAGCAATTTATGTAGCAACTTATCATAATTAGTTAGTTTTCTTAATGTGAACTGCACTTTATGCTTATCAATTGATTTTTCTGTATATCTGCATAAAGCAGCTCAGTGTATGCTGTCCAAAAAGAGAATAATAATAATAAAAAACCTGTGGGTAGTACTTTATCATCCAGTTAATCTAAGGGATCTTAAACAATTTTTTAACAAAAGGTGTCTATATATGTGTATAAGAAGTATTTGCTTTAACTTGTCTAATAATTAAGAATAGGATGACTAAGAGAACTGCAAGCAGATGACATCTATGGAAGTTCTGTATCAGGCAGAGATGCTGTGGATAGTGAGAAACTTTCTTTGTTGGTTTACATGAGGTGTCCTTTGAAAATGCCATAGTTTTTAAGCTGCATGCTGTTACAGTGAGTGGTAGACTGCATACCTCTTAGGCCAGGATCTTCTGAACATGAGATGAATAACCTTAAAACAAACAAACAAAGTTCACAGTAGCATGGAACAGACAAGATCATATTTTCCAGGGGCAGGAACAGTCAAAAATAAGTTGTGATATTTCCTATTAATGCCAGGAAATATGTCCCAACAGTGAGCTGTGCTGTGCTCATGACTTAGCCTCAAGGGGAGTGGGTGGAAATCCTCTTCTTTTGGCACTGTAGGAGAAGACTAAAATAAGGAGTCTGTTATGAAGAAAAAAATCTCATTTGGCTTGCCTGTATGAAATAAGAAACTGGGTTCTAGTGCCTTGCTTTGTTTTTCACTTTGGGAAATGGACATTAATGGAAACATGAGAGACATGGGAGAAGCATGGAAAGCAGAGTGACGGTAAAGATGAGTGCCAATGTGAGAGAAGACTTGTTTGAGAAAAGATTTTGATTTCCTGTCTTAGTTTCCCTTAGTTAAAGGGATTCAAAAGAGAAAATCTGTCAGAGGTGGATTGGTGTTCTTGCAGTTTGGAGGTGTGAGAAGGTAATGTCAGATGTTTAAAGAACTCTGTTGTGAGCTTTTTCTGGTGCAGTTCAGAGAAAGGCCAGGCCTTTCTCATAGCCACTGCTGGATGGCCTCTGCTTGTGCCCGTAGATCTGCCAGACCTTACACTTGAAGATGAGGTGAATGGTGCTGACTCATATCTATTTCTTCAGTGGTGCAGCTAATTTCATACCTCTAACTGTGATTTTTCCCTTCCAAGCTGTATTCTAGTTTCCTGCCTTTTCAGTTTTTCTGATATGGTTGCTTTGCTGGGAGAAGAATGGGTAGAAGGGGTGAATGAAACAACGTAGATGGGGAGAAATGCTAGAAGGCACCTTTCCTTAGGCTTACTGCTGTGAAATGCTTCCATCTGATAACAGAAGCCCACCTGTATTGGTATTTGCACCAAGTCTGCAAATGCATTAGACCTCTGTTCCAGTTGTATGAATTGACACACAATCAAAAATGTTGCCTTTGAAAGGAATCAAGAGGTCTGGTACACATACACATGATCGATTCAGCTCTCAGCTCTGGGGTGGTTAATCTGCTCTTTCATTACTGCCCAGTGATAAAGGAGGGTCTCATGTAGTACCTTTCCTGAGCCCTAATCTATTTGTTTACTGGAATAGAACCACCACCAATAGCTGTGGTCTTTTGTGGACCAATTTAACTCACTTGCTCAGTAGTGATAGCCTCTGCCAGTGCCTGCATGTTTCTCTGTAAAGCACGAAGACTTTCCTAAATGTGGAATAAATTGTGGTTGGATTTGAGTGTGACCTTGATTAATATGGTTCAAGAAATAAATTTTCTGGGTCATTGGATTCATGTTCTTGTCACTTACAGGGTCAATAATTTCTTGTCTGTGTATACCAGGAATGCTGGATTTGAGTCAGGATTCAGCATAGAAATGTAGTGTTATCTTGTTGTATATTGCAATGATGAGAACAACTAGTCATGTGAAACTAGGGTGGGGTGAACGAGTTGGGGATGATATATGAAGTGACTCGCAGTTTTGTGCAAAGTCTTTCTTGATGGTCAGAAAAGTTAAGATTTGGTTTTAAATGACAGCATATTTTAATTTGTGAGCATTCTGTGTGTTCTGTGGTTTGAAAGTGAACCCAAGGGGTGTGACCAAGCTGACTAGAAGCAAGTTCTAGGAGGATCACTTCCTGGAGTGCTATGTCTCTGTGGGAATAAAATGTGAGTGTTACTCTGCAGCAAGACTTTAAAAAACAAAAAGAGAGGAATTAAGTGATTAATCAAATTTAGATTAAAATTCTATTAAATATCTAAGGAGTTGTGCACAAAATTCCCATTCTGCATGTAATGGGAATTAGGACTCTAAGACTCAGGCAGGCAGCCTTTCAAAATTGTCAGTGGTTTTTTTCCAAATATTACAGAGACTTTCATTTTTCCACAGTGCACATTCCCCAATCTGACTGTTGAAGACCTGACCGCTTTCCATATTTTTGTCACTATTCTCATAATTTCTGAGGTTTTCATTGCAACTTTTCCCATATTTGCCAAAACTAACCTATCAGCCTGGGCCCCAGTCACTCATACAAGTGTCACATCAGAGGGAATATGATTAATGAGGAAAAAACTGTAACTTCATATTTTTTGGGTAGACTAGAAAGTGTCTGATGTTTCACAACATAGCTCATTTTGTCATGCTGGCAATAAGAAACCATGAGAATGCTCAAGCTCCAAGCCGCGTGATTATAAAGTGGCAGAAAAACATAGAAAACATTGGCTTCTATAAGTGGAAACTTGAGATCCAAAACCATAACCCATCTAAAATCTTCTTTAGGTATGTAGGAGAACTAATGATGCAATGAGTCTGCAACTGGCAATTTAAAAAAAAAAAAAAGTCTAGTAAATTTGCCACTTGGCCTTCTAATCTTTTACAATAAAGAAGTCCAGTCGTGAGCCGCAGTATTACAGCCCTTCCAGAGAAATCGGGTTCAAAGCACATGGAGTGCTGTGCAAATACAGTCTCCTGAGAGATGCCTATGTTTAGTTAGCACTCCAGACTAGCCTGTTTTTGCAGGAGTCCTCCAATTCTATCATTCAGGCATTTTTACAGCCTCATTGGAACAAATAAACAAACATCTGGAATCATGTGGTATATTTAATTAAAAACTTTTTGTTTGGCCAGAAATAGTAAAATCATGAAAAATTGCCTGTCTCCAAGCTCAGAAAGGCTAAATGATGAAGCTGTTGGCTACAGACAGTTTTACAATGTATTGAAATTCATAGATATGCACACCTGCTACAAGGCCTCCCCCTTTATTTTGATTCATAACCATTAATGAGTGTTTAGTGCACAGATTGTAACCCTTGTTTAAATGGGAATTTACTGTTTTTAATAACGTATAGACACGTGTTGCTATATTCCATACAGCCTGTACTGTTCTGTAGTACACAGACAGGATAAAGCTTTTTACTGTTGGTTAAAAAAAAAAATATCTTTACAGTACATGTTCCATTTGAATATTCTGTCATATGAGCATGTTTTAATTCCAGAGGCAGTAAATATCTACCCCATACTAAAAGTCTGGGTATCAAATGTTGGAAATATGAAAGATGGTGTTCTCTCATTAAAATTAGAGTTTGTAATGACAATGTAAATTTTCATTGTTTCATTTAATGCATTTTTTTAGGAAATTTCAGGAGATTCTTGAAGCTTTTGCAGACAAAATTGCTTGCTGTCATTTGAGGTATTACTGTATGATCACAAAATATTCTACAGGCCAGGATTATTATTTATGAAAACTGGTTTGCCTAATGGACTGCTACCATTTTGGATGCACAAATATAGGCCTTTGAACATATGGGACGTAGAATCTTATTTTTGAGTTTGTACATCTCAGTTTCTAAATAGCTGAACTCTACTGAGAAAAAAGAAAATGACGTGCACACAGAAAGTAGTACTGCATCTGAATATTGTTCACAATTCTTCATATTGTTTGTGATTAAAATCATTTGGACATTCCATTTTGAGCTGCGTTTCTCTGAGGGTTTAGACTATTTAGCAGGATAGGATGCTTACGTGACCTTGGCCGCTGTCCTGTGGTTAGCTTTACTGAGCTGAATGAAGAGGACATGGGTGTCGTCAGAAACAAAGTACTAATTCCCACATAGTGAATACATGTGGAACCCTACTTTAAAACTGGGGGTGGGAAGAAATTTCCTGCACAGTCAGAAGGGCAGCCATCTGTGTAACAGCAATGAAACTATTTTGTCCCCTTGTGTGTTGGTTCTTTATAGTGCGCACATCTTGCTATAGCATGTACATTTCTTCCAAACTATGAACAGCCAAAAAGATGCAGTCGTTTCTTTGTTCAGTGTGTGTGTGCTGTGCTGGGAGTGGGTGAAGGTTCCTTTCTTTAATTTTGCCTTCAGGAAAGAAAAGGGTATCTTTGTATGATTTCATTGCATGCTCTTATGCAAGAAGAGAAAGCTGTCAACATTTTGTAGGATATGAATATCTGTATTCATGAGCTAATATGTTAGCTGATCAAAGTTCATTTCAGAGCTCTGAAAGCAAATGTTAAGTAGGTTGACAACTTCCCTCTTTTTCCTGTTTTGTGATATTTTTGTGGCCTGTTAGTAGCCTCACTGCCAGAAAAGTAAATGATAGGAAGTACCATGACATCCTTCATTGGCTTTGTATGCCTTTAAGCAGAGAGATCACACCTGGGGAGAAGAAGGGGAGGAGACAGAGAGGTAAACAATAAGTAGAAACAAGTGAAATTGTTTTGTGTCCCTTACCAAACAGAGGGTGCCTGATTCCTTTTTTTGTTGATATTCATTGTGTTGCCTTTTACAGTTTGAGAGATTTTGAAAGTTATTTCTATTTACACAGGATGAAATTCTTTTACTGCGTGACGGACAACATCACTATGTTTTGTAAGACCCTTTTAAGAAAGCTTGTCTATGACTCTGAAGTGCCTAGTAAACCTAGGCAACCACCTGAAAGACCCCCCACCTGTGGCTGCATAAAACTGAAATAAAGAATGGAAAATAACCCATTGAGTATGCACTTTCCCACCTACTGAGAGCAAAATGCAATGCAGTGCAATTTTAGTACTTGTGTGCCACTGGGGAAAATAGACTCCTAAAATCACATAGTGAAGCACTGGAGAAATTCAGCAAATTTGTACTAAGCGCTATGTTATAAAACCTAAGGAACCGTAGGCTTTGCTTCTCAAGTGAAACAGATTTGTATTGCAGTTCTGTTAGAATGCCTACCAAATGTAATGATGATATTTAGCACAGTAGGCTGAAAAAACGTAAGGCTAGTGAATAAATGTCCTTTCACAGGAATGCTATACAGAGTGAGATACAAGCAACCCTTGTGATGTCTACTTAAAGATCAAGCAAGACTGCAATCCCTGAATTTTTCTTTTACTTCTGCTCAGTGTCGGGTCGCATTACAGAGAGGTGGAAAGAGCGCATGGCCTGAGTTAGCTCTTTCAAAACCATTTGTAGTACATGGCTTCTCACAAGTAAGAGAACTAAATTAGTGTTCCTGTCTTGTCTGAGTGGAGTTAGAATATGTGCGTACCAAAATTACAGGGCTACCATGCCAACGTGCTGGATTTCCCCCCACTAGCTTAGCTTCCCCACCACCAGCTGCTGCAGTAGTGGCAACAGCAGTAGCATTAGCGCTGCATTTAGTTGGAGATGTGCTTAGAAAAATTGCATTTGTCCCATCTCTACCCCTTCCTCATATGAGGGAGGCAACTCCCAGATGGTATATTTGCTGAACTGTGAGTGGGAGCAGTATGTCTTAACAGTCATTTTTGTTTCCATGAAATAAAAAGAGAAGGCTCCATGTAAATAATCCCTTGGGCGCTGATGGAAGAGCTGGAATCTATCTTAAAGCAAAAAGGTTGGCAAACAACCCCCCCACAAATCAACCGAATGCACCCCACCGCCCCTCCCAAACTCACCCAATTAAGTAAGTTGGCAGATTGTCTCCTTCTTCTTAAAGGCAGTGAATGATAAATTCCATGAGGGGAAAAAAAGAGAGCAACTTTATAATAAATAGATTAAATATAAGCTATTAGATCATTCAGAAGCAATTTGTGCTGTCTAATGCCAACCATTACTGATGTAAAGTACATGATGTGTTAAGAAAAAGAAATAACAGGTGACATTACAGTAAGGTAAAAAGGAGATTATGTAGACATCGACCCAGCTGCTAATTGTGGATGTAAAGCTTGCCTCTGCCCTGTAACCTGGTGCTAGATAACAATGACAGTAGAAACATGGAGGATAGCTGAAGGAGTCCCTCTCCTAACTGTTAATCATCGCACTGCTTTCTTTTCACTTTTGTTCTACTTTGTCATTACAAAAAGTAATCCCTTTACCAAGGTGAGTTTAATAATAAAGTGAAAGAGAAGCTGTCAGCTAAATTATTTTTTTGTGTTGAAAAATCTGTTTGTAATAAAGGAGTATAATGGTTTTACTCAGTGGTCCCACAAATGACCAGAATTAGAACATCAAGAGATGCTACAAAGGAGAGAGTGCTTGAAATATTGTTAATGTCTGTAAATTCTCTTATTCTGCCAACCCTTATGTGCTTTTTTCTGCTGTCTGCATGTTTAGGGAAGATACCTGTTCAGATCTGGATGAAGTGAATGTCGTGGTTTAACCCCAGCCAGCAATTAAGCACCACACAGCCGCTCACTCAATTCCTGCCCCCCACCCCAGTGGGATGGAGGAGAGAATTGGAAAAAATAAAGCTAAGCTTGTGGGTTGAGATAAGAAGAGTTTAATAGAACAAAAAGGAAGAAACTAGCAATGACACTAATAACAACAAGAAAATGACAATAATAATAAAAGGACTGGAATACACAAGAC
>JAVKLA010000093.1:16873280-16924822 GCA_034782735.1 Sagittarius serpentarius | reverse complement strand
TTATCTTTGTATTGTTATCTAAATCTCCCCCCCCCCCCCAAATATTTAATATTATTCTATTATTTCCTAATAAAAAAGACATCTGATTTTTGTTTCTTGTTGATTCCCAGATTTCATAAGCTTAATACAAAAGATTTTTCAATCAGTCTAGGGAATGGTCTCTCTGATCTGTAGGTTAGAAGTACTGTGTTGGAAGCAAATATGTTAGTACCAGAGGGGAATCTCTAGGCAGTTTCTCCCTCTGGCTGTAATTAAACCTACACAGATTATGGGGAGGAAATCCATACACATGCTAGGCATCTCTGTGCTTTAAAACAACTACCTGCAGGTGTTTTAGCCGTGCACATATGGCTGGATATATGATGAAGCTTTTCAGATTTTCAGCCAAGGCTCTACTTGCAGGGTAATGAAATGTTGAGGGAGGGGGGAAACGATATATACACGTGTAGAGGTTATGATGTCATCATATGTGGTGAGTTATTGCTGCATTGATACTTCTTGTAAGTTCATTCCAAATCAGCTGCTGAGAAGTATTTGTGTACTATAATTTAAAATCTTTGAGGATGAGAGGTGCTATGTATGCCTACGTGTAATATGCTCTCTATATTAGTCAGTCACTGTCTGCTGGGCTTCTGAGGAAAGCACCTTCATCTCTATAGAGCTCCCCTGCCTACTCACTAAGCTACAGCTGTATTCCTTACTACTAAGCTCAGGCACCTTGGGAGCAAATTTAGGTCACTGTGGAAGCATCTAAATATTCCTTTCCCTATAGGTAAAACGTAGTCAGCTGACCACGTTTTTGAGCATCATGACTAAACAATGTGTCAGTTTTGTATCAAATCCTAAAGCCTAACCTCAAGTAGCTTAAAAGTTTGTTGACAGTATATTAGGAGAGTAACTCAGAAGGCGAATTACTTCTTCATAAGTGTGAACATTTCCTGTAGTGCCTAGATAGATACTAGGAAGCCTTCATCCAAATATTGATCTTGGGTATTTTGATCTTGTTTGCCAAGCCCTACATGGCAACAGAATAAGTGGAAGCTTATGGGTGAATTCTATCCAAGACGTATGCAAACTTTCTGCTCCTCTTTCAAAGTAGTTTAAATGTTTTGATTGATCATCATCAGTACTAATAATCTGGTGATTCTTAATTTGGAAATAGTCTTGGAGAAGCCTAAGAACAGCTTGATGAGATTTAACCTCTCTAATGAGAGCTTGATAGATAACATGTTTAAATTAGAAGGGGGAGGGGGGCAGTGTGAAATAGATCATATTGTAATTTCAGTAATCAAATGCACTGAAATATGTCACTGAAAAGATACTTATGAATCTTAAATCTTAGGATGGCTGTCAGATTTCTTTTAGTCTATGAACAATGACAATCATAATCTGAAGATGAAATACGGTCAGAGCTTCTGTCTCCTTGACAATCACTCCAATATTTAGACAAAAAAGCGCACTCTCACAGATTTAATTAGTCAACCCATGCTTTTTACCTTTTCCCTCATGTAACTCTAATACCCTGTGAGAAGCCTAGACAAGCAGAATTGAGTGTTATCTCATACAAACATAGAAGAAATTATATATGAGTAAGTAAAGGCGGAGGAACTTTAAGGACAATCCCACAGACTGCTTGTATAACCCAGGAAATAACAGGGTTGCATTTGACGAGTTTGGGTGTGCTTTTGAGCAAAAATAACCCCTTCTCTAACTGATTTAAAGCCTCCTCCTACATTTTCCTATGCTTTTTGCATAGCTGAATTAAGTTTTTAAAGTTCATTTTTTCATATGTTGTTGCCTTGATGCTTAATAAAGAAAAGGGATAAAAAAAAAAAAAGAGAAAAACTAGCAACACTGGGAAAGGCTTGAAGAGCTCCTTTGGCTAACGAGCCAGAGAGAGTGAAGAGATTCTGATTAACAAAGCAATCTGCATTTATGAAGTATCTTTTATGTAGAGTGTCTCTGGGCACTTACAATGCAATAATCTGTGGAGCTTGGCTAAGCAAGTGAAAAAGCTTGAAAGAATGGGAATTTTGAAAGCGGGGAAGGAAGGAAGCTTGATCTAATGTCGTAAGGCAGGGAGCTTTGGAGCCTTGGGGCACAATTAACAAAGGGTCTGGCACCTGCCGTCTCCAGTCTTTGTTTTTGTTTAGAGAAATATTTAGTAATTCTGCTCATGGGATATGTTTCCTTTTCTTGACTTCAACCCACTGTGGCTCAGAATCTATCTGAATACTTGTGTGGTAATAACATGTCATATGCATCCTTGACTCAGGTGAGAGTAATAGGGAAGGGTTACTTACTGAAGCTCATGAGAGAATTGCCTTCTTTTTGGTCTTTTTTTTTTTTTTAGCCCTTTTCTTCCCCTTCTTTAACATCAGAAAGGTGGTTCTAAGAGAAAACAAAGGAAGGAATTTATGTTGCTTTTCAGAGCAGGATTATTGTGGAACTTACCAAGTTTCTTTTTATTTATTTATTTTTATCTGCTACTGACGTAAATGGCTGAAAAGTCAATGCTGGCCGCTACTGTTTCTTACTGAAACACAGGAAGAATTTTAATGCCATATATGCTGCTTTGGAGAAAAGTTGAGGGGTTTGGGTACTACTGTGTTTCCTTTACTGTTCTTGAGGATGTTATGCTTTCTCCTTTTGAATGTATAAACAAAAGCAGTTTTCTCTTACAGCTATATTGTCACCTTATTTGAATATCATGAAATCTTTTATGGGCCCATTGTCAAGCATGTGTGTAGCAAGAAATTATCCATGGCCCAGTGCATTTACTTAGTTAAATGGACAAGACAGGCAGTGAATAAAAGAAAGAAAATACTGTTTTCCTTACTTTTATATTTGAGAAGGTGAGACAGAAAGCACGGTGTACAGTGGTTAAGCCAGAGTGTCTGTGGCACTGTATGGACTTAAGTACCCTAATTCTCAGTCCATGAATTTAATAAGTAGAATACCCTATCCAACACAAATGTTTACATCAAAGGCATACATGCTGCTTAGATAATTTTAATGATATGTCCTTTATCACTTCTGTCTGCAAAGTGCTTGTTTTCATAGCATCAAGAGTTGCTGCTCCTGTCTGGATCATTCTGACTTTGCCATGTCACATATCTTTTATTTTTGCAATCTGGTAATATATTTGTACATCTTTTAAAACTTCTCACAGAATAAAATGAGCTTATTAAGCATGGTCAGAAGCACTGTATAGTAATTGCAGCCTGTGTAGTTCAATACATGGTTGTTAATCCTGACGAATAAATCTCATGAAGTATAAAATAAATAAAAGAAACAGGTGAGAGGGGGTGAAGACAGGCAGGGGAGAATTAACAATGCTGGGTATCTGACATCATTGTCCTCCAGAACGTGTCAAGGACCCTTCAATGCAGATAGGGTACAATTTTCAAAATAGCCTATAGAGGTTAGTTTCTTCTAAATCATATAGATCTTTCTAGGAGAATCTCATCTGTAGTGGGTTGTTGCGGTTTTTTGGTGGTGTACAATTTGTGTTTTTATAAATGGCTTTAATTTGCATATGCGATATAGTGCTGTTAAAAAGACTTTTTATTTTACTAAAGGATCCCTCTTTTTGTAACAGCCTTTCTTTTCAGCAATTACAAAACACAGTTTCAGGAAAGGAGCAATACCGTATCATTTAGTCTGTTCAAACTCACTCTTCTCTAAAGGTATTGTGAAGAGAGTGACAGCAGCCCAGCTCAGCTTTAATGGGCAGATGATGAGCAAGCCAAGGGCTTTTTCATCAAAGCACAAGTTTTTTCCTGTCCAGTAAACCTAAAAATTGAAATGATCCACACTATACTTTTCTGAGTTGTTCACAAAAATAATTGTTATGTGATCACTTCTGATGCTGTGTCATTTCTTTGCTGAAGCTGATGCTATTATGGTTATAAACCACTATAGCGTAACAGCTGTTTATCAAAATATTCATGAAAATTTTCTGTGACAGGAGAAATGGGCATACTTGTAATACTGTTTCCATGGAAAAAGATGCATGTGCTTAGATTTAGTCAAAATTATGGCATACTGTTCTAAACTTGACAGAACTAGTTCAGCACATAATCCATAATAAAATAGGAACTGTGGTATTTAAACACTAATTCAGTGCATATCGGTTTGTATGCAAAGACTCTATTTAAGATATTGCAAAACAGGTTTTCTTAGTAAATGTTACCCAAGCTATGGCATATATCCCAGTCCTGGGATATGAGTAAGGTCTTTATCTGGGGTCCAAGCTATGGTTCCATGGTTTGCTGTCTCTGCCCAGTATAACAACTAGTGGATGTTACATGCATTTTTGATTGATGAGGTATTGAGGAGGATTTGGAAAACTGAAAAACCATATTATTATAAAGATTACAGAACAGTGGGAAATGGAGCCAGGAATGTACCTATAATTTAGGGTAAAGAGTAATAATGAGTGCCCATAAAAATAAATAACCATGATGTTAAATAGACTGCAGATCATTTGCACCTTGAGGCTTTTCTCAGATTTTGTGCCAGTAAAGAAATGTGGTAATAAGCCCTCATGTTTTTAGCCAAAAGAGTTTCTTATGCACAAATTTTATTTGTTTTAAGTAATTTGAATAGTCCCAGGAATATTTAGGAGCATGAAGGGGACGAGAGGAGGAAGATGAAGGCAGAAATCATAAAAAGCCTGCACTACTTTGAAGAAGTACTTTATGTTCAGATTGTCCTTGATCTTTTTTTTTTTTTTTTTTATATTGCTTCTGACTCTTTCATAGCTGATAATGCCATTCTGGAATCTGTTCTGAGCAGTTGTAATTATTTCAGTTCTCTTCAATAAGTAATCATTTCTGATCACTGTAGACATGCAAAGTGAATCTGTGTGATTGCTGGCCAGTTCTTATCACAATCTTGAAAGTTCTCTCTTAACTTGTCCTTGTCAGTCAAAAAGAAAAATACTTTCTGTCTGTCTTCCCTTAGAGACATGTTATTGCATGTAGATACTTTGGGCGACAGAGTGAAGGTTAGCTTTTCCTATACTCTCAAGTGTAGGAGAGAGTGCAAGATCAGCTTTCATAGTAGAGTAATTAAAAGCTTCTGTCCAATGTGTGGCCTTACTCGTTGCTTCTGCTTTATCACAGAAGAATTTGTCTGATAAAAATTGCCACACTGCTGATTTTTAAGTAACATTCATCCATGTCAATATTTATTCACAGCCCATGTTGTAATCAGATTTGTTTATAATGTAGTAGAGTCTATGTGCTAATCAACACTGGAACCACATTTTGCAGCTTCCCTTCTTTTCATTCTCGAAGTTTCATAGAATTTCTAAGTTAGTTATGTGTTTAACATTGCAGATAAGTGATTTCCATCTTCTATACAGATTCAGCAGTCTACAAATCATTTGGTTGTTATACTGTTGTGTAAGAATTTTTGTGGACATTTTCTTTCTCTCTGACTAAATTTATTGAGCCACAGTGAAAGGAAACTTGGAAAGCAACACATTTTTAGTAAAATGTTGTTAGTTCAGTGAGAGGTGGAATGGTCAACAGCTTTCTCCATACTTCAAGTTCCCAAAGCAGAAAGGAAATTTGTGCTCTCCATTGAGATATAAACTAGTTTATTTTCAGTCATTTATCTGAAAAGTTGATGCTCACCATAGCAATTCATCAAACATTTTTTTTGAAGTGTATCTGGCAGGGCTTCCTGGCATCAGCTTTTGAAATTCTAAGAGTTCTTGCGTCCTCTGGGAGCACAGTGACTTTCTCTTCTTATTGCACATCTGGAAGGAATGTTGCTGCCTTTTTGTTTAAACAGGGAGAGACTGTTAGGATAGTGATTGAACCTCTCTAAACTGTATGCCAGTATCTTCAAATTTTTGAAGATGAAAGAGGAAAAATGCTAATATTTATAAAATATATTGCAGTTTGTAATTGTACACTATGAAATAATAATCATTGCATAAGAATAAAAACAGGAGCATAAAAATAGTAGGAAGGATTTATTAAGTGTTATCATTAAAGATTTCAGTAAATTATATTAATACTTTACTGGGCCTTTCATGAGAAGTGAGAGGCTAAGTTTTGCAGATACATTAATGTAATGTGTGTTAACTCTTTTGTGTTATTTAACCTCATCAGGCACTCTGGTTACGAAAAAAAAAAGATGCTTACTTCTGTTGAATATAATTGTCCTTTTTAATGATCTAGAAACCTTAGTAATACTTGAGACAAAAAAAAGAATTTTCATTGTAAATTTAAATTTTTTTTTTAACAGTGAATTTAGCCATTAGGAAGAATTCCCACCTATTATTCAATTCTACAGCCTTGTCTGAATGACAAGAAAAGTCTTAGTTCATTGTTGGAAAAAATCAGTTATGAACGTTTATGCTTAATTATTTAAATTGTTTATTCCAATAAATATATACTAATTCAGTTTACTAATATAAACATAATTATGTAAAAGCTGATCCTGCTTTTTGTGAAGGTTTTTTTTTATTTAATATGATCAATTACATTACTTTAATCCAGCAAAACATCTGAACTGTCACTTAAATTCCATTAATTCCATTATGTGCTTTTGTCTTTTGCTGAATATGGATGGTTTTAAGCATATGCCTAAAAGACTTATTGAATGAGAGACTATTTATTGGAACAGTGGTTAATGCTGTTTGCAAGCTTTATGTTACTAAAAATCTAGAAAAGATTGAATTTGGTTTAATATTTCAATGAAAAATGGTATATGGCAGAATGCCAACAGGAGATGCATTAATAATCCATAAACCTGTGGTAGCCAACTAATTTGGGACATTATAGGAAATCTTGGCTTCATGCTGGCCAATATTTCTAACGTAAGTTTCCATCAATAAGTGCAGGATATACTAAACTGGGTTATTAATCTGTAAGGAAGAAACTAAAATTCAGAGAGATCTGATTTCTGTTCAGGAAGAACTTTTCTTTTAGGCATTAAATTTTAATCCAGTGTATTTAAAAAAAGAAAAAAGGAGTTCTATATTGTTATTGTGGACTCCAGTGGAATGTTTTCACATTACTAATTAGTGGCAAAATGTCAGTAATCTTTCATAAGAGAGTCTTTTTCCTTCCATTTCTGATTCGGTCTCCCACATCTCTCCATTCCTGTCTGGAAGCCTTTGCATAACGATCTAATATATTTACTACTACAAATAATAAGTATCATGATGTATGTACACACTGTATTATCAGTCTTCCTTCTTGCCTCTGCACTACCATAATCAAGTGGTCTATGGTACAAGGAATTGTACAATCAAAATTTCAACATTTTCAACAATATACTGAGAAGGAGAATCCAAATATAAAGCAATTAGAAGAGTCAGTGGACATTTACGATCTCACAGTGTTCACAGTCCTTGACAAATATGTTTGCTTCCTTGTCGCTTGCCAACAGAGTTTCCTATATTGGCTGCTAAAATTTGGATGTGATGAAGTATCTTGTGTGACTGGTATTTGTTTTTAAATTTACACAGTGAAGTTTTAGGCTGAATAATGGTTAGATTTGATTTCAAAATTCCATGGGTTTTTTTTAATTTACTCCAAAATGTTTTTAATTTCACCTTGTTATTTGATGGGAATGTCATATATTCACCTTTCTTATAAAAATTCTGCAATGTTGGTCTGAATTGTCATGTGAACAACCGTTCCCATGTTCTATATACATTTTGGAATATTCATATTCAGATAATTCATGTTATCCCACCTGTAGTCTTGTATGCTATTATTGTTTCCATAACATGGAATTATCTTGGTTAAGATATCTAGCTGCATGAAGAGAATGCTGCCTTACTAATTCGAACCTTAAAAAGTAGCCTTTACACTATAAGAGATTAAGATATTCACCTTCAATAAACACATTTGAAAGGATAAAATTTATCTATGGTTTCACATTCCTTCTCCTTGCAATCTGTGAAACAGAATGAAGGTTTCCTCCCATCTTTCCACTTATTCAAGTGAATTAGTGTATTCCAACAGATCTGGGTTTTTTTTCTTCCATTTTTGTTAGACCAAAGCTTAATGCTTGTGTCTTGTCCCTTTGGGCTCTGACACTGTATCCTGGATTTTCCCTATCTGTTTCAAATAAGTGTTTTTCTTTTAAGAAGATTTGGAAACAGCACCACTGTGATATGCAATGTGATGTGACAGTGGTCAGAAACTGTCCTTGTGGAACTGTATCCATTAGGCCATCCCTCTGAGACCTGCATTCTCGGCCTCCTAGTCTCTTTCTGAACATTTTGCCTGAGCTGACTCATCTGAACTAACTTCTGAAGAAATTAATAATTCTGTCCTCAAGATTAGTTTGCTATCAATGTGTCAATATGAAGAATATAGTCAATATATTGACTATTTTGAGAAGAACATGAAATAAATAGTTATATTATAGTCCTTTTAGACTGCAAATTCATATACAGCAGCATGGTCACTATGGATTCCATGACTGCTGATCTCTTACAAGAGACTAACTAGTATTTTGACTCTGTTCTGCATTACTGCAAATAACAGATTTTCAGAAAACACAGCATCACTTGGTAGAAATTTCCTTTTCACCCGTTTGAAAGCTTATTAGAAGCTTGCTGATAGGAAACATGCATTAGAGTAAAAATGGATGCTTTTACAGAATATTCCTGTATATTTTTATTAATTTCATCCATGGGCTTCACTCTTGCTGTTGCAAAGTTTTCTTTTAGTGGATTCTACAGTGCTAATCTCCTTGGAATTTAGTGGTTATCACACCCAAAGTAGATATTAGGTGTGACATTCCAGAAAGGATTATCAGCTTCTACCATCTAGCTAAGGAGGAGCTATGACTGGCGCGTTTGTTTTCAAAGAGAGAATGGACAAATGAGGCATTTCTAGTTGCAAACCATACTGCAGCCACCACCACTACAAAGTGAGGAGGAACTTTCTTCAAACATCTGCAGGCAGCAGAACAGAGATACCTCCAGGGGTGGATTGTGCTCTTTCCAGCATTCATACTTACAAGAAACAAATGGAAAAACAATGTGATTAACGATGATGTTTATTACCAGTTGTTCATGTTCTTGATCTGTATATAACTCATCAAAGAAACTATATACCTTTCCCTGCTTGATCTGCAATAGATAGCAACATCTAGGGTAAAGACACTGTGATACATTCTTCTGTGAATGTTAACAGTGCTTATTCCACTTATAGAGTTTTATGGTTTCCAGCGGGGGTACCCAAACGATGCCTCCAGCCATATGTGGCCCACTAGACCAATTTGTCCATCCTCTGTTCTGTTTCTGGCTGCTCCCTTTCTCAGGAAGCCCCTCCAGCGCTGGCATGGAGTAGTACGCTGTGGCCCTGATGAATTGTTCTGGCAGTGACAGCTGATTCCTGGCTAGTCTTTTTCCCATGAGCCTTTCAGGAATGGGCAAAGACTTAGCTGTGTAAATGTGCTATAAAGTTAACACTTTATAGTGGGGACCTACTGCTCATGTACAGATCAGCTTACCATACTGTGTATGTGCCGTAGGTCTGATCGCTTGACAGAGAACTTGATCAAGCTAGGGCTAATTGCTGCCACAGAAAAGCTGGATGAATACTCCTGGTTTAGGGAGTGAATGAAAGCTGAACTTTCTAGGAATACATTTATTGTCCTCGTTTTCCATCTTAAAATGAAAATTCTGATGTGGTGTTTGAAATTTAAAAAACTATTGAAGATTTAATTATAGTAAGTTCTTAAAATATTATATACAATAGAATCAAGTTCAAGAGCATTAAAAATTAAAATAATGAAGATTTAAAACAATGAAATTAATAAATGGTAAAAATTGAATTTGGAGTAACATTTTTAAATTGATATGGAACTTTTTGAGCTGTTGGCTTGCTAATGTTTTCTTGCAAAAATTCCAAAGTTAGCATCCATACTTTCAAAGGAATCTTTCTCAATCTTGAAAATACCCTAGGCATGTGAGAACTTTAACATACCTAGGTACCATCTGAATCAAGAGAAAAGTTCTTGACTTTTTTCTTTTATCACAATAAAAAAAAAAATCTTTTTAACCACCATTTGCGGATTCACTTGGCTTTATGTTTTTGGTGTAAGGGCAACCTTAAAGTTATTTCTGAGTTACAGTACAGGACAGTTTACAATTTACTTTGGCTTTTACCTCCTTAAGGGTATTAAGCTGAGGGCAATTTTAAATACGTTCTTCCTATAGTAGTATAACGACTAGTTGGCTGTCCATCTTTTACAGTAGTCAGTACACCATGAAAGGAAATTACATACATATTGGATTTTATAGTAGATAATAAACATAAATAAGTTTGGGTTTGGAACACTCAAGAAATTAGTGCTACTGATGGTGTGTTTTGTACTCAGACAGAGAAGTGATGAAGTGTTACCCCATATTGCTATTCCAGCCACTGTGCTCAGTTCTTCTCCAGCAAAGACATTGGTAAAGAACTTTTAGGTCTTGGCGAAATAAAAGGTGAAAATTAACCTTCAGCTCTAAATGGCAAGCTGCTTCTTTTTTGGTTTTGTTTGTTGTTGTTGTTGTGTGTGTTTGTTTGTTTATTTTCCCAATAGGGATTTATTTAATCTCATTTTTTTGTAGTCTTAACTATTATCGTAGTTCTGTTGTGTAGTTAATTCTGTCATTCATTCCTCTGGATTTTTAGAGAACTGCTAGAAGAATTGATGGAACATGAAGGGATCAAATATTAGTGAAAGTCTTACAGTAGATATTTCAGGAAATGGAATTTGTTAGCTGCAAGTAGGAAAAAAATAGACTTCTATATTTCACTAATAATTTTTCCCGCTTCCAAGTAATGATGCCTATAAAAGACGCAATGTATTGAGCATTTCATAAGATATTGAGAAGTCTATCTATAAAGTATAACATAGTTTGGATACTAAGAGTTAGATTAGATTCTGAAGCAAATGAAAAAGCACAGGTCTTTACAATAAGATAAAAATGTAAATTTTATAAAAGAGCATCAATACAAACATTGATCTTCTGTCTCTTTATAGTCTAGTAACTGCTGAGAAAAAAGTGTCTTCCCATTTGGATTTCAGCTTTCACGGGCATGCTGTAATCACTGGAACAGGGTAATGACTTAATCTTCCAAAGGAGTTATCCCGTTGTAATTTTCTGAGGGATGTTGGGTATTTACCCACATGGCATACACCATGAAATTCAAATTGAGCAATGAAAGAGCTGTGATTTAATTCTCTGCTACCTTCTACTGGATGCAATTCCCAGAACGAGAGTACATGGAAAGAAAGAAGGAAAATAGTAACACAGTTTGACTGAAGTGATGTGCTTTCTGCTGGAATGCTTGGATATCATTGTGATGAACATGAATTGAGTGTGAATTGCATGTTGACTTCTTCATTTGGATCCAAAGGAAAAGTAGAAATAAATGATGGGAACGTGAATGGATCATCTTGTGATATCCCAGATGCTGCCTAAATTTTCTGCACACTTGTCCTTTCCCATATGCTTATTTCAGTATTTCTGTCTGCCAAAGTGGTGCAGGCTACCCTTTTTTTAGTTACGGGCCCTTTGAATTTGCTCCACAACCTTTTGTCTTGATGGCATTTGCTTAGTCTGGGCCTGTAGCTCTGCTTCTCTGTCTCTACTGAAGATTTGAGTAATGCTAAGAGCCTCTTACGATTTTTTTGTTGATGATGGGGAAAACTATTTGTGAGGACGTAGGGTAACTAAACAGGCTAAAAATAGAATTACTCTTGAAAACAATGCAAGTGAAAATTTTAGGAGAAAGTGAATGGTTTGAATAAATTCACAGAGACAAACCTAGGAAGTATACGTATGTGTCATGACACCCACTGATATATGGGAGAGTGAATAGGAAAATTAGAAGCTTATGATATGACAGGACTGGAAAATAAAAGCAGGTAAGTTGGGGATTAAATGTGTAACCCCTATATTACTCTCTGTAAGTGTCTCTGAGAGATTGGAATGTCCCAGTAACTTGTTTGAAAGATATCTGTAGGCTGTTAGGAGTTCAATATTTGGTAATGAAAATAGTCAGATGTCTAGAAAAATTGCCTTTGCACAAAAAGGAGAGTTAAATACACGATACTTGATATATCTTTGCTAAGCAAAAGGGAAGAGCATTGGTTAGAGAGAAGGCAATGCATTTGTGAGTAATTAAGTACTGTGTATATAAAGCAAGGTCGTAGAAGAATCCTCCATATCTTTCAGTACTGATGAATAGCTGAACAGTAGAATGGAATGAGAAAAATAAAATTAATATCCAGAAACAGATGGGGAATAAGTGAAAAAGAAAATAATGCAGGGCCTACCAGAGAGAACTCTTGAAGGAAGGTGAAAATAATGTGTATCACTGTCCAGAAAAGTGTCTGTAACCATCTAGTGAAAGGAGACAGAATTATCACTGGGATGATTGTCTGTGGTATTTACAATGAGAAAATGGAAAGGAATTGAGTGAAGTAAAAGCAGAAGCTGAGCACTGGGAAAAGCTGCAATGTTATTACCTGGAGAAAAGCCTTCTAAATTCGGTTACAGAACCTTTACATTGAAATAGACTTTAGCCAGCAAGGGTCAATATCTAAGGGAGAGGGAATTCAGAGCTGACCACTTAAATGCCTGACACATTACAGAGAGAAGTTTTGAGAAGTTATTTATAGTTCCTATCTTGTTTGGCCAAACAATGAAAAGGAACAGGAATACCCTTTGCAATCCATAGGAACACAATAAATGTTGGTGAAAATGTTGAAAGATTAAAAGATTTTATTATTCTTTGCTGCAGTTTACCAAACTTTGGATCATGGTTTTTTTGGATCATTTCTTTTTTTTTTTTTTTTTTTTTGTTTTTAAAAAATTTAATTACAAGTGCCCCCTGCTTGGTTGAGGTGCATTTGACATTTTTAGGTGTCATCAGTTGGAGTGAATAGAAGGTTCACTATTTGTGCTTTTTCTATACATTTGGCATGAGAAAACAAATACAAATTTTATACCAAAACTTGGTTTTTTACCTCTGGGTAACTGTGCAACTTTTATGCTCAGATATAGTGATGTTTATGTGATTTTTTTAATCTGCATAAAATTAGACCTGTTCTTGTTACTATCTTTGCCATAACCCCTCAGATTTTCCAGTCTAATCTAATCTATCCTTAATAATCGTGACACACTGACAAAATATGAATTGAGTTCAGAAGGATATCGTAATGTCTATCATGCCCATTTCAAGCTTTCTGCTTTGTCTGGATGAAGATGAAATTGTAGAAATAAACAAAAAAAAAAAACCCAAACCCAAACAACAAAAAAACATGCTACAAAGGCTTCTTTGGAAAACTCAGGACCCCTAGTTGCACATCAACAAACTTATCTGAAGCTGTATATCTGATAAAATGCAGTAAATAAATGGTTTTTTTAAGATGTGTCTCTCTGGAGAGAGATTCTGATGAGTCCAAACTTTTTTTTTTTTTTTAGGTTTGGTTTCTTTTTGGTTTTGGTTTTTTTTAGTTTTCTGTTGCAATCAGGTTTTTCTCTAAATATACTGCGCCCTGCAGGTCAAAATGATTTACTTCTATATTTTGGACATCTGAGTTCTATTCTACTGTTGCCAGTGTGTTTTCAGCTGTGCCAAAACTGAGCAGGTCTGTGGTTCCTTTGTAACATCAAAATGAAGACATTTATCATTAAGATTTATCATGGGACAGCTAGCCAGATGGTTTGGTATTTTAAAGGTGAACTGTTTGGGTCTTGATTAGCTCATGTGATCTTTTAGTTAAAGAAAACTGTATCAGCTGCTCACTGGAAAGGCTTTTTTTTTTTTTTTCCTGATTTTTAGTAATGTAAAAAACATTAATATAATAGCAGATGTGGCATAGATTGTCATTTTAGAAAGGAAACCAAGTCATAACCAATTCTACTGATTACATTCCAATTATAATGTGACCTCCTGTTGCTTTGCATTGAAGCAGCATTCATTTCAGACACATGCTGATAAACAACATGCACAATAAATGACCCTTTAGAAGGGGCAATTGCAAGACTCAAGTTTGGAATTTTTGCTCATACTAAAGGCATTTCTTTTGCCAAGTCTGTAGTATTAGGCCAGAAGGAATGCATTTCATTATATAGAGACCAGACTTATTGGGAACAGAGCCCTGTGAGCTTTGAAATGCTTTCATTCAAACTGTATTCAGATTTTAAGTCATTATCGATTATGGTATAGACTAGCCATTGTAAGGCACTGAGGAGACAAAAGAGTAGACTTTTGCCTATTTTCCTACTAAAGTTAGAAGAATCTTCAGCTGTTTGTGTGTTTTGGTACTTATTGCTAACGAAGATGAGAATGCTTATTTGACCCTGAGTTGTAAATCAGTTTGGAAATCTCGAGAGAAGACTATTTCCCATGAGATTTCTAATACTTCCTGGTGCTTGTCAAAGTGGAAGTATCATGACAGTATGTTTTTCTACAGTATTTTAGTACTTTGGATTCTGGTCTTTGCATGACTAAACAATGCAGAGACAAGAGGAGAAGCAGGTATTTCTTCCCTTGCATCTGAATTACTTGAGGGAATTGTCAGAGTTTGTGCAGGATGTGAAAAGGAACTGAGGCAAGGCTTACAATGACAGGTAATACCTTTCATAAGAGCTACTGATGTAGAAGAAAGAGTGTTTAAACTTTTTGGACGTATGCCCTTCTTCAGGTCTGTTGTCAGGCCACAAAACTTGCCTGTTTGATCAACTGACAAAAATGAATAAAATAGACAAGGTCTGGGAGGAGAAGCAAGCCTGAAGAAGGGCATATGTGCCCAAAAGCTTGTCTATCTCTTTTCTCTACATTAGTTGCTCTAATAAAAGGTATTACCTCCTGCTACAAATGATACATTGCCTAGATCCTTACAGTCACATCTGCAACCACGCTACTGTTACAACAGGCAATGGTGACATTTAGGTGAAAGACCAAATCTGATTGTTTCTCCCTGCTCCTCCTTCTGCCCTTAAGTTTATCTGCTTCATTGTTCCCTAATTTTCTATTCTAATTCTGGTGTTCCCAATACTTTGATGTATACTTGCAATATGTCTCAGACACACTTCAACAGTGGAAATGGGACTGTTGGTTTGTATAGCATGATCCCAGACTAGAAATTAAGGAAAGGAAGTATGAAGTGCCAACTGATGTCTAAGATGAGCTGTATGTGGCCTTAAGGGTATTGTTCTTTCTTTTTTATATCCAGCAATTGGATTTACAGAATCTTGATAAATGGTATCAGACAGATAGTGAAAATAATCTGCCAGCAGAAAATTTTTTACTGTCTTTATGGGTGATAATTTTTTCTTTTTATTTTTTTACATTATTTGTCTCTAGAGTTGAGACTGTGTATTTCAATTAAAACCAATATTAATATTAATATATATATTTTAGTATAATTAAAAAATAAAAGGAGCATGGTAGAGATATTAGATTCATGGATCTATTATTATAAAAGGTCACCTGGCAGTATGGAAGGGGAGTATCAAACTCCGCTTTGACCTGCCACTACCTCCGCTTGGAAAGTAAATCAACAGCAGATTGAGAAGTAGCTGAAGTCCATGGGATTTGTCCTGCTCACTCTTGCATTTTGCAGTTCTTTCTCAGTTGGAAGCTTTTTGCTATGTAAGGTTTGACTGTATTCATGTTAGAGTTTGTATTTGTTCTAGGCATATCACTCTTGGTCTCTTTTAAGAGTGGTTTACCTCTCATTAGAATCCTGAGTTTCAAATCATTATACATTCCTTTTTATTTCACCATCTCTTTTTGATAATATTTGTCCAGTTGCAGCCATGCAGTCTTCAAAATCATTTGTTCCCCCAAGCCCTGCTATATTTTTTTTATTTCACAGGAAATTTGTCACACGAACGAAGTCTCAACTAGTCTATGAGACTGCAAAATTGCACACAGTCATAGTCTGTATTGTACACAGTTGACTGAAATTAAATCTGTTCTTAATAAACATTACTTCATAGCTCTCCAAACTGCTTAGGCCTTCTTATAAATTCTGTGGTCTTGGGGAGTGGAGTGAGACTGTACATAAAATCTGTTGCTGGATCAGAACCAGCATGAGACTGATTATTCAGAAAAATGCATATTCCTTGTTTTTGGAACAAATATGGAAAAATTGATAATACATTCCTATAGGTTGACTATGTATCTTTAAATAAGTCAAAGCTTCCTTCCAACCTTAATGTTCAAGGACCATTTTTTTTTTTGACTCGGAAGAGGCATCAGGATTTGACGATTAATTTTTTTTTTCCAAAAGGAAGGCATTCTTATTCTGTGTGTATCAGTCGTATATAGTTAAATGTGTTTTAAGAATTGAAGAATGGAAAATCAAATTGTTTTCTGTTTAGTAGGAAAAACTTCTTATTCAAAGAAAATAAGAAATGTGTTGATAAATTTCTGCTGTAGGGTTTAAGTTTTAACTTACTGTCAGACTGCAAAACAAGAGACAAAAACAAAAGTTTCATTGGAGTAGTTTGCACTGTTGATCAGTCAGAAGTAGAAAAGTTATTTTATTGACATTTCCACACTGTTTACATGAGTTAAGTCTCATGGGCTAGCTCTTGGCTATCAATCCTGGTTCAGTAGCAGATATTTCTTTTAGATGATGTTCAGATCATTTTATGCTTAGGACTAGGGTCTTAATTCCACATTCACAAAAAACCCAAAAAGGCAGAAATTCCTCATTTTTACATGTCCGCTTCCTGTCAAGAATAATTGGAAAACTTTCTGCATTGTTGAGCCAAGATGGAGTACTGTGGAGCAAAGTATTGAAAAGTCTTCAAAGTGTACACTCCACCCTCTTTACTCACTTAATCCTTATGTTTTCTTTCTGACACTTTTTTTAAAAGGAGTGTGTCAAATTTTTTATGGGAAAGTGTTTCATTTAGAAAAGAATGACAGAATCTTAATCTGAATTTTAGTAATTTCAGGCCCTATTCTGTGCAATGTCACAGCTCTCTATGTGGCTTTAAAAACTTGTGATGTTTGCTGATTTCAATAACTGATATAGGTATTCCTGTTAGAGTATTTACAAGTCGGACAACAATGTATTATGCACAACTTTGTCTTGTGATGATAGCGTAGCCGAGCAGGGATGCAGCAATACCTCCTGCAATATATAATAGAGGTGAATTTGGCATGCAAATAGTAATCAGGAATATCACATTAGATAATCATGTCAGGTGCATACGTATTTAATACATTTTAAGAAAGTATCAAGTAATATTTAATTTCCAAGGGTCTCTTCATTATTCCTTTGTGGCAGCTTGTATCAGTATGTGTGTGTATAAATAAAAGAAAGATGGAAAATAAGTTAGAAAAGATGGAAAACTAATGATTCAAGAAATCACATAGCATCGGATAATTCTATTTTGAAATCACAGCAGCAGCACCCAGAGGCATAAACTCCACAAATTGTTAGTAAAAACCCCCTTTGATGTATCCAGTGCTACAGAAGCCTGAAGGCACACTTTTTTATTAGTGCCTAATGTTTCCTGAAAGAAACATTTAGCAGACATTAAAATATATATACCTGTTTAATTTTATAATCCAGTTTCTTTGACACTTATTTACTGATGCTTCATCTTGCTACTTGGCTTTAATGTTTGGTATTATCTTTACAGCTTTGAGTATTTCAGGATTCTCTAACAGATTGGTACGTGTAATTTAGGCAAGCAATTTTTATCCTGTCTTCAAGACTGTCTTTTACCTTCGCCTTCCCATGCACCTTTTTAAGCGCCTCTTTCCTACCTGCTGGGCTATATGGCTCTCAGTAGAGCGAAGTGAAAGCCTGGGAAGCCCATATCCACATTTCTCAGCCAGGTCTCTTAATATTTGCAGTGGGATTTCTCTTCAGCTGTAGATGGTTATACTAAACTCCTTCCCTTTCTCTCCTCCAGTCCCATGGCACAAAGATGGATTAGTCTGTGTTTCAACAAAACATTCCTCATATGCCTTTTCAGCCTTTTCTCTGCCATTGCATTTATGCAGAAATGTGTAGTCTAGGATTGTTGTTTAGAAATGCAGTTGGTCTTAAGAGTCTTAGACTCGTAACATTCTGGTCAACACTGAGTGAAGAGGTGGAGAAACAAATTAAATGGACAGACATTACTAATCTGCACCTTTTGAAGAATCAGCTGTTGCTCCTAATGAATTGGGCCCTCCTCTAGCTTTTCCCAAAATAAGATTTGTAAGTTCTCTATACAGGAAAATCTCTCTTCAGAAGTGATACATGAGCATATGCTTTCATAGTGAGACTTAAGCAGTTTTCTGGCAGACTGGATGGAGGTTGGGATCTCAGTTTTCAGAAAAGTTTTGTTTGAGCTGGGCTAACTAAACTGAAGAAATGTTGTTGGGAAGGGACCAGCGTGCAGGTCTCTCATTCTGCTTACAGTAAAATCAAAGGGAGTTTTGTAGCACTTTTCCTTAAAAAGGACAGAATTTATTGCCCTGAAGTTGAGTATGTGAGCATGACTGGGAACAAGGGAAGAAGGGAGGAGCTGCAGGGAGAATGACTTCTGAGGTTTCAGAAACTGGCACGAGTTCCTCTTTGTTTCCCATCTGGTTTAAAATGAAGACATCTTAGAACACAATAGAAATATTATCACCTACTTTGTCATTCATTCAAATTGTGTCAATTTGTCAAAGAGAATTTCAATTACATGCCCCCTCCCCCTCGTCTTTTGGAAGATTAAGGGATAAATGCTTGTGTTGTGATAAAGTTCCTGAAAACAGAGTTGGTCCTGACAGAAAAGGATAATGCAACTTTTGTGTGGAAAAATTGGGGTAAAGTATCATTTTAATTTGAGAGGACAACTCGCTTCAGTTTAAGAATTTGATTGGCTGATGAGTTTTGACAGGCAATGTCACTTCAAGAAGATTCAGATGAATGAATTCCAGAGGTCAGATCTAACAGCTGACTCCAAAATACTGTAACTTTGCCTAGTAATGGATTGATTTGAACCAGGAAAAAAAAAAAAAAAAGAAATGGTATGTAATTATGTGGTTAACCTTAGCACTTAGGTTTTTTTCTGTCTTTGCAAAGCCAGTAATCTAAGAAGGTGATCAGAACAGCCGAAAGCCTCAGATTTTCCTTTTTTCGTCCTTATAAAAACCCATCTGATTAATGATGGAACTCAATAAATTACAAAAAAAAATCAAGCTGGTAGATTTGGTTTACAGTCTCATGTGTTATTTATTTAAAAATTGGATTGCACTGGAAAACTCCTGACTCTGTGGGCAAAGGAAATATTGGTGGATGGTTCAGAAAAGTGGGAGATCCATAACCGTATACTTGTTTCTATGGTCTGATATATTGAAAATGATAAAAGTATTATTACATTTTTGCGACTGGAGGCTGAATAGGTAGGGAAGAAACAGCTTGATTCCTAGCACACTTTCTTTAAACTCCTTCAGTAATTCTGTGTGTCAGTCTTTGGGCTTGCATATGTGACTTATGCATACTTTTCTCTGGTACCTGTTCATTCAAGCTTTAAATTTGTATAGAAAATTTATTTTAAATAGATGTGGAGCTGTATGATAAATGCTTCTCTTGGCCTCTACTCCTTTTAAGGTTTGACTTTGGATCTGTTGTCTGGGTTTACCCAGGTTGTGACAAGGTAAATAGGTGTATTTTATAGCAATCTGAGGAACAATCCGGAAGCAATCTGCATCTCCAGATTTTGGCAACAGGGGGTATTATCAGTTTTATTCCCAGTATTTTCTTTTATACTGTTTGGTTATTCATTTTTAAGATCGCTTTCTTTTTCTGCCATATCTTTATTTGAATTTTATTACAGTCCCCTACTACTTTGTTTAAAGCAAACTCATGAAATAGGCACATGGCCCCCTGAAGCCATGACAAAAGCGATCATTAGAGTCCAAGTCCTAAAAGGTTGACAATATTTGCTGGACAAATTTTTAATAGTCTATAGGTCACTAAAACAATATTTCTTTTTGTTATTTATTTCTTATGGCTTTTGGTTTCCCTACCCTTTTCCCAAAACATTATATCCTCACTTAACATTCTGTCTAACAAGCTGTGACTTGGGAAATGGTTTAAAGGGAGGAGTTATTGCCAGAAGGGTTCTAAAAATACAAACTGGTGAAACTATCTGAAGTAATCATAATAGCTTGAAGCTCTAAAGTGCTTTTGAGCTGGAATCTGCTGTCCTTGAAGTCAATGAAGAGTTTTTGCTATTGACCTTATTGATTAGTCAATTGGTCTGTGTTTCCACAGAGTGGGGATGGCAGAAATGATTTTGTTACTATTTTTAGTATTACCAAAATTAAGAAAATTTTCAGTTTGATTTATTTGCAACACTTTCTTGATAAGCTACAATTGGCATTACTGATTGCCATACCAGTTTTTCTTCTTTCTAGTAAAAGATTTTAGATTCCAGCTATAATTCAGGCAAAAACTTTGTGCCATTGTTGGGCCTTCAACAGCGACGTGTGAGATACCCTTAGTTCCCCCTCCCTCCCATGCCGTGTTAGTAATTTTTCTCTTTGGAAGTCTGCATTTCCAGAGATATGTCCAGCTGGCAGGCAAGTTCTAGGTTAGATTTGGCTAAAAACTGTTTTCAACGAATAATAACTCTTATTGGAAATGGTGTGTTTTCCACAGAGACGGTTTTAATATCTCTCTGTGTGTATGTGAGGGGGGTGGATAAGGAAAGTGGGGTAGACCAAGATATACATTAAGGTATGCTGGAACAGTGCCACATGGAAATTGTAATTTGGTTCCCTCATGTCCTCGTTCTCTTTGATGGTCTATGGGTCTCAGCTGGACTAAAATTCTGTTTTATAGACTAAATTCTCTCTTCTCTCAGTAATGTGTCAATAAAGTAACATAGTACCTTTTCAATTCATTGGCAATTAAAAATAATTAAACAACCTGGGAAATTTCAAAACTGTTTTTAATTATTTTCAATATTGGTTTAAAATAGTGACATAAAACATTGGGTTTTTTTCAAGATTTATTTTAGTGTGTCTCCCTCTTTTTACCAATTTTAAATCAAACTGGCACATTCACAAACCACTTTAGTGTCACAAAGTCTCCATTTTGTTGCCAAAGGAGTTTTGTGTCAAAACTTTTGCTTTGCATTGAGCACTATGTCCTTGTGACACTTAAAACAATTAATTTTATAGAAAAGAAACATTAGGAAATGTATTGAACAAATAAGCTGTGCCTTTCTCATCTCTTAGTCTGCTTTTAGTATTGAAAAGGAGAGCAAAAGGCCAACTTTTTTTTTTTTTCCGCTTTTCTGCGGTACCAGTATGTTGTTTGTTCAGTACTTAGGGTGTGTTGACCATCACTTGGTAGCCAATGTTACAGAAAAGTCTTATGTCAAATGCTGAATTTTGCTGTCACCAAATTTTACATCCTACGTAGGAGTAGCTGATAATTTCTTTAAAGCTAAAATCTGAAAGCTTTATTTTTTCTCCCTAATCTTCTCCTTAAGGAGAAGTTTAGAAAGTATCCAATATTCTCTAAATATATTTTGAAAACACTTTTGTATTTTGCATAGTATTTCTGCATACTCAGCTAAACAAGGGATTACTTATTTACTTCTTTTCCCCCAGTATAGATTAAACTGTAAGTTTGGGTTTTTTTATAACTGGGATAGGCTAATCCATTCTGTACCTAAACAGTATTCCCAGTTTGTTTCTCATTGACATGTTCTTGCCAGCTTCCAAAATTTCCTTCTAAAGGTTATTTGTGTTACCAGAAGAACATGATGAAGAGCCTTTGTTGCATGTTTCATTCAGTATTCAATACTGAATATTTAATTCACTAATAGTATTTTATATTATCTAATGTAAGTGCTAAAAATCCATGGAAGTGATTGTATTTTTTTTTTTTTTACCATGTTCTTTATTTTACTACAACAGTTCCCTGTTCATTTACTTGTCTTTCAGGTCATCCCCTTATTATTGGTTCTTTGTCTTCAAGATTGGATGCACAATATGGGGATCTCATTTCCCCTTTTGGCTACTACTCTTAATTGTCATTCACTTTTTAAATTGTGTTTTCTGGAGAGTGTCCCCGTTCCATCTCTTCTGTGGTTGTTATTATCAATGTCATGTTGTCCACGTTAATTACCGCTAGGTAGAAAACACCTAGCCATGTGTACCTCACATTTTGTTACTTGAATTAGGTGCCTTGCAATCCGTAGCTCTGAAATATATTGAGCTGATATCATGTGCCTGGCCCTGTTAGTTTCAAAGCAATTTTGGCAATAAAAATGTTTTGTGGTTTTGGCCATGACATTAACATTTGTTTTCCCTTAGTTCTTGTTCCATTTCCTTGATAAAAAGTCTTTGATGCCCAAGGGGGTGACCTTTTCCTTCGTATTTCCATAAATTGAGTATTCACATAGTTGCTTAAGAAATTACATGTGTAGCTCGTCTGTTCACAATCTGCATTTTGGTCTCTGTGCTTTGGCTGAGTTTTGGTGGCCCTGTTTCCCGTGCATGTATGTTAGGGTCTCCCCATGTCAGTCATGTCTCAGTTATCGGAAGCATACAGGACAGTGGGAAGTTTTAAATTAACAACTCACTTTAAGAAGCAGAGTTTTACAGCTGTCATACAACACATTTTTCTTCTCTTTCCTAGTTTAATGGCTCACTACCTGACTGGTTTCTCATCAGCTGAATGACTGCTAGTCCGCCAGTTATTGCTGTACTATTCTAGGGTGTATTTCCACCCCCACCCCCACCCCCCGCCTCCTCTGGGTCTTGATTACTTCACTGTCTCCTTTGTGCTGCTGGAATCTAACCTCAGCAAAAGATGCTTTTAACCATGAACATTACTCCTGGAGAGAGGCAGAGCCTAACATCTTCCTATTTGTATCTGCAGTCATCTTCCAAGAACTTTTTTATCCCCCTTTGCTGATACAGAGGTGAACACTTGAATCAAATTCTTTTGAAATATCACACTGTAGGAGGTCTTAAATTTAAATAGAATATCATAAGCTTTCTACATGCTACCCAACTTCAGATGGGTTTCTTTCAGAAGCAAAACACAGTAGACATAGCGAGATGTAAACTTGTAAAAAATAAGGGCACACTAAGCTATCGTTAAAAGGACAGCATAATATCTAACACATCATAGTTTGTAAAATTTACTACATTTGGAAAAAAGAAAAGATTTTTTTAGGAGTGCACTTACCAGTGCAGTGTACTTTCTTTTTTTTCTTTCTTTTTTTTTTTGAAAAGGATAGCCTGTGAATATGTTGTTATGAATAGGGTTTTTTTTGACAAGAGAACAGTTTAGTAAATTAGTAATTTGGGTAAATTAGGTAACTGAAACCACCTAGATGCGAGGTCTCAGTCTGGCAATATCACTGAAGTTACATGTCTATGCCCATGTTGAATCTTGCTCTATTCAAACAATGGTACAAAGACTTGCTGAGGGCAAAGATGTTTTTTGGAGTTGGGAACCATTAGTAGGGATGGCTTCTGTATCCTACCTTCAAACAGGAAAATGCAGATCCTTGTACAGCATGATTTGCCATAGAATCATTATGTCATACTCGTTAGTGTTCTTATAAATTAAGAGATGCCCCCATCTCTTAGAACAACAAAATCCCCAAGAAGCCTGCTACTGGCTCAGTGTAGTAGTTTAGTAGTTTATATTGATTGGTTATCTAAAGACACAACAGATGCATTATTTTTTGGCTGTTCTCTCTTTTAATGTAAGGGAGTGGCCAGTAAAGGATTAGGAGTTGCATTTCTACCAGTCATCCTAGAGCAGAAACGGACTGTGTCTAAGTGCCAGGTGACGGAGGGTTTGTAGGCATTACGTGGAGAAGGGAGGTGTTTGGGGAAAGGAAGTTGTTACAGAGAAAAGCAAGATGAAAATCCATTTCTTTTGCAAAATGAGAGGCTTGGAACACTGTTCTAATGTACTTTGCTCAGCATTTCACTGGAGGCTTAAATGGGTTTGGATATGTAGAAAATACCGTGGCAGTAAGTATTAGCTGTGTTCAAATTTTGGACTATCTTTTGGTTTGCCAAGTGTGTGCATGTATAGATACACTTTTGGGGGGCGTGATGGAAGGGCAGGGAAGATGTGATTTAAGTCTCACAAATAAAAAGAACTGCATTATTATGGATTAGCCTTTCGTTTCTTCAAGAGCTAAGTACTTCCAAATGGAAAAAGAGTTGAGTTCAGAAATTCTCGCTGCTTGCTTGCTTATGAGAAGTGTATGAATATAATATGTATAAAACATTAAACAATAAAAGTAATAGCCTCTAAGGGAAAGGGAATTATTTTCTTTTGAAACCATGATGTCATGGTCTTACCTCACCTTTAGTTTCAGCCAAGCAAATAATGTGTACTGAGCTCTCTATCATGTACCATTATAATTAGCTCTGTCAGGTCTTAGCCCTGCAACCCTCATGCAGATAATATGATAATATGTCTTCATAACCAAGTGACCTTACATGCACAATATTTCTCCCCTTATGAAGATTGCATGTCAATAAAGTAATTGAGTCTCAGAGGCTGCAGCGAGTGAAGATTTAGATGATTGGACTTTCAGGGCAGTGATGTATGACCGTTATTATTCTACTTGTCAGAGAGCTGCGTACAAGCGAGGATGGTCAGAAGATGACAGGGATGAAAGGTTGTGTTTCATTAAAAAAAATATTGCTGTTAATCACCACTCTATTCTTTTCAAAGTCATGGAGGAAAGAAACTCCTTTTTCATTTTAGCTCTGGTTAAGAATTTAAACATGAACATGTAGCAGGGTTTCAGAGCCCAGTTATCCAGCTTCATTATTGCTTAATTAGGGAAATAAATTATTATTTCACTTAATAAAATACAACAAAATGCTAGACACTGAGACCACCTGTATACTTTTATCGCATCATTTTAAATAAACATTAAATGCATCATGCTAAGCTTTAAATCACATTTTGCCTACAGCTTTAAGTAATTATAACAAGTGCTATGAAGCCGGTACAACATCAGACCGTACTGAATACAACTATTTTTGCTTGTACTAATTTGTTTGGACAGTTGCAGTGCTTGAAACATTTATATTTCCATACTTTGTAAAAGCAAATTTTTTTTTTTTTTCACCAAGCTGTTTTCTAGCTGTAAATTTATCTTATGATATCATAACAGCTGGAAACTTGTAGCTTGACAAGGTTTTGTTTCATATTTAAACAGCTCAGAAATTATGTTTGAAACATAGTATATTTCTTTCTCTCTGTGAGACTTTTCTCATTTTGTTGCACATTATCTTGGAAGTATCTGCAATATATTTTAAAACAGATTATTTATGCAATCGTTTAGTAATAATTCCTAATGATTTATATATGTAGCAGACCTTTCTTATATACATAAAAAAAAGACCAAAACTAGCCCAAAATAGTATTTACTGGCGAGTGCTATATAATGAAATACGGATGTAGGTTCTGGAAGGCTGATGACCAAAGAAGCTTGACAGTGCTTTTAGTGAGTGGAAAATCCTAATAGAAGCACATCATTTCTGAAGAACTAGTTTCAGAAGTCTTTAAATCTTCACAGTTAGGAAATTGACTGAGATATAGCCACTCTGATGGAGAAAGAGCTTATCAGATGATTTTTGGCTACACATAGTAAAGCAATAATTTATTAACTAAAATTAGCCACTGCATCTTTTTGGGATTGACTCCCACAAGGACAATTTTATAAGCACAAACAAGAAAAAAAGAGAACGAAATCTTTGTATGAAACATGAAAAAAAATGAAGTTCTTTCACTCTTCCTCCTGGACACATTTTTAACCTAGCATGTAATTGTAAAGATGAAGAGTCAAGTTTGTTTGCAAACTCATCTTTGCTATTATTAATGATTTTTTGAACAGTAATGCTCCATGTGATGTAGACTATGTTGTTCTATGCACTGTGTGAAAAGAGATATTCTCTGTTCCTGGATAAAATGGATATTTGAGTAAGAAAATAGAATCCCCCCAAATTACAAGTATTTATTATCTGTGGTACCATGTTGTCGGTTAGTGGCAGTCAGGAGCACAAGCCTCAGACTCTTAAGTTCTCTGTTAGATAAACTGACTGCTTCTTCTCTTCTTCTTCCTGCATATATATGTAGCATTAGGAATACAACTGTTGGTAAACCAAGCAAAATTCCTACTTCATACTTAACCTACGTCAAGAAACACTAACCTTTTCTCCAGTCAAATCACTATACTGTTAGGTGGAGCCACAGGATTAACAAGAAGGTTAGTTGCTTTCACTGATGTGGCTGTAGAACAAAGTCTTTAAAGCACTGAAAGTCCTGAAGTGTTCAGAATGCACAGGGATCACTAAGAAACTGAAGGGGAATGAAGAATTTACCAAAACTAACTTAAATAGCAATGCAAAAAGAAGAGTTAATAGCTCATTATATTTTTATATGTCCTTTTAGATAAGGGAAGAAGACTGATACCTTCCAGTCAAATGGAAGACTAACGTGAGTGATCTGACTTATCTATCAATGTGACATCTGACTCACTGTTAACAGTTATTGGTGTTGATAGGCACACCCCACACAGAGAGCCAAATGCAGTTGTTTTGATCCCTTGTTCTTTTATTTCTATCCCTTCTCCCTGTTTTCTGTCACAGTGTCATGTTGAATCAGTGTTCGGTGGCACATGCAGGACCTCTCAAGTACCGAGGTATCAGACTTCAGGATCCGCATTGAAATGAATATAATAATGACAACCAGAAGGCAGCGCAAACCCACTTTTCAGGGAAGGAGGCAGCTAATAAGTGTTGTTAGTGGATTCTGGGTAGAAGAACCAGAGGTGCATCCTGTGGACAGGCAGGTGTAGACTGGCTTGTCTCAGGGTCCAGTTACAGGCACGCTGAGAAGATCAGTGCTGAAGTCTGTCACTTTGTACACATCAAGATGCTTATTTGAGAAAACAGAATGGTCAGTGGTTATCTTGTAATCAACCCTGGCATGAAGAATGGCTTTATATATATATAAAAAAAAATACTGCGTATGTCTTTCTAGCTCAGCTTTCTATATTCCCTTTGAAGGGAATGGATCTATATCTTCCTCCCCTGTTGCTTTTACTAGGCTTATTACATTATGGTCCTGAACTGTCTAGATCTGTGCATATGTATTCAACATACATGCATAATGTGTGCTCTTTTCTCACACTGTTTAGGCATTTAGTTGGCACTCCGCTTTCAGATCAATTAATGGTGCTTTCTTCTGTATGCCTGTTTGGAGGGTAGATTACAAATTTGCTTTCTGATTTTGTAAGCTTTTGGCTGGAACTTTGGATACTTGTTCCGTTTTGTCTGAGTCAAAAAGTTTGACAAGGATGAATAATTTGAATAATATTACAGCTATAGCCTATTTTTGTATGTGTTGATGTGTATATATAGACGCTTGCATGACAGTAATTCTATTTACAGCAATAGCAACAGCAATGATTGATGTGGCCTAAGTGTCTCCATTTGCTTATAATTATATGGCATTTTTAGCTATATGAGATAATTTAGTGCCTTGTTTATGTCCATAGGAGAAGGTTCTTTCATTATTTTTTTTTCTTTTCTAATATTTAATCAGATAATCCCATTGTTTTTCACATGTTTATAGATTCATGCAGTCCAAAGCTATTCAGACTAGATTGATGTTCTGTACCTCACAGGCCTCACATTTCACATAATTATCCCTTAACTGTACTCAGTAAGTCATATTTGCTAATGCCTATCTTCCACAAAAGCACTGGCTTGATTCAAAAACGTAGACTCCACCGATTTACCTGATGGTCTGTTCAAATTGTTAATCACCACATGGTAAAAAATGTGTCTAATTTTGTCGGGCTTCCACTTTCAGCCTTGAGAGCTACTTTTGTAATATTAATACTGAATATTAGCCCTTTAATATTTAGTATTTTGTCTTTGTGTAGGGTAGTTATGCAGTGTAATGAAATGGCCTCCCAGTCATTTTTTTTAATAAACTAAAAGCATTGTACTGTTGAACCCCCTCACTCTGAGGTATTTTCTCCAATTCTTAAGTATGGATTGTGGTTCTTTTTTCATCACTTTTCTAATTCTTTGACACGCTTTAAAAAATATGGCCATCAGAACCGTTTGTGCGAATCTAGTCTCATGAGTGAACAGAAGTAAAATAATTTTCCATGCCTACTCTGTTCCTCTATTCATTTCCTCTCCCTATCTCTTTAACCCATCTTGCTTTAACTTCATGTTAGGACTTTCTGTTGAATTGCTTGCCCACCACATTCCCTAAATTATTTTCAGAGGCTCTGCTTTGTGTTATACAGTCTCACATTTTATGGAGATGGCCAGTCCTTCTTAAATCTCTGCTAAACAACCTTAGATGATGAAGACACAGTGACAACTGGCATTTCAGCCAATTTCTGATGTATTTAACTTTTACTGCTAATGCATGGTACTAATTTAGTATTAGTTATTTGTTACAAAGTGAATTTGTATCTCCTTTTTGCTTTTTCATCAAAACTGAAACCATCCGTTACTAGTGACTTGGACAAGGATCTCTCTTGTCTGTAAATCAATCTCTACCAGGTGCTTCCAACACCACCGAAACCCGGGAGGTATTCTGTGCCCAGGCAGAAGTAGGAAAAGGTGAGATGCTGGCGTAGTGCAATCACAGTGCTCATTCACCCACCTTCCAGAAATGCCCAAACATTATGCCAGGAGGCTAGATAGGCTGTACTGGGGCAGAAAGTGAGAACACCCTTGAAGCCGTTTTTAATTCCTGCCTCCTCTTCATTTTGAGGAAGTGTATAATGAGAATCTGCCTCGCTTTGTCTCTAGCAGCATGTATCTTTCCATGTAAGTATATACTGTACCAGCTTTACTTAAATTATGAATATATTTATCCGTTTTTCCTTAATGAAACAGCTCTTTCTTCCAGTCCTTTCTGCTTCTTTTACCTTGAACTTGCAGCCTGCCTTGGGTTTAGTCTTTAATGTAATTAGTTTGTAACAGAAATAAAAGTGATTGGTGGCTTACCAATGTTTTCTTCACACCCATCTGTTTTCTTTTCTGCCTTTTAGTACTGGGGAAAAGAATGCACTCTTTCATTAAATCTAGCACAACTCAATTTAATTTGCATTTTGAAAAAGAAACTGTATAAAAATTAATCAAATACTCTTGGCCTAGTCACAGACAAGTCTAGGGACAAAATGTCTTCACTTGTTTGTCTTTTTGAGATACAATCAATTTACTTATAAATGACTTTATTTTGTAATCCCAATATCAATGCCACTGCCTTTCGCATTTCAGGATTTATAATTACATGCAGAAATATCTGTAGTTTTCAAGATGATGACAGGAAGTCTGCTTTACAGTTATTAAATATTAAAAAGAGATTATCTATATGGTCCAAAAGTGTTCCACCTAGAGGTATCTTTTAAGTGTCCCTGCTAGAAGAGAGTGGAGACCTTGCAAAACTGAACAACATGATGATGATCTTGAATGGAAAAAAGACTAGCTGGGGAAGTTATTTACATTTCCATATTTATTTCATCCTCTAAGTTTTGCTAATTATATCATCATTTGTATTTTAAAATCTCTTTATGACTATTGTGGAGGTTACCTAAAGGATAATTTCCAAAACCACTGAAAGTAGTGACATTTTACTAATCATCTGGTAGTTAAGCTATCTGAACTACAGAATGACATGCACAGGAGAGGACAAGACACTGAATAATTCTTTCTTCAGCAAGAGGATACTGGCTGCCAAGTGTGTATCTGGATTTTTATTTTTTAATATGTCTTTCATTTAAATATCATCTTCTGGCCAGTTCCTAATATATGCAAAAAACAACTGCTGGAGAGGACATGCTGGACTGACTGACTAATAGTATCTGCAGGAAAGTTGTAGATTTTATCAAAGACAACTTGTAGATTTCTTCAGCTGCGTCAGCTTCACAGAGGGCCAGTCACAATCTTTTTGTGTCACTCAGCATTAGAATTCAACCATTGACCAGGAACTGTTTTTTGGCGGCTCTGACATATTTTGCCAATCAAGGTATGCCTGTGTAGTTAACAGTTGTTGACTGGAATTCAGTACTATTTTCTTCATCAGCCTAAGTGCTATTTTTGAAGTATTTAACTGTGTTAAAAACTAGGTAACATTTTTTAAAAGTTAACAGTGAAGATACAATTCTGTTTCTTTAAGAAGTTATTTTTATTGGTGTTTTCTGTCCCTCCATGTGTTTTGTTCCTCACTTCCCAAGTCCTTCTGTGGTTTAGGAAGAAGTAAACCACAAATGTTCCTACTCTGTTGCTTCCTTTTAAAAATTTTAGTTTTTAACCAATTTTTCACAGGTAGGCTTTGATACCTGCCAAAGTAGTTACTCGTCAGAAAATGGATTGTGTGAATATCCGATTTAATGAAAACATATCTTAACTGGAAGCCCCTGTGGCCTGCCAACCATAACATTATCCAAATCTTGCTCCTGTGTTTGCATTATTTGTCAAATTCTTTGGTATTAGGGTTCCTTCACTCAAAAAGATATGAATAGCCTCCAAAACTGCTTTAAGTAGTAGCCAGCTGAAACCAGACCTTGAGCTGATGAATATTTTAAAACCTGAAGTGTACCAAGCCTGTGACTGGCCACAAAAATATGTTCCACGTTTTTTCTCTTTGTATGATGTCCTCAGAAGAGATGCTGGGAAGGATGTCCTATGAAGACTCATATAAGAAAAGATATTCTATCTGTATCATAGTGAGAGCAATATATCTGCTCATAGCAACTCCTACCTTTAAGAGCTTCTGCTCTTCAAGGTGAGTTGGAGAAACTCGTAAGTATTATAATGGATATACATGGTTGTTCAGTGTGTGTTCGGCCTGACCAGTGAGGTGAATCAGTCCTGCTGATGTTCACAAATAAATAATTAGAAAATACTTACAGGTAATACAGGAATCTTTTAATGGAACATTTTTCTTAGGTACACATCTGGCAAATCTGGGTGGCTTCTTACTATTACACAATTTTAACATGTAGAACAGAATGAGCTGAAACTCTTCCAATTATTTCATCAGTATGTGCCCCATTACACTCACTGTGGACCTTCTAAACCACTCAATTGGAATTATTTTCTGTCTAGCAGCAACTGCCCCAAAGAGGAGAGTGATTCTGTATTCTGGCATATGAAGATCAAAAAGCTTGCTCCAGCTGGAAGTCTTAGGCTTTCTGACCCAACCTCCAGCACAGCAGAACAAAGCACAAGTACAAAGACATTTTGACATCTGAGTGCATGTAACTTCTATGTTAAATGAAAGGTGGGTGGTAAAGTACTCTGATAGCCAAAGAAGAAATAGCAGGGTTGGGAGAGTGGGGGGAGAGTGTTTCTTCGCAAAGCTGATATTGTTTTCAAAAATAGCCACTTAGATCCAGCTTGTTTCCTCCTTAAACCTAGAGATTTGGACAAAGTTCCTGCTAATCAAATACAATAAAACAGCAGGGTTATCTTAGTTTATGAGGATTGTGGATTTTGTTTCATTTATCAGTACCTGAGGATAGTGCAAATAAGCATAACAAGAGGATGAATATGATGTTAAGTTGCATGTTTTAGGCAGATTAATTGCAAGTGGAAATCAGAAGAAAGAAATCTTTTATGCGGTAATGTCTTACAATGCAGGGCTCTTTCAGACAAGAACAATAAAGCGCAGGATTTTGGAATGATAGTTAGAAGTATCTGTCAGCAATCACTGTTTCCTCATTGGATTTATGATACCTGTTATTGTTATTTACACCAATGGAAGTACCAAATTATTCAATAAAACAGTAGTATATATTCAGTTAATTGTATACGTAAAAAAGAATAATCCAAGACATGATAAAATTCTGTGCTGGTTTACAGTAAAGTAAAAAATGCAGTGCTACCAGTTCCTGAAGGTAGCTGAATTTCTGAATGCAACTGAAAACTTAAAAAGAACATTTAAAAAATGTATAATATTTAATTAATTGTTTAAAAGGGATTTGGGAAAGATAGGCTTCAAAGAATGTAAATAAATAAACTCTGCTAAGGAAATCTGAAGGTATTAGTTTACAAGTAGAAATGGAGAGGAAGTATCCTGTCAGGGTTGGAATGGGATCAGTCTCCAGAACACAGCAGAATTTGACCAAGAAATTCAAATATAGTTTCAGTTGTGTTGATACATGCATGGAAACAGTGCAGCAAATAACTTTTAGTTAATCTTCTGGTGCTAAATTCAAACTAATCAATACTTAATACTTTAAAGTTAGTGACGTGAGTTGGATGAGATGATGACATTTTTCATGATTTCTCTCTTTTTAACTAGCTAGATTTTTGCAAGCTAATTTATAGGGTGTGAAGGTTTTTTGTTTGATATCTATTTTGTATGTCCAAAAATGTAACATTTTGTGGTCCTTTATTCTATCTCCTTACCCATTTTTGACTTTCCATAATATTTCATTTGAAAAGTCATTAGTGGGAATGATTCTCAGCCAGGAGGGGTGTGGCAAACAGTTTTCGCAGACAGTATTCAGTCCCATAATATTGATTGTGATATACTGTATGGCTAGGTATATTGCAGTTGATCCTCCTTCCTATAGGATAAGCACATTAAGCTTACTGGTAAAGATGAGAGGGCTCTGTCTGTATCTGATGTTGTATAAACAGAAGGAGAACATAATGTGGCAATTAGTATATCAGGTCTCGTAACTCACCTCAGAGAATAAGCAATGTTTTTTCACGCTGTGTCTTTACTTGCTATTGGGAATTTGTAGAAAATTGTAATTCTGAGCAAATGGAGTGTCTGGGAAACTATATTTGGAAGTTTAAATTTTGAAATGTTGTGGTGAATTCCATATATTTAATTATAATATAAAAATAGAATCATAGAATTGCCTAGATTGGAAAAGACCTGTAAGATCCTCTAGTCCAGTCATTAACCTAGCACTGACAAGTCCCCCACTAATATATATATAAAAATATATTAATATGTAAGCAGAAGAGGTAAAAAAAAAAAAAAGCATGCTATCCTAACAAAACAATCCACTGCAAAGGTGACTGCTTCCTTAGTTGTTTTCACTTCTTCACAAAATATCTGTCTTGGACAAGATGATGTAACTTTATAGCCCTTTCTAGCTATCATAATTTGAAAATAGTGTTGCTTTATTTATTTATTTATTAATCTCTGCTATGTAAAGAAATAATAAAACCTCAGAAGCAAAGTATTTTCCATAAGATAGATAGAAACCTGACATTGCTTACTGTTCTCTAGCTCCTGACAGGTTACTACCTTGACAGAGAATTATATTAATAAATGTCTGCAACTAGGAAACCAGTCTGAGACAGCACACCGAAAGGACCTGTAGGAAGGGGGGGATATGAGCCAGGATTATCATACAGAATTCAGAAAAGAGAGGCCTAAAATGACCTGACGTACCTCTCAAAGGGAGGCTGTATCACTTGAGGGCTGATGTTTCAGCCGCACGCTCTTCAGTGCTCCACCTGCGTGGGATACAGACAGGGCTTTTCACAGAACCAGTCAGGGCATGACAAACATTCGTTAGGTTTAGGTAGCTAATGGGTCTGATGCCTCATGGACTATTTCTATTCTTGTATTTCAACTAAGTCATTCTGCATTCAGATGAACATCTGTGTAGACTGCTGTCATTCATGATTTTAAAGGACACTACCTTTTTTTGATGGCTTGTTTCGGTAGCAGTGGAGCACAGGTTTTTGGGACCTATTTTCAGCAGCCTAAGGCTAGGAAGCTCAATCTTTTCAACAAGATTGTTTACTGGAAAGAAAAGGCTACATGATCTTCGTGACAAGTTGAAGAGCGTTGTCTCAATAACTGGTGATAGGACTCAGTTATAGAGACGGCAATGCTAGCAAGAAGCAGCTCCTTTTTTTTTTTTTTTTTTTTTTAAAACTGGGATGGTGTGATAGAAAGCCTGTAAAACCAGGATGGCACTAGAGAAGAATAAAATGTATTAAGAGAATTATAAAGTCCAATCTTGTGTGCTACACTCTCTCTCATGTTAGAAACTGGTTTTGAGAGTACAAGAAATGTGAACTGTAATTTACACTAAATGACTTTTAATGAGTTCTAATCCGACTTTTGCCATCTAGATGTATGACTTAATCTCTCTCAGCCTTTGTTTACTCTTTTAAGTGGAGTTAAAATCTTCATATGGGAGACCTGAAATGGACCTTTGTTTAGTAAACATGTATGAAATACCTGAGAGGTAGTTCTGGAAAATGGTAGGTCATTTTATTGCTGTTGCTGGAGCTCTAAAGCAAACAATAGTTTCAGGTCTTGTGAAAAGTTAAAAGGTATTTAGAGTTTTCTTTTATCTAATTCAGGTTCATCAAAAACATTGACTAAAAATGCATGTTAACATCAACTTTTATTAGTTTTTGCCTAAACAAAATCCTAGCATCCAATAAAAATTTGGACATTTGTGTGTCTACTTTATTATTCAGTGTTTATTCCTAATCGATCTTGGCTGATTAGAGGCATAGCATCCTTAGCCAAAGAACACAGTCCTCCATAAAATGCTGTTTATAATAGTGGAGTCAAGAGTTAACGCTATCGTTTTATCTGTTTCAGAGCACTGAGTACTTCAGCAGGTTGGGGAGAGATTTGCCTGACCCAGGACTTCCCTGGCTTTTAGTGTTTCTTTGCTTAAGAAAAATGTTGATGTAGTGATTGTAGTCTTGTATACGCTTTCTGGAAGTTGCAGCCAAGAAGATTAGTAGTACTGGCCTTCATATAGGAAGAATAAGATGGTTGTCATAATTATTGACTTTTCTCTTTGATTACATGAATCTTTCTAATTCTTGTGCTGTTGCTGCCTTTCTCAACTCCTTTCTTCTCATTCTGTTTTGAAGTCACTTTAGTCTGATGACTAGACTGCCTGGTGTTACTTCAACACTTTTTTTTAAATTTATTTCTCTCTTCTGAAACATTGCTCATGGTGCCACCTGAGACTGTCTTTAATCTTTTATGACCAATGCCCATCCGGCTTCAGCAATGAGCAAAACAGTGATGTCAAAGCAGCAACAGCACAGTTATTTGTTTAAAAAAAAATCCCAACACCCGAATTCCTTATCAGAGAGAAAAATAACAATGTGTGTAAATGGTATATATCATCCATGTGTAGTAATGAGAAGAGTTTTCTAAAATTCTGTTGGAATTGCTAAATTACTATGTGCATCATGTGGAGCACAAGTGGTTTTAAAAAATGTCGCTGTACAACCCAAGGTAAACCTACTCTCCTTTCACCATAGTATTGCGGTCACTTTAATATGGCCTAAATGATTTTATTTCATCATTTACCTTTAGTAGTAGGTTACTGCTGCTTGCATTGTAATACTGCTACTTCTGCGTACTACTGTAATGTTACGAAGATGCATGAATTAGTTTGTCTACCACATCAGTATCATCATATCTACTAAGGATGTGTAAGTTCAAGCTCCATAGTAGCCTTAACAACACTACAGGAAATGAAAGGTCATATCAAACCGAATATAGACAGCAGCATAATAGGGGTTGGCAAAATAGAATAATTACCTGAAATCTGATTTTGACACTATTTCAAAATTGATGAAGAGATCTTTAACCCTGAGATCTTGAAATTAACCCCGAGACTTTTAAAACAAAATTATACCCTCTCCCACACCCCCCAAAAACCTCTTATGTAAGATTCTTTCCTTTAGATTTTTTTCAGAAATTGTAACATAAATTCAGGTCAATTTTCAAATTTTTGTTAAAGAGCAGGTAGGCTAAAAACTTACACAGATACCTCAGAAGAATGATGTCTTTATTTCAGCAGCTAGAGGTTAAAGACAGACAGACTCAGAAAAAAGTAGGATTTACAGTGCTACTGTTTCAGATGCACAACCATATTACAGACCTAGAAACATTAATGCGTGCGTTCATTGACACTTTTCATAGAATTTTCTTATTCAAATATCAGGTTAAAAACCGCCAACACATGCATGCCCAGTTTGTGTAAATAAGGAATTGATTTGTTCATTTTTTTCCACAGTAATGTGAGCTCAAATTAGTGCATGTAAATAAAATAAATCTTTTGGAAATAATAGCAATATAGCTGGAATTCTGAAATTCAGCATTAAAAATAGTGTTATAAGAGTAATTTAATTTTGTGTTTAACATATCTTGAAATAATCATCTTTGCCTTTATCCTTAGCTGAAATTTCTTAAGCACCTTATTTTCACAGGAAACTAAAATCCCATCAACTTCTAATAAGACTTAGGATGTACAGTGCATTGGAAAATGGAACCAATCAAAAAATGCCTTGATAGTTTTAAACATTTTTTACCTCATGCTCTCCTGGGGATTGGCTGAGGTTTGATTTAATTTCTGCATATATAATCAATGATATTTTAGGATACATAAATAGAAGAGTAAAGCAAGCAAGCTTACTGGAGATGATTACTGGTCTTGTGTCACTGACCTTCAGTATAACATTGGAACTGCTTTATTTTTAACCCTGAAAATAAGCTTGCTGAGATCAGGAATTCTATGCTGCAGCTGCTTTTTTTTTTTTCTCCTAGGTAAGCAAGCAGCTGCAGAATTGAAATGTTGCAAAGAAATTTACTTGTGCAAGTATTTTAGGAGATACTGACATTCTTACCAGCCACTGAGGCTCAGATATACAAACTCTTCTTACGCTGTCGAATGCCAGAAGATTACCTGGCTGCTGACGATCATTTTAGGTTATGGCAGGAGGAGATTAGCTCAAATTTATAACAGCTCACATTTTCCATTTTTTTCTCGGTTTTCAGAGTGGCATGGAAATTATATTTGTGAATCCCTGGGGACTCTCACATTGGTGTCAGTTTTCAGATTTTGCCAGATACATCTAAATGTGGACATAAAATGTAATGGAAAGAAATTGAAAAAAATATCTGTTTCTTGATTCTTTATTACTGAAGAGTTAAGAAAGCAATTCCTCAGGCTATTACACAAATCTTAAACTGGGAATAAATGTTAGGATGAAATCAGATTGCTTAAGATTCTTTTGCCTGTGCATCTCTAAAAAAAAAGATCGTATCAGAAATATAGCAGGCACATGTGCTTACTGTAGTGTGGTGTATTAACCATTTTTTTGGAAGGGTTGTACCCCAATAAGAATTTGGATAAAATGTTTATTTTAAGACCAATTTAATAATGAAAGCTAAGCGTATTATATACATATGGTGCCAAAGGATCTTTCATCACCTCACTTACACATTCAGCAACTATTTATCCACTTCAGTATTAACAGCTGGCGAGCAAAATATATTGGAAAAAAAAAGAAAAATTAGAAATTAGAAAATAGTCATTTTAAATTGGCAGTGTACAGGAATACGCTGAATTAAGCAAATAAGTTACATAAAGTTATTTCTGTGCTACATCATATACACAAAAACTGTACATTAAAATGGAGCTGGTTACCCTCCTTGGAAAGTACTGTGTAAGTGGTACATAAGATCAGTACATAACACAAAACATGTCAGGTACTTTCTCTAGCATTCTCATGGTATGTCTCCATGGATGCTAATATTGTAAAGAACCTAGATAATGCTGCTGCCTATGAGTTGAAGTGACAAAAAGCATTTCAACTGTTCAAAGTGAAGATTCACTCAGACTTAATTTTTCCAATATTTGGAATCACTCAAAATGGAGAACTGGATTTTTCCAAATACTCCTGGTCTTTTTGTTGAGCTGTATATGATCATGCCCACTCCTGAACTTCGGAAAGTTTATCTTCAGATACTGATGTCATGGCTTTGGTTCGTTCTTTGAAATTCTAATGTATGTCTGAAACCATAAAAGGAGAGAGCTTGATATGTTGGAGAAGACAGAGGAAAGGAAAAGGCTCTTTATAATTTCAGTGGTATTTTATCAGATGCCAGCTGGCCAAAATGTTGGAGAGGTGTCAGGACTTCTCCAGTACATATGGAAACTCAGAACAGATAAAGGAAATCTTTTACTATAGAGCAATCTCTTAAAAAACACCAGAAACTTGCTGAAATGGAGACAAAATGTGCCAACAAGGTAATTAAATAATTATTTATGTATCTTTTCAGTGTCACCTGACAAAGAGAAATTTCTCATACACAATTTAAATAGTTCCTAAGAACATTGTTTTGAGGAATGACCACATTATACTTTTACAAAGATAAGGCTTCGGGTGTGTAGGTGAAGTCAAGTGGGGAGGATCCTGATTGACCAACCTAGAGCAGGTTAGAACCTCTCTCCTATCCTTTCTTTTCCTTGCCCTGCCTTTCAGTCAAAACTTCCCTTTATCCCACTTGGAAGAGAAGGATCTTGTAATCAACTTCCCCCAACCTCCCCAGTGTAGTCCTGCAATAGTGATCATAATTTAGTCCATGTATATGTATATATCTTTCCTTTTCTATTTTGTAGTATCTCTTGCAGTGTATTAAGCTGTGTAGTAAGTGATTGGTTGTTCCTGGTATACTGTTACTGAGAAGTCTGGACTAATATTTGACAGCTGTAGCTTGGAAACATGTCTGAATTTGCTGGTTTGTGTTATAGCTTAAAGGTGATTTATTGTGTTTGATTTTTTGAAAGGTGCTACAAGAAATGGTTGGATAAATAATTGCTCATAGCAGGGTAATTAACAGAAGATACTTTTAAGTTCTACTAAATAGTGCTATTCCTATTCCAATTTAAAGATTCTGACTTTGTTTCTAAACTATCTGTATGCCTTTCAGTGCCTGGTTTAGTAGGAGGATATGTCAAATATTAAATCTCCATCAGTAGACAGGTGTGCATTATTTACAAGTTCCTAGCTGTAAGAAACATAATTGACCAGTTCAATCCTTACAATATTTTCAAAAGTGAAACGTGGCTGTTCTAAAACATACTTTATATATTAAATAAAAATAATTACTGATAGAATTATTAACATTATTATTACTTAAATTCCACATTTTACAGTTATGCTATCATGATTAGACTTATGCCGGTATGTAGTTGAATCTGTGAAAACTTGTTTTGATACTTGCATCGCACAAAGCGGTGACAGTAACTATAGTTCAGACTCCATTACATGTGGATTTTCAGTTACTCGTAACTAAAATATTTGCAAGCCTGGATGATTTGTTTTAGTTATGTTTTCTCCAAAGGTGAGCATTTTTTAAAAATAAAAATTAAAAAAAATCAGTGACATGGAGATGTAAGGAATTTGCGGTATATAAAGAGAAGGAATACAGGGTACAGAATGAAAATCCTTTTTCTTAAGTGGATCATCTTTGGAAGTTCTAAAATTGGTTTGGATTTGATTTACTACACACTGAAAATTATCATTCAAGTATCAGATCTTTGTGCTGAATTTCAAAAAGCAGTTGTATGAAAACTTATGTCATGGAGGACTTAATCTGAGTTTACATGCCTATGCTATTTTGTGAGCTTGCTAGAAATTTGTGCTCGATCATCTACTGTATGTCAGTTTGCACCCCTTTTTGGGTGTGGGGTAAGCCAGCTGGATCTCCAAGGAGAGAATTCTGCTAAGAGGAATTAGCTTGAATTTGAACCTTATCTTGATGGGAGTCAAGATGAAACATGGTTGCCTTAAATCATATGGAACCATACACACAAGCCTGCTCTTGGATTCAATAAAAGGAGTGGATGTAGATTAATCTTTAGGACTATGTGCATTTCTAAAAATGAACTTGCAGTTAAAACTGTATTCAGGAGAAGGCTGGAATTATTATTACTATTTTAAAATTGCATTTATGTGAAAACTTCCCTTTGGATTCCCAAACTCAGTAGAAATCTGTTCAAACAGATGGTAACTGCTCAATTCTCATGAATTTCAACAAAGGACAGGTTTTGTAGCAGTCAGTTATGGATGTTTCAGTTGCATTTTTCAGAAATCCTTTAAGTATGTAACCCGTAGAGTAAGGATGTTGGTTGCATGTGCATACTTAACTACCTGGTAAAAATTATCCAAGAGATATAAGTAGAGGCAAGAGCCTTCCTATGATTGTCACTCTTTGCCCCACAGTAAACGTCTGTATTCTATCTAATCTAATGTGTTAGGTCAAGCATTCCTTTGACTTTTGGCCAAATATTTCAAAAGTGAGCTTTTCTTATGAACCAGAAGAGCTTCAAAGTCTTGGAGAGTGCAATATATGTTTGTTTTTTTTTTTTTAAATAAACAGAATAAGAAGTTTCCTATCAAAATTTTTTTTTAAAAAGATGTTACAGTTTCACTTTTTGCCTAAAAAAGGCTTTATCATTTAACTCTGCAAGTAGGAAGAGCTATTTTAAAAATAATAATTATTCTTAATTTTCTAATTTAAACTTTTTCCTTGTAACTTTTTCATTTAGACATGAAAGATCTCAGAATGTTCTATAACAGTTATATTCAAGGTAAAGTTATTTACCTAAATAGCTTGGAAAACATTGTAAAAAGTACAGTGAAGTCCTTTCACTTATAATTACACCCATGTCTAAGTCTTCACAACTTGAAAAGGAGATTGATGAGATCTCCTGCACAGAGATTCTTTTCTGACATGTGCTAATAATTTTTATGACTTTTTTTCAGAAATTCTGAATGAAACAGACTATAGCTTTTTTTGGACTGGGTAGTAATGATGTTTTATCATATCTGTATTTGTTACTTTAAGTGAATGAATTCTTGGTTTGTCTTAAGGTCATGATCTACACAGACACTAGTAACAAAACTTAGTAGTTATGCACCTTCTTCTCTACACAGTGTGTAAAGAGATCACTGTTACCCGTCAGAAAAAAAAAATTAAATAGTAGCAAATGCAAATAGCAAATATTTACTTAATATATTGTTATGGTTAAATATTATTTGAACACTTAATTATTTATTTAAATACTAATATTAAATACTATTTAAGATGTTAATAAAATAAAGCAAAAGTTTATGCGATGTAGCTGGAAAGTAACTTAGTATTCAGATGATGTTACAGTATTATCAGAGAAACAGTGTGGTATCATTTGACCAAGACATATGAAATCAATTGGCCTGAACACACAGATTGGTATTAAAATTTCAGGCAGGGAGCATTAATTTGGATATATACCTTTAGTTTGTTCTTTTCCTCTTTTAATATTTTCAGTGTATTCACTATTTATGTGAACTATCCGCACATTAAGTGAAGTATAGAACCCTGGAAGTCCTCATTTGGAACTGACTTCAGTTTTATTTGCATCAACAACTTTGTACTTTTTAGTCAGAAACAGAGAAAATGACAATATCTGCATGTAACACTCAATTCTGTACAACTTCCTGATATTTTTAAGACTTTAAGGTGTGCAGTTGCTTGTCCTAAATCTGCACCTTAGATTAAGTCACTATTAATATGAAGATAAGGGACACAGATCTTGATGGGCTGAGCTAATTTAAGCATCCTAAAGTTTTTATATCTGAAAGTAATTGTAAGTGCCTAAAAGTTCTAACAACGGTCAAGTTTCTGGTGTATTTTGTGTAATTTACTAGTGCTTATACTAAATATATGTACAGATGTCTTAAGCTTTATGCTTGTTTTCCCATATCAATAATAGATGGGGACATAAAAAAACTTGGATCAAATTAGCATTTTTGTCTGTTTAAGCAAGTTTTTCATATAGCTTCACTATTAGGATTCTGCTTGTTTCATTTCCATACTAAACTGTCTTTCTCATCACAGCTAGCTTTATTAAGCCTCTTTCAATCAGTCCCCCTCCTTATTTTATAAACGATTCTTGTTTTAAATAATGAGATTTCTCCTCATTATTTATATAACATTGTCACAATTGTGATGTAACTTTATATAGTACTCATTATACACAGTTTTGAATACTTGCTTTGATTACTTCCAAAACTGGTGATTTTAATGCTCTATTTTCTAGTATCCACCAGAGATGCTTTTAGCTGGGGCTGTTGCCTTCAGGATCTTGCTTTCACAGCTATTCAGAAAAGCTAAGAATGCTGAACACCATACATCATCTTTAATATCAATTCTCTGCTCGTCAGTTCATTGTAGAACTGAGTCAAAAGCATTATTATTTCTGCTTATTCCAGTAAGTCCTTTGTATCTTCTTATTTAGCTGCGTTGGTGGCTCTACCTTCCCCTCCAGCTCTATGGTTTTTACTCCTTGTTCTCTTCTGGGTATCTGAAACTGGTCAAAGTTTCATAGCACCAAGAAAGGTGATTTTTAAAATCTGAGTGAATGTTACTATTTTGATATTTTTATGTACGTTTTAGCTGTCTCTCTTATGCAATGTTGATTTGGTGTTTAAAGAGTGTATGTAGGCTTGGATCTTGAAAACTAACAACAACTGATGGAGTTCATATACTTCTAGTGAAGCATAGATGCAAGGGCTGGTAGGATTCTTTTTAATGTGCTCGCTAATAATAACTAAAAGCTGTATTCATGCAGCTGAAGGCTGATATGGACCCTGATAATTATTCTGCTACATATTCTTACTGCAGTGTCCATACCTTGTTGCTAATACTGCCTTTTATGGTGCTGTAGTTTTTTCATTCTTTCAGTTAGCTAGCACACTTGTGGCTGACAAGAGGTGGTTTTAGTACTGGAGGAATAAGATCTAACCCATGCATTGCCACCTCAGCATCAGTTACTCTATAGTCATCAGTATCCTGAATAACTGCCACAATAGTTGTCGCCATTGGACTTTAGGGGCATGAAGAGAGCAGAGCCAGTTTTGGCTGGGCAGGTGTTTTAATATAAAGGTCTCGTAGGTAACTTTCTGTGGCTGTGTTCTGTTTGTACCCATCTGTATTTCAGCTCAAGACTCCTCCTTCCCTGTGAGAAATCCAAATAAACCTGGCACTTCAGTATGTACCATTTCTGTCAGTATTGGTAAATATGTAAGTCCCCCTGATTTGGAAAGTGCAATATCCCGTGTGCTTTACAGCTGTGTTAGAAACAACAGAAATACTTCTGTATAATTAGCTTTACATATAATGTGCACAAGGAAAAGAGAATAGTTGCTTTAGGTACTAATCTTCCATGCCTAGTCCTTAAAGCTTACCCACAGTGTTACTGTTACAATAGCACTTGCTTTTTTTTCCCCCTTTCTTGCCGTTAGAGTTATGGGATGCTGTATCAAGGAAGCGCTTTTTCCCCTTTCTCTGTCAGGTCATCTTCATCTACTGTGGTCATGTTAGAAAGCTTTTGCTGTCTCAAAGGACAATTACTTCTTTTCTCTTTATTTCAAGGCCTTTATCCAGCTCAGACGGGTAAATTAGTACAAAGTGCTTGCTCAGAACAAAACTGGAATGATGTGATTTTATTAAATGGGGTTTGCAAAGGCTACCGTAAAAGTGAGGAATGATTTTCAGCCACTTCTTCTGGACCACATTCAAGTTCATGTCCCTGAGAGAGCTTAAAAGAGCTGCAAGCACTAATTGTTTGTTTAATGATTTGGCCACCTTTATAAAAACTGCAAAACTAAGTTTTTCATTACTGCTTTAGGTCATTACTCTAAACCCTCTGTGTTAAACAGTTAATAATAAATCTCAAGTCTATTTTTGATGGTACTTTTTGATATTTCCTAGTACTTTCACAGCCCTCCACAATTGTCATTAAATTAATGATTAGGCGGGTGGAGATGCAAGTCAAGAATAAAACATAACTGATGGGTGATCGCTACGATTAATTTTAGTCTTGTTTTTGATTAAAAACATAGTGTTTCACATAATGCGAGTAAATATTCAAACTATTACCTACTGTAAATTGCAATTTTTTTTAACCTGCATCCCCAAGATTTCAACAGTGGAACATCTGTTTTATTTTGCGAAAAATATGATAAGCATCTGTTTGCATGGAATATGTGAATGAAACCAGACCACATTTGTTTGCAGTGTTATGGATTATCTGGTCTTACACTGTTTATGAATAAATCATACAGGATGGATAGTGCTGGTAACTACCACAGTATGTTTTATACTTGGTTTAAAACATAAATTTATGCATTTGTGATTTTTCCTGTAGACACTCAAAAAATTTATGTTTTAAATAAAGAAGCAGCCTGTTGCATTTCTAGGACAGTATTTAAGCTCATGGATACCAGAAATTCTTTTAAGCCAAGCCGTGCCTGCTGTTGTTAGTATGTATGAGAATATAGCTCGAGACTTAAAAACAAAGCAAAAAAAAAAAACTTACCATGATTCGGAAAAAAATACTCTATTAATTGAGAAATGGCGTGCTGTCATGTAACTGGATTGTGGGCCAACATATATGTGAATGGAGTTATGTTTGCCTGTGTAGCCTGGAAGACACATCTTGCAAACCCCCATGCCTAGTTGTGGTACTTACTGTCATAAATCCTTTTTATAGATTCCAAAATATTTCATATTCAAGGGAGTGGGTGGATGTACAAACATTTTTGTGTTCAAAACAATGGGGAGATGCTCAGGTTTGAACAGGCCAGTAGTTTGTGCAAGTGTTTGTGAGTTGTGTCCACTTGTCCAGCAGTATCTCCACTAACATGTTTAAAGAGTTCAGGCTGCGTTTGGTCACAGCTGTCAAACTAACAGGGTCTGTTGGTTCTGTGATATGAAAAGATGTGTTCTACAGGACTATTTATGGGCTGATTTCATACTTAGTAGCCTGCCAATGTCACATGGATGCTTCAGTATTGTTGCTCTATCGTTTCTGATATTCCTTGGAGCCAACACTGCTGGGCTCAGTGCTTTCAGGACACCTTTACAAAGACAACCCAGAGAAACCTTAAAATGCTTTGTAAGAATATGTAAACCTTTTGGTGCATATGTAGGTTGAAGTCCAGCATACATGAAGGATTCCAGGGGAGAAAGTAGAACAGGGCTCTAGACCTAACACTAACCATTGGCTTTGTGAAATGTGGACATCAAGTTCAATGCTTAACTGTTAGCTTCACCAGCTATGAGGTGATTTAAGGCAACTGTTGCCCTTCAGCGGTTAGTTACTGGCTCTCCTTCGACGTGTTGCATGTGACTGTGTGTGGATGACATAGTGCATATTAAGATGTCAAATGTTAGCACAAACTTGTGTTAGCGTGAATGCTGGAATGAGTTTGGGATTGAGTGAAATCTCCTAACCATGTATGCACACCCCCTTAATCTTAGCCACTGATTTATCTCTATAGCTACTTGGCTGGAACTGGAGATGGAACACATTTCAATTAGGCAAGTGTGTCTATATTATGTATTAGTTAATTGAGTTTCTCTATCCAGCAGGAGTCATTTTTTCCTGGCAAGTTTAATCTTTCATCTTTTCCCTTGTTTTGGGGTACTTCTTGTTATGGTTCTGGCTTTGGGGCCTCCCCCTTCTTCTCCTAGTTCATCTCCTCAGTCAATTCACCTTCAAAACAGACTGGGCAAAATCTCGTGCAATATTCCTATAACATTGTACATTGGATGCAGATTTCTTTATCCTGTCTTCCAGTGACATCAAAATACATTGCTCTTTCGTAGTCTGTTTCAAGTAGGCTAAACTTAAAAAGCCAAGTGATATAATTTATGTGCACATACAGGAGATGGGAAAAGAGGTTTTGAATGGAAAATTGGTAAGGGGAGATACTGGATAACTTTGCATGCTGTTCCATGTTAGGTTTTTTTAATCAGTTAAAATGAAGAGGGCCTGCCTTCCCCAGTAACTCCAGCTGTTAAAAGAAGCTGAATCCTTGCTGTAAAGGGCCAGTGAAGAATTCCTTTTAAGGGAATACTTGTTGATGTAAAGCGGCTGGGGTCAATGTTGAGGGCAGCAGGATCTTTCCCTCTTCTGCCGCGGGTTTCTAATAGCAGAAGGAAGTGGGGTAAGGTAGATTTTTACTGTGCTCTGTCAGTTCACAATTGATTTAAGGTTCCTAGAGGAACATGTGCTAGAGAAACAGCATAGAAAATACTTATGTTCTGACAGCTTCTGCAGGAGCAGAATAAAGCTTTCCGTGCTGCATCTTTCCTGTGCAGCAGCCCAGACCAGTTGCTCAGAGGACTGAGCCAGCTATTTTGAGATTCTTTCTTAAGAATCTTTCTGCTCTTTAGATATAAACAAGTGCTTAAGTTATATCAGTTTAGATAATACACAGTAATTACTATTAAGTGTAAGTCGTTAGAAAGGTATCAAATATCTGTGATTTAAACAATGTTTTTTGAAATGTTCCTACGTTATTTGTTCTTTGGGAGTAGGGATAGGAGCAAATAAAGTAAACTAAGAAAATATTCTGGGCTTTTTCTTTTACTTCTGTGTACCACTTAATTTAGCTGGATATTGAAAAGTTTAGTATGATTTCATTACTGCTCTGTACTTACCATTTTGACAATACTGTTGCTTTTTAGCTAAGATAACTACAGACTACTGGGAGGGGTAGGTTATATCGGGGTTGACAAAGGAGTTTGCTAACAGTGATCTTCAAAACATTTTAGTCAGACTGTTTAAAATTGTGGCTTTAAATTCCTGAGAGTTAACAAGTGCACTTGGAGTTTCTTTTATTTGGTTACTGGATCTTGAACTTTTGGGTTCACAGTGCTAAAAAGTTTAGTCCTAAAGCATTTGTAGTGAAAGCAAATAATTCCTTGTTACTATATGACTCAAGAAGCTGAGGTTTAATGAGGAGCACTAAACTGAACAGGAATTGACAATATCAGAACTGTTTCCTTCCCAAAGGAACTTTGACACGGCAAAGTGAAGAGACTGTTACAGCAGAAAGGAAAGTTCATTGCCCGTGGCTGAAAACTGAATGGGATGGACTAATCATCAGCAAATCCCACTTTGCTAGAAAGGTCACATCTCTTTTCTCTGCCATGTTTTTTCATTGGCATTCCAAGTATTCCCCTCCCCCCCCCCCCCCAATCCTTAGGAAAAAAAAATAGATGTGTGGGGGTAATTACATTTCCAGTACTTTAATTTAGGCCAAAGATCAAGTCCTGGACAGAAAACTTCCCAGCACATACATCTACTCTTGGAAAAGTTATCTCATGAAAATCAAAGCTTTCTGTCAGCAGATCAAGTTTTTAACTCGTGATGCTTTGAAGTAGCAGAGGTGATGCCTTAAGCTCTTAAAGTGTAACTGCTAAAGCAATTATAGAGCAGCGTTAACATGATGAGAAAAAAGATCTACTCTCAACTCAGGCCAATTTGGATGAATTGATAAGAATAAGGAAAATTCCAATAACAGTTTAATAATAAAAATTGTTGTTGAAGAAGTGATCAGTGTTTGTGTTTTAGTCATCTATACTTTTTATATTATATAGTTTTATAATATATATTTTAATATGTATTTTTATAATAAATAAAAGGAAAATAACTCTGATTAAAAAAGGTTGTCTAATAATGGAATGACTTTTCAGTGAGGTTCATGTTACAGATACAAATGCATGGTAAAGTATGACTTGAGACCGAATAAAAGAAACACACACTCAGATGAGCTACTCTTTTCTGTTCCTGTAATAGTTCTTCTGGGTAATGATGCTTTGTATTTTCAAGAGCTTCTTTTGTTGTTGTGATCAGTGACATTTTTCTCTCCTCTTTGATCTGCTGCTGTAGCTGAGATGCTCAGCTGAAGTTAGTGCCCTGTGAGATGGTGGAATTTTAACACTGTAGGAGGTGTATTTTTTTACTCTTTTTAGTCTCTCTGTCTTCATTCTTGCCATTTCTATGGTAGTTTTGTAATGGGACCTATTCAGTTTTCCCTCTTGTGTAGGCATAACTCTCCTACCTGGTATGCACATAGAGAGGGAATGGAGTGATGACAAGGAGTTGTGTGTTATTTCAGTCCTACTTGGCCTAATTCCTTGTTCTAATTTTTCCTTCCAGCAGTCTCTGGCAAATGTGCTGGAGTAGAACCGTCCAGGCAGAAAGTCTCCAGACTGAGGCTGCGAATGCTTGGAAGTGTTTATTCACATGTTGGACAGAGAGTCTGACAGCTTATGATTGTCTGTGATGACTTAATTGCAGGTGTAGAAGCCCTTATCCGTAAGGTCAGTTACCACAATATTAGTCATAGACTTGCAAGTGTGGAGGTGCTTAAGTCCAGTCAGAGATGGTTATAGTTGGGCTGGTAGTATCACCTCTGGTGGCACTCATCTGCACTAGGAGGGAGGCACTGATGAGGGCTTTTAGGTCGGAGAGGATACAGAGCCCAGTCATTGCTTCCACCCCTCCAGCCTGTTGTGCTGCGCCCCAGAGCATCTGGAATAGGAGCTCAGAGGGTGCCAGGATTCCTGCTTCCAGCCCAGGGCAGAGCACAGGGGGCCAAGGAGGTGCTGAGAGCTACATGCTGCAGATGACCAGGGAGATCAGTGTCCCAGTTTGGGGACGTATTGCAGGAAAGGTGTTGGGGGCAAGCTAGGTGGAGTTAGGTGATACAGTTTTCATAGTGGGGATGTACCTGGAAAGTGAGAAATGCAGGACTGTAGGAGTGTGCATGATTTTGGCGGCAATTAAAGGACTGGAGAGGGCAGAATATTGCCTGTTTCGGATGCACCAGCAGAGCACAGGTGGTTTGGGATCCTGTTTTGAGTGGTACGCAGTAAGATGCTGGGAAATGATAGTGGAAGCCTATCACTTCCAGTAAATGCCTGGCCAAGAACCAGAAGCTCTTATTGCTCCAGCTTGTTACTTGTACTGCCGGTGGTGCCAGGATGAGTCTTGTGAGCTGTCTTCACTACAATTTCACTTGCTTCCTAAGCCAGACTTACATATCTTGTTCTTAACCCCATGTTCTTGTCTCATTATGGACAGTTACATGTTTGTCAGCTAGGCTTTGGGTGATGTTAGCAAGTAATGTGTGGGTTCAGCCTTTTCTCCCTTTTCTGCAGGCAAGCTAGTGCAATACAGCTGAAACAAAGTGAGCTGAGCTTCGTGTAGGCCTTGGCAGTCCCTTGCAAAACAGGCATTTCCTATAAAAATATGTATCAGAATGGGGGAGAATTTTGCATGATCAGCCCTTCTACCCCTTTTTTTAGCTTATTGTGTTGCTTCCAGAAAGGATTACTGTTCGTGTCCAACACCCAGACCATGTTCAGGACATATTTGAAACCTGAATGCCAGGAAAGGGGTATAAGAAGATAATATGGATTTTATCGAGTTCTAGATTAAGGTTTGGACTGCTAAAATAAATCTTAAGAGTCAAAGGTGTATTATCTAATATTCAGTACTGTTTGTATTTCCAATACTATCAGTCTTGAGACTCCACTGTGTTTTTTACTTACACGTAAACATTTAGATGAACATTAAGGAGCGTATTGATTTTCTACACATAGAATGATTTATTGATACTTTTCTCAGATTTCATAATATTCATTTGCTAATAGCTCCACTGACTTGTTTTCAGCAAAGAAACCCCCAAACAATAAAAAACCAAACCAAACTATCCAAATCCTGAGGAAACTGAAGATGTTCTTTTTCCACGTAGTATAGCTGTGTGCAGAAACATGTACTTGGAGATAACAGGAACATAGATAGTTGTAAACTCATGTAGTCAGTTCTGAATATGAAGCCACAATCTCTGCTAGGTGCATTCCTGCAGAGAGTCTCCAGGAACGTGTGTTACTGTTTAACATTACCATAGGCTGCAGTGGTGGCTTTACAATGTAGTTGTTCATATTTGAAGGAACATTTAATCTCCTTTGGGACTGAATGCTTAAAGGAGACTGATCTGCGTTTGGGGAGGGGCGGGTAGTGTGTGTTTGGTGTGTGTAGGCAGGCTCACCTGCCTGTGCAGAACTCTGTTAATGTCTGTGGGATTTTGGGCAAGTTCTGCCACCCCCCTTTCTGTAACAGCTTGCAGCAGCTTGTAGTATTATGTTCCCCCACTTCAAGGCAGCTGCCTCCACTTCGTGAAGTATGTGAAAGTTGCAGCTTCCTAACCATGTTTCATCTTTACCTGAAGACTAACTTTTAAAATGCTTTTGTTCTGCATTTGATCTTTAGTATATTGAATAAAGAACACAACTGGCTTGTTACCTAAATCAGCACAGCAGTGGCCCATTGTTTGTTACAGTGTCTTAGAATGATTTATTTATTTATTTAAATAACATATGTTAAATCCAGCATTTCTGAACTTGCCTTTTTGTATTTACTTGGCAGAGAAAACAATAAAAACATTTAAACACACTTTGAATTTCTTTTTGTTGCTATCTCAAAACTTCATGAAGGAGACAGTGGAGCTGCAAGTTTCAAAATATTATGAAAGTTTTTAACCACAGGTGCATGAGTTGAGCCATCTGCACTCACAGAATGCAATGAGTTGAAGGAGAAGTAAAATTGAGCATGTACTTCACAGTTTTCAGGATTAAGGCTAAATTGTGTGCTGAGGTAGTGTTTGTCCTTTGAAGGTAACATACTGGAGAAGAGAGATTCCACTGACTGTTAAGTTCCTGCAAGTCAATACTTTGTTCCTAATGTTAAAAAGAGTGTATATGTTTTAATATTGGGACCAAAATAGTAGTAAAAAGCTCATTACTGTCTCTCGCAAAATGTACTGACTTTTCTTGGATTACATTGTGTGTGAAGGAGTAGCATGGAACTTGGTTAAGTGGAGCATTTTGCCCTTAGTACTGTATCACTCTGTCCCACAATACAAAACCTAATTAGTGCGTCCAAAGAAGCGTTAAATAGATTTCATGCTGTTTCATGCTGTGTTTTTGTCTATTGCAAAACATTAGAGGGAACGTTCATAGTGCATGTTTCTGCTGCCTCTTCCACAATTAAGGTGCAGTTTTACATTGTATCTGCCTCAGGAAGGCTCAGTAACTTTTTTGCTCATCAAATCTTTCCTCTCATTGTTATGCTCTATTTGTTTTGGTGTTATTCCATAATGGTATTGAAATAGACTCTTAATGAACATCTTTGCTAGTCATTTCAAATTGGGGGGGATAGCTCTTAGCAGCAGAATATATCAGGCTGTCGTGACTCGAGGTTCAGTAATTCTTTTTTGGTGCTGATCTTTAACTAGTAACTGAGGAGGGAAGAGTTTACTTTGTGACATCTGTAGCCTGAACCTTTTCATTTGTGTGAGTTCTCATTAAAATGTGAGATTTCTTCCCGAGGGTCACCATTACTGTCAGGTTTACACAGCCCTAATGGTGACGTTTTGTTTCTGATTTCATCCTTTAGCTGGCCTTGTCTGGCCTAAAGTGTCTGAAGTGCAGACCTTCTAGACTATATATGCTAAAGTTCAAAAGGAGAAAAATACCACCTTAGGGAAGGGTAGACAGGCTTCTTGAATTCTGCCAAATCTTGCCTTGTTGTACACGAGGCTATGAAATTATCTAAGCAACTCATTAAGGAATATCTCATTGCATCTAGCTAATCTGTTGCGTGCCTGTTGGCAAGGTCTCCATTTGATTTTTTTTGTTTTGTGGGTTTCTCCTTGGATTTAGCTGAGTTTCTTCAGATGTGTTTAAGTGATCTGGGTTTGGGTTTTTGTTAGGAGGTTGATATGAAATGTTCTACGTTACTCATTGTAATGGGTTTACGTGGCAAGGTTTTGGTAGCGGGGGGGCCACAGGGGTGGCTTCTTTAAAAGTTGCTAGAA
>JAVKLA010000093.1:16819043-16869275 GCA_034782735.1 Sagittarius serpentarius | reverse complement strand
TCCTTTTTACCTTACTATTTCCCTTCCTTTTCCCCTTCCTTTTCCCCTTCCTTTTCCCCTTCCTTTTCCCCTTCCTTTTCCCCTTCCTTTTCCCCGGTTTCTCCCTTTTCTCCCGTTTCTCCCGTTTCTCCCTTTTCTCCCGTTTCTCCCTTTTCTCCCTTTTCTCCCCTTTTTTTTTTCTGGCAACATGCTTCGATATACATACCAAAAGTTGTGGAGGTCATCAGGGATATCCATAAAGTGGATGTGTTATATCAATTTAGTAAACACCTCATATGGCTTCCTCCTGTGGCCTCATCCCAAAATGAGGCCTCTTCTAGCTTGCTCTTCCTAATCAAGACACAGGTTTTTTGTCCAAACCAGAGGATAGTTTAAATCAGTTTGATATATTCTTTTTATATTCCCTCCTCTGACAGTTGATAGGCAACCGTGTCTTGCCCCACATCCAGGTGATGCCACAGCTGCTTCCTTCTATCGCTTAAAAAAACCCAAATGGGGTTTGGATATTCAGCCACCATTCTATCTATCCTTGATCTACCTGAAAACTCTTCTACCAGTGACTTCTTAGGTGATAGAGAAAAAGTGACTCATTGGGATTCTGCTCTCAGTTTCATCTAGAAGTTAGTTATTTTTTTCCTCTCCAGGAAAGGTTTTTTACTACCTTATCCCTCATGCTTATCAGTGTATGTACAGATCAGTCAGGGAGAAACATCTTCCTTCCACACAGGAGTGAATAACACAGCCACACTGATCTGAGCTCTTTTCAATGCTCCATGATGAAATCTGACAAATTAAGTTGGATCATATGTGTACAGGCATGATTGTCTTCAAGCTATATAACCGGATCTATATGTGCTGTAGGTTGAAATTACCTCATTAAAAACACGTCTGTACTTTGCCTTAGGTCCTCACTGAATCAGGTGAAGCATCAGCATTTATAAATAAGGTAGGTGATTACAGTTTATGCTTATTTTAAAGCAGTGTTGCATACTAGTTAAAGAAATCTTCCTAAGTGATTTTACACCAGGGAATTAAATTCCCCCAAAATTGTGGTGCTTTGGAAATTGTGTTTGTTTTACCTGGATTTATTTGCAGAGCAAAATTTTGAAATCTTCCTTTTTGGCATACTTTGGAAGCTAACTTTTATTTCCTCTTCTTTTCTTTAAGTGAAGCTTTGACTTCTTTAACTGGATTACAATGCTAAATTAAGACAGGTGAAATTCAGGGAAGACAATCTAGTTGAATGAGAATGGATTTATTTTGGAATTTTCTCTCATGAAAGATATCGGTATTATAGATTATGTTCTCAGGTGGACTGAACACAGATCTTAAGATGTTTAAATCCTTTCTAAAACAGAGTTTTTGTCCCATATGGCTATAGTAAGTTGTTAATAGAGAGACTGCCAGTAAATGCTGTTCAGGAACAGGGAATATATTTCTGGGTTTTGTAGGGTGAATAAAATGGTTCCTGTACTCCAAATGCCTTCCTCCAGCAACAATTTACATCAGTTGTTAACAGCTCCTAAATTCCACATTGCCCTCCCCCCTTTCTTTTTTTCCCCTTTAGACACCTAAACAAGCAGACTGATTTTCAAATACGAGATACTCAGCAGCTCCTAGTCAGTTTGGCGAAGTCATTGAAAGTTGCTGGACATCAAAACAAGAATTTAATAGCGTAGTTTTAAGCACTCAGTTTTGCAATGTTGCCTAACAGAGAATAAGTAAAATATTTGTAAATGAATAGTTGTTCAAAAACCACACAGACTTTGAGTACATCAGGAATAACAGAAAGCTGAACACTTCAGCAAAATGAACATGGTGACTAGTTTTAGTGTTTGAGAGCACTTAGGTCAAAGCAGTATCTGCAAAAACATTGTTTCTGCTGCGGTTGGAATGGGAACTGATTTTGTGATGTGTGATACACCTTGATGGGATAACTCTGTGTGGATGTCAGCTTTTTAATGGAGATCACTGTAATCTACTCCACTAGCCTTATTTAATAAAAACCAGTATAACCCCAGTACTGGTTCTTTTATACGCATTGAAGGAGTAGTTCTAGTTTTTGCACAGTGAATTCAGGTACTTGACTTGTGTTCTACGATGTTCTGAAATGGACCTTGGATCTTGAGGTCCTGAAAGTTTTATTCAGAGTGTATTTCTTGCATGACGTACTTGCTGCTTGGAAGCCAGATATGATTTATGGCACCCAGAGATTTTGGTCTATTGTAACATTCAAGTAGGAAGTAAAGGGCACGGGTAATAGCAACAGGAGGAAAAAAAGTACTGGGGAGGGAAATAGCAGAAAAAGAAATGTTCAAGTTCTGAGGCTGGGTTTTATTATTTCAGTATCAGATATTAGCAAGGACATTTTCAAAATAATGTCAAAGTGTCTATTTAAGAAAGTGGCTATTAAATAATGATGGATAATCAAACATTGGTGTGGCTTCATGCTTCTGGCTGAGATACTGTGTACTGATGCATGAAAGCAAATCTTGGATGCTACCATGTTTTTGAACCAAGCACAGAAAATGTGGTTTGCCCTACAAAACAACTTGATTTTTCCAAGGTACAGAGTTGTGGGCAGGACTTGTACATGCACATGTACGCCACTGTTATAGAAACCAGAATGCTGAAGCCATAAGGAAATCTATTTTTAATGCCCTATAAATTTGTAAAGATTGCTATGTTTCAATTCTATTACTAGCTTCTAAAAATTAGGATAGATGATTAAAAATCCATATAATAAAATAATACACCATACTCTTTTCATTTTTCTCTGGGCATACCATGCATTTTTGACACACACTCAGTGATTTCTGTTTTAAGTATAGCATGTTTATAAAAATTTGCTTTTCACCTACTGTAATTGAGGTTAGTAGGTAAAAATTTTGATAGATGCTAATATGGTCTACATGTCCTCTAAGGGAGAGTTCCTTTTTCTTTGCTTTTATTTATTAATTTGAAAATGAATACTTCAATAATCTTGCACATTTTGTATTCTGTTTCAGACGATAGTGATAAGCTAAGGGTTTTTTATCCAACCAAATAAATTGATAAATACAGCTGATTCAGAGCATTTACATAATCTTTCTAATGTCAACAGTCATTTAAATTATCCTAACTTTATACTGAATCTCCAAAATCCAATTACCAGCTAATAATAATTGTCAGTTTTACTCTAAACCTTTAATGATAGGTCACAAGGGATGTTGTACCAGAAGGATTAAATCGTTGTAGACTGTAGCTATGCCCAGCCTTAAATTACTAACCTCTTATCTCATGGTAACAGAGCTACTATATGTTTTGTCGCCATTTTTGCTAAATAGAATAAATGTCACCAAAATTAATTTCATCTTTCTTAAATTAGCTTCTTAGTGTGATTTCTCACTTCAGTCAAAATTCATTTCTTTAAGAATTTAATTTCCTTCTTAATCTATTTTATTTGAGAAAGAGGAGGAAGAACATTCAGGAACAAATGCCTTTTAAATCATTCTGTGGCTAATTTTGAAATTTACCCTTCATTAATAATTGCTGACCCCTGCAGGATTGAGTTTTTAAGTCACTGTATACTTAAAATCAAACTGGTTCTGCTTAGTTCATCCTGGCTGTATTCAAGGCACTAAAAGATAAAAGGGGATAAATCCTGCTTGTAAGGAAAGGTAGCGCTTAATCATGTGAATACAAGATTTCCCATGTGATGGATGATCCAAGGGAATGTTGTAATTAGATGTCTTAGTTTAGTTGCATTTATTAGTTTTTAATCATATTAAGGACACATACAAGTGAAGGAAAATATACTTAATATAAGGAATAGTATAGCCGGAAGAAATACTGCCTTGGAAAGAAGGCATTGAGAGTTGGCATTCTCATACAATATAGTGACAGCAATTTCTGTCTGAATTGCTGGCATCCTTAAAAATATTTCTAATGAAATGTGTATTTTAAAATAATCTAAAAATGCAGCTCTTGGCTTTCTATGACATTTCCCATTCTTTTGGTTTTGATGAGCTCAGTCAAAAACTTTATTAAAGTTACGATGTAATAGTTCTTTTAAAGAAAAGAAATTGAAAGGATGGAGCAACTGAAAAGCGGAGGATTCAAAAGGTAAACCTGAAGTGACAGGCTCTGCCTGAAATTATCACCACTGGTGATATAAGGGAAAATGGGGGGAGAGGAAGGATTTTTAATGCTCATAAATAAAATCTATTTGAAAATATTGAAATCTAGAGGGAGTATATTGGCTGGAATAATAAAATCTATTAAATGGCTATGATTTCCTTTTGGACATGTTCCTGTTTAAGAATCTATAGTATAAAGAACAGGGATGACTAGAAATAAAAGTAATTTCTTCTGTCAGCTGCACATGATTATCAAGGTTTTGTAAACTCAATTAGTAGAGAAGAATATATCTAAAATCTGATTAAATATTAGTGCCAGCAGGGCAGAAAATTAAACAGAGCGTACACATTAATAATCTATTAAATGTTCTATCAACTTTGAACAGCTGTAGCAGTTGTAATCAGGCATTTCTTTGTGGCATCCTACAGATTTGTATAGGAGTAGGAAGTAGCTACTAGATTCTTGCAGTGGGTGGAAAGTCAGAAGTGTCTGTCACTCTTCTGACTGTGGAGGGAATCTGTTTAGGAAAATACTGCTTTCATGTTTAGCAGAGCTGTCATCTCCACTCTTATCTGAGATGTTGATATTTTTCTGTATCATGGCACTGCATCAGTATCATGATATTTGTTTGTAAGATGGCTGAAGTATGACCTCAGAGAAGAGCATTGGAAAATCATTAGAACCTATGCAGAAATATGGCTACTGTTACTACCTTGCCATTTCTAAAAAAGAAAGCATACCAGTCAGGTTGGTAAAATGGTAGGTTGCTTTGCAAACAGAATGGTATTCTGAGGAACTGAGCTTTTAATTCTTTCAGAGAAGATATATAACACCCACTAGCCAAAATAAGTGAAAACAGAGATATGGATAGTCTCCAAAAGAATAGAATTAATTGTAACTTCTTGAGTTAAAGTAGGAAACCAAACAATTGAGAATTCCAGTGCTTTTCAGAAAGCGTTATAGGGACCTCATGAAGTTCAGCAAGGCCAAGTGCAAGGTCCTGGACGTGGGTCAGGTCAATCCCAAGCACAAATACAGGCTGGGCAATGAGAGGATTGAGAGCAGCCCTGCAGAGAAGGACTTGGGGGGTTTAGTGGATGAAAACCTGAGTATGAGCCAGCAATGTGCATTTGCAGCCCAGAAAGCCAACCGTATCCTGGACTGCATCAAAAGAAGCGTGGCTAGCAGGTTGAGGGAGGTGATTCTTCCCCTCTACTCCGCTCTTGTGAGACCCCACCTGGAGTGCTGCCTTCATCTCTGAGGCCCCCCAACATGACAGACATGGACCTGTTGGAGCGGGTCCAGAGGAGAGCCATGAAGATGATCAGGGGGCTGGAGCACCTGCCCTGTGAGGACAGGCTGAGAGAGTTGAGGTTGTTCAGCCTGGAGAAGAGAAGGCTCCAGTACCTAAAGGCGGCCTGCAGGAAAGATGGGGAGGGACTCTTTAACAGGGAGTGTAGTGGTAGGACAAGGAGTAACGGTTTTAAACTGAAAGAGGGTAGGTTTACATTAGATATTAGGAAGAAATTCTTTACTGTGAGTGTGGTGAGGCACTGGAACAGGTTGCCAAGAGAGGTTGTGGATGCCCCCTCCCTGGAAGTGTTCAAGGCCAGGCTGGATGGGGCTTTGAGCAGCCTTGTCTAGTGGAAGGTGTTCCTGCCCATGGCAGGGGGATTAGAACCAGATGATCTTTAAAGTCCCTTCCAACACAAACCATTCTATAGTTCATTCTGTGACTGTAAGTGATGTGCTCATAACCAGTCTTGTGCATGACGGGGAACTGCACCAAGAAAAAAGAAATAAGCTGGTGAAGAATAAAGGACCTCAGTGACCACGTGCCTCCCAAAGCATAACATGAGAACATGCAAAATGCTCTCCCTGGTTCAGACCAGCTGCCCAACTGGCCCAATATTCTCTCTTTAAGTGTGGCCAGAAGCAGATGTCTGGAGAGGAACTGAGCAAGTATATGTGATACTTCCCCTTAGTACTCTTCCAGCTTTTGACTTTTTTCAGCTAAGTTTGTTTACTAACCTGTAACAGGTCTCCGGTCTCCCTTGGAGTTCATACCAGCTTCTATGCCCAGCAGCCTCTGGCAATGTATTTCACAGGTCTATTGCTTGTTATGTAAAAAGACATACCTTTCAGTTTGTTTTGAACCTGTTTCCCACTGCTTTGCCTTGATGAGCCACAGTTCTTGAACTTGAAAAGACAGTTGAAACTTAACCTCTCCTAACGTTTTTAAATTATCTGCAATTCTGTAGGCTGACAGTAATTTTAAGCCTATACCTAGTATGGCAAGATTTCTGCATGTTGATCATTAAGCAAAAGTGAGCATGTGTATGCCTGGGTTCCTGGCAAACTTGGTATATGTGTTCTTGAATAATTTTTATATGACATAACCCTGTATGTACAATTCAGAAAAAAAATATTTAATTTCTTTCATCTTTTGTTTGTTTATTGCTTGTTCTGTTCCAGACTGTATTTACATAAAGAGGGCTGTGGTCCTAGAGTGCCATCTCCAGAATAAGTAATTGATCTGAACCAATCTCTACAATTACTGGTACTGCATGTGGTAGAAAGGAGTGCTCCTTTGTTAGTCACTACTTGCTCTCAAGTCCTTCTCCTGCCTTTATATAAAAACAAAAATGCAACAACTATCACGAACAGATTCTGAAAATGGAAAGAAGTTTCTCCCTTTGTAAATGCCCTTTGTGTTTTTTTTTCTCCTGGGGGTATTGCTTTAGTGTTCCCTTGAGGCTTGTTAATGGTTTGGTTTGGTTTTGTTTTTGAAGTTAAGGTTTGTTTGCTTTGTTTTCACTTAATAGAAATGGAAGGAAACAGTGTAACTTTGGAAAAACTGAAGTCTTTACCATTTATGAAATCACAGGAGTCTGTGTTGGAGTGAGAACCTAGAAAGGCTACAAAAATAAAGTTTGGGAATGGAACAGCAGGTTGAAGTTCTAACTTTAATTTACGTCTGAAAGCCAATATATAGCAAAGTTTTGCAAACAGTTCATAATACCTAATAATATGTTTCTTACATGTTCTAAAACATACTCAAAAGAGCAATTTTCTAAAATATATTTCTAGTCTAGCTTAATAATACATTTTGATTTGTTAGAAAGTGTTTACTGTGCTCTCATGGTTGTAAATAATTATACTAACTTGGACAATGCTAAATGTTTTCTTCCAAATTCTAATTGTAACTGGGTTTAGTTATAGTCACATTCAGTTAAAATCATTTTTGTAAGATTTAAGTGAGTATTTCTAACCTAGGAAACGTTCTGGATTGAGTTATATGGCATCATTTCTAAGAATAGTTTTTATAGTGACCGTAAGTAATCCTTATTATATTAGTCATCTATCCTTTGTTCATTTTGAGTCTTTCCTTTGAGTTGTTTTTCTGTTCATCCTTATACAGACTAGATTATAAAGGAAAATGATTGTTCTGTTTTGGCCTTAAAAATACAAATTAAGTATTTCTTTCTCTCATCTTTTCACTAAGCAGGAGTAGAATTTACTGCACAATGGCACAATCCCAAATGTCTGCGCTGTGCAATGAACTCAAATTAGGATTAAAGATTGTCAATTTTATTCTGAAAAGCAATGCTAGGATAGTATTGGCCATCTACCAAAGCTGTACAGGCTTGAAAAGTTTTGCTGAATGTGCACAGAACTCCATTCAAGCATGGGCAGTTCACACTGGCAAAGGTCAGCTCTCTTTCTCATTCTGTAAGGCCTCTAATTTTTCATCATTAGCACCTTTAAAGATTGCTATGGGCATTTCACAAGAGATAAGGGGTGAACACTGGTTTGTAGTATGATGGCACAAAGGCTGTTAAATATTTAGAGCTAGGTGTCAGGGAATATCTGGAGATTGAGGAGGGTGTGGCAAATGCTGAAAAATTGGAACATTACTTTCCTGAGTATAGAAAACTGGGCTTTTCACAGAGTAACGTGTGTAAAGTCTATGCTAGTAGGATCATATAAGTACATTTCTCTTTGGTTAGCTATATGAATATACGCTACAAATGTGGGAGTTATTCAGTTTGGGGTGGGAAAGAAAGGAAATTAATTGCGTGGTAATAAGGAAATAAAATATGTGGTGCAACTAAGCAAACAGGACCAGAACCAGGTACTCAAGAGTGAATGTTACGTTGCATAATGTTACGGAATACATGTGTTGTAGCAAATAGCAATAACCAACTCCTTACTGCAAGTTTGCTATTTTTCCTCCCCCCTCCCCCCCCCCCCCCAGTAGTGTTACACTGTGTTGAGATGCCTTCTTACTTTCAGGTGGGAGTTATTTCATATCACACTGAATTATGTTCTATTCGCGTTCTTGACCTTTTCATGGCAAGGCTGTAAGGCTGTAATGGAAACCTTTCCTGCATTATCTTTTATAGTGATACGGCTATGCAAACACGGATATATCTCTCTAGAGAAGACACAGTCTATGACAACAGATGGGATTTTTCTAAATCTAGGCACAGCGTCTCCTTGAGCAATATAAGCTAAATCTGTGGTGTGATGGTCACCACAGAAACATCTGCACTGCTTTGCAATGTTACAAATTATGGGCAAAGTCAGAAGGTTAAACTGGGTCACAGCTAAGCTGGAAGAAGTTAGCTTATCTCACCGTTGAAGATTTTGCAAAGTCAGTCAGCTGACTTTGTAGTGGAGCCAGATGATGGGTCTTGCATAGGCTATTCCACTAGCTCAGATGTAATGGTAGTGACCCTCAGCAAAGGATGTCAAAAGCAGTTAGAAACTGAAATGGGCATTAACGTCCTAAATAGACACAGGCTTTTCTCTAGTGGCCATTTGTCATGGCTTGCAGGATTGATAGATACAGCAACAATTCTACATTGTAAAATTCCATGTTGTCCGGAATGTGGAACATCATCAAATGGTCTGCTTCTGTGTGTTGATTCTTATCCACGCCATGTGTAGCTATGAGCATTTGTTTTTAGCAATAGGGAAAATCTGAAATATTGGAGGAAAGGGCTTGTAGGAGTTGTCTCAGTTGAGGCATTCACCAAATTTCACTACCAGCGAGCAAAAATCTTAATAATCCAAGCCCAATGCCTGTGTATGTAGTGCTGTTCTAAGTATGTTGAAATCTGCTCAACTTCTGAAAGCAGTTTAGCTGCATTCAAATGGAACAGCACCAAACCTAAAAGCTTTTCTTCACCAACAGACTGACTAGTTTAGGTGCATGTCAAGACTGCTGCTCTTTCTGTAATAGCATAATGACCTGGATCTCCCTTATAGTCTGTTGCAAGATGCTATGCTTTCCCTTCGCTTATTCTACTGGGTATTGTCTCTATTGTTTTTTCCTTTTATATGGTACTTACGGCTTCTCCAGGAAAAAGGAAATGTGAAAAAAGATACAGTCACATTTTTTGAGTCTGCATTTGTGCCATTAATGGGAGTATATTTCCTTCTGACCCTGAGAACATTCAGGGTCATCCTGGGGCTTGGTGATTGCAGGTGATTCCTCACTCTCAAACTGTCTCCACATACCTCATTTCCAGACATAATGAGGGAAACTTGATATTCATGGTACCTTCCCTTTCTTCCTTTGCATGTGGGTAAGTAGGCTATGGACAAATCTTTGCTTCCTTCCCTGCTTGCTCTTTCCAGCAGCAATCTGCTAACCTGAAAGGCAGAAGGACATGATGCATCCCCACCCTAGGAAGCAGTAAAGGGAAACCTTCTCTGTGTACCAGCCATTACCTCAATGTGGTAATAAAATAGTTTCTACTTCTGTTAAATCATCCCAAGAGGAATCAGAGGAGTAAAATTGTGCACTTATTTTTTGTAAGGCCCCGTACCTCATGTAAATGGTTCCCCAGTCCTTAGCCACTTCCAGTGTGATTTCAGTTCACCTGTAATTCTGTCCAGAGCCAGACCAATTATGCTTAGTGAAGATGTGGATATCTACTGCATGAAAAATGGGAAACCATAAGACAATAGACATCTCTTTCTTGCAGTGCTGAAAGTTTTTATTTGGCTTACAGAGTTTTCAATAGAAGTTTAACAGGCTTGGGGTGGGTAGGGTGTGTGTATAGCTTCATTGGATACAGTAATTAAACACAATACTGGCTGGCTGCTGAATTTGAAGAGGCTTAGATAATACGACAGTGTCTTTTCAGTTCCTACATAGAAGAGATTTACTATGCATGTGAATAAACCTGTGATTTATAAACCTCATTGACTTCATTAGTCCCCAGGGGCTTCATTCTTGTTAGCCTGGAAATGCCTGTTAAATTTTAATTTTTTTTTATTTATTTTTTTTTTAAATTATGACCTCATTAGAGTGAAAATATGGCTCCAAATCCTTGCCTTGTGTAAAATCAGCCAAGTCTTGTGACTAACCCCAGCTGAAGACCCAAGCTGTAAATTGAAAGCCTATCCTTTCCAGTTGCCTCTTCCAATCCCAAAGGCGGGCCCTAGTGTTAGAAACATCCTCATACTAACATAAAAGGGCATTTCACTAACTTGTTTTGTGTGGCCTCTCCCAGTTAAGGCAGTAGTCTCTCAATGTGCCTAAAACTTATGCAGACACATGTATGAGACATAATGCAGTAGCTTTCTTCAAAGGAGGAATTAGAGGTAGGATGTTTAAAAATAATATGTAAAAGTGCTGAAGGCTGGGATTGCAAAAAACTGTGAATGCCAAGTGAGATTAGGTTTCAGTCTGTCCCATTTTTTTGAGTGGCAAGAGGAGCTTCATTTTTGTAGTTTTCTGAAGTACTGCAGTTAATCTGAAGAGCGTCTCATAAAAGTTGCTCAAGGTAAAACAGAAAAATGGCTTCGCTAAAGTTGTCAAATTCCATTTAATGAGTGTCTTTTTCTTTTTAATGCTCCATTATTCAAATTGAAAACCGTCTTGAGATTATTGTTGGATTGTGGCAGTTGCACAAGTTGGTGGGAGTTTGCTCTTCATAACAGGTTTCTTTTCCTTTCCCTATTTTAAGATATTGAAAAACTCTTCTACCTAATCTTTTACACTAAATCCCAAACAGTTTTATTTATAGTTGCCAGAAGTAAGTTCCTAATGTCATCTTAATTAGAAACATGTGGTGAAAAAAGAGGCAACTTTTAAGCTGACACTATTTTTGAGTTAAAATCTGGCATCCCCTTTCTACTGACAAGCCTGACAACTGCAGCAGCAATCACCTCATCAAATCTCTCCGTTGTGTCTCTCCTGGTTTTTGGCATCCTTCCTGTCTAAATTTTTATCAGATGAGTGCTTTTTTCTTGGCAAGTATTTTAAATACTTTCTTGTTGCTTTATCTCTGCACCGTCACCCTTTGCCCTTAATGTCATTTCGCACATGTAAGACTGTGGCAGAATTTGAAACAAATTAGTTAGGAACGTAGATTCAAAGACCAGTTTTTCCTCTTGGCTCACTAGTCTCTTCTCCCCCCACTTTTTAAACACCAGCATGTCACAGATACCACGGGAACACTCAGTTTTTAAGATGCATTTTTGATGCTTTAAATCCTCAATGCTGTATCTGCCTTCTTTCTGCTATGGCGTGTCCTGTGTTGCTTTTCTATATCTTGCTTCTTCACACCACTGAAAGGTTTTCGGCTGGTGATATCTGGATCCTGAGTTTTGGAAATAGTAGTCTATGTCAGAGTAAGAATCTTTAGGTACAGGTGCTTTAGACCACAGCCAAACTAGATACCCTTTCTGCAGCTTTTCTCAAAGCTCGGCTGAAATAGACTTTCTTGCAAGAATTCTGTTATTTCCTCTTCTAGTTGCTGTTGATTACAAAGTTGATTCGGAACCTTGAAATTCAGATGAAACCAAGAAGAATGTTTTTTGGGAAAGTTATCCAAATAATTTGTTTTTTCAAATAAATACATAAATATTGGATTATATTTGTAAGCTTAATTCTTATGAGTAAGGATAATTTTAGCATATGTCCGAAGAAAATTCTTGTTTCATAGAATCATAGAATGGTTAGGGTTGGAAGGGACCTTAAAGATCATCTAGTCCCAACCCCCTTTCCATGGGCAGGGACACCTTCCACTGGACCAGTTTGCTCAAAGCCTCATCCAGCCTGGCCTTGAGCGCTTCCAGGGAGGGGGCATACACAACTTCTGTGGGCAACCTGTTCCAGTGTGTCACCACCCTCACGGTGAAGAATTTCTTCCTAATATTTAGCCTAAATCTACCCTCTTCCAGTTTAAAGCCATTACCCCTTGTCCTTTTACTACCTGCCCTTCTAAAAAGTCCCTCCCCAGCTTTTTTGTACTTCCAGGTACTGGAAGGCTGCTATAAGGTCTCCCCGGTTTATACTCAAGTCTCCAGTTATATGTCTTTGTTAAAGATCAGAAAAGTGCTGAATCTCAGCTGACATTTGTAAGTAAAGGAAGAGAAAAGTAGAATTCTGTCTTCCCCCTTATATATTGTTTAAGAATGAAAAATAAGGTTCATGGAAGCAGAATCCTATCGGCCTTTTATTTCTCAGTTGAGGTGTGTGGTTTGTCAGACTCTTAGAATTTATGGCTCAACACTTGGCATAAGTTGAGACTGCTTTCTGTAGCTTAGATGGAAGAAAGAAAAGAAAGGGAAAAAAAGAAAGGCAAGAAAAAAATTAACACAGTTTTTGAGCCTTAAACAAATCCATGGTTCCCAAAGTAGTGTTACAGAAGCAGCCTTATTTTGTGATAACCTGATTTAAGAATTTTACAGAGTTAATCTATCAGCAAAATAGACTTTGACTACAAGGAAACTGACAAGTAATGTGGGCTTTTGTGGCCTGAGCCTTAGATTCAAGTATGCGGTCTGCAATGTAGATAAAAAGTGCTGCATGCAAAATGTAATGCCTGGACGCAACTAGCAATCATTGCCCACATATACTATGGACAGGACTCTAGAAGAAAAAGCATTGTCACTAGGACTTTATTCTATGTAGTACTAGAGAGATGTTAAAAACATTTTTGATACCTTTTTATCATTTCACTTTTCTGTCTGAAGGACTATTAGCTGCTGGTTAAACGACCTGACTGTGCAAGTCTTTTTTAAGTTTCTGTTGCTGCCCCACCATTTTTTTTGTGAGGCTGTAGTATTAATATAAAAAATGAGATATAACTGCCTTGAAATGAGTTTTAACCCTGAATAGGTACAACAAAATTAGTGACAGTATAGACAGCTCTAATTGCTGATGTCAAGGACAGCCTGTGTGGGCAAGGGTCCCCGTCCAGTAATTTCTGCTCAATGAAAGCTGGTGCCACTGGTGGTTGATGTCTGCGAAACTGAATCCATTTCTCGTAGAAGCCATATCAACATTGCAAAATCCTATTTAGAAGCTGCTGGATGGCCATTAGGTTTTAATGTAGTTATTTTTACATTGCTAAACAGGCTGTATTTAAGCAATTGAATTCAGTGATGAAAGGTGCTGGCTCCAATTCCCAGCTATTTCTGTATTGTTAAATTGGTCCTTCTAATGCACAGTTGCTTAGGAAAAAATATTTCTCCTGTTTCAAATGCTGCATTGAAGTTAAAATTTTGATTGAAAAGAGGTAATTTATTTACCAAATTCCATTTTGTTTGATATTGGCATCTTCATTCTGTAGGAATACAAGAAATAATTGTTTGTTGTCTGGGGTGGGGTTTGTTTTGGGTTGTGCTCTGTTTTGAAATTAAATTTTCAAAGATTCTGTGTTACAATACAGATTAGGCTTCTTTGCTTGCAAAAAGTAAAATTAGGCGTTCTACTTGGAAAAAAAAGATATTCAGGTTATTTAGCCACTTTTCAAAAGGACTTTCAAAGCAAAAATCTGTAAAATATAAGTTGTGCTGTTCTAAATCTACTTTCAGAGGGCACAGTATGTCATAACACCTCTTTTTGTAATTTGTGAATCTGTACTGTGGTGCTGTCATTTTATAGATGTTCCTGAAGTGTGCAAAATGTTGTGTAAGAATGTGTCTTTTGTGGACCCTAGGCTGTTTGTCCCCTCCACTGCATAGGAAAGGAGTGGAAGATAGGCTAACTGTGCCTTAAGATGTCATCCATTCTATTGAAGTAAAGTATTCCCTCGTTTCCCTCGTTGTATTACGTTTCTGACCTGTGTCATACTTGAAGGTTAAGTTTTTCGAAATATAAGCCTAAAATGAATTTTGCACAATTGTATTTTCAAAAATAATATAGTAGCTCTCACTGAGAACACTGTAAGCTGCTGAATGCTCAGCAAATGAAACCCCTCTTCAGGGTGCCATGAACAGGCAATAAACTTCAAATGGTTTTGAATTTGACTAATGGAGCATTAAGGAAACATACTAATTAAGGTAAATTTGGCAATTTTATTGGAGCCAGTTTCTGATTTCTTTAGTCAATGAAGAGCAGTGTAAGCTGCTGGACATAGAGCATTTTGAGATGCTGGCTGCTTCTTTTCATTGCCTAATGGGAGTTAAGCTCTTCTGAATATCCAGCCACAGTTGTACAAAGTTCTTTTGAAAACTCCAGCTGTAAATCCCAACTTAGGCAACTAATGAAGTGGTCTCATTTTCCAATGCTAGTACCAACCTCCTATGAAGGCAGTAGAAGCAGCTAAGTATGCAGGGTTCATTTCTATAGATATACATCTAAACTTTTGGGGCAGGTGTTTTTCAAGTGGCTAAGTGCTAGGCTCTAAGGGCAAGATCAATGTGGTTCAAGCTTTTAAGAGCAAGAGAACAATGCATAAAATGCTGATCAGGTGCATAAGTGACTGAAAGTCTCTAGCTGTCTGTGTTTTCATTAGTGAAGTTGCCTAAGCATTTAGTGCTCCACTGCTGCACATGTCAGCAGAGGCTGCCATTTTGACTGTGCTGAGGCTTTGATGGCTGGGTCCTTCCTTGGCCTTTTGTGGTTTGCAAATTCCAAGTCTCTTGAGAGTAATAGTGCATGTCTGAGCAGGCAGCACGCAATTCAGTGCAGGTCAAGGCAGTCACAGACACATTCACTCCAAAACACCAAGCAGAAGGGTAATGGCACGCTTGTCACAGGGTTGGAGTGTCTTCTGAGTGTCTGGGAGAGAAACAGGCTTTTCCTCTACCTCTCCAGTGCTATCTGACAATTTATTTCCCTCTTTCTCTCTCACACTATGACCTCTGTTGAGAATCCTCTGTTAGATCTCCCTTAGGCTGTGGGTCACAGTGCTGTGATGTGCCCAGTTGTCCTGATTTCAGCAAGTGCACCCAGGCCGTAGCCCAGCTGGGGGAATGCATTCCCCATGGAGAACCATGGGGCTCGAGCTTGTCCTGCCAGAGGCTGTGCAGCAGCTTCCTGCCCAGATGGTCAGGGAAATGGAGCAGAGACTTGTTTCTTCCCAGTGTAGAGATGTGCGTGGGGACCAGCATTGCAGTATATTGCAGAACACAGGTTTAGCCTCTGGATATCTATTTTTCTTTACAGTCATGTTATAGGGATCTTAGGTGCTAGCTGTTAACTCAAAAAGGCGTAATGTTTCTCTGTTGCCAGTTTAATATCTTCCTGGGTTTAGGCCTATGTGTGAATTTTTTCCTCAAGCACCTAAATTAGTTAAAAATAGGATTTAGGGACTCTCATAAATTTAATCGTAAAATACTTTAAAGTCATTTGAAAGTATAATCATATGAACATTGATAAGATTTTCTTTGACACTCATGGTATACTATGCATTTATTTTAGTAAATCATGTTGCAGAAGAGTAATCAACCATTAAAATGCATACAGTCCTGCTTCATAGGGTAGAGCCTTTCTGTGACTGCACCCCCAAAGAGTGGTTCGGTCACCACTTTGCATCACAGAGCCATGTTGTTACTTAACAAGCGAAAGTATTTTTGGATGCTTTGTATACGACAGCCAAGACTTTAACTGACCTGTCCCATGGAAATGAAGATGAATGGAAACTCTCCAGTCTGCTACCAAATATTATTCGTAGTTATTTTCCAGTGTTACATAGAACATGTGCTGCAAGGCAAAGGCCATGGCACAAATGGACAGTCAGCCTTCTTTTGAGTTTCCAACTCTGTCATTTTGAGGCTCAGTTTTGATGTCACTTAAAATAGCATGTAACTGTGGAGAGGAGAAAGTTACAATCTTACGTGTTAAAAGAAGAAAGCATTAAGAATTGAGATGCTGATTTTTTAAAAGATCTTGTGGAATAGCAAATCAAAGCTCTTAAAGCCTTTGTTCAAAGAGAATGCTTAATACAAGGATTTAAGAACAAGTACACTTCTTTTTTAGTATAATGGAATGCTGATTTGTAGAATCAGTGCACAGAAAAAATATTATAACAATAATGTTGTTGGAAGAAGGTTAAGCACATCTTTATGAAAAACCAACATCGCACGAGCAGTCTTATTGCTGGTATTGCTCTCTTATTGCATTGTAGCATGTGCAACATCCAGGTCACTGCCAGTGCAAACCAGACAAGCTTAAGCTGTGATGAGTGATACTGAAGGGGGGGCAGGGTAAGGGGGGCTGCGTGTGTGGATCTGGATTGTCTCAAACTCAGACCCCAAGCAGAGATCCAGTGCTGGCAAATACAGCAAGAGTCTGTGGGGAAATTCTGCAACTGAAGTCTGCAGGGAATGGGAAAGAGTAGTTCCAGATAGGCCACCTTGACAAAGGTATTAGGTGTAGCAGGACATACTGGTGTTCTGAACACATTGACAGTTATGAGCTTTTTAAGCAAATGTTTCTCATTTCTTTTTTCTCTTTGTTAGTTAAGTTGGATTGGGTGGCTGGTGCTGAAACAATTTAAACCTTGTCTACAAAGCAATTTATTGCAAGTTATTGCATCCTATTGCAATTGATTGCTTTATTGTTGTTGGCGTGTTCTGTGCTTTTTCTCTTAGAAATTTCATTTTGCAAATGTAGTAATAATATTTTACATGTGTAGAGTGCCTTTCATCACAAAATACTTCACAAACTAGGTAGAGTTTTTGCAGTCAGTTGTTTGAAAGGGGCTTATGCTGGTATCAGGACACATAGCTGTCTTTGCCCATGTAGTCCAGCCAGGCTGAAGCTTTATCATGCTATCTGCTTTCTCATAACCTATATTGTCACCTGAGTAATAAATAGCCAACTTCCATTCCTGGCTTATGTGATTTTACTGCTGTGACTCAAAAACTGAAGTACTTATTGGGTAGGAAAGCAGTTTCAATTATACTGGCTGCCACCCTGTTTGCCTGATTGGCCACAAACTGAGAAAAAAAGTGTAAGAAAGGAACTTGAGACCTAAACAAATGTATTTTAAAGTCATCTTATTTTCTTTTTGTGCGTTGTTTCAGGTGGGTATCATTTTAAAAAGTGTTACTGATCCAGACCCTGTGTTTATTTGACCAACTTCTGTTGGTTTTAAAATTTGCATTTGTCTTATATTTACTTTATTGTGTGCTATGGCCTAAAGCTAAGAGACTGTATTAATAAAGTTGACCATCTAGAGGTAAGGGCACAAGATTCTGTGCTCTGTGATGAGCTAGCCTTAAATTTGAGCAAATCCTTGGAAATTCTGTGGCATTCAGTGAAAGAACTGAATTAATTTAAACTGACCTGCACACAACCTTTTAAAAATTAAATCTGCTACATATATGGATAATACTACTCTTAAATATTCAGTTTCTGTTACTTACTTTAATTCAGTGGATTTTTGGCTGTCTCCACATAACTTCCATGTAAAAGGAAAGGCTAATCTAATGGTTCAGACAAAAGGCTTAAACTCAGCTGATCTGTGTTCTGTTTCCTATTTATCATGTTCTTGCATTTTTTTCTCCATCTGTAAAAAGGAAATGAGAGCACTTCGCTGCCTCATGACTGTGTAAGGATAAATACATTGATTGTGAGATGTTCAGAATGATTGAGCCAAGTATGTAACTAGGCCAATTTATACAGAGATGCTTTCAAATTAGAAGTTGGGATATTTTGTTTTGGAGAAGCATGGAGGAAGAGATTAGCTATCTTGCTCAAAGTATTTAGTAGTGAAATGGTTAACAAAATATATATACAGGCAATGTTTAGGTTTCAGAGTTAACACCCTGTTGAGATGATTGAAAATAGTTCACATCTTGCTGAACTGTCATTTTGAGCTGTCTGCCAATTTAAGAACATATTGCTGCCTCAGTTAACATATGGTTCGAGTTGATACAGTTTTCTGTGCAACCATGAGAGCTAGACACATCATTATATGAAAATGAAAACAAATGGCTGAGTCCTGAGCTAGCTGCTCTAGGCCCCCCTGGTGTAAGCACGAGTTCAAAGCCACCTAGTCTTCCCATTTGGAGATTCCTGCAGCATGAGAGAGTGCAACGGTGAGCTGCAACAGCCTGCTCCCGTGGCATGGAGCCGTGGCATGCAGCCTGTAAGGGTTGTTCCCAGGAAAGAAGTTTTACAATGTAGGCACAATGGCAAATGATCCCCTGGGTTGCCGTACCTAATTTGTCAAGATTTAATTAGATCTGGGATTGGTGAGCCTCCCTTTGGGATTTCTACTCCTTCACTGTATTGCTGGTGTTACAGACATGTTATACTGGGCACATGAAAGAACTGAACCTCAAACTCTTGGTGCGTCTTGACCATGTTGTACTGTAAGTCAGTACTAGCAAATAGAAAAATAAAGGTGAAAGTTTCTAAGGAAACACTCTCTTTAGTGAGCACCATGAGGTAGCTTTTGATATCTGCAAAAGTAAGGTTGAAAAATTTTCCATGGAATTTATAATGGCTCCATTCTAGGATACCTGCCATTGTTTTGCATACTAGCTAAGATTTTTTTTTTTCTGATGTGTTAGAAACTCCATGGTTGTGCTAGAAATTGCTTTGCTTTTTTTAATTTAAGTTATAGTTTTAGCACTGCATCTCTTTCCTACTCAGGCTAGGTAAATTTTGCAGTATTTCCAACTCCGTTGTTACCAGGCTATTTTCATTGCTGAAGTTCCTGGTATGTCTCATGTCACAGTAGAAAATTAATTCACTACAAACAAATTATATTTAAATTATTTTGAAGGTCTAAGTAAAGCTGACAAAACAAACAAACAAAAAAAATTTGAAGCTGACGTTTCACCTTTTCCTTGTGCAATGGGGCAAGATGCAGACCAGAGTGACTCAGGTTGTGTGCAGCATAAAACTATCCAGATTTGGATAAATGGACTTTTTTCCTTGTACATATGGCTTTGTAACTGGCTCATTTCCCAACATTCTTTTTGACTCGACTTTCAGATTCAAAGGAATCCAAATATCTAACCAAAACTCATTTAATTTTCTCCTGACTATTAGAAGTAAGTATTTGTGCAAAATGAAACCACAAATCAACTCCGGTTTGCTTGTGAGATTGATGAACCATAATGAATCTTTCGATGAACTCGGTCTAAATTTCAAGCATGTAATAAAACACAAAAGCATATCCAAAAGTCACTTTCAGTATATCCCTGCGTATCTGGTAATTTATTTTTAGGTCACTTATTTTGGGGCCTTTACAAGCCAGTCAACTGACAGAGAAATGCGGCTTAGCAATCCCACCTGGAGATCGCCTATAGATGTACTAGTATACAAATTGCAGAGGCATGCACCAAATGGCAGGTTTTTGGCTGATAAGATAATGGCAGGACAGCGTTTATTTCTTTGGAGCTACGCTGCTGGAGGATATAGGCCAAAATCTCTTGCTGCTGTACAGATCAGGTTGTTCAGATACATCATCGTCTCCTGTGCGTTTCTTGGACTTGATTAGAGCCTGCTGCTCCCCACTGTGCCTTAGCAGAGAATGTCCTGCAGTAGGATTACAACTCGCTATGGGTGTAAAGAGGCCAGGACCGTGCAGGCAGGTTGAGCATGGCATCAGCCTGACATTGTGAGGATTACAGTAAACAGGCCAACACATTCACAACATGTTTCATCATTCACACAAATAATGTTTGCCTTTTCTAAGTCTTTGTAGAAAATCTTTATTTGGCCAAGTTGGCAAATCATCTCCCAGAGTTCCAGGGCCGTGTTTTTGATTGTCGTCTTCAGTCCCACAAACTTTCTGAAGCAACATCCTTGTGTAGGTTACTGCATTGGTTCTTTTGCACCCATGCTATGGTTGGGATTATGCTGGATTCAGGTGCTGTCTCCAGGGTTCTCTTCACACAGGTTGATATTTAACAGTAAGCTGATCAATGATATTAGAAGCAAATTGTCTCATTCTTCCTTGTTTTCAAATGTATGCATAAATTCACATTTTAAAATGGCAGCACAGTGACTTGCTGTTAGGCAGAGATCATTACATCTTAAATGATGTATTAGGTCTACGTGGAGATTTCTCTGTTTGTTACAGGGTACTATTATGCTTATGCTCCTGTCTGCAACAGGGAACCTGTCGGATTTGTCTCATACGACATCTTCATTTTTGTAATCTAGATTACTGCCATTAGGCTCAATGAGTCTAATGCCCTACTTCTATGCATTTACCTAGCACAGTGACACTACTTTATTTATAGGTAGTGAAGAGGAAAGAAACCAGGATGCATTTCATTGATCTTTCCATGTTGTAAATGTAAAATTCATGTGCATTTTTGTTTGCTTTATAGCTGTTCTCTTTCCTTTTCCTTATTTAATATGCACTTCATACTGTGCCAAGGGGTCAGTAGGGCAAATCAAGGAGCCAGATGGCTTACCTCTACCCTAAGGAAACATACCAATATTTAGCTGGGCATTTTACCAAATAAAGGCAGGACTGGAATCCACAATAAATGTGAGAGTTGGTTAAAACTGCATCCTTTTCTTAGATTCACAGCTACAACCTCCTTGAGGCATGAGCTTTTTATACTTCACTGCCGCTTTCTAGCTTTCTCCAAGTAACTGCATCTTAGAAGATATTAGAGGGGGTGCAACTCATTTTATTTATGGCCTTTGCACAGAAACAAGTTTCAGTTATTTTAATCTGACTGAAATAAGAAACCATAATCCATGGATGAAAAGACAGTGGACAAACTCAGTTAAATCCCTAGTACCCTGAGGACGTATATTTTGTCCATTTCTGGTTTTTTATGTTCCCTTTTTTCTGCTGTTATTCCCAACTTTAACTTTTGAAAAGGCAAGCAGTTTAAGTGGCCGGGCCTGGGGAGCTTATTTGTATGCAGCACAAATTTCAGGATCTGTTCCCAAGCCTGTGCAGAGTGAAAAATGGCCTGCATTTTCTTGATAGCCCATGTGGTTGTAAAGAATAAATGGCTAATGAATTACAGATGAACATTGACGCAAATTAATCTTCCTGATGTCCCTGGGTTATATGGCAGCCATTTAAAAGTTTAATCAATACACTAAAGTTGAAAACATGCAGGCACTGCAGTTGTTTGGATGTAATAAACATCAGAGGGAAACGGGAGGCTTGTACCCAGTCCATGTATCATAATGACAGGTATTTATGTTTAATGGACTAAATATTTTTTATTGGAAGAGAGCAAATGTCAGCTTAACTTTGTAAGCCCTGCATTCAACTTTCCTTTGAGGTTGGTGAGAGACGGCTGACATGTCATTGAAAATGAAATGTAAAAAAACCAATTGAGACAAAGCGAGGATAAGGAGCTGTTTTGCCGACGAGATGTTGCTTTAATGCTCTGCAACTATTCATTAAATAAAATGTAAACTCTACCATTTCAAACGTTGCAGTAAAATGGTTTACTAGGGCAGACTTTTAATGGTTATTAGGGAAAACAAGAGCCAACCTCTGCCAAATATTCTTTTCTGGGAAACATTTTATTTGAAAAGTCTTTTCCTGAGTTACAATTTCAGAAGATTTATAATTATAGAGCAGTCATCCCCCCCCCGCCCTTTCCTTTTTGAGACAAAGAAAAACAGAAAAATAACTTTCAGAATAACCATTTGATGGCCCTTTTTTCCCCCTCTTTGAACACAGTAATAGCTTTATATAAGCTTCCCAGAGGCTTGGATATTAATTGCACTTGAAGTCAATAAATTTTAGAGCCATGTGTGTCCAGGACTTACCCATCATTGCTATAAATGGGGAAGGAGGCTGTACAAGACTGCCAGATTCACCAGGCCTGCACAATTGCTTGGCTGTGTGAAAGACCACATGAATTTATTTTCTTTAGATAAAGAAAAAAGTTGTTGTCGTATCATTTGGTCTTAGAAGAAGACAAACTTCTTCCATGGTAAACAAAAAACTCTAATAAATGGAAGAAAAAGGGAAGATCATGTTTTACCGTCTTTCCGTCATCTGTTTTAGTACCCCATTTGTTGGCTGATCTTACCTGAATGGACTCTTGATGGTCTAGAGTGGTCTTGTGAAGCTTCTGGTAATGTATACTGTGGAACCACTTCAGAAAGGGAGGATGGTCTCAAGCCTATGGGTCACTGCTTGCTTCTTTGGTGATTGGTTGAACTGGTTCTCTCTTGACTTCATCATCTCTCTAAAATATTCTATTCACTTAAATAATTGCTCTTAATAACAATGCAGTGAGTCATCTGGTAGAGGTTTGATGCCTGACCTCCTACTTCATGATCTCCAAGCATATTGTGTTGGCTTTACCGAAGATTGTTTAAGGCAGACAAGTGTGTTGGAGGAGTGGCAGAAACCTCATATTACTACAGAGGCACCTGACATATCTAACTTCTGTTTGGCAGGCAGGCAATTTTATTTTAAATTGTTATTTTAATAATTTTATTTTATCTCAACATCTCCTTGTTATGTGGCATCAGGTTCTACTTCAGATAAGGTGGCTACTAATATTGTGAATAAATCCAGATTTGGCAAAATAATGTTGTGGATTGATAGTGTCATGTTTATAAAAGATCATACACGGCTTCCTGATAACAAAATAATTGTTGGAGAAGCCTCTGAAAATCTTACTCTTGTCTACTCCCTGGATGATAAACTCTTTGCATTTTTGAGCAAGCCCATAAATAATTACATGTTTACACCATGAAAAGTAGAAGAATGAAATGAGTACATTGGCCAAACAGTCTGTGAATGCTGAAGAAAGCATAGTACAGCACAAGATCGAAATCATGCAAAAATGGCCTTCCCCCCCCGCCCCCCTTCTGCTGACCCTGTGTCACTTGTCCCAAATTGAGTAGCTTCCTAGTCTCAAGGAGCCAGTACGGCCTAATCTGTTGATGCTTCCAGACATGCTACTTTCTCCTTATTTTACATCCTGCAGTAGGGAGTGGGTTGCTCCTTCCATTGTGTGGCCACACCGCACTATGGCTAGGATTTACCTGGAATGCAGTGCAAGGCAACTGAGCCATGACATACTGTTTTATGGCCATTAGGAATGGTCTGTTGAGTAGTTCTGAGCTGACTTTGATGTGACTGGTGAAGGGGAAGGCTGGAGCCTTATTATTGTCATAATGAAGCATCAAAGACTTAGAAGCAGGGTTGCAGTGTCCTGCTGAATTAAGTTACAGTTTGGTTCAGTTTCAAAAATTGTTTTCTGTTTCATAAAGCTCAAAAGCAGTTTTCCAAAACTGCTCAAAAGCAGTAAGCTTTAGTGGCATGTGAAGTAAAACAGCAGGTATCTACAGCAAAACATCAACAAGATTGCACCAGACAGAGGTGGTGCTAGTAGAAAATTGGAGGTAAAGACTGGGTGACATTAGATTGATTCTCTCTGTCAGATAGAAAACTCTCTTTTCAGTAACTATTCACAACAAAATATGAAGTCCTCTGTAAAATGGTACGTTAGGGAGCACAAACTGCCTCTATCCAGCATACTACTCCCACAGCAGAAGACATAAGAAGTTATTTTCTTGGTCAACTCATTATACCATTTGACTAAATTACTCCAAGTTAGATTTTTACAACAAGAAGCTTGAATTTTACACAAAGAAATCCCTTTTACCAGTATTTCTGAATATTTAAATTCTGTAAAGAGACTGCTGCTATGTATTATAGGCTTAATGGATAAAATACAGAAATTAAAAAAAAAAACTGTAAAAGATTTCTTTTAAAGCAAAAAGCAGAAAATGTGAGAACTCCCAAGACTTCACATCTGAAGTAAGGTTCAACTTCATTGAGGGAAAGTATCTAAGGATGTATGAAAAAATATTGTCAAATGACAGAATTATTAGTGATTAAACATGGCTTTTTGAGAGCACTTTTCTTTCAGTTCAAAGTTACGTGGGTGTATACATGTACTTAAGTACAGCAGCCTCACACAACTGTCTTGGAGATTTACCAGCCCAGACACACAAATCTACCTGCTCACCCTTTGCCTTAATAAGTGACGATAAAAAAATTTAATGGTGTTTTATCTGTCCATCAAAAAAATTGCCTCTGACTACTGGCTGGATAATGTTTTGCAAGGCTGATATGTACCATGCATTTAAGTACCTACTTGTGTTTCAGGTTTTTCCTACATAGTACCAGTGCAACAAAGATATATGGTATGTCTGTCATACAGTCAAAATTTTAAATAGTGATACAAAAATATTAATCTAAAATAATTTTAATCTAAGTGAAAAGGAAGATAGGGAACCATGATTTGGCAAAGTACTTTTTTCTTTCCCATGTTCATTTTGAATTCCTCAGGAATGTGATGTTAAGGGGTGAAAGCAGTTTGAGAATTATGCCCGTTGCAGCCTTCTTGAACTGGGACCCACAGCCCTGACAGCTATTAAAAAATGAAGTAACTTTTGGTTCTGATTTTGTATAATGAGCATATGACGAAAAAGGGGGTTACTTCTGCATTATCCTGCAGGTGTAACTCTGCTGTCTGTCACTTTATCTTCTATTTTAATTTGATGAAGAGAGAACATTAGGGAGAAAAAAAAATCTCTTCATCAAAAACCTTAACAGGAAAGAAAAAAGTCTCAAGACAATGTCAGGTAATGCTGGTTACTTGTGATGGTTAAAAGAATTATCTGAAAACAAAGAAGTCTTTCACAATGAATCTGAAACACAAAAGCTTTAATAACATTTACATCTGTGTATCATCCATGTCTCCAAATGCAAGTCATGAATAACACATAAACTGGAGTATATAGGGAACAGAAGTGCTAGCACATCATTTAAAATCCAACACACCCCATCGTCAGTGGAATCAAATACACAGCAGGAATGGTTCCAGTTGATAGACACACAATGAAGTCATTGAAAATGAAAACATATTAATTATGTTCCTAAAGGTTAAGATAGTAATGGCTGAATTCTCTAATCCTGGAATAATATTAATGTCCCAAATCCATGCAGGAAAATTGTGTAACGTTTCAAAAATCGTGGAAAATTTTAGTCACACCTATTTGTGTCTTACCCATGACTGACTCCACAGCATGGAGAGTAGCAGGGGGAAGAGCAGGAAGTGCAAGACAAAGACAAAACCAGGGAGAATTATCAACAAAAAAAGATGTTCTTGGTCCAAACAAGCCACTTGCACTACATGAGCTAATTGTAAGACTAGACCATTTCTAAACTGCAGCTGTTATGTGCTTAAGCAAACCCTGCTGGGAGAACTGCTTTGTAGAGCACCTCTGCTAACACAGACACAAGCGCCCTTTAATAGAGGAATTCAAAGTGCAGTGTTTAAGGGAAACCTTTTCCACTTCCAAATTTTCCTGAGCTTATTACAGGATGTGATCCTAGCTTGTCACTCTGACATAGGTTTCCCTTAAATGTTTTCTGTTTTTGTTATATTTTTGCCTATGTTAAATCAAAACACCAGAGGCTGAAGGCTGCATGTGTGTGTTGGGAAATGGGTAAGGTGGGCTGAGGGGGAATGCTGAGGTTGTGTGACAGAAAATGATAGGTGTCAAAAAACCCCACAAAACACCTAGCTTGGTCGTGACCATTTTCTTTGTATGACAACTTTTTTTGTTGTTTGTTTGTCCTTGGGGGCTACTAGTTAACCTTAGTTAATTTTAGATGTATTCTTTCTCTGCTCTTTTCTTCTCCCTCCTCCAAATCTTCATCCATGCATCTCTGACACAAGACTATTGCACCTGGGTTCCTAACTATATTAACTCCATTGTGCTGGCGTGCTGAGTGCCCCTGATCGTTAACGTCTTTATGCTAAAACCCAAATCCTCCCAACAGCAAGGGGTTAATTGTCTGCTTTCAATGCACTTTAAAACTCTCAGCTCTTGGGAATGATGTTTCCATGAGGGTTGAATGTAATTACAAAATAATATAGGCACTCTGTCTTATTTTCAGTGAGTGATACTTAAGTCCTTGCTGTTGTTGCTGCATGTTTTTATATTGGGGCTCTTCCTTCAGTGTACTTGATGCTAGGTATTTGCAAATTTGAGCCTTTGGGCTTTAAATGTTGTGCTGCTTCTTCTGTTCCTTATTCACTACAGATTATGTATAATTGATGACCTGCATTTACAGACATGGGTGGTATACAGATGTAAATGTTATTATAGCTTTTATATTTTATGTTCTCTCTGAAAGATCATTTTGTCTTTGAATAATACTCCTGTTCAGATTTTGGGGGGTTTATCTCTAAAAGAGAATATGAAATGGATATTGCACATCGTATATTTCTTAAAAGTAATTTGGAATTTTAGGGTATGGGATTGGTGGTGACTGATACACTGCCTGGATGAGATATATCCCTTTGAAAATAACAGCGCCAGTACATGCCTGCATCTGTCTAACCTCATAATTCACTTTCACATTGGGTTATGGATGTCTGCATTCAGTGAGTCTATCTTCCCTTTAGGTATTATTTCAGCCCTTTGAGATAATAAGGAAAGTTTAATTGCGTTGTTAATTGATTTTTTGCACAACATTATTACCTTGATTGATTGCAGAGTTGATGAAAATGTTAGACACAGGCAGTGTAAAGTATCAGCCCAGTAAGGAGTGGGAGCCTTGTGGAGAATAGATAACCTTGATGTTAAGAGCTATATCCTTCAGATATGTCTTCCCTTGACATATTGATGGCCCTTGAAAAGGGAAAAGCTGATTGTATGCAGAATGCAATCATTAAACCCACTTCAGCTGGCTGTTGATTAATTTGTTTTTTCCTGAAAGATCTAGTTAAAGAGAAGGCCTCACTAGTATCAACAGCAGCCATTTTCCAAGCTTCAGATTATTCTTAACCCTCTCCTAGAAGAAAGAAAAATGATACTGTCTTGGTTTAGACAGGCAAATTGTCTGAAAACATTCAGTCCAACTGCAATTTGGGGATTATAACACTCACTTTACCCCGTTAACTACTGCTTCCTCTATGACCTCTCCTCCCCCTGCCTTCAGTATTCAGCTTCGCCACAGCCAGCAGAAAGTCACGTTTGATGTTTTCTGAGTAAGGCCAGTGTCTGTTCTCAGCAGAGATGCCAACAGGGGGATGTCAAGCTTGTTTTGCCCAAAGACTGAAATACTTCAGTAGCATATAGCTGCTTCCCAGGAGCCTCTCTGAACGGACCAGAGGGTTCACTGCACACACGTAAGTGGTTAAGCTTTCCTTATCCCTGAAAAGATCTTTCTTGTATAATTTTTTGTTATTGCTTTTGAGATCTTTGAGGTCTTCAATAGGGCCGTTGTGCTGTCCATTGCTTCTGTCAGAGAGCGCAAAGGATGCTGTGGAAGTCAGCCTGCCCAGTACTTACTCCTTCAAGACAGAGACTGTTCAGTGCTGCCCCAGCCTTAACAGCAGCACTCATGTACCACTGGACACGTTTAACCAAGCACTGACTGTATGTGACTAGCTTTCCCACTGTGAATTCATGTGATGGTCTAATCCTGGACTACCTGCTACCTTCAGAGCACTTTCTGTTTCAATAGCACCCACTCTCAGAGTAAAGGTAAAGAGTAAGAGCCATTGCCTAAATGGCCTTCCTGTGGCAGATGGGGCTTCCTTGGCTGAAAAACATTCTCTGGATTAAGGGACAGCTTCTGTCTTAAGCATTTCTTCCATTGGTATCAGCAAATGACCCAAGACATCTAAAATGTTTATGCAGCTTTAACCAAGCAATTGAATGTCTTGGAAACAGAATGTGGTGAAGGTTTTATCCTTCAGTTAACCATTTAAAGGATAGTTGGTAAAGTAGTAGGTAGCAGGTTATTGCTTCCTGTTTAGCTTGGTAGGTCTCAAAGACAGTCGCTGTTAATTTGTGCTTGTGAGTGATACAGTGATCAGTGTTGCTTGATTGTTTGGCCAGATGTGTTTTATTAGGTCCAACATACACATTTGCCAGTTGGCTCCTTTTTAATATAGGGACATGTTAACTTACGACATCGTCAAGTCTGACAAATTTGAACCAGCCAAATAAGTGAGTAATATTTCAAGCTGTCAAAGCGGGCGAATACTGATTAACTGACACACTCCAAAAGCTCTCACCAATATCCGTGCTCCAGTGGAAAATGTTTACTAAGCATAGTACTTGTTAGAAAGTCTTCGGTGCTTTGACTAAACTTTAATGACTCTGACCCTAATGGAGGGATTTTAATGTGCCTCTCGCGTGCTATTTCTTAGCCCCCTATCTTTTATCTTCAGCAAAAGCTTCCATAGAGGCTAGAAGTGCACTTGTAAACTATGTTCTGCTGTCCAATGTGATTTAACCTTCAGCCTCCCTCTCATTAGCATGTTTTTAAAAGGAGGCTGAGGAAGGGGAAAAAGAGTTGAGGGTGGGAAACAATGACAATGTTTTGGCATTCGGTACTGGAGGCAGTCAATGTCTGGGAACTAGACTATGGCCAGTAAGTATTTAGCAATAGCAGATGGTATATGCAATATAGCATAGAACAACGTTCTGCTAAGAGGCAAGCGTAGACTTAGTCCAGAGAACTAGGTATTTGCTGAACACTTTGGGTGTTTGGATCCAGATGCATTTCTGATTTCATTTGGTGCTATATAGCAACAGCTATAGAAGAGAGAAAGGAGCTCACCAGTTGTGTGGGGTCCGGATGTGTCTTACAAATTGCCAAATGCCTTCATCTTCCACTGGAAATCAAGGGAATCCAGGGCCTTGTAGTGTCAGCTTCTTGAAAAATGCTTGTTTCTCTATTAGGAAGAATCATAGCAATCCTATCATTAGCAATTAGTTAAATGTTTCCTTTGTTTCTGAGGAAGGGCTTGTGGAAAGGAGCAAGTAATGGCATGCAAAGAAGGTTCCCTTAACTGTATCGTAATGTGACAGCAGCAGTATTTCATTATGCTCTTTAATTTTATTTGAGAGACTTTCTTTCCCAGCTTTAAAAATAAAAAGCAACTTGTCTTTATTTCAGATGACTCTCTTGAGAAATTTCAAACCAGTTGAGCCAGACTGACTTTTGTATGGCTTTTTTTTTTTCCTAATGTGAACTCCTCCAGCAGGAACACATTTGAGATCCAAAAGCAAGTTTTACTCATGAGATGAGCCAAATTTATGTCTGAACTCTCCAGAAGGGCCCTGCTGCTTAAATTTTTTTCACATAAGAATTTGTAATTTTATTGGAATGCTTGCAGACTTTCCGAACAATTATTCCAAAAGTTTGCTTTCTGCCCCATAAATCATGGTACATTTGTTTAATTCTATCACAGTTACTAAAAGAGCTTACTTCCCTCTTTTTTTCCCCTCACATTTTACTGCTAATGCAATCTGTGCATGGTTAAAGTTTGTGAACTACGATATAATTATACTCACTTTCTGTTTTCTTAATGACCCTGTCATTCTTTATGGTTTAACTCCATTGCTGATTAACGTAAGTATTATTAGTAGAATGTAGTCCAAAGTATACAGCAGCCTACAGAAATGCTGTTTTTATGTACGTTAGCCAAATAAACTGGAAGTCTTCTAAGTTAATACCGTGAGTGTACACTGAACAGCTGAACTTTAATATATGGTAAGGATGGGTTTTTACAATCTCCTTTTCCTCCACCATTCTGAATATATTAAAAGTGTCTCTTACGTCACTTCAGCGATCACACTGTTACATTATCAAAAGTAATAGAAAGATCGTTCAAAACAGCGCTAGAATTTGTGTTGTGAATGTGAGAGAATAACAAGTGCCACCCCAGCTGCAGTGGAAGCCGGTGGTGTAGGCGATGGTCACCTCCCCCCAGTACAACATTTAGAGGCTTTTGTTCAGACCACTACCCAGTGACATCCTTTTGTAGCCATCTGTATACACAAACTGATGCTCACTGAGATTAGTCCACCAGAAGCCAGGCTCCTGGGCGAAAGGCTGGAAGCAGAGATTGTATAAATATAGGCTTTGATCGTGACAGAACAAGAAATTGGCTGCAAAACTAACAAACAGTATTGCTTTAATTGTCGTAGCGGAGTATTTAGTTTGCTGGTGTGGTCTGTTTTTTAGACAAATGCATGCTGCCCTCTAGTGCTGATGCTCTCGGCTTGGAGCTGCCTGACGGGAGGAGAGCTGGGGAAATGGGTCTGGTCTGATGGGGAGTGGCTTTTTTTTGCCTGGTGACTAAAATTGCTAGTCCAGTTTGGGGGTATTTCGTCATTAACAGAAAGCAGTTAAGCTCTTGTGACGTTGGTTTAGAGATGAAGGGTATTTAACAGATGTAACCTGACTTGCACTGGATTTTTACAGCAGTTTGTTCTGCCTTTACTACTTCTATTTAGACCACAGATGAGAGAATGACACATATGAAGAAGTGTTTTAAAAGACTAGAAGAACTGTGAACCCATACTTCCTTTCCCGCATCTCCTTCAAGGGTATTCAATATATCCAAATTTAAGCAGCAGTTCGCCCGTAGTATCTGGCACGCTGATGCTTTCTATGCACTTGAGTTTCTTTGACTGCAGTACCTAGCTGACTCTAAAATTTATGTGTCTGAGTAATTAAAAAAATCTGCTTTAAAATTTCAGTGTATTCAACAAGAAATATTTCGTCCTAAAGTCAGCATTAATTCCATCCGTGACGTTATCTGAGAGTGCAAAACCAGTAAAGATGCGCTGAAGAGACAAAAGCATTTGGGTTTTTTTTGTTTGGTGCTTTTTGCTTAATTTTCACTGGAGAGAGACACCCCACCCCCCCGACATATTTCTCTGATGTTGGTTACAATAAGCACGGAAAGATTCCAGAGAAATCCCAAGTGTAGAACCTTAAATTGTAACAGTGATACCCAGAGGAGTACGGAACTGGTTAATGATTTAAAGTATTATGCCCTAAATGCTCCTATTTTAGCCAACAGTAGAGAATCTGTAGACAGCACATGCCCAGATCAAAGCTGATCATGTCAATGTCATTCAAGGAGGGAGAGATACCCTCCTTTCCCCCTTCTCTCCCCCCCTACCCTTTTTTTAAACAAAGTATGACATCTGAGGAACAGTGTGTTGATTGTTCCACTGCCAGGATACGCATAATGGAAACATTAGCTCCAAGATAACTTTTAATCTGTCAGCCTAATGGCTCCTTAATGTGTAGAGGGCTTTAAATGTATGTCAGCCAGGGCTGTATAAAGTAATATAGTTTGTGGCCTGAATGGATCTAGATGACTCTGCACCATGACACAATATGGTTTATTATTAAGTATCAGCTCATCAGCTTATTCCCACGGACTTGGACAAGCGTCTCAATTTTCCAGTAACAGATTATGTGAGAAATAGCTTGCAGTGCATTTTTTTTCTTTCCTCTTTTTTCTTTTACTTTTTCTTTTTTCTACCCCACCCCCCAATTACAAGTTTCATCCCCAGCTGCATTGGGAGCCCTGAAGTGTATTTACAGCAGGCTGCACTTTATCACACATCAGCTTGACTGCTAGTTTACACTGAACATTTATGCAGCTCCCTTGGCCCGGGATGCAAACTTCACATCTTTGTATTCCTATCACCTTCATTGCAAATTTTTCCAACATCCTCTCCCTGTTGACTGCTTTCCTTCCCCTCCCCTCCTCTCACTTCCCCACGTACTCCCCCCTTTTTTCCCCCCCTTCCCACAAACAGGCCAGTGAGACTTGACATGTCACAGTACTTGTCTGTGCAGGATACTTGCAATAATTCAGTGTCTTAGTTTGCCTGCTCTGATTCCTCTCAGCTCTAGCTTAGGTGTATAATTCCAACTCCATTGCTGTAGACTGGATACAGATTTGATTTTGTGCCTTTCAGTAATTTCTTTCAGTCTGAAAGACTGCTTTGTGCCCCTTGCTGTAGGGTGTCCAGAAGAAAATGTTACCGCTTTTTGGCATCCCTGTGCAGGGAGCAGAGCAAAGAGGTAATTCGTCTCCCCTGAATGCGAAGGTTACCTTCCCTTAGTGTTGTTACTCACAGAGGGAGGGGAGAATCAGGATCAGCAGTTTGCTACTGAAGGGATGTCCTCCTTCTTCAGGAAACCTGCGATGGACCACAGTCCCTAATCCATGGGGACCTCTTTTGGGAGTATTTGGGGACCACTCTGTGAGTATTGTGGCCATGGTGTGGGAATTCTGATTTAGCCGCAGTGAGCTCTGTCCTCAGCCTTCTCAAACACGAGCTGATCCCTTTATGCACAGACGGTTTTGGAGGAATTACGCGTATTTTTGCTTACATTTAGTGTTTCTATCCTCTTAAAAATAAATTAATTAGTTTATAACATAAGGGAAGTGAATATTTGCACATTTGTTATTTGAGCACTTGTGAGTATTTTATGATACTATTTTAGGGAATTTTTGTTTGGTTTTGGTTTATTGCTATGATATTTCAGGTCTTTATGAGACAACCCTTCTACAGCATTCAGCTGTAGCACAAGCAAAGGCATTCACTTCCTTATCTGTTGTATGCTCCTCTTTATATTGCTCCCTCTGTTCTAATTTAAGAAGTCTAGATCCTGTGTCCCGACTCCAACCTGGAGCATTCTGGAAACTGCGGTTGCAACAGATTTAATTGTAGTAGTCGGAGATCATGTCACATTAGCAAAGACTGCTGTGATTCTTCTGTTCTTTTCCTGTGTCATGTTGCAGTTTTCGAGCTCGAGCTTCCCCATACTGACAGTGGTTTGTTTGCTGGGGCAGAGTGAAAGTGATCTTCTCAGATTCCTGTGTCAGAGAGTTCATAGGCTGGATCGTGTTCAATAGAAAGAATTGTTCTTTTCCACCAAAAGTGAACATGGAATACAAAAAGTCTGTCTACAATTCCATCCCTTCTTGTCCTATAAGTTTATAGTTTTAAATTTTTGACTAAATTTGGTCCATTTTACAGAACATGGACTAACAACATAACTCAACAAGCATTCTTTTCTGCTTTTGGCTCTAACACATCTCCAAAAGTAAAGGATTTCTTGTTTCTAATTGCTCAAATTATTGTTCTTGTTTATAAAAATGTATTTCTACATAAACAGCTATGAAGGCCCAACTATAAATAAGTAAATGTCTGCAAGTTAAAGCAGATGCATGAACCCTAGAAGAATGAATGACTTGGACAAACACTCAAAATTTTGGAAAACAAAAATCCTTTTTCTTTTTTTTTGCATTTGTAAAGTATCTCCCTGGTGTTACAGCCACAAGACTCAGGAAAAGTAGAAGTGTACTACTTGAGTCCAGCTTTCTGTTCATTCTTTTTTTTCCTGTCACTGTTAGATATTTAGCATCTCTCCTCCCACTCCATCCCAGGCCCCTATCCTTGCCTGCTGTGAAGCTGGATCTGTGCTCCCCAAATTTCAAGCCCATTTGGCTGAATGTCAGGCTACTGTTTTTGTGGGGGTATTTTTTGCGTTTTTGTTGTTGTTGGTTTTTTAATGATTCATTGAGGATTACAAAGCAAATATTTCAAAGGAACATGTTTGGAAATATTTTGATACTTTTTACAGCATTCAGTTGTTTGAATGTTCTTCATGACAAATATAAAACAGCTCGGGTACAATTAGATAGAGTGATTTTTACTTTTTTATTTAAACTAATGTGACTGAGAGTATAATTTAATTCTCCTGATTTAGAAAAAAATAACCTATGTGCAACTGAAGGTGAGAGTATTAGGCTTCTAATTTCTTGAAATTCTCTAGTACTTCATTTCTCAGAGAAAGTCAAAGTGGAATTGAAAATAAGAAGTTGTCAACTAGATGACTGGATAAAGTTACAATTTCCATGAACATAAATATAAAATGAAAAATTACTAAACTCCTGTACAAAAGGATTTTTTGTTTCAAACCAGCTTTACTTATCCCTTAGATGAAAAGGTTTTTAAGAGTTTTAAATTAATTCAACTGATGGAGGTGTTTTGCCTAAATGAGTAGCACTGTAGACTTGAAAGTGTTTGTAGATAGGTATTTATTCTCCTCTAAATGTTGTAGGTAGGGAATTATTTTCCTTTAAAGGAAGTTTATATTAATATTTAAGGGAATCTTGCAACTTCTGTTCATTAATTGTAGAATATGCCCAAGTGCCTAGGAAAAAAAATGATAATGGTATTGATATTTCATCCTGAAGTGTCTCAAAACAATTTACAGATTGGTAGTATAACCACACTGAAATGCACCCAGCTTCTTGGTAGAACATGGCAGCTGTTTAATAGCCCATAGCAAAACTATACAACAGCAGGTTCTGAAAAAAGAGATGAATATGGATCAAATACAAATTGGCAGTGGAGGATTTAGGTACTGTACTCAAAGTTAAGTGACGTGGAATTCTGCTAGAATATTGAGTCTGTGTATGAAGTGCAACACTTTATCTGACCACAGCTCCTAGTACGAGGACCTGTGGTTAGCCCATGTGAAAGGCAGGCAGAGGACTGTATGCTGAAATGTAATCCCTGATGTATACTGTAGACCAATGTGTTTGACAAACAAATTTAATTGTGAATATTTTGCTGTTCACACTTGCAGAGGGGCTTATTAAAAACATTTGATGGTAAAATGGGTGCCTGAAGGGGGATCTTGGGCCGATGTGGCAATAGGTTTTGATGGGGGTGGCAAAACTTTTGGCTTGACTACTTAGTTTTAGTAATTTTTAAAGAAAACCGAATGCTACTGGAGAAGGCTGTGTTGCTAACAGCTGCCCCAGCTGTGATGGCTGAGAGGGGGGTTTTTTATAGATGTAGAACATTTATTTGCTAGGAAAAAGAGCAAACCAAGAAAGGCAACAAGATGCTACCAGACAACAATTCCCTTAGGTCATTGTTGGCCTGAGCTGAATTTTGACCTGTGACTGAGGCTGCATGATCTATAGGTCTAACACATCCCATTGCAACTTTTTTTTACCATTTTCCATATAATACATCAAGATCTGCAAACTTTTTTTTCTCTAGGAAAGTGTCTGGAGGTCTAGCTGCACCATAGCTCTCTGCAACACATGCCCAGTTTAAAAGGAGCAAACATGACTTGAACAATTTTTCATGTACTTTAGTATGCATGTATGTATTTATTTATTTATTTGGATAATTGGGTTTTCCCTCAGCTAAGGAAAAGCTGGTGTTGCTGACATTACAATGTGTTTGTGAAGAAAGACTGATACCACAACACATGCAAGCAACTGCAAGGTCATTACTTACCCAGCGTAATTAGAACATCCATTCCGAAGGGGGAAAACATTTAAAAGATAAAGAGTGAATTTAAAAATGATTCTTCCCGATGCATTTTTTTCATAATTATGGTTTTAACGGCTTGTGGTGATGGTAGAAGCAGCTACTTAAGAAAAATTAGAAGCCTTATTCAGGGAAGATGATCCCTCAAGAGACCTTGTGTTGTCATTTCTTAAGAACTGCAAGCAGAAACCTCGTTCAGGATGCTGCGTGTTGTTTTGATGTATAGGGGGTATACTTAGCTTATTATGGCCAATGCTGGATATTTTAATTAAAAAACACCACAAAAGCCACAGATGTATTATTTTCCCCTTATTCCTCCCCTTGTCTGTGTGCAAAATCGCAAGCGTACTCCTGCCCCTGAACTGCAAGGAGTGGGTACCGTAGCAGACAGGCAGAAGAGAGGCAGTAGGTTTCCTAAATTCATGAGTGACATTATCTTAGCATCAAAGTTCTCATTGCAACATGCAAGCTTTTTGTAGTTCTCCGAGTTTTCTGTGGTTGCCAAAGGGAGGTGGGAAATGGAGAGGAAAACCAAAACAAAACAAAAAAACCCAACCAGTAACCGCATTTAATTTATGAGCAAGATTATTGTTTTATAAATAACCTTTGTGATAAATAAAGTCTCATGGCAACGTTTTCAACCGCGCTTTTACCAAGACTCTCTGTGCGGTGTGTGTAATATGCCTGGCAATCGAATCACAGCTGTGTGCCTGGGTAGGGAATCTCTGCGGAGACAACACTTCCTTAATTTAAACAATTGTAGGCTGCAGGAGTTCAAAAATTTCAGCTGACTTTAACTGTCACTAGCCCAAGCACCTTTATCCCCAGGCGAGCAGCAGCAGCTGGATTTCATTTCCTGCTGCCAGACTGTCCGACATCTTTGCTGAACATCCCGGGAACGGAGCGTCTTTACTTTAAGGATTTTATTCAAGGTGACAGCTCCTCACACTTTAGCGTTCAGATCACCTCAAGTAGCTGAGATATCAGTGAAAATGAGAGCACTTCTCCAGCAAACGCCAAATTTAGATTGACTGAGGTTATCCTTAGGCCTCTAGACCCAGCCTCCACAGCAGCACAGGCCTGCCAGTAACTTTAAAACTACAGTGGAGTTTGTAATGATGTCTGGGGAGAAATATTCTGCCGGAGCAGTGGAGGATACTATAAGCGATAGGAAATGATGTCAGATTTAGTTAGGGCTGGAGACAGTGTTAGAATATACTTGGCATAATATGGCACCGGTATCTCTGTCAGCATCTCTGTTTTCTGTCACCGCACACAATCCCAGGCCTGTCTGTAGCCCTGACAGTGTCTTTTCAGATCAGGTTATTGCCAACTCGGAGACTGGCTCAGCGCAGCACCATACAGCCCCCTTTGTTTGAAGTCTGCCCTTTTGTCATTAATGCACTTGATGTCTATTTAAATCTGATGGTGAATGCAGTATCTGTTTTCCTGTCAAGAGATCATTGACAATATTAATACCTCATGTCCTTGCCTCATTTTCTAAGCACTGACACCTAGCTACAGTCTCCAGCATTCATCAAACAGCACTCTCTCACCAGCATCTCTATAAACAGTCTTGCTTCCAGTCCTTAAGAAATGCGGCAGACCTCAAACAAGACTTTTATCAATGCCACTGAAAAAGGAGTCTGAAGAATGCCATTAATAAACCGTTTGTATCCTTTACATTTAGAGCTCTAAATGGCCTTGTTACCAACCTATTGCGTGCTGCAGTTTGACTTGGAATATCATCTGTTTAGGGGGAGAAAAACTTGCTTTTCATTAGACGCTTGTTTAGGAATGATAATATCATCCCTTGAACGTGGAAACTGCTCCACTAGTGAAATTATTGAAATTGAAATTATTGAAGAAAGCTCCTTGGAGGAGGAGAGAGGGATCAGCCACTGCACCATATAGTCCCCATTTGTGTTATCCTGAAGAGGAATGTGTTTTTCACAACAAATGACAGGCCTATCAATTTATTTTTTTTTTCCCCCCCCATAGGAATGTGTTACTATCCTGATGTCTTAGAAGGAAAGAGCAGCGTGGGTTAACATTAATCTTGCACAGCCCATGCCTTCCAAGGCTTTAGCTGCTTATCTGACGCACGTTATACTGGAAATATAGATGCAGAATATAAAAGCTTGCATACTTAATTCATACTGCAGGTATTTGCCATGTGAGTCGTGGCAAGCTAAACCAGCAATGAATTGAGGACCTGCTCCTCCCCCATCTTTACCCTTTATGTAAGGCAGTGTTTGTCTCCTTTGGGCTAGGTTATGTTTGCCCTTATGGGGGTGAGCTAGGTATTTCAGTGCCTGCTGTGTTAAGACACTCCCAAGGTACAGGAGACCCTTTCACCTTCCTTCCATGCATGGGAGATGACTTTGATTTGATTATACGTGCCTGAGGGCACAAAGAACAACTTTGCTAGTAAAATTTAGAATCTTTGAGGATGTTCACAGGTGGGATGTGACTGTGAACTTACGCTTTCGCATACCACTTAGTACCACCAGAGGGGATGCTTTTGAATAAGGTAGTGTGATCTGCAGGTATGTGTGTCTCACCCACAGCAGTTAGGGCTTCCTCAGGCATCCGCCTGTACCCACTGAGAATAATGTGCCTTCTCTCCCAAAAGCAGTGTTCTGGCTAATTTTTGAAAGCATCCTCTATGTACTGATATTTAGCATAATTTGTAATTGCATCTGGCTCATGGGGTGCTGTTTGGAGGGCTACTTTGGAAATGTTTTTATTTAATGTTTGTTTGTATGTCTGGGAAAAATGCTGGAGCCTGGAGGGCTAATCGTTAAGAAGTCCCAAGTTCTAGCCCATGTCTGTTGATGACTTCCCGTGTGGATTTCAGCTGGTCACTTCAGTTCTCTGCCACTGCAAAGCAGGGACGGCTTTAGATGCTCACAGGTTGACTTTGTGAACATTTGGAAGGTTTTTCCTAGATCCACATAAACTGTAACTATGCTGCTTTTTGGTTCTTTTTGGTTTTAATCATCAGGAAAACCCTGTAAACATGCAGCAGGGAGATTACAGAGACTACAAAATGTAACTTCAACCCAGACTTTCTGGGTTTCGAAAGCAGGAGAGAGGTAGTGTGATTTTAAAATACAGTGTATGATGTTTCAGTGTTATGTCATTCCATTTTTGAAGACACTTGTGGATGCACGTTTAAGAGAATAGGTCGTGCAGGTATTTGAACACGTGTTTTCCCAGAGGATTCAAAACTGCCGATTGAAATGGTAATACTGAATATTTCAAATGCACAAACTTTCTTTTGCAGGACAAGAGAAAACTGTTCCCTTCCCTCCTTCAAATTTCCCTAGTTATGTGCTTTATTTGCGTATTATGCCACTGCTGTCCTAATTGTAATTAATTTCCTTTTTATTGTAGGCATTTTGGGAAAATGCCACTACATTTACTATGGAAAACATTCCGAGGGCAACAGATTCATCCGAGATGACCAGCTATAAAACACAGCGTTGTTTTGTGCCTCTTCAGTCCCTCCACATAAGAAGCACAAATTGCATCTAAATTTTAAGCATGTAACTAAAGTCCTCTAGTGCCTTCTGCTGACTTTGCCAAGCCTGTCAAGATCATCCTTCTATCTTAGGCTGAGTAGTCACATAGAGATTGACATGATTGCCTTTAAGCAGGTCCCATCCACCAGTGTGACAGACAGCTGCAGCCGAGCACCCAGCCTGACAGAACGAGCACCGTGATGGATTGCCCGGTCCAATTGCTGCTCGCAGAAGAGCAGGGGTCACACCTGGGGCTTCACTGAGCATGCTCCATCCATTGGCACCTTAGCAAAAGCAGCGCCTTTATCTCCAGCTTGCCTGTTGAGCGAAAGTGGCTGGCGATATCAAAGTGTTTATAAAAGAGAGAGGCTCTAATTTCAGATGAAAAAGCCCTTATCTGTTCTTGGTTTTTCCCCTGTGAATTAAGTGCTTGTGTTTCTATCATCTCATACATGCTTACACAAATCCTTTCACAGTGGTTTTTTTGGTTTGGTGTGTCCCCCACCCCCAAATGAGTCTAAATGGACCATTTTTTCTTTCACCAGGGGAAAAAAATATATCCTGAAAATATTTCGGCCATGCAAAGTACTATCAATTTGTATAGTTGTCTATATGCAAAGGAAAAGGATTTCAGCAATTTTGCAAACAAAATTTGCTAATTCTTAAATTACATTGCAACATTTACTAACTCTGACCTTCAGAAAAGCGATCATTTTTTAATGCTGTAGAATAGTGGCACAGCTTAACTGTGTATACTTGGAAGATGCCTTCAGTTGTGGTATTGATAGTGTGTATTATTTGTGGTTTATTGCCGTCTTGTACAGAGATTACATTTAGAATTAAATGCTTAAATTCGGAATGAAAAAAGTGCTTAAAAAGAGTGATATAAAATAAAATTGCTACCAGATGGGTATGATTCTTCAGAGGGGGAAAAAAGTCAATAAAAGTAACTGGTGGAATTAACATAATTAACAGCTTTACTAATATGTTATAGAGATGAGTTCTGATTAATCCCTTTTGATGTCTATATAAGAAAGGCTATTGCCAAATTTTCAGTGGAAAAAATAAGAATGCATAGTGTATTTCCTGCTTTTCTGATAAACGGGTTGGACATATTTAGAATCATGAACTAGTTACTGTGAAAAAAAAATCCCAGTACTTCATGCGTTGTGTTAACTGCTGCTAGATACAACGGGATTGGCCAAGGAGTATGCAAAAATTCTGACCTCTGGGCTGTTCCAAACCCATGCATATTGGTCCCAATTGAGCGCCATCACTGTCTGGCTGGTTTTGGCTTGTTTGAAATTACTTGGTGGTCTTTATTCACTTTCCTCGTTGAAAAAATGTCAGTTTTTAGAAGTTGCCTACTTTTGGGGGCTATTATCAGCTAGTTTTGCAGGTGGAAGTGAACTGGATATTGAAGCCAATTGTGAAATCAGGTTTGACCCGTGAAAAAGAATGAGACACTGGCAGAGTGACAAAGGAAAGCTTGCTGCTGCTGAATGTTTTAGGCCTCACTCAGTAAATGGAAACCTTCACACACTCTGAAAGTCTATAATAAATCTTTAACAGATACTTAAAATCAGTGATGAACATAGAACGATCCAGTTCACACCACCTGTGGTTTAAATTGAGCTCTGAGCTGTTTGCCATACAAATTGGTGTCTGGAAAGCACGTTCTGGCCACTTGTAACGCCTCTGCTAATGTCATACATGGCTACAAACGAAATGCCAATTCACATTGCAAGTCCTAGGAGATATTAGATAAAGAAAAACTACATGCCTCTTTTTAAAATCAAAAATATAATCAGAAATATTTAGGGCACATGTCGTCTCTATTGGTTACCAAAATAACAGCAATCTTAGTTTGTTCCTATCATATTTTCTGTTTTGAAGCGTCCACACATTTTGGCCACGGCATATTACAGGCAGCAGGGTTCTGAATAGGGGTATTTAGAATAACCTAATGTCACTTTCAGTCTGGTTGCATGTATGTTCTTGTCCTTATAAAAGGCTTTAACCCTGCCTCAAACAATAAACAGCACTTGCAAACTGGCCGCATGATTTTTCCATCTTTATTTTGCTTGTTTACTTTTCCTAATGTCAAAACCATTTGTATCATTTTCAGGAGTGTTTTCTTCCCAGCAAAGCTTTGGAGGCAAAAATATTTTTGGAATGAGATGTGATCAAAGTCTCTTCCATTTTGGTTTTTGTTTTCACTTGGGGGATTATATACCTATAGTTAAATATGGTAAAGCTGTAATTAAAATTTGCTCAGAGGGAATTCAAGCTAAATGTCACTGATTCTGGAAAATCAAAAGGATAATCTATGAATAATTATTTTATATTGCTAATATGTATTAGGATATTATTTAAAACAAGCATGGATGTTTTACTGTTTATGCTAACATCATTCTTTTTTAATATGCGGAACATTTTATTTTCAGATGTCTTCTGCTGAAGTTCTGTTTTAAGAGATGGCAAACTTTTCAAACCTGGGGCTGCTATCTACACTTGGTTCTTTCCTCAGTGGGAACTGTGCCGGAATTTCTTAACTGAACTGAGTAACATTTAGGCTGAAAGATGCAGTAAAGTAATCTAAGAAGAGATTCCACTCTCTGTCCTTTACTCCCCCTTCTCCATACATGGCACATCTTTCCCTCTCAAGGTTAACTAGGCTATTAAAAATAAAAGATTCACTTGCAAAGGTATAAGGATTTTAAAATGTGTCTCTTTCCAGGGAATCACTGCATTCTTAGTTCTTCGTGTTGTCACAAGAAAAATTTTAGCAAGCCATGTTACTTGACGGTTAACAAGGTTTGAGATCCAAGGTGTGCTTGAATAAGTAATCTTCAAATACTACAATTTTTAAAAAAAATAATATACAAACTTCCGTCTTATGTTCAGTCTTGTGAGGATCAGTACTTTGGCTTTTGGCAGACATCACGTCTTCACAAATGAAGACTAAGAGGTGAATGGTTTTACTAGGAGCTGCCTGTAGTAGCTGTGCTTAGTGCATTCCTATCTGTATGTATTGAAAATGTTAATTCCTAACCTTTTAATTAAAAATAAGAAAAAAATCCAAACTACAATATTGAAGTGAGATTTTAAAGATAAATGACCTTCAGTGAAAATCCTACTGTTATGTGTACGCAGACCTAACTTTAGAGCAAACTGGCTCTAATTGCATGTGTTGCATGCATGCATAAATGATTTATGGGATTGCTGAAAGTATGTTACCACCGAAACCATGTTTTTTCTCCTTTGCTAGGGGTGAGTCTCACAATACTTATTCTAGTATTTGCTTTACTCAAACCATGAGTCCCTTTGAAGTCAATGTTATTATCCATGAGAGTTAGGGTTACAAATATTGGAAGGCTGGTATGCAGCTCCCTTTTTAATATATTTGGTTCTTTGAGTAGAGCATTACATAACTGCTGAATGTTCAATTCTCACATCTTCTTTGCAGATGAAAAATCACTGTATGTTGGTCTAATGTTGTTCCCATTTAAGTCAGAAAAAGTGAACCTGTCTGTGCTTTTGAAAATTCTTTCTGTAAATTACAGGGTTCACTTGCTGCCAGTGGATGTATTCATATTTTTTGTTCCTGCCAACAATATGAGTATGCTGGGAAACGTTTACCCCCAACAGAACTTTGCTAGATGCAGCCTTTGTGGTGAGGTTCTGAATCAGCCCATTTTATATTGACTAACAGAGTCTTACCACATATTTCTTCTTTGTGTGGTGTGATAGTTGGCACATGAGTCTCTGCTTGCCCAGTTTGGGAAAGTTTCTTCTCTTTACTCTGTGTACAACTGTCTGTCTTTCTGCTTTGTTAAATGGTTGGCATATGTGAAAGAGAGAGATGAAATTCAGCTTTCCAGAAGTGTAACCATATAGCCAAGATTAAGGCTGTATTTTGACACTTAGATTTCTAAGTATCCATTTGCAGGTTCAGTCTGGGGAATCTGATAGTGAATCAGGTGATAGGAAGTCAGAGGTCTTGCATGGCTTGCTAGCTGTTGTCCTCTGTTCCTAAAGATCTCTAGCTGTGTCCTTGTCTGCTTCAATTGCCATGTCATTGCTCTGCAAGCAAGTGATGGCACGAAATAGGTAAGTGCTCTCCTTTTGTTTTTAAACTGAAGTTTCTGCTTCACTGCTTGTAGTATAACAATTGAAATGCATAGTTTGCTTTTTCAGTGTTTTTATATGTACACCTGGTAACTGTTACATCTCACTGGCTAGTCTTTTTCTGCTATTTAGTTAAAATCTGTTTTCTGCATTCCTTTCTGCTCCTAGTAATGGGAATAAAACAAAACAAGATAGGATTGTGACAAAACAACCATCTACAGATGTTACTGTGGGACCATGCCTATGCTAACAACTCTGTGTGACAGGTGAGCATTGTTATACACAAACACATCTAAATGGCTTGAAGGACCGAGATGTCTTCTGGTTTGGAGCCTTCTTGCAGTTAGCCTGTGACTGTGAACAACTGATATAGCCTTTGACTTCCTTATGGCACTCTAGCAGTATTAGGTGGTTAGAGAATGTTGTCTTACCTAAAATGAGTTAAGGCTTATTTTACTTCTAATGTTATCCGAATACCCTACCAAGATCTTGGATTATACGAGAGTTAGGCCCAAGAAAAATGGCTTCTTCCAGTCATTTATAACCTGTCCTTAAGAAGTCTTAAGAGTATTTTCTGTGGTGTTTGTTATGTGAGAATGTTCAGGATATACTCAGCACTCCTACTTCATCAAAGCTGGTTGAATTAATATATTTCCCATATGCAGAACTAAAGCGGCTGAATCTTTCCAGAAGTTACCTTTTAGGTCAGGTGACTCTGATGGACTTGCCTCTGGTGGTATTGTCAACCTGAAGCTGACCCTTTCTTAAAGTTGCTGACAACTGGATTAAGGTTTCAGATCAGGATTTTCACAAGCCTTCAAGGAGCAGATATTTTTAAGGACGAGCTAAGTCGTAGTCATGGCACATTCACAAAATATCATCATCATCTCAGCATCCTCAGCATTTTAAGGGAACAGCATCTTAGAAAATATGTTTACTTCTAGGTTAGTTGTTCATAAGTTTTAACATATATTCTACGTTACCACATTACATACAATGTTTGGACTGTGAAAGCAAGTTCCTAAATGTGTTCAAAACATCCTCCCAGCACAAGTTTAAAGTTTATGGCAAATATTTTGCACTCTGATTGAAAGTTTTGCTGCTAATTCAAAAACAAAACTGTAAAGTCAAAGGTTTTTAAACCTAGTTTTATCTTAATCCAGAAGTTTTTTAACAGATCATCTAACCTCATACACAATTCCATAAATCCTCTTAGAACAGATCTACATCCTTATGTTATTATCATTTTATAGTAAAATATATAGAAAGGAATCTGTTAGAAAATGTCAGTATTAAATGTAAGTTTTAATTCAGTATTATATTTGGAAGTAAAGAGGAGCTTCACAGGATCTCTTCAGATCATACTCTGGAGAAAAACAATGTCAGAGGAGTGCAGCTTAAAAAATTCTACATTACTTTGACATTTGAATGGGGAAAATCAAATAAAGAATACCAAGGTAACTGAAATTGATATTGCTGGCATAGTTTTTATCTGTAATTGCCCTCCTACTTTTAAATTAACACTATTTTTGCAATTGAGTATTTAAGATTCAATATAGGGAAAACAAAGAAAGGAGATTTCTGAAGACAATCTGCTTATTCATTTTATAAGCTTCTCTGATTGTGTAAGACCTTTGAAACAATGTGTGCACTCAATTATCCAGCATTCAGTGTATCTAGCGAGTAAGCAGACAGTTGAGGACTTCAGGGAATTTTCAAGCACACGTGCTATTCAACCTTAGCAATTTTCTTTTACCTAGGAATTGTTTTCAGAAATTCCCATATAATGAAATTTCTGTTTAAGTTGATAGCTGTAAATGAGGGCACAGTTGCTTCATTTCCTTTTGACAATAAGCCAAATTCATCCCTGGTGGAACTCCATTGATTTAACTCTACTTGAGCTAAGCTACACTAGGGATGAATTTGGCCCAGCTTGATATTTTTTTTTAATTCATCTTTTCTTTAATTTCCTTTAGCTTAGTACTCATTTTAGGGCTGGTCAGAGGATTACAATGCAAGAGAGGGGGAAAGCAAAACTTCTCTGCTCAAGAGTCATTTCCTTTTTAATACCCTACTGATTTAACAATGACTTGTAATGTGTTTCAGGTAGCCAAATTTCAACATCAATTTTGGAAGAAAGTTCGCTATACTTTGAGTCTCCTTCCTTGGCTACTTCCCAAACCACCAAATCACCACCTACTATACAATGCACATATTATAAAAGGCAATGGAAATGTCAGTGCACTGGGAAATTATTTGGATAAACTGCAGTTATCAACTGGTGCCTGATATGGTTAGCTTGAGCTCCACTGATTACACACCTCTTTGGCCATTACTGCAGATGATGGTGGAGCTGCAAGATCTCAACATCTGTAATGCTTAACATATCTTACCCTCAGCTACTGCTTGCTGTACTTGGGTTTCTGTCCATGTGGTGCTCATGCCAGTGGTGGTTTTTTTGTTTGTTTGTTTTGTTTTGTGTTTTTTTTTTTAAGTTTTGGTTATTGTGGGTTCACACACAATAAGTTGCAAGTCTTGAGCAAAAGCTGAAAACATCATTCATCCAAAGATACTACTGAGCTATATGTGGTTTTCATCTGAGACTGTAAATCTGCTACGTTCACTGAGGGGTTAGCAAACCTGGCCTGAATGTCAAACCTTTAGCAATTTTCCCAAATCAGGCTAGTTCTGGGTTTCATTATGAAAGGTTTGCACAGCTCTAGCTAAGCTCTCATTTTCCACTTTCAGATAAATGCTTTTTCAGCTGTATTTATGAGGCTTAAGAGTAAAAAAACCCTACCAGCTGTTAATGTTAATCACAAGTTTATATCATAAGCACATTCTGAGTCTTATCCTCTTTCCATTCATGTCAGTGGCAAAGCTTTCAACATCAATGGCAGTAGGAGCAAATATCACAAAATATAGGAATGCACACCTAGCTTAAAAGGAAAAAATAAGAGGTCTGCCTCTAACTAACAAAGCTTGGAATAGGATGCTGTTCGTTCGAATATTTTGCTCCATTTGCACGTTCACTCTTGCACCAAGAAGTACTTTGGCAATATAGCAGCAAGCACAAGTTTCAGCTTCATGCTGAAATGGCTTGCATTTTCTTACGGAGCATCAAAATACACACTAAAGCAGGGCCTTTAACATAAGGAATCAAAATATATGGTACAAAGAATGAGTGTCTGTCACCCGTGCCCATATTCATTAGTTTTGAAGCAGCTGCTGGCTGATAAATTTCTGGAGCTTTACATGGTGGAAACATTCTGTTAGCTAGCAAAATGGAAATTAATATTATTTTACAAAATTTTAATTTATTCCAAAAGTAATTATATTTAAGCATTTAGTGAGGTCTGATGGGTTTGGTTTGTGTTTTTTCTCAAATCAAAACATGAAGGATTTTGTCTATTAGGCATTCTGCTGCATTTGCCATTTGAGTTTTAAGGCTTAGTAAGCTCACATTTTCCCTAACTGGAAGGCTAGCTTCACTGAAATTTTTGAAATATGAACAAATGCTCTAGACCTGCAGACTGGGCTAATGAAAGTTTTACAGGAAGGTAAAGTAGATTTCAGGATTGTGAGACAGGATAGGTGGTTTCAGTTTGTGCCTATTTCAGTGGTTTACTTTTAAAAGTTAGTAAAATGAAAATATATGTCCTAGTTTTCCTGTTGGAATAATATAGCTAATATAACCTCACCTGAGAGGGTGCTGAGACTTAGTTAACTAAAACATTCCCAGCTTTATTGCAATAATATGCCAAAAGAAAAAGAATTGTGTTCTCACTCTGTTTTTATTTTGTACAAAATACTATATTTAAAACCTTTTTTTTTTCTATTTTTAGTAAAACTACATCCTAAATAATTGTCACTGTTAATGCCATTGTTAAAATTCATCCTTAAGGGCATTCCAACATAAAAAGCAATGATAACCATTGTATCTTTCCAGAGCAATTTGAATTTGAGGCCACAGTACGCCATATTTTCTACAAGTTATTTTCATGTATCCCTCCTGCTCATGTGTTTGAAAGCATATTTGTAAACGCAACAGAAAGCTGTGGCTATGTTCTCCTGTTTAATCATGGCTGCATCATGCTTGCATCAATTGCAGTAGTTCTTGGCTAGAATGCAGAATGCTACCTCGTATGCGAAGTCTCATCTCCTGCTGGTAGGCTGCCTCTCCTTATGCCCACAGAGAAGAAAGGTAGCGTCATGAAAGGCTTGGGAATCTTGTTTATCCTTAACTAACCATAGCTGTGTAACTGAGGATAATATACTCTGGCCTTTCCCGCCTTTCTCTCTGCTACTCAGTCACTGATTCCCTGATTATATGGAATGCTAAAGTAAATTCCTGACTGTATGCAGTGATAGTTCTGGTTATATGATTCTGTGAGTTGTTTGGTATTAACTTTTTCATTTAGCCTTCAGTGCAGCAAAGAAAAAGGTGACTGTAGAAGCATTTGCTTTTAAAGTAACTTACCTGGAGTTTAACAGAAGTTACTTAATTTTTATGTTTGGAATTTCGGTCTTTTATCTAGTAATGAAATAAATGGTGAAGCAGTGCCTTAGGAGAAAACAAAAAAAAAAACCCTGGAGGCCCTGAATATCAGCATTGAATGCACTCTGCGTTGGGTGCTCAGCAAAGGCTGGGTGCAGCACTGAGGACTTGAATGCCCTCTGCAATTGTCTCAGGTTACCTTCTGCTAAATGAGCACCTTCCATCTGAGCCCAGTTTTCTCCACAGTCAGATGTAATTAGGCAGAATGCTTCCCCTAAAAAGCAATCACTCCTTCTAGGACTAGCAGGGAAATGGGCATGTATGATATATTTTCAAAAAACAAGACTGAACTGCATGTTTGCACATATGTGCAAGCTCTTGTGCCATCACTGCAATTCTCTTCTTATGTTTTTAAAGGTAAGTTTAACCAGGAGCCCAAATAATTATTTTACGAAGATAAAATCTTTTGAGTCCAACTGCTAGTCAAATCCAGCTGAAACATGGCCAATTGAAATGGGCAAAGAGAGCCCCAGAGTAAAATTACACAGTGTTTAACTGTGTGAAGCATGTCTGGCTGCCCATACACAGTCACAAATAACTCTAGGAGAATCTGTAGAACTCAGGCTGCCCAGGGAAAGGAAGAAAAAATGACTATTTATTGTATCAATTAAACCCAAGGGGAAAATGTCATAATCAAGGAGTCCAGAGTTTTTAGGCTTTTTTTTTTTTTTAATTTGAAAGACAAAGAAATCCCACTCTGATCTTAAAAATGACATGTATTTATTTTAAATGAATGATAATGATACAAGACTGCTCTCTTCTTCTTCTGAATTGTGTTTTCAACTCCTGGAGTCCCGCCCCAAGACCCCTTAGTGTCCATTAGCAGATCCATTTTCTACCCTTAAACTATGTATTCTTATCAGAATGTTAATTCTTCCAAGCCTTGAAAAAAACACCCTGATACACTGTGTATTTTATATGCCAAATTATTCCACTTTAATGGAAAAAGAACAGAAATGTTAAGGAATTCATGTGTATCTGAGTTGTGCACATCAATCTTCTAAGGCGGCACATAACAAAGGTCAGAAATAGCCTAGCGCTGTGTTTTGTGTAGCTCATCATTCTATGAGAAAATGTGCCCAAGTTCCTCCTAAAACATTGTTTTCAAGCATGGTTACTACTGAATATATTTCTAAATGACAAGGTTTATTTGTCTGTATTTTGATATGTTTAGGGGAAACTCAGGCTGACAGTTAGAGGAGGCAGGAAGAGGGAACCAAAACAAGTTCCACCCAAACACAAAATGTCATCTCTTCCCCAGCTAGGATACAGAAGCATCCTGATGAAAAAAAGAGCAGACATTTAAAAGTTTCTGACATGTGTCACAGATGCAGCCATTGAGCCACTGTTCCTGACGTAGCTCGAAATGACAGCATCCAAGCCATTGGAACTGGCTGCGGGACATTCAAAGTTTGGTGTGTGTCGCATTTAATCCTTGTCATGGCACATCTAGAGAATAAAAAAGACAAATGGACACAGGCAGTAGTGATAGTTCAAAAAACTTAAAATAAAGCTTCCCAGTCTAATTGATATTATCAAGCTGTGCTAACATTTACCAGCCACCAAGTAGACAGACAGGAGGTCAGCACCCTTTTTTTCTGCAATTTTCCCCCAAGTCAGAAGGATAAGTCTTTCAAGCTTTCTCTAAGGGTAACCCAAATACATGAACTGTTTACTCAGAAATAGCACTGACTTGCCACAGATACTCCTTAATAATCAAAACATATAAAGACAAAAAGGCTTCAGCCACTGATGAAGCAACTTGTCGTGCGTGGCCCATGTTATTTATTTACACTAGTTTAGGATCCAGCCAATAATGATGATTATTGTACCAAAGAGTTGATAATTTATTGATTGTACTACCTCTGGATGTTTTATAATCCTCATTTCTGATTATATCCTTGTAAAGTTGAGGTGCAGGCAGCATAAAATAAAACATTCTTTTTGAGTTATCATGTTGGCATCTTCTTTCAAGTAGTGCATCTTTTAATGCTGGCCCAAAAAGTTTGTGTAAATAACAGCGATTGCCTGCAGTGGCTCAAGGACTGCAGCACAGATCACTTGAATCAAGAGCTTCGCATCTAGGTTTCCAGAGAATTTATAGTCAGCAGCCCATTAGCTTGTCATTGATTGCGGGGGATGAGTGCCTGCTCCTCATCTAACCTCCAGTTTAACATAGGGGATACTTTTCCATTTTAGCAGCCTGGGAGGTGAATACAGAGGATTCAATTTTAGCATTTTCCAAATATAATCAGCCTCTGATAATATGAATCCCCTGCCAATTCGAAGTTGAAAAAAAAAATTCTTTTGTATTAAAAAGTCAGTGGTACCTACAGGCCATTGGACAGGTTTCTACTTAAATCTTTTGGCTACCTAGGCATAGTGATAAATCAAGCATGGGTTTAACAGTACTTCCTTCTGTATGTTAAAACAGACTCGTAAGACATGCATATCTGTCCTGGTTTCCAGCTGGGATAGAGTTAATTGTCTTCCTAGTAGCTGGTACAGTGCTGTGTTTTCAGTGTGGTATGAGAAGAATGTTG